>OZ022506.1:4672898-5903640 GCA_963989385.1 Ctena decussata
CTGACAAAAGATATGAAGCCGAGGTGATTGCAAAATCTTAATGTTATTGTTGATCACAATGTTGTATACTAACCCGTTTATCTCGCCTGAGACTAGCAGAAGCAAGACATAGGTTTTGACTTCTCTGGCGGCATAAAATTTGAGTTAAGTTTTCTGGTTAAGCTCTGTATTTTGACAATACTGTGTCAGACAATACATAGTATTTTGAGGCTTGTTAGACTAAATGTGGCATATGATCAGGGTCTACACTGTTTGCTTACAAAAAATTTTATGCAAAATACAATTAAAGTGAAAAAGTTGACCAGAAACCCTTGAAACTAGAAATGGATTCATCCCCTTGATAAGGATGGACAAGTCCACTAGTCGAAAAAGGATTAAAATTTTTATTGCACAAGAGCACAGGAATTACTTTGTTGTTTATTCTTTGTCACTTATAATGTGTAGGGATACTGTCATATACATGCAATGGGAGATTACTCTGATCTGGGAGTATCATCCCATCCCCCTTCTCTCAAGGGGAGCAAATTTCCAAAACCAGAGGGAGAAATTCACCTTCCTAAGAAGCAAACACTAATTTTAACTTGTCTACCTTTTGCTTAAAAGCAACAACTAAACTGTGAAAGTATATCTGTACACCTTAAAAACAGCAAACAGTGTGGACCTACATTAAACTGAAGCTGGAGGAGTCTGAGCGAGGTCTACACTGTCTTCTCATGCATGTGTGAACTGTCAGTTTATCCATACATTGATGCATTTAGCTGTTCTGTTACTGTCATCAAAACAGTGGATAGATCTTGGAGTATTACACAATTATTTAGTAGTTTTCATATTTAAGATATTTCCTTCGGCAACCAGAGGATATTTTGCTTGCAGTGGCTCAGACTGCATTTTAAGTTTTCAACTAACCTTTATGTACTTAACTTCACTTCTAACATAGGCCACGGGTGCATGTTGTTTGTAATATTGATCGCAAAGGCAAGCTGTGTTGACTGGTTTAACTATGTGGCTCATAATTCAGAGGTTGTTGGTATGAGTCTGAAAGCGGTCATTATTAAATTCTTCTCATGGCTTTGTATCTTTTCATCCCCTTCATCTCAGCATTGATCCTATGTCAGATGACTGAAAAACTGTTCAAAATGCCATGAAAAATAAATTGTTCATGCATATATTCTTGTAGCAGAAAATTAAATATGCTGACTCAACAATAACAGAAATCTGATATTTGGCCTTTAAATTATGTTTGTCATTAATCGTAAACTGTGAATACTCCACACATCAAACTGTAGTTTATTGTTGAGCTTTAAAGGTGTATGTATTATACAAAATGATAGTAAAAGTGTTGGGTTTGCAAAAGCAGCTTAAGGCTGTTTCGTTACAACACTGCTTATAACATAAGATGATGTGTTTTGTGTTACAGGCGCTGCTACGACAGAAAATTCAGGAGATTAAACGGTTAGAACTGGCCCTCCAGCATGAGGAGCATCTGCGTTCTGAGGTGGAACTTGACCTAGAGGAACGTGCAACAAAATTGAAGGATAGAGGTAATAATTTCAAAATGAAATCAGCTGCTAAACATTTGACAGTCCTTCAGATAAGGTAGAATTTGGGCAAAAAAAGAGATTTTGTATGACTTTGTTTTCCTGCTATTGGGTCGTGAACCATAATGAGCATGATTACCTCAAATCATTTTATAAGCAGAGGAACTTGTTTCCAATGGAATAGCTCCATAAACTGTAAACAAACTCTTCAAATATCTGCTTTGGGAAGTCTTACCATATAAGCATAAATGTTCAGGAGACTTGGAACAATCTCTTCATTGTTAACAACTGTGAAAAGTTTTCATATAGAGAAAACATTTGTTGTAGATTAGTTTTAGATTATTGTATATGAATATAATTTTATCTTTTTGTAACCCAGAAAATCGTCTACGAGAACTGGAGCGTCAAGTGAGTGATATGAGATCTCTACGTGACCAGCTTGATGAACTGGAACTGTTGAAGGCAGATAAAGAGAAACTCAGCAAAGACAATTCTAGGTAAAGGTGGTGACATTTTTTGTGATAATTCTGAGATTATTTCAGTAGGTCAGATTTCCAGAAACAATCAATTTTATGTAAACTCTGAGATAATTTTACATTTTTGAACAGTCAACTCTCTTTATAACGGCACTCATTACAACAGCAAAGTTCTTTATAACGTCATTTTGATTTTTCACAAAAAGGCCAAATTGTTCTAAATATGTATTCTTTACTACAGCAAATTTAGTTTAACATCAAATTTTTTGGGAACAAATGCCGTCATTGTAAAGAGGGTCCACTGTAAACAAAAACATAGTTTTAAAGTTGTAATTGCACTGTACTTCAAGGGTACGAAGAGCAAATTGAACTAGAAGGGCTTGGACCAGGCTCCACAGGTATTCCACAATGGTTGAGTTGCTTAACTCTTTGCTTCTTTTGAAAGACAGCTGACTGCTTCATTTCATGCATTCTGGATGCAAACACCAGACGGTGGATGTATGGGTTTCTCTTGAGTTTTCACTGTTTTTATAATGCTACATGTATGTATGCTTTACGGTCAGTAGATATACATTCAGGGAAAACACTCTGCTGTTTTCATATTTGCCTGCCTGGTCTTGGTGACCAACTCGTTAAGGAAAGAATTTGTTCCTATATTTTACCATAAGACAAAATCCCCGTTTGAAAGGGTTTCCTCGTCCCGCAAAGGAAATGGAAGCTTATTTCCTGGAAAAAATGGCTGCAGAACATGATGGTGTAACATCAGTATTTATTAAAATGTTCAAGAACTCATCCTTCACTCAAGTGTTTTGTGATCTGATCATAATTGAGCTGCAACACCACAAAACCAACAGAGTTGCATGTGCACCCTGCAAAGACTCAGATCAGCCTGGGCAGCCACGCTGTCTGGCCTGAGTCTTTGCTGTACACTGAAAGGGTAGCTATTAGCTAAGGGTCTCAGCTAACTCCACCCTGACAGCGAAGACAGATGAGACTGGGTGGATGCCTAGGCTGATCTGACTCTATGCTGGGCACACATGCCACTTTATTGGTTTTGCTGTGTCCCAGCTCATATGTAGACATACAGGAGATGATATAGTGTGCTTAAAATCAAGTACAAATAGTAATGAAGTGTATTACCTGTGATTGTAGACTGCAGACAAGGCTCACAGAGTATCAGGACATGAGAGAACATTGTCAAGTTCTAGAGCGGGAAAATCAAGAAGCCCTGGCTGAGGTGGAAAGAACGCGGAAAGAGGTAAATAACTGATAATGCAGCCCACCAAACAAATAAGGTGGAAACAATATTAAGGCATCAAATTGGCTTTGAATCAGTTTTGTTTCAACAGTATGCTCTTTTGGAAGTTGTTTTACTAATAGTTGAGATCAAATATTTTAGTTATTTATTCAACAAATACATGCCTGCCTTATGGTTACCAGCTATGTAAGGTAAATGAGTACACACATTCAGAGAAAGCAACTATACCAGTATCCGTTTGACTAGTCCAGCTCCGGACTGAAATTATTTCAGAAACAAAGTTTCTAATTTAGGTCCAGCACCTGTAAGTCTTCCTCAGTGTGGGTATTTCAGATGCCGATAAAATCATTTTGGCACATTGTAAACTGTGCATTAATCAATATATTATGTTTTCTTTTTGATAAATACATGTAACAGCCTTTTTCTTCTTCTGACCTTCCCAAAGTGTCTTATTTAATATTTACTGGCGATTTTTCCTTCGTAGCTGTGAGAATGTTTACGAAGACCGCCATGTTTGCTTGGGATTTTCCCAGTTACCGTATGTTGTCATTGGGTGATAGAAATGGCAAGGATATAAAACCCAGTACCTTAGGAGATATGAGTGTCGCAATTACATACATCTGTGAATATTGTTTGCAATACCTATATATGCATTAATTTTATGCCTGGTGTCCAAATTTCATTTAAGCACGCGTCAGTGTGCTTCTGTGACAAGGCTGAGCACTCTTTTAGATTTAACTAAGTACCGCAATAAAATTAACCATTATGAATGTTCAATCACCATGCGGACACCGAATGTCCGAACACAATTTCACTTTTAAGAAATGTTCGCGCGCACAAGAAACAAAGGGAATGCTGTTTAATTAAGCTATCAATTTTATAATAGATCTGGTCCATGTCAAAACGTAACATTGGTAAAAAAAAGTAAACCTAAACACTTCACAACATATGAAACAACTTTTGTGTGTTTGAAGTCGCCGACAGACCTGTATACTTTCAACAATCATGAGAGAGGACGCGATTAAAAGAAATCACGTGCTATTATGCTTAAACATATTGCAAAAAGTCTTCAGACAAATGCTGTCATCAGACTGCAAAAGAACGATCACAATATTTTACATGTCGCGCAACTTACGATATAAGAATCTTTTAAGATCTCAAGCGTTACCAGCGATATTTTCAAACTGCGATGATGTTTTCTTAAGATGTTGCGATCGGAGCCGTGATTATGTACAAATGCGGTACTTCTTTGAAATTCTTAAAACTATCGGTATGATTTTAAAATTAGCTGTGTATAAAAATATAATATTTTTTCTTGGGAAAATACGCATTTTCTTTGCAAAGGACAGGACCTACTATAGAACCAATATTTTACTGGTCTGGGCCTGCAGTTAGACGTGTTTTGCTTTAGCGTGATTTGTTCTCGTCTGCGTATATTTCACTTAATTTCAACAATTGAAACTATGGAAAATAAAACTTCGCCGAAGCCACTGACTTTCTTCGAATCCGTTTCAAATACCGATGACGGACGAGGCAATACTACCGTTAGCGAGCTGGTAATAAAAAGCTTATAATTTCTTGGTTCATTAAAATGAATATGAAAACATTTAATGCGTCGGAACAGTTGTGAAAGTTTTGGTAAGTAGGTATATGTGGCAGAAAATAGCCTTGACATCATCACATTCTTTTGGCAACGTAAATGTCCTTGCTAGTTTTCTCTTTGATCGATACGTCGGAGCATACTATTGATCAGTAAATTTCCTATGTACTGTTATTCTACGCAAAAAAAACAACAAAAACAAAACAAAAAAAAAACTAGAAATATAGTCAGGCAGACGTAAGGCGTAACTGGGAGCAGATATCAAACAACCGACCTCCCCCCCCCCCCCCCCCCCCCCCTCCTCCGCCACACACACACAAAGAAAAGAAGAAAGTACAAAATAAACAAACAAAACAAAAATCACAGTCAGGGAGGCGTAAGGCGTATCGTGGGGGGGGGGGGGGGGGGGGGGGGGGGGAGACAGAAAATATCTAAGAACCGCCGATTATAAGGATATGACACTTCCTAGGATATGACACTTCCTTACTTTCTTTCCCACCCCTACAACCCCTCCCCCCTCTCCCCTCCGATGTTATTTGTAATTAAAAAAGCGTTTCTGCAGTGGAGCTACAAAATTAAGTTTTCCGACCACTCGGACAGGGGATGCTCATTTTGATACAAACAACATTGGATACCGGAATAACAACACACGTTTCATGTTTAACAAGATTCAAAGATGTCTGTAAGGCGCAAACAGTCGTCGTATAAATATTCTGTTATCGTTTAAACCCAGAAGTTAGTCGCTTAACTTGGGTTGTCTGGAGTACGCCTGTCTTTGCAATTCTGGTACTGGATTTTATCATTTAACAGATGGCGTCATCACATGACCTCCACGAGCTCATTTACATATCCTGTCAACATGTCCATTGAAACGCAATTTTTTTTCACCCATCTTGAGGAAAATGCTTCAAGGCCAGCCCAATGTCTCTTAGAAAAGGTAAAACTGGTGGCAGTCATGATCCAAAATGGCCAAAGAACAAAACCGCTAATGTTTTTTCCTAAGTGATTCAAAAATAATGATTTTATCAATGTATAGAAATTCCCCGGTAGCATTTACCGGCAAAAACCCAGCAGTAGCGGAATAGGTGAGGCCTGGGCCGTGAAAATTGAAACTTGTTTCTGGGCAATTTCCAGCCCAGGGCTGGGCTACCGTTTGACCTCCATTCTGAATGTGGGTCAATACTTTTGAAGGAAAGAATTTGCTCCCCTTGGAGCAAATTCTTCCAGTAAAGAGTTGACCATTTAGAGAGGGCCTTATTCTCCAGGTGAGCAAACAGGATCTGGAAGTCACAAAAGTTGTTCTTCCAAACCGGGAGGTGGGTGTATCTTTTCGCTTTAAGGCACAGACTTAAATATTTCTATGATAATATGAATGAAAGTGTCAAGGAATATTTAGTGTGATGCAAATTATTGATCTCAAATGAGACTCACATTTATTTGGCTATGCATAAACTGTTTTCAGCAAAGAGAAATAGATGACCTGAAGCGTAGTAGTGAGGAGTTCCGTCGAGAGTACCACAGGTTACAGATCTTGGTAAAAGAGCATGAGGCAGAGGTGCAGCATCGTGAACAGACAAACCGAGAGCTATGTGAGACTCTGGAGGAGACACGGAACATGTATAAGGTTGCCCAGCAACATGTGGCTACACTGAGGCAGGAGAAAGAAGAACTGGAGGAGCTCCTGGGAACTAAGAATGGTGAGTCCAGATAGTGATTACCATAAATAAACCTATATATTAAAGCTAGAATGCAATTGGTGTATACCAAGATCAGAATGTTTTCTGCCAGCAGTCTTTGGCACATTGACGGATGTTGAATTGAAATTTTAAGAATTTGAAACAAATAAAAGTATATTTTTTAAATGTTCCAATATTCAAGTTAGGTATGGTTTGATCAATACCTGACAATACCTGCTTTAACACATGCATGAATTGCCAACGCTTAAATCATCCTGAGAGATCTGATCATAACCTATCTAATTATGGCCTGCACAGTTTACTTGAAGGCCTTAGACCCACAGTGGCTTAGGAAAATTGGTAAAAAAAAATCAGTCATGCGAGCCAGTGTTAAACAAAGTTGGCAGCAGCATACATAAAATTTTCATGGTAATCCAAGTAACTCATTTGATTCTCCATAGTGACTGTATATGTGCATGTCATTAGCCACCTTTCTCATGGTATAACAGTCAATGTTGATATCTTAAAATTTTCCAGGTATGATGGATGGAGGCCTGGGTCTCGCTGGTGAGTCTATGAGTGTGGTAATAGAGAAAAGACTTTCAGAGCTACAGGAAGACTATGACAAAATGAAGTCCACTTGGATTGATCCTGAAGAGTTTAACAAGGTCAAACACCAGCTGGAGGCTGAGTCAGAGGCAAAACAAACACTGGAGGTAACTTTATTTATCTCATTTTCACAACTGTTGTTTTCAATAATGCAACAATCAGGGTGTTTGCTTTTGCCCATAAATAAGAACAAGAGTGTTTAAAACCTCAGGCTCTCTCAAAAACCTGCTCAAGCTGTGACTGCAAAATGTTGTTTTGCAGTCATAGTTTGAGCAGGTTTGTGAGAGAGCCTCTCTTGCGGCATTTGCATAGTAACGACAGGAGGAGAGGATGACTTGGTGGTTTTACATCCTTTTCAACAACATTTCAAACATATCAGAATGAAGAGAGGGTGATTATGGTAGTCTCTTTGCAGTGTAATACTGTTTAGGTTCAGACAGAGTCTTGCTTCCTGTGGGACTTGAACCGGAGATTTTATGAAAGGGTTGCCGCAGTCAGGGAAAAAAATCTGGAAAATGAAATGTTTTCAGGACAGGGAAAATTCAGGGAATTTTTTGGCTGGTCAGAGAAATTAGGAAAGGACCTTAAAAGGCAGGAAAAAGTCAGGGAATTTGAAAATTAATGCCTACGGCAGTTTTTAGAAAAATCAGGGCTGGAAAAATCCACTCGTCCACTCGCCATGGCGAGTGCCTCAAGCTACAGGACAAGTAGAATTTCTCAGTACTGCCAAGGTAACTTATTAATTTCATTATACATCTTGTGACGCAGGACGAGTGAAAATTTAAGAATTTTCCAGCCCTGAAAATACATAGTCTGTTCAAGGGGAAAAGGATGTACATTCTATAATAGAGGTAGTCCAGGCACATCTACCTCGTCATATTTGACTGTTTTTAAAAGAAAGAGTTTGCTCCCCCAGGGAGCAAATTCTTACCCTTTTAGAGTAACCTCAGTTTTCCAGTGATACAATTAGCACTGTTAAAGTAAAGAGTAAAATCAACTTTTGGATCCGAAAAAGGGTATGGAATTAAAATCTTAAAAAGTTCCTTCAAGAGCAGAGAATACATACAGAAGTAGGAACATGGGCCAGACTATGTAGTTTTGGCTAATAAAGCCTCGTCAGTGACCCTGACAATATCTGGTAACGAAACCAGAAAAAAGAATGCTGTAATTGTAAAATGTCAGGGAAAAGTCAGGGAATTTTGGAGTGGAGGATAAGTGGCAACCCTGAATGACCTGAAGGCAGGAGTGCTAACTACTTGGTCGTACAGACACTTTCTTAAGTTACAGCTAGGTTGAGGAAACAAACTTTATTGTGAAAAAAAAAATCAGTGGCAGTTATTGTTTGTTTTTCCTTCCACTTCCAAGTAAGTTGATTTTCCATGGTTGAAACCAAAAGCAATATTGGTACATGTATTTGCAGGAGAAATACTTTGATACGACAAAAAAACTGCTATCAAGTGAAGATGAGGTTGTTAAGCTCTCGTCCAATGTTAAACACTATGAGCAGAGTATGGCGCAGCTAGAGACTCAGCTGCAGGAGGAACGTGGTTGTAGCCAGAACTTACAGGCCCAAGTCCAGGCTATGACAGATAATGAGGCCACCCTGAGGAGGTCGGAGGCTGAACTGTTGTCTGTGAAGGACCAGCTCAACTACCGGGTACAGACACTGGAGAAGGAGGTGTCACAATATCAGACTGAACTTAAATTGACTCAGAGGGTTAGTACCAGAGACATGTTTCTTCAGGGTTTTAACCTTCCAAAAAAAAAAAAAAAAAAAATCCCAAAAAACATCTCACAGCAGAATTTCTTAAGACTGACTAGAGATACACAGTTTTGTAGCCAGAAAACTATGATCGTCAGATTGTTTTCTTAAGAATAAATCCTTCTACTCTCAAAATTACACTTGTTGATTTAGATCATGTTGTGCATTCTTCTGGTACCTTTACATGAATATAAAATTTGTTCTATTACAAGGAATTCAATAGAATTTGGCATTTGTGGAACATCTCATAATGGGGTAAAATTGAAAATTAAATACTGAATTCAGGTTGTAAATGCACTATGGGTTTGCATTTTGTAATGAAATGATTAGAATAGTTTGCACTCATACATTGTCATTGGATCAGATTTCGAGTACTGAGGTCATGCCCCTGCAGTAAGATATTATATTGGGTAGGGCAAGAAGCATGCGGTATCGTCTTGTTATACCATCATTTATGATCTAGTTTATAGCCTTAAATACAGCAAGCCGTTATCTCAGTGGTCAGGGCCTGTATAGGTTGCTAAGTCATTTCAGCAAAGAACAGGTAGGATCAACTAGCCTCTGTTGCCTGCATATGGCATATGGGCTTTTTATGCCCCCTAAACGATAGTCAGTGGGCACTATGTTTTACCCCTGTCCATCTGTTTGCCTGTCTGTCGCACATTTAAGTAGAAAGTTTGTGTAATCAACTCCTCCGACAGCTTATGATGGATCAATTTGAAACTTTGCACACTTCTTGCAGACATACTGAGGATGTGCATGAAGATTTTTCATGGCCAAAAATATATTTTTAACAAAATTACAGGGTTTTGAACTTAGAAGTTTTTAGGGTTGGTTAGTGATGTAGGGTAGCAAGTTTGTGAAATCAACTCCTCCTACAATTTTCGATGAATCAGATATTTTCAGGGTTGGTTAGTGATGTAGGGTAGCAAGTTTGTGTAATCAGCTCCTCCTACAATTTTTGATGAATCAATTTTAAACTTTGCACAAGTGTTGCAAACATATTGAAGATGTGCATGAAGCTATTTTATGGCCAAAACTTTATTTTTGACAAAATTACAGGCTTTTGAACTTAGATATTTTCAGGATTGGTTAGTCATATAGGGTAGCAAGTTTGTGTAATCAACTCCTCCTACAGTGTTTGATGGAACAATTTGAATCTTTGCACAAATGTTTCAGACATATTGAAGATGTGCATGAAGACTTTTTATGGTCAAAACTTATTTTTGACAAAATCATGGACTTTCGAACTTAGACATTTTTCAGTGTTGGTTTGTGATGCAGGGTAGCAAGTTTGTGTAATCAACTGCTCCTGTACATGTAGTTTTTGATGGATCAATTTGAAACTTTGCAAACATGTTGCAGACATATTGAGGACATGCATGAAGATTTTTGAAGGTCAGAAGATATTTTTTGACAAAATTATGGGCTTTTGAACTTAGAAATTGTTGTGTTTGATCATCTTTGAACTTAGAAATTGTTGTGTTTGATCATCTTTGAACTTAGAAATTGTTGTGTTTGATCATCTTCTCACCGTTCAAGATTGATTGCTTTGAAGCTTAGCGCATATGTTACAGACATAATAAAGATGTACATGAAGAAGTTGTAAGGTAGAAAATTTGTTTTTAGCAAAAATTGCGGGAATTGGAACTTAGAAATTCTTCGTCTTTGTCCACAAGTTTAGGTAACAAGCTAGTGTTCTCACGACCCATACATTCTACAGTTTATGACTAAATTAGTTTGAGACTACACACACACACTTCTTTAATGTTGTGATGGTGTATGTGTGTGTGTTGGAGGAGGGGGTGGGGGGTGGAGGGATTAATGGGGAGCACAGGGGCATCACCTGTGTCTTACAGACACTATGTCCTAGTTTCTATTCTTCTATACACATCTCATATTTTGAATCATAAATCCAATGTGTTGTATTTTTACAGGAAGTTGAGATGCAGCAAGAGGCGAACGAGTCCCGTCGCATGACCATTGCCCAGCTGGACAATGAGAAACTGGAGAAGGCACTAGCTGAACAGCGGCTTGCTGCAGAGCTCAGTTCCTGGAAGGCTAAAGCAGAGGATAGTCTACAGCAGTTAAATGCACTGAAGAGAGAGTCATCTGATACTGAAGAGAGGCTGAGGAAAAAGATACAAGAACTACAACAGATGGAGAAACAACTGTCACTGGAAATAGAGCAACTGGGGTCAGAAATGAACATCTGGAAGGCAAAAGCTGAAGAGATGAGGGAAAATTTACGCAGTTGTCAAATTGAGTCTGATAATAAGATAAAATCTCTTCAAAACTCAGGACTGCAGCTCTCTTCAGAAATTACAGAGTCAAAGGCTAAGATACAAGAACTTCAGCAAGCAGAGAAACAACTATCATCAGAAACAGAGCAGCTTTCCTCAGAGATCAAAATCTGGAAAAACAAGGCTGAAGAGACTAAGCAGAAGTTAAACAGTATTCAGATGGAGTCAGACAGCAAAATTAAAACCCTTCAGAGCTCTGAATTACAGCTATCATCAGATTTAACTGAATCTAAATCGAAGATACAAAAACTTGAGCAAGATAAATGTCATCTGTCATCTGAAGTTGATAACTGGAAGTCTAAGGCTGAAACAAACATGGATCACTTTAATCATTTGAAGGCTCAGTCATCTGAAAAGATTCATGTACTTAAGCAAAAAGAAATACTTCTTACAACAGAGCTGAATGACTGGAAAGTTAAGGTGGAGGAAATGAATCAGCAATTAAGGTGTAAAACTAGTGAAATTGAGTCAAAAGATGAGATGCTGGCATCAAATATTCAAAAGTTCCAAGAAATGGAACAACACTTATCATCTGAAGTGCATGAATTGACAGCTGAATTGAAGAGATGGAAAGGCAAAGCTGAAACTAATAGAGAAGATTATAACAGTTTGAAGGCTGAATTAACAGCTGAAATAAGAAGCCTTCAGCAAGCAGAGCAGCAGCTGTCTACACAGTCAGACATATGGAAAGCTGAGGTAGATAAGAAAAAGGAACAAATAAATATACTAAAAGTTGAATCTGCAGCCACTGAAGAAAGGCTTAAGGCTAGGATTCAGAATCTTCATGGGGACCTTACAAACAGAGAGACTGAAGTTGGTAGTATGAAAATTGAAAATGAAAATCTTGTGAAAAATTTGAAGGCTAAAAATGCTGAATTAGAAATAGATTTAAAAGAAAATAAAGAAAAAAGTGAAATTGAAAGAAAATCCTATGCAGAAAAATGTGAACAGTTAGAAGTAAAGTTCAATTTTGAGAAAAAATTGAATGAGGAAAGAGCTGAACAGATAAAATCCCTTGCTAGAGAACTGAAAGATTACAAGACCAGTGCTTGCGATAAAGAAGAATGTTTGCAATCAGAAATAAACACAGTTTGTGCTGAGAAAAAAACACTGGAACTTGAATTACATAAAGCTAACTTGGAGCTTCAGTCTGCTACTGAATCATTTACAGCTAAACTTCAGAAATCCGAATTAAAATTGAAAGACTGTGAAGCTACTCTGTCTCAAGATATTGATAAACTAAAAGCAAACCTGGAACAGCAGCATGAAATTGAGAAAAATCTCAGAATTGAAATCACTAATTTAACGCAAATGGTTGAAAAATACAAAGAGGATATTGAGAATTTGAATAAAGTAATTGAAAAGCTAATGTTAAATAAGAGTGAGGTCAGTGATGAACTTGAAAAGTCAAAAATGCAAATTGTTGATTTGCAAATAAAGGCCAAGAATTCTGCAGAAATATATGAAAATGAATGTGAGCAAAACCTTTCTCTTCAGAATAAAAAGGATGAAAATATTAGGGAGCTGGAAAAGAAGCTAGAACTCACAGTGACTGAATTCAGTTCTGAAAAGTGTGAATTGACAAAACAACTGAATTCTTTAAGACAGACAATATCAGAAAAGTCTAAAGAATGCAATGAACTAAAAAGCTCATTACTAGAAGATATAGATATGATAAAAGCAGATCACGATAAAGAATTAACAAAAGTAAAGGAAGCAAATACTGAGTCATTGTTGGAAAAGGAAAGGGAATTGTGTTCTGTCGAAAATGAGATGTCAGAAATCAAACAAACAATGGAATCAAAACTCTCCGCTTTGGAACAAGCTATAACAGACAGAGATCAAGCCGCTGAAAAGGTTAGGGAGGACAATTTCAGTATCTTGCAAGAAAAAGAAAACCAGCTTAAATTTTTAAATGAATGTCAAACTGACTTGGCTTTACAGCTTAACACATGCAAGACAGAAGCTGCTTCTCAGAAGGCTGCATTAGAATCTGAATTGGAGGAAATTAGAAGGTTGCAAAGGGAGACTGAAGAGACCCTGAAATCTGTTAAAGAAACTGCACAGACAGAAGTTGACAGTCTCCGAGAAAAGCTTGTTGAGACTGAGAGCTACTGGAGGTCCCAGTGTGAACAACTGGAGGAAGAGTATAGTAAAGGTGCTTCAGAGCAGAAAGAGGAGTATCAGGGACAAGTGTCAGAAATTAAAACTGATTTTGAGGAGAAATTACAGCAGTTGTCTGATGAGAAGGACATGTTTATTGCCAATCAACAACAGGCTTATTGTGAGAGAATTCAAGGACTGGAAAAAGTCATAGGTGAGAAAAACGAAGAACTTAATAATGCTTTAGCAGAGAAAGAAAAATTAAAGAAAGACAGTGATTCTGAAATACTCAATTTACAAACACATATAGAAAATATTAACATGAAATTAAATGAGGAAACTGAAAATCATAAACAGAAATGTGAGGAGCTTTTTTCAGTAAGTCAGGATATTGTGACATTAACAGAAGGCAAGAAAACTGAGATTGAAAATTTGGTAGCTCAGTATGAGAATCAGGTAGAAAGTTTGAGACAGAAATTGAATTGTGAAAGTAAAGAAATTGTGACAAAATTGACTCAAGAGCATAAAACTGAAATAGACAGATTAAGTGTTGAAAGTGAGGAGCAGAAAACATTGTATCAGGGAATGTTAAGTGATCTGGAAGACAAATTAGACTCTGAAACATCAGATCTTAAGGAGCGTCTTTCTCAAATGAAATGCCAGTACGAAGCAATAATAGAGACAAACCAGAAACAACACAAGTCTCAGTCTCGTGACTGGGAGAAAAAATTATCAGAAGCCAGTGAAAAATGTACTAATCTAGAAAACAAATTATCTGAACAAAATGAAAATATTGCAACATTACAGAATCAGTGCTTAAATCATACATCATTGAATACAGAACTGCAGGAAAATTTAAACAAAGTACAGTCAGACAAAAATGATCTACAAGTTAAGATTAGCAGCATGGAGGATCAGATGAACAGTTTAAGTAATGAGCTGGACTCAAAAGAGGCTGATCTGAAAGGTGTGAGGGAAGATTTGTCAAAGGAGCACGGGGAGAGAGAGGAGGTTGAGAGGCAGCTGAACTACCTGCGGGACCAGAATGATACACTTTCAGCTGAGTTATCAAGCCAGCAGCAACAGGTAAGCCTGACAGCAGTAAATCTGTTGTAGAACAGTATAAATTATTGTAAAACTTTCTCATATTTCATGAAAATAGGTCTGAATGAATATGGCCAAATAACTTGGCAACATTATACTGGAGGCTAAACTGATACACTCCCATTGGAAGCAGTACCGCCATTCTATTTTGTCTCTCCCTTTTCCATGGGGATGGGGGTAAAGTTTTAAAGAGTTTTCTCCTCATAAAGGAAAGAATATGTTCTCTTATTTTAGGAAAGATTATGCTCTTCTAGGAGGAAATTCTTTTCTTGAAGAGTAGATTCATTTTGGGTGGGGCTTTTCTAACACAGAAGCTAATACTAATCGATCAAAAGCTGTCCCATCTCCCTCTGACAAAAAAAAGGATGGAAAAACATGAAGTTGTATCCATTGGTATAACAAGAAGCAAGTGCTACTGGCTACTTAGGTGTAACTGAGTTAGAAATAGCCTTTTAATCCTATTAAAAGCCCCAGGGGTGTTGCATTTTACAAAAGTGGGGTGTTATTTAGAGCCTAAAACCTAGTAAATCAGCCACTGCCAAAATACCTCTAACAGACAGTACTAAGGTTAAAGGTATAATTTCAGAGGAAGCAACTCTACTATTTTTTGCGTCCCTTCTCAGTAGGGTTCAACTCTTAAAGTAAAGAATTTGCTCTTCTAGGAGCAAATTCTTTCCTTTAAGAGTAGACCCCATTTCAAAGAGCTACCTCATCCATAGAAACCAATAGGGATTCATGTAAAGTAATATAACATTATTTTCTAGAAAGAGGCAAAGGAGGTTTATTAGAGCAAGAGCGTTTTTTAAGATTAATACGGTATAACAGAGTTTGAGATGAGGCAAACACGAAATAATTTCTGTTGATTCTCTGTAAAGCCATATTGGCCGTCATAGCTGTGGCATTTCTAAATTCATAGTGATGCTGCTGTTTCAGCTAGCAGCTGTGGAAGAGGAGAAGCGTGTTCTGGAAGTACAACAGTCTCAACTTCAGGAGAGCCACACTTCCTCGCTGCAGGATCTCCGACTGGAGGCGGAGAAAGACCTCAAGTTTATCAACATTGAGAAGATGGAGCTGGAGAGACAGTTACAGTCGTCACAGAAATGTTATGTAAGTTGAATATTGATGGATGGATGGATGGATGGATGGATGTGGCTGTTTCTTTGTCCATTTTAACAATATAACAGTCATATCAGGACGAGTTGATATTGAAGGAGATTTGTTCAGATTGATGTCATTGGCAGAAATGTTAATCACATTTGATTTCAGTAGATTTTTACTTGCCAGCCATGCTGTGAATGCTTAAGGTGAATTGGAACATGAAGTTTATTTTTTCACCACTTTACGATGGGGAACAAATTTTGTGACTTCCTGATTGCTTCCCTGGAAGACACAGCCTTTGGAAAATGGGGTCTACTCATGAGGGAAAGAATTTGCTCCTAGAAGAGCAAATTCTTCCCTTTAAGAGTCAATCCAAATTGAGAAAGGGCAAAGAAAATATAAAAGAAAGAAAATATTGTCATCTATAAGTGCCCATTCACCTCAATACATCACTGTATATGCATAATCAAATGAGCCACAAAACCAACAAAGTGGCATGCATGTCCAGCAAAGTCTTAGATCAGCCTGGGTATCTGCCCAGTCTGATCAGAGACTTTGCTGTCAGGATAGAGGTAGACTCTTAGCTACCCTTTGATGCCCAGGCTGATCAGAGACCTTGCTGTCAGGATAGAGGTACTCTTAGCTACCCTTTCAGCGCTCAGCAAAGACACTTATCAGACTAGGCCGAAGCCCAGGCTGACCTGAGTCTTCGCTGGGCATACAGACCACTTAGCAAACAGTGTAGATCCATATCAAATGGTATATACGGGAGCAGTCAGATCAGGACATGCACAGTTCGCCATCTTTACAGCAATAATTTTAAACACATAGAACAGTCCACTTGTTCAACTTTGAAGATTCTTGCAGTAGTTTGTCAGTGTCCCAATGTTAAGGTAATCTTTTTTTTTTTTTTTTTTTTTTTTTTTATTTTAGCCTCATACCAAGGCTCCAGTTAAGGTGGAATTCTGGGCTATTTCTTCACATTCAAAATATGTTGTGACCCCTTATTTAGACCACCTTGTCAGGTTGGTTCTAATGAGGGGTCACAGCATTATGGTTTTATAGAGTGTACACATACAAAAATTGTGTCAAAAATACCCTTATAGTCCACTCATACCTTGACCTTTGGCCTCAAAGTGTATATGTCCTCTGTTTCCCAACACAGGAGGCTGTTCAGAAGTCAGAGAAAGAGCTAGAAAATCAGGTGGAGAAGTTACAAAAAGAGAGATCCCAGGCTGAGGCTCGGCTCAGGGAACTAGAGCAGAGGGTCTATAGCTATATGGAAAGAGAGAAGAAAATCACAGAGGATAACCAGCACCAGATTGACAAGGCTGCAGAACTGAATGGTACCCTTAGACGACAGCTGGATGAGAAGTGTGGGGAATTGTCACAGCTGAAATCAAAATTTGATAAAGAGGTACGTATGTATTAGAATACTTTAAAATTGCTGAAGAATTAACTGCTCCAGGCTTGAACAGGTATAGCCCGTTTGCTCCCAAGTGCAAACAGGGTTTTGCTTATTTTCTCGAAAACGATGAAAGTTCCATCAAATGTTCCAATGTCCCAATGATTCCTATAACTATACATAACAGAATACGGAAAGTCAAAATTTTTGGATGCTTTTGTAAAATATTTTCCTTTGACAGGAATGCAAAAACTGAGCAGTTTCACTGAAGGGTGTCGTATGCTTGTTAGAACAGCCAAAATATTGTTGATAGGCAATAGCGTAAACTCGTTGTTTACTACAGGTGTGGGCGTATATGAATGAAATAGTAAAATGTATTCACCTGTCCGCACGCGTAACGCATATGGTATCACTGGTCAGGTGATACTATGTTGTAAATAAATATTGAACTATTATATTATTTTGCGAGTAAAAATTGTATGTTTTAAAATTTGATAATATATGGGTGAAACAAAAAGTAGAATAAATGGATTTAGACTAAAATTTCAATTAATTATGCAAATTTTGTTCTAGGGATAGCATACATTGGTCACATGCTCTAACACGTAAAACTAAACGGGAATCCAACAGCCAACTTTTACTCCCTTGTAATTAAGAGGTGAAAATGACATATTTTAGGTCCTGTTTTTGTATAAAAACTTTTTTATGCAAAACCTCACGTTTTGCAAAATTTTGATTTTGTTATGATTTTGTTAGGATGGAAGCCGGGCCGCGTAGCGCAATCGGTAGGGCACCTGACTCATAAGTCAGAGGTCCTGGGTTCGAAACCCGGTCTGGCCACATACTTTCGTTTCTCCTTCCGCTGATTCAAGAAGGGCAGTTGTCAGCTACTGGCGAAAGTATTTGCACTTAGTACTGGTTAACCGCTTAGGAGGTCTAAGCCTGCCCAGGAATAGTGTGGTTAGGTTAACTGACCGTCCCGACATGACCATAGTTGTTTACCGTGGACGTTAAGCATCAAATCAATCAATCAATCAATCAATGTTAGGATGGAAATTAAGAATGAGCGATTCGAAAATCTTTTACCTCTCACCAATTTTGAGAAACTATTGGGGAATCCGTTTGCATTTGGAAGCAAACAGACTATAAACATAACTGTTTTTTTTTTTTTTTTTTTTTTTTTTTTTTGAGAGGGGGGGAGGGGTCAGATTTTCTTCCAAATTACATAAAAAATGCTTTGTGTTACAAACTGAGTGGGAATAGGGCACAAGGAAGGAGGTTCCCTCAAACCAGGGCTAACTGGAATTACTGATTATCATTTCTAAACATTGACTATTCAGGTTCAGAGGGGACATCACTGTTTGCATCAGCAACACTGTCAAATGTTATGATTAGCCATTTTATGAATTCTTATAAGACAGTAAAAGACAATGAAAATTGTGAATACTGTAATGACCCTAAATATTTAAACAGACAGGTCTGAGCAAACATTGTAGTCCCAAATCAAACTGCTCCTGGAAGGAGCAGTTTGATCAGGGTCAACAACGTTTGCCATTTACTAAGCATTGTTTCAGAACAATAATTGCCCAACTTTTGAGTGTCCGAAATTATAGGGTCATTACGGTACTGTAAAAAATTCAGTGATGTTCTATTCTGTAAAAATTCTAAATATGGGGAATTACAGCAGAGAAAACCCCAAACTCTTTGATTTTAATGAAAGTTAAGGTAATTATTATGGTATTCTAACTTTCTAATGCTTGTTTGTGTTCTTATGTTGTTGGAAATTTTAGCTCGCTGGAACGAAGTTCAGGAAGAGCTATTGCACTACCCCCGGCGTCGGCGGCGTAGGTGTTAGCAAAATGTTAAAGCTTTACGTTAAAGTTTTTTATGTGATGGGCAAGGCGCTGTCAGGCGAGCTATCCTGTTCCTGTGACAGGTCTTGTATATGTTTTTAGTTAAACTGACTTGTATCAGAGAACGAGGCATAAGGGAAAGTTTTCCGCAGGATTCTGAGATACTATTTACTCATTTTCTTGAAAGACATATTTCATGGCCCCACATCAGAATTTCCTCATAGTTCTAATGATGAGCTGTTACATATTTTAGTGGACAAAATTCAGAGGAAAGAAAATTCAGTTTCAACAGAATTCATCCTTTCTGTGCACTATGATAAAGTGTGTTTATTAAATATATCAATTTATATTTAAGGTTGAGAGTATGCAGGAACAGTTCTCTAGGATGAAGGAGACATTTGAGAAAGATATCAGAAAGATACGGGAAGATAAAACTGCATTAGAAATAGAAGTGGCATCTCTGGATAAGGTTGGTTTACTTCATGCTGCTCTCTTTGATGGTTGTTGTTCTACTTGAGATACATGTAGATGGATGGCTCGCGATTTTATGTCCTATTTTAGTTATATCAAGACAATGGGAGGGTGATAATGAAAGTTGTATGCAGTTGAAACCTGTTATGGGTTGGAAAAGATTTGTGCCTCCAGTTGGTCTCCAACACGGAACCGCTAGATCAGCTGGCCAGAGCTTAACCTACAGCTACCAGGGCTCCAATAGGAGCTTGATAGTTCAGCATGATTTATAAGATATTAGACTAGGACTTTCTTGTGCCACATGTACTGTAAAACACTTATTTTTTTGCGCTTACTGAATTTTGCCGATATTGGTGGTTAACGCAAAGAGCGCTAAAATATAAGTCTGCCAATATTACGTAGATTTAATACACATACATATGCACAGCATAAATGAGGTTCATTTGATGAGTATTTTAGAATTTTGTTATACCTTTCCATTAAACTATACATTGTGGCATCGCATTAGAATCGCCTCGATGAGGGGATTCTAATAGATGCCACAACGTATAGTTAAATAGAAAAGTAAGAAAAAATGGAACAAATTTTCATCAGACTTTCTATAGTATCTGGAGCCATGGTATATAAAGACCGCCAAAATTAACATGCTTGCGCTCCAATATGTCATTTTCTTTAAACCGCGAAATTTTGATAACGCAGATATTAAAAGATTTACAGTAGTTTAAATACCTCTAACAGCTGCCTTGTACGTCATGATGCTTTGTATATGTGGATCCTGATGGATACTGCTTTCTTAGGCCATTTTACCCAAAAAAAATACGGTTTATCACAGTATTTCATATGAACTACCTGTTTTTTAGGTTAAAGAGAAGCTGAAGGAGACTGAGGGAGAGAGAAAGAAATTACAAGATATAAATGAGAAATATAATATCCACTATAACAAGAAGAAAGAGACGATAGCCACACTAACACAGGAACTGGAGAGTAAGAAGAGAGAAGTGGAGGAACTGACAAAGAGTCATGATAAAATGGTAAAGGATGTGGCTCCACTCAGAGAGAACTATGATGGAGAAGTTAAGAAAAATAAAGTACTTGGTAAGTTGTTGTTTCGACTGTATGATGTGACATGTTTCCAGCAAATATTCATTATCCCATATATGAACATGATGTTAACCTTTTCCGCATTGAGCACATAAGAAGTGATATCATGTGTAAATTTGTGATAATTATGTGGTTAGGTCGAGACGTGCCAATTTCACGCCTTGATGTCAAATGTAAACATTTGCTTGTGTCAGCATCCGCCTCAAAAATAGTCCTCTAGAAAATGTTGTAATATACTTGCGTTTTCATTATGTACAATTTTAGAATTGAAATAATTTTTCCTTATCTGTGAATTATACTGATTAACACGTTGTTGGAGGACAGATCACAAAATATTAATTCACGATGGCAGAGCAGAAGCCATCGTGAATTAATATTTTGTGAAGTCTATGGAAACACCTCCATATTGTCACCCGACGTAGGCGGAGGGGGACTATAGAAATGACCCTCGTCCGTCCGTGTGTGCGTGCATCCGTCCTTCCGTCCGTCCGTCCGTCCGAAATCTTATCCCCCCCAACTCCTCCTACGTCTTTCATCGGATTGATTTGAAATTTTACAGATTGTATTCTTATGATATGAAGATGTGCATGTGGTTTTTGATTTTTGTTTCGGCCATTTTTGATGGAGTTACGGCCCTTTCTGACTCAGACCTTCTGAAATCTTGTCCCCGCAACTCCTCCTACATCTTTCATCGGATTGATTTGAAATTTTACAGATTGTATTCTTATGATATGAAGATGTGCATGTGGTGTTTGATTTTTGTTTCGGCCATTTTTGATGGGAGTTACGGCCCTTGCTGACTCAGACCTTGTCCCCGCAACTCCTGCCACATCTTGTATCAGATTGACTTGAAATTGTGCAGAATGTTTCATCATGATCTGAAGATGTTCATGTGATTTTGGAATTTCAATTGTCCTGATTTTTACAAAGTTATGGCCCTTTGTTGTTTTTGGCATTTTTTCAACTTTAGAACCGTTTGACCAAGAGAGCTGAAATTTGGTATGCTATTAGCATTTGGTAAATTGATTACTCTGACTACTGTTAGAATGTGCTAAATTATAAGTGACATAGTTATTCCCCTTTCATAGATAATAGACATTCACTTAAAGATAATGGGATAACTCCAGAACTATTCATATTAATGATCTGAATTTTCATTAAGGCATTGTTCATCTTTCATCAGATTCATATTAGCAGGATTATGGCCCTAGTTATTTTGTTACTGGGTATATGGTCTTGATGTTTTGGGCATTTTGTAAGAGCCTAAAGTTTCAGTAACCTGATTATAAACATATATGCCCCGTTCTAAACTTAAGTATTTTATAAAGAGGCCCAGTAATTAGGTATATGTCTTTGCTTATGTTCAGTTATTATTTGTTTACCAGGTTCTGTAATACACATATTTTCTGTTTTTGTCCATACAGTTAATCTGAAACGGAATAAAGGGCTGCAGTTTGTGACACATATCAAACGTCGGGTGACACTTGGCCGATGGCCTTTTATTTTTCTGTCATTTTTACATGGACAAACAACATTTGTGACTTCTTTGCTTGCTTCCACATATGACAAAACCCTTCCAGAGGGATCAACTACAGAATTTACTACTGGGGGAGCAAATTCTTACCTTAAAGAATTGATCCCCATTTCCTGAGTTGATTTTTCCTTTAAGTTGACCCCAATTGAAAAGGGAAGCAAATAAGAAAACGGTAAAGTTGCTTCCCCTGAAAAATCACTTTTTCCACAAATTTTCAAGTCTCAGCTTATTTTGTGAGTGTCAGTGTGTTTTCATAGGATCATGTTGGTAGTGATGTGAGCATTTTGGCTTTTCAGTCAATTGTTTTCAGTATCAAGTGGTATGATTGTAATGTTGCCTGAAATATATCACTTGTGTTGATTTCAGTTGAAATATAAAATATTGTTTCATATAAAACAAGTGGACGGAAATAATCCATGTAGAAGTTCATAATTTTGAGTGACAGCCATCTGAAATAAGTTGCATTGATTTTGCTATTTGTCAGGTAACAAAGTGCGCTCACTTGAGGCTCAGCTGGACCTGGCCGAGAGGAAATTGAGAGAATACCGTGGTGAAATAGAGAAGTCAGGATCTGTGTTCCTGGGAGATAACTCAGAATTCCTCAGAATGATCAGTAGCAGAGAGAATGCTGCTGATGCCAGCTTCATGGGTAAGAAAAAAATGAGCCGTAGCACAACAAAACCAACAAAGTGGCATGTGCACACATCGAGGACTCAGATCAGCTTGGGCAACCCCCCCCCCCCCCCCCTGTCTGATTAGAGTCTTCGCTGTCTGCATGGAGCTAGCTTAGACCCTTAGCTACTCTTTAAGCATGGAGCGAAGAGTCTGATCAGACTGGGCAGCTACCCAGACTGATCTGAGTTTGTGCCGGGCCCACATGCCACATTGTTGGTTTTGTCATGTCGTGGCTGAAATGTTTATTTTTCATAGAATTCAAAATTTATGTCTAATAAAACATGGATAGCATTTGCAATATGTCTTATTTTTTGTCAGCACCACCGTTTAAAGATCGTTTCCATGCAGTTATTACATGTTCTATAGCTTATGAATAGAAATTGTAGAAATATTTTTATCCATTTCTTTTTAAATAGTAATTAGTTTAGAGCTTATTGTTGACTTTATGCAGTTGCATGTAGCAGTTCTGATCATGTTTTTTCCTATAACATATATTAATTAAAGGAAAACACTCACTTAAATATGAACAGACTTCAAATTATAGATCTTGATTAGCAATTAAATTTGGTGAAAATATCATGAAAATCGGACTTAAAATAAGAAGGATATGAATATTTTAAAAAATCAAAATGGCGGTCTCGGAGGCCACCATTTTGGAAGTTCCTGTCACGTGATAAATATTTAAATCTAGAATAAAAGCATAAATTGCTTACTTTTACAGTATTATTTTGTTTTAATTGTTTCTTTATGAAGTAAAATATAGATTTATGCATTTCATTTATTTACAGTTTGTTTCAAACTAAAGTTATTTAGGATTTTCATTTTTGACTTTGAGTTTATGGCGTCATTAACTCACAGATTTGCTGGTTCCCAGCTCAACGTTTTAATATCTTTAAACTGTCATATCTTTCTTATTTTAAGTCCGATTTTCATGAAGTTTTCCGGTAAATTTCATGTTTTATTAGAATCTTAAATTTGAGTCCAACATGCATTTTAGTAAGTGTTTTCCTTTAACAAATTCAAAAGTTTTAAAGACTGAACAGAAGTATTCAAGTAATTAGTTATATTGGACAATATACATGTACCATAAGAACTCTAAATATTGGGACAGATAAGTATCTGTAAACAGTGCAGACCCAGATCAGACTGCTCCAAATGGAGCAGTCTGATCAGGGTCCACACTGTTTGCCATTCCTAATGCAGTTTTGGAAGCTTTACTGCATTGTTAAACCAGACTGCTCCATATTTAGGACAGTTATGGTAATTATTTTAGGTGTCCCAATTTGATTTGCGTTTAGTTTAAACAGTATTTTATTCAACATATAACCATACACAATCAATTCATACATGGATAATATAAAGGATTCGATAACAAGCTAACTAGCTTATAGACATCGTCTCCTAGCATTTGTACACAATTTAGAGCATAGACAAATTTCCTTTTTTATTTCATACATTTTATTCTCTTTACAGAGAAACATCCATCCTCAGTGCCTTTCCATGATTCTGATGAAGACAAGAACATCACAGCTTATGATCTGAGACCGCGCCATAGTTCCCTGGACCAGACACAGGACAGTATCTCAGATGACACCCTGACCCCGGGGACACGAGCTAGCCGTAGCAGACTGAGACTCAGTAAATCTGTCAGCAGTGTTACTGTTAAGAGGTGCAGTAATAGTTCTAAACCTTCATACACTGCATTCCTCAAATTGGTTGGTTGGTTGGTTGTTGTGGGTTTAATGGCTCTTTTAGACAGTATTTCAGTCTGTATCAAGCCATCTCCCAGAGGAAGGGAGAAAGAAAAGAGATGATAGGCGAGAGAAAAAATATCCAAACAACACCCACCTGCACCTATTGCCAGCACAGTAGGTCCTTACCGTATTATCCAAACTAGTAGGATGCCCAGGCACTGAAAGTTACCCAGCACCATCGCCTGACCACAACCCCACCCCACCCACCCCCATACCTCAGAACATCATGCAAAAAATGTTTTCTTTTGTTTTCATATATTTTTCCAGTAAAAACTTCCTTGACTAGCAATCAGTGTCTACACTAGTTGCAGTGGTATTTCTGTCACAATTTGGTGTCTGAGTTTTCACCATTATTACTTGTGATTGTTATGTTTTAATGCCCTGCCAGTCAGTATTTTAGTCTGTATTGAATCAGCTTTCACTCAGCATGGAAGAGAATGGAAAAAAGAAAGAATAAAGGGAAGAGACAGATCATTCATTCAACCCAACACTGCCAAAGGTGCATTACAACCTGGCCAATACCATTAGGCAGTCTCATGACAGTCAGAATTCCACTCAGTCTAGAACAGCAGGGGTCAGCCATGGTTTCACCTTTCAAGTAGTCAGGAAATTGTGTTATGATTTAAAACAAGATTTTGCAAAAATTCATTGAAAATTTTCTAACACACACACAGTCAGGCAATAATGTAGAAAACACAAGACACCTGATTAAGGAGAAACTAGATATTTAGACCCAAAATTTTGCTTTACCCGGAGCTTGGCAGTATATATCAAAACAGAATGATTTTAAAAGGGGGCCTCTCAATATAAATTTTCTCTGCTCTAAAAATAAAGTCACTAATGAGCCGTGACACGAGAAAACCAACAAAGTGGTTATGCGCCCAGCGCAGACTCAGATCAGCCTGGGCATTCGCCCAGTCCGATCAGAATCTTCGCTGTCCGCACGGAGGTAGCTGAGACCCTTAGCTACCCTTAAAGCACTCAGCAAAGACTCTGATCAGACTTGATGGTGCCCAGGCTGATCTGAGTCTGTGCTGGGCGCACAACCACTTTGTTGGTTTTCTTGTATCGCGGCTCAAACAATCATAAAAAAAAAACATGCAGCTGTAAAGAAAACTTATGGCAGCATAAAATAATATTATGTGCCAAAGATCAAGTGTCTGATGGAATGCAGACAAGCAAGACACAGAGCAGCCTGCACATGTGTGGTAGTGGATCTGCTGTGCTGTCATAAGTGCTATAGATATGAGATACATACAGAAAACACTCACCATTTGCAAAGTGCTTAAACTGTGTATGACTTATGTGAGTTATGGCTGTTTTCAAATGTGATCAGGTGTCTTTTTATATGTTGCAGCTCTTATTATAATGCCTAGGTGAAAGGTTACACTGTCAGGGAAAGCGACTCTACTGTCTCCATTTCTGCCTCCCTTCTCAGTTTGGGTCAACTCTAAAAGGAAAGAATTTGCTCCTCTTTGAGCAAATTCTTTCCTTTAAGGGTGGATACCATTTTAGGAAGGGAAGCATACAGGAAGTTACAAATGTTGTTTCCCTTCATAATTTATTTATATTTGGTATCACAGCTTAGCATAGAAATAAAACAATACAATGTATTTAAATATACATATAAAACATTCATATAAAACAACAACACATGCAAAGTTCTATGACTTGCTCACCATATATATAAAAATATCAGAAACTAATTGTAACTATCTTAAATTTATGGGTATTTTTCTTTTCTGTTCTCTCTTTTTTTTCTCTTTAACAAAGTTTTGGTACAATTTGTCAGCAGTAATATGTTGTTTAGTGTATGTGAATTTTATGAGACAAAACATGGATTAGAAATCACCTGCTAATTGCTTCTGTCATGGCTGATTGAACATTATAATTGTTTATTGTAACAGATAATGAAAATCTGGTATTGAACTTAATTGGAGAGTACTGAACTCATTAAATGCACTGTCAATTTGTAATGAGGAGTAAGTATACTGTCTAAGTGTTTTCAAAAAGGACAGAAAAGTATTGCTAATGCTTGAAATTAAATTGAATGCAACATGAGCTCAATGCCAAATACTCATGGCCAGCTTTGACTGATATATATAACATACACATTTGAGTCATGTATGTTTCATAAATGTGCTATTGCTAAACTGCTTTTGCATTACTGGATGTAAATGTGCTTGTTTATCTTAAGTGAGCTTAGTTTTATTGATATAAGGAACTCTAAAGTGTAGTAAAGTCAGTATGTCGAGCTATGAATTGTTCACTAACCCCTGGGAGGAATCAGAGAGGGCTAGTAAAAGACGTAGAATAGATATTTCTCATCTAGCCAAGAGGTTTATAAAATTGTTTCGACTTCAGAAACATAAGAAAAAGCCTGTGAAAAGGTAATGCAAGGTTTCATATTATTTCTTCCTTAAAATCTTGTTTTCTGTTTAATACTTAAGGGAAATGGATACACTTTCACTATTATTTTTACTTCCCTTCTCAGGTAAACTTTTGAAGGAAAGAATTTGCTCTCCTAGTAGAATTTTCTTTCCGTTAGGTGTAAATCCCTCTTCAGTGGGTACTGTTGATACAGAGAGACCAATAGTAAGCCTTGAAATCTCTGGGGACAGAGAGAAAAAAAATCAAAGACTGATTGACAAATAATCTCCATAATCTTTTTTATCTAGACCTCTTAGAACATAACTATTTGTTTATTTTCCAGTAATGGTATGACCCCAGGGGCCGCCAGTATTGGTTCAGCTTCATCACTTGCTTACCGACTAAGATCTCGGGAATCAGCAGCCAGTCTTAATAGGAGTATCACCAGTGTAGACTCATGTAAATCTAATGCCTCAGTACCAAGTAAGTTCAATTTTTTCTTTTTACAAAACAGCTACTCAATTATAAAAGCACAGTGTGATTTCTTCAATTTTTTTAGCTTTTAGGAAAATGCTGATTTTTTTTAAGATAATCTAGTGGAATATCTTTATAGTAAAATGGCATTTCCGAATGTCAGGTTGTCATTTACAAATCAAGTCTCAATGCTAACTGAAAAACTGTCAAAGCAAAGTATATTAAACTTCACAGAAAATTGAAGCATATTTAGGTGTGTCAAACATTAGATTTAGGTTGGCACATTCAATGTCAGAGTGACAGTTAGGGGTCCAAGATCAGTTCTAAAGGGCTTTTGGGAACTTTTGTTACATTAACTAACATTTTCTTTTGTCTATTCTAGTGACACAAACATTTTGGACCAGTTTTTCAAAGCATTGTTAGCCCAATGAAGTTGTCAGTCAAGGATTTAAGTCTTCTAGTACAAATAAAATCAGAAATGTATATATATTTAGCCAAACAAAAATGTGAAAGTCTCACAGTTTTTTTTAGCAAAATAGCAGTAATTTGGGGTAAAATGCATTTGAAAAAGTTATGTCATGTTACATGTAGTTCACTTGGGCCCAGTTTTTCAAAACTAACAACATCGTTAGTTAACAAGACGTTAAAATCTCGAACGTTAATATCTCAAATATGCCAAGATTTTTTGTTGAAAAAATGTGTGAAGCTTTTGCATTGTAAAAGCTTCTCACACTTTTTCAACAAAAAATATCAATGTATTTGGTTATGAAGTTGTAAAACACTTAACAAGCTGACCTCTTAACGAGCTTGTTAGGTTAATGATGCTTTGAACAACTGGGCCCAGTTCATTAGTTTAGGACAGCAGGGCCCTATTTATATGAATCTCTGATCATCTGAGTTGAGAAAGCATTTAGCAAATTTATCTTCTAATTCCAGAAGGCACTGGAGGATTTTACATGTGTGAAGATGAACCTATGGAGTTTGAGTGGGGTCGTCTGGGTGAACTACAGCGACGTAACACTCTCTGCCCTGCTCATCTTAAGACATCCTACCCAGTGGAAACACAGACCTACAAGCCAACCAAGTTCCGGGATGATGCGTTGCGCGAGAGTACGATGGGGAACGTTACGTTGCAGACCGCAGAGCATGGCAGCGGGAGGAAGAGAAAGCATCAGCGTGATGACTCGTCAGCGGACTCATCAGACAGCAAAAGTAGACAGGTAAGAGATTGAAAAGATTTTGAAACAGTAAAGTAATATCATGTCCCTACATATTTGGACAGAAGTGTCAAGAGCAAACAGTGCAGACCCTGACCAGACTGCCATTTGTGCTACAGATAAGAAGGGATAACTGGGAAAATTTAAGGATTATTTCCATTTTTCTCCATTAAAACATTTATTGCGACATCTCATTAGAACTGTCTAGCTGGCACAGTACTAATGATTGAACTCATATATGTTTTTGTTCAGAAATTAAATATATTTCTGACTTGCCCTAAAAACTCCACTTTTTCTGGGTCTCTGTGCTGCATAGCAATCTAATACAGCTCTCCAGTAATATCCACTTCATGTCAGTTTGCTGGCAGTTTCCACCCTTTGCCATACATAGTAAAATTAGCTGCTCAAATTTTAGGCTGATTTCAGTTACACAGGGAAGATAGAATTAGAAACTGAAATAAAAGTAATATTGCTTTTCATACATCCTGACAATAAGGACCCTTTATAAACCATTGACAAATTATTCTAAGATTTGAATTTGTTGATTCAGATACATGTATCTGGCAGTATGTCAAAATGCTGATTCTAACACAGTGCGCCTATAGAAGCAATGAGAAGATACCGTGTTTTATTCTGCAACAATTCACTGTTTCGGAGCGCGTGAGTCTCATTGCTGACGTCACTGCAATTGCTGACGTAATTTTGTGACATTTTGAGACGTTAGATGGTGTAACGTCTCTTTTTCTTTCTAAAATCGCCATAAAAACGTACATTTTTTCTTAGATACAGTTGAGAATATTGGCGGGAGCATGAACGCGCTGGCAGGAAGGTTGGGAGAGTTTGAATGAAAAGAATAGTTTTTTGGCGTTTTTGAGTGTTAGAATCGAAATAGTTCAGCTTTAGCATTGAATTGTTGAGTAATAATTCACTGTTTGTCGGTCAGTTGTAAGTAGATATATCACTCGCGCTCCGCGCTTGTGATATGATCTACTTTACAACTGACCTCCAAACAGTGAATTATTACTCAACAATTCACTGCTAGAGCTGATCTATTTCTTAACTGAAGCACAGTTATCCAGTGGGGCTTCTCTTAAAGAAAAGAGTCTGCTCTGTGAGAGAAATTGCTCACGTTTAAAGACAGGGATGGGACTATAAAAGGAGGATTAACTACTAAAGTGTCATTTTGTCTCTTGAGCTCATAGTGTCAACACCTCCAGTCAGCCAATAAAAAGATCATATTTGGTAATTCTGGTTCGCTGATTGGTTGAATCAATTTTCACACCTTTACCTGTACAGGTATCATAGCTATGTGCAGGGAACCAGACCCCTCGGCAGAGAAGTCCTGTCTTTAAGAGTGGCCATATGAGAAGAAAGATAAATACTTACATGTCAAAAAACATGAAATTACAAGTTTTGTTATGATCACCGTTATATTTCACTTCAGCCAAAAGCTGTATGTGGTACAGTATACCATAAACCGGGACCACCAACTCCTGGCAACACACGGAGAAACTCAGGTAAAGGCATCTCAAAATCACCCAGCAGCAGAAGAAATTCCGGGAAAGGGTCATCAAAGTCACCAAGAACCCCTATTAGTCTACGAGGAAAACGTACGCCTGGTCGAAGAACACCTAGAAATACCCCAAAAAGGTCTACTATGGTTAGCGCTCTGGAAAATACTGGCTCAGGGAAAAAGGTAATTATTTTTGGTTTGTATTCAGTCTGCATCTATTATTTGTTTGTCTTTCTGAATCAAGAGAAAGTTTAGTAAGCTTTATGAATTAACTTAAGATATATGGGAACTCCAATGTTTTCCTACTAGTTTTACAATGAGGATCAACCCCCCCCTCCCCCCCCCCCCCCCCAAAAAAAAAAACAACTTCTCAAGGGGTCTACTCTTAAAAGAAAGAATTTGCATCTAGGAGAGCAAATTCTTTTCTTTAAGAGTTGAGCCCTTTGAAAAAGGCAGCAATCAGGAGTGGTCTTATGTTTGTGTGCACTCCTTGCTTTCATATTTCTGTCCTCATACTTGGAATCCAAATATAAACTACTACTTTATTTGAGCTGCTACCACAGGAAAAACAACAAAGTGGCATGTGTGCCCAGCATCTGCCCAGTCTGATCAGAGCCTTTGCTGTCGGCACAGAGGTAGCTTGGACCACTTAGCTAAGTGCACAGTAAAGACCCTGATTAGACTGGGCAGTGCCCAGGCTGATCTGAGTCTTAGCTGGGTGCACATGCCACTTTGTTGATTTTTGTCGTGTCATAGCTCATTTCTGAAATTCCTCCATTATTTTTACAGTCCAGTAAGAGAGAGAGTGTTGCCTTCAGTGTGGGATTCTCACCATTGTCCAACAGAAAGAAGCTTAGGCGGCAGCAAGGTTTTATTCAGAAACAGCCAGAATCCTCTAGTCAGGTTAGTAAATTAATCAACATGTTTGAAGTGAAGCAGGAATCCCCTGCCAGTATTGGTGTGACCCCTGTACAGAGCTGGAGGTCTTGGATGGTTCAAGGAGACAGTGCAAATCGTAGTTCATGTAATTCAGGTAGCCGTACTAAGCCCTCGGGCAGAATTAATGTGCTTAAAGAGACTCCAAATGTACAAAATGGTGTTGATAATTTATGTAGAAATGATCAGAGTGAAAGCAAAAGTACTTTATATTGTAAACCAGAATCTAATTCAAGAATGACTAACAGTGGAACAAACTCCAGTGTTGGAGGCAGATTAAAAAGGCGTTACAGAAGTGGTAGTTTTAAGGAATGCGTTGTCAGTGATAAAGTAAAGAAGGTAAAACTAGAGACTGAGTCAGACAGTTTGAAAACTGAGAATGCCATTGATATTGGCAATGACATTGACTCCTGTTCAAAATACCATGATGAGGCTGACAGTATTGTTTCATGTGGAAAGTCTGAAAATGTCAAACAGGGTAAATTATGTTCAGAAACTCCAGCATCACAAACTTTTGTAAGAAAAGCTTCGGTAAGAAAGTCTTTGAGAGACAATTTCTTTCTGTTGAATGATAGCAAAGAAAGTCCTGTGGGTGCACGTTTGCCGAGAACCACCAGTGCATCAGGCTTGCCACCAAAACCACAACCAGGTATTAAGTCAGTAAAGTCTGACTCCACAGTTGGTACCAAAACTGTTAACACAGTTCTGAACGAGCAGAATGGAAACAGTGCTATAAAGGTGGAGTTAACACCGCCTAGAACATTTGTGGGAAATGGGTTCAGTTCACCTTTGCCAGATTTAGATACTATGTTTGAAGCAACTAAACATCCTGCCCACAGAAGTATATCAGCAAAGCCTTTGGGTCAACCCCAGCAGCAACCAATAAATTCTCCCAATCTTGTGAGCCAGTTCAACATTTTATCTTTGAATGGTAATTCTTTAAAAGATACACCACAGAAGGCATATCAAAACTCGCCAAAGCTGGAAAAAAAGCGCAGCAAAACAGCTTTGTTATGGAAAAAGAAAAATAGTTCCTCCACTAGTAGATTTCGTGGAACACCAATAAAAACCAAACTGACGCCATTGATACCTAAAGAGATCAAAAGTTGCTCAGCTTTGGGAGAACAAGAGTTAAGTTCACCAATTGTTGGTAACATTAGGATCGGGACACCTTACAGAGTTCATTCCACTCCAGTCACAACTGCTCAACAAGCCTTTGAACTAGACACGTCCCTCAGTAAAGAGTTTAGCAAATTCAAACTGACGCCTGCCAAAACCGGTTTTCCATCCATGGGCACACCAGTAAAGTCTATAAGCAAACTGATGTCAAAACTTAATCCAAAACGAAATCCTAAAGTGGAGCCTCTTGAAGACTTGAAATTTTAGTACCATAATCACTTTAGATAGTGGGTCATAAGTGCTTGGGCAAACTGTAGACCCTGATCAGACTGCTCCTAAAGGATCAGTCTGAACTGGGTCAACACTGTTTGCCATTTTACCAGTCATTGAGACATGGACTGAGTAGTATGAACTTTAATTTTGAAGTTAATTTGTCGGTAGACATCAAATCCAAGTATTGGTTAGAACTGTTGAACGTGTCATTAAATGTAACATTAAATATTGATGCAACCGAGGCCTGGCCAGTAAACAAAGTCTGCTGATTAATATTTTAGGATACCTATTTATTCAACTATAAGGTCGGACTTATCCTTCCAGAATTACCCCTAATATGTACAAGTGTAATTCAGTCAAGTATTTCAGCTATAAGATAGTGTTTTCTCCTCCAAAACAGTCCCAAAAATCTAGATTTATCTTGTAAGATGGATCTAGTTTTTCTGAGTGTTTTCTCCTCCAAAACAGTCCCAAAAATCTAGATTTATCTTGTAAGATGGATCTAGTTTTTCTGAGTGTTTTCTCCTCCAAAACAGTCCCAAAAATCTAGATTTATCTTGTAAGATGGATCTAGTTTTTCTGAGTGTTTTCTCCTCCAAAACAGTCCCAAAAATCTAGATTTATCTTGTAAGATGGATCTAGTTTTTCTGAGTGTTTTCTCCTCCAAAACAGTCCCAAAAATCTAGATTTATCTTGTAAGATGGATCTAGTTTTTCTGAGTGTTTTCTCCTCCAAAACAGTCCCAAAAATCTAGATTTATCTTATAAGATGGATCTAGTTTTTTTGAGATTGTTTTGAAAGCCCTGTGGTATAACTGAATAAATACGATAATTAAAGTAGATGTAATTGGTTATTTCAGTATTTACGGTAATTGCTGTTATCATTGTGCACTTGTATAATAGGCTTTTTTGACAAACTAGTGCCTTGGTAAGGCAGTATGATACTCTGCTTTTAGAAAAGGATTCTATTCTTTTAGATATGCACTTCTCTTGTTATAGCAATGTTAAGAAGCTTAGCAATATATGATATATCTGATACATAAATGTAGACCATAGTAAAATGAAATTAAACCTAATTGTGAAGGGAATAAACTTAGCGTTGCATATTCTTGACATTAAAAACTCAGGAATAAATTTCCATAAAGTACAATAGGGGCTTTTTATTCCCTATCCTACAAAAGAGAATGGGCCTGTTTGAAAAATTCATACCTACAACAAAAATTAACTTGGAAACACAATACAGATGTAATGGCATCAGACGAATTCAATTATAGTTAGCCCAACATAGGGAATTGCTAGAACAGACAAAATATTTTACATATTTCAATATTTCTGCCCCATCCCTGCCTCTGGTTTTTCTTCCACTAGCTTCAGAGGAGGCACAGTAGGAAATGGTAGGCAATATTTCTACTTGTAATGTTCACTCGGACTGCTCCAGAATTTTGAGACTGAATATTGAGCTGCTTGGATTTAACAAGAATTACAAAGTACCACAGTAAGATATGGAGTGGCAGAGCTGCAGATCATCTGGGATTTTGAGGATAATTGTAAGATGATTTTTCTTATTTCTTATGTCTCAATAAAACATGTTGTGACCCCCCATTAGAACCATCTCAGTGAGATGGTTCTAATAAGGGGTCATAACATGGTTTTATGGGGAGATATGGGAAATTATGCCTGAATTATCCCTCATAACCCTTCAAATCTGGAATACTGGGATCTTGTCAGAATCGCTTTGCTAAAGAATTCTAATGAGATTCACTACATGCAGTTTTTGTGGACCGTTGTAAAATAAATATAACAAACCTTTCGTCTTGAAAATTCTGGAGCTGTGTAAAAAAAACTACCATGTTTTTGACACATTTGGAATGTTTCTACACATTTTACTAGTTGTTGAAGTACACAGCAAGCATCACCAAAAATATTAAAGCGTTAATTTGGCATGTTCAATAATATTACAGCATTACGTTCACTGTGGAAGAGGGGACTTTTTCTAACTCTGCCATGCTATCATAGATTTTTGAGCAGGACTGGCCCTGGTCTAGGGGAAAAAGCTGGATCACAGTCCAAGGGTGGCTGACTTCACAAGTCTTATGAATGAGTCTTTAAACCAAAGTCCTGGTTCCTTGTTGATAGAATGTGAATCGTAGTTCATTCATAGATCAGGAGCTCTGAAACATTTGTCATTAATAGCTATGCCCTGCATACAGGTCTTGTTCTAGTGCCTATCAAAACATCTCACTCACAAGTGACAGGGAAATTGTTGAGGTTGTTTTCGCACTTCTTAACATATGTAATAAACACTTGTTGCCTATTATACTACTAATTTTGCATGTGTTTACTGAATTTTCTCTTAAAATATGCACATCTATAATCTGTTGATACAGTTCTTCTTTCAGGTTATAATAGTTAATACTAAAATATTAGAGCCACACCACGATAAAACCAATAAAGTGGCATGTGCATCCAGCAGACTCAGTTCAGCCTGGGAATCGGCCCAGCCTGATTAGTGTCTTTGCTGTGTGCTTAAAGGGAGGCTAAGGGTTTAAGCTAGCTCAATGCAGACAGCAAAGCCTCTGATCAGACTGGGTGGATGCCCAGATTGATCTGAGTCTTCACTGGGCACACATGCCACTGTTGGTTTTGTCATGTCGCGGTTCATAAACGTTTGTCATCTTGGTAGAAATTTAAAATTTCATTAAAATAAAATGCATTGTAGTTATGAAATACAGCGTTAAAGGTAAATCTAATAGTCTTTGACAATATTTTATTTCAGTATCTCCAAGCTTTTTAGGCATACAGAAAACTACAATTAGACTGATCAAATTGATATTTTACAAAAATAGTTGCCTTGTTTGTACATACTTAAACGTCTGCTCTTGTGGACACAGCTGTATATATGATATATGCGGTAAGGACTCGGATCTCTTTGGGATCTGTGATCTAATGGCATATTATATACAAGCCACATGTATAGAAGATTTATCAAAGTTTCTTCTCTTTTTTTCAGACTCGCAAGCCATTGGGTGTGAGAAATTTCCTACAGACAGGTGTATAAATGACTTAGTAAAAACTAAGAGATGGACAGTTAACCTAGACAGAGTGTATAGTCTGGGGCTATTACCCCATCACTATAAATGGAAGACAGACTTGTTGTCATTGAATATGGATACTGTGCTAAAACATAAAGTTCATATAACTGTGCTAGTGAGGTGCTCTAATCAAGAATCATGGTTGTGTCGTTTAATAAAACAACTGTTGGTAGTTTTACAAAGATTTGTACATTATAAAAGAAAAGTTAGATAGAAATAATCATGTGAAATGTAAATATTATAAAGTTACGAAGGAAATTTTTTATCAGCACCAGAGCTTTAGAGGGAGTGTCTGATGATAATTGAGGGATTATTTTTCTTATTTCTCAACAAAACCATATGTTGTGACCCCTCACAACTTACGTTTTTATGCAGAGTTAACAAAAATTATCCTTAATTATCACCAAATACTCCCTCTTATCTAGAGCTCTGAGCACACTTATGCTTCACAAAATAAGGTTTTCTTTTTATGCATTGGAATTAGTACCAGAAATGCTAGCATTTCAGATATACCAAGGTCAGATTTTGTCGAAACTTAATAAACTCAGAAAACATATCATGTTTTGGTGGAAAAATCAGTTACATGTTTCAAAGCCCCATTCCATGTCACATGAATTCGTCTGTATAATAGAATTTCTTCACATATCCCTTGTATTAGCCCATTTACCATTTCTCTTGTAGTATTCAGCCCCTTAAGCTTGTCATCTTAGTATACTGTTCCAGTTAAGGTACTAAGTCACTTTATCAGCCCCTTTTCAGGTCCCTTTGTTTTAGACAGTCCCTTTTCCACAGCAGTCCTCTCATCTTAATATGCCTCAAAGCTAAGATGTAAATATAGATGGGTTGTGCCAGTAGTTAGCCTCATATAATGACATTTATTTATTTAGTTTAGATTTTTATGGGTCAGTTTATTAAAGCATGCATTGAATTTGTAATATATGAGCTGCAACACGACAAAACCAGCAAAGTGGCATGTGTGCCCAGCAAAGACTCAGTTCAACCTGGGCATCCGTCCAGTCTGATCAGAGTTTTCACTGTCAGCTTGGAAGTAGCTTAGATCCTTAGCTACCCTTTAAGGGCACAGCAAAGACTTTGATCAGACTCGGCAAATGCCCAAGCTGATCTGAGTCTTCGCTTGGCGTGCAAGCCACTTTGTTTGTTTGTTGTGTTGGAGCTTATATTAAGTCTATTGCAGTTTTAATGAAAGTATATCAATTTTAAATAGTTCATAAACATGCACATTACTGAAATGTTTAAAGGAGCACTACGTACGAGCTGGGACCGGACAAAACCAGTAAAGGGGCATTTGCGCCCAGTGACCATCAGAGCAGCCTAGGCAGCCGCCCTTTCTGATTAGCGTCTTCACTGTGTGCTAACAGGATAGCTAAGAGACTGATCAGACTGGGCGGATGCCCAGGCTGATTTGAGTCTTCGCTGGGCACACAACCACTTTGTTGGATTTCTCGTGTCGCGGCTCATATAATTTACGTAAGTCTCTATTTAAAAATCTTCATCAACAAAACTAATAAATGGATTAGGTATAAATGTCTGTAGACTAAACATTGATGCCTAGCCTATTTATTAATTTGATGATGAAGCCTTTTTATATAGAAACTTATGGAAATTATATACAGCATGCCTTCAAATTATTTTGAGCAGAGTAGAAGAAGATATTTTCTCAAATGAGCTTTTTTCTTGAACTTGTAAAGTAGAAGCGATGACAGAATATTCTCATGACTTATAGGGCTCCTTCTAACCTCTAGAGGTACACCATCAGCTTGTAACATAAACAGTACATAGGCCATGAACTCAAAATTCATCACTTCATCAGATATTCAGTTTTGATCTCAGTGTGGTATAGGGAAGACAAAAATTAAGCTGCCCCATAGAAAAACACCTAGGGCCGTATTCATAAAACGACTTAAGTGGTTGCTATGCTGTTGCCAAGGCTAAATTTATTTGAAGGAGATTCCCTACAACTATGAAATTTGCTCTGGAGGAACAGTCTTACAAAAACTGTTCCTCCAGACCAAATTTCATAGTTGTAGGGAATCTCCTTTATAGATATTTAGCCTTAGCAACAGCATAGCAACGACTTAAGTGGCTTTGTGAATACTGCCCCAGTAGAACATTCAGACAGCTAAGACTAAGCCTCTCTGCACGTCTGTGCAGTCTAACTGTGGCTTTTGTTTGTTTGCTATGTATTTTATGGAAAGCTCAGCTTGTTTTGTACGATAATCTGAAAATTGGGACACCTAAATGGGACAGTTTAGCTGCCCAAAATGGAAAGGCAAAACAGTGTAGACTCTGACTAGACTGCTCTGTTTGTAGTCTGAACTGGGTCTGCACTGTTTGCACAAACTTCCATGTGTCAGCTCAGTTTTTAATTTTTATACCCCGCCACACGTAAGTGGTGGGGTATTATGTTTTCACGTTGGCCGTCCGTGTGTCCGTCCGTCCGTAGTATGTACGTCCGTCAGTCTGTCCGTCCGCACTTCGTTTCCCTTCGATAACTTAAGTATTTATCAACGGATTTCCTTCAAATTTTGCATATGCATTTGTACTAAGAATATCTCGCTTGGGATTGTAAATGGGCAAATTTCGTTAATTTCTGACAGAGTTATGGCACTTGTCAATGTAGGAAAAATGGTTTTTGGCCTCTAGTTCCTTTACTACTTGGAGTATCATGATGAAACTTCACAAACATGATTGAAGTAACAAAAGCTTTTTATGAGCACAGAAATTTTATCATCAGGGGTTATCTGCCCCTGCCCTGGGACTATATGCATGTATAAAATAATGAAAAATTCCATATAAAATCAGAATTTGAAGCAATTTTTCTGAAACTTTCAGCAAATGATCAGAGTGATGAAAGCCTCCAGTGATGCTCAAATTTACCCCAAAGGAGTTATTTCCCCCTGCCCCCGGGCTATATACATGTATAAATGTGGAAAAATCGGTGTGTGAAAAAGGTTTGCAGTGGCGGGGTATCATGCAGTCGTTTGCGATGCTTTTATTAAATATTGTGTCTTAAAGGAAAATTACATTGCTGTAGAATTATTTGTTTCCCATTCGATGAGGCTACAGAGCTCTAGTTAAGAGGGAGTATTTGATGATAATTAAGGATAATTTTTCTTATGTCTCATCGAAACCATACATGTACTCGTCGAGACGGTTCAGATGATGGGTCACAACATACGTTTTTAAGCAGAATTAATGAAAATTTTCTCTGATTATCACCAAATACTCCCTCTTATCTAGAGCTCTGAGGCTACTTCCATCAATGATTTATTTTGAGCTCAGGGAGTCTTTATTACTGTTTGCTGATGCAGATCAATCTGTGTGGGCGCTAATCTTTGTCTTCTCTGTTCCTAATTGCCAAGTTTTGCCATTTTTTCCTGCATGCCACATTTCAATTTATGCTTCAAATGATCTCAGTTCATATTTTGTGCATTTCTGTGGGATGTCAGACATTGATTCATGTTCATTGATTATCAGAGCCAAAGATAACTGATGTTATAGGAGTGAAAACTTTTCTTTCCTCTGCTGAACGATGTGACGAGATCCTCGTTACACCTTAGGTTTTTTCACCATTTTTCACATCAACATTTGCGACTTCCTGTTTGTTTCCCTGGACAATGAAGCCATTCTAAAATGAGGTCCACTCATTAAGGAAAGAATTTGCTCCTAGAGGAGCAAATTCTTTCCTTTAATAGTTGACCCTCATTCAGAAGGGAGGCAAAATTGAAAATGGAAGTTGCCTTCCTTGAGAGTGTATCTTGCCTTAAAATGGCATTAATAAGATGATTTGGAATGAGATTTCACAGCAAAACAAGTTGTGGGATCTTATCAGAATTGCCTTGGAGAGACTGTGAGAATTTATATATTAACTATGCCAAGAAAAATGTGCAGAACATATGAGCTCTGACACGACAAAACCAACGAAGTGGAATGCGTGCCCAGCGGAGACTCAGATCAGCCTGGGCATCTGCCCAGTCTGATCAGAGTTTTTGCTGTCAGCATGGATCTAGATTAGACCTTTGCTATCCTTTAAGCATAGAACAAAGACTGATCAGACTCGGGGGATACCCTGGTTGAGCGTGGCGCGCATACCACTTTGTCTGCTTTGTCATTGGTGGCTCATATAAAGTAAACACCTTTTTTGCTTGCAGCTAAATATACTACCAGGGGATATCACTCTTAACATTCCTTTAAGACTTGACTCCTATGAAGGTCAAGGGAGCAGTGTTTCTGGTGACAGAGTTGCAGATAAGATGGGATTTTAAGTACAATTCAAGATATTTTTTCTTATTTCTCAAGGAGACCATATGTTGTGACCCCACATAGGGGTCACAGCTACTCAAAATTTGGTTTTAAAGAGATACATGGAAAATTATCCTTAAATTATCCCTGTTACCCCTTCTTAACTGGAGCGCTGGGTAAAATTGTCTCCCTTTTAAATATGGCTGCCAAAACCATGGCAGTGTACCCATTTTCAATCAGAGACATGAGGCATCATTCACATATTATTTGGTTTGTCTGAAGCTCTGTATTCTTAAAGAAATCATGTGACCAAGTTATTCATTCACTGTGCTTATTTCTCTCCCTATCTCTCAGCTGATATTTGTGAAACTTTGTGTTGTGTTTATGTACATATGTATAGTAGCTGTAATTACATCATGGACTGTGTGAAGTGGCAATACTGATTGTAGTTTCTATCTATTTATGCTCACGTCATTTACCATCATAGAATAATAAAATGTAAAACTAGTTTTGCCTTTATTTATTTATTATCCAAATTTGACTTGGATGAAGGTACTGAGTATCAGTATTTACCCTAATATGCTTAAGTATTGGGATATAACGGTTTTAGGTGTGCCAATATTGAAGCACATTAAGGTATGCGAGTTGAATGTGAATCTTGAATTATGATGGAATGGTCTGAATTGGGACTAGTTCATTCGGGCAGGCTGATCCAAGTTCATTTTCTCTCAACATATGAATGAATGGATGACTTGCAATTTTGACCAGGCCGCGTAGCTCAGTTTGTAGCATGCCTAGACTCAAGAACCAGAGGTCTGGCCGGGTTTGATACCTGATTTGGCCACATACTTTTTCTTTCCGCTGGTTTAAGAAGGGCAGTTGTCAGTTACTGGCAAAAGTATGTGCACTTAGTACTGTATAACCGCTTAGGAAGTCTAAGCCTGCCCAGGAATAGTGTGCTTAGGTTAACTGATCGTCCTGACAGGACCATAGCTGTTTATCATGGATGTACAGCAACAAAACAATGACTACTTGCAATTATACATCCTTTTTAATAGTATTTCAGTCATATCAGGACAATGGAAGGGTGATACTGAAAGGCTGTGTACAATGATACCCTGTTTTTTGGTTTGAAAACTTTCTGCCAACAGCAGGTCTCCAACCGGGGACTGCTAGCTCAGTAGGTCAGTGTTTGACCTACTGAGCTACAGGGATCCCTCAACACCAGTATATTGAATGAATCGCAAGCAATGCAGATTGATGCTGAGGTGGTGTTGCATGACAAAGAACCTTAAGCCTGTGTTTAAAGTGAATAATCAAATTGATGCAGTTTCATAATCTCATTAAGGCACTGACCTACCATATTAATCCAAATAGATGCTCCTGGGGCCGTATTTATAAAGCCACTTAAGTCGTTGCTATGCGGTTGCTAAGGCTAAATATCTATAAAGGAGATTCCCTACAACTATGAAATTTGGTCTGGAGGAACAGTCTTTGTAAGACTGTTCTTCCAGAGCAAATTTCATAGTTGTAGGGAATCTCCTTCAAAGAAATTTAGCCTTAGCAACAGCATAGCAACCACTTAAGTCGTTATATGAATACGGCCCCTGCTCTAATAAGCACCCCCTGCCTCTTTTTTGGAAATAATGTTATACTGACTTGCCAACCTTTGCATTTTTCATCAGCTTTACAAAGGGGAACAACATGATTTCATGTTTCCTTCTCTGGAGGATGCAGCTCTTTGCATGGGGTCCACTCCTCAAGGACAGAATTTGCTCCCTTTCCTTGAAGATGTGACCCTTTTGAGGAGGAGGCAAAGAAAAGGGGAAATAGTAGAATTGCTTCATCGGAAAGTATCCTTTCAGCTTTATAGGGCTTATTAGAAATATTTTGGCTTCAAAAAATGCAATTCCCCCTGGGCACTTAATAGGATTTATACGGATTTCTACACTGAAAAGCAATGTCTTCATTTATGGTATGAAGAAATTTTACAAAGAAGTCAGTCGCGAGTACAGACTCCGATCACAGGGAAGTTTGATATTTGTCCAACAGCTACACATTTAATGTGCCCTTAAAACTTCACCAAGGTATGCATCCAACCACTATCCAGATCCTGTCAGTGACCTGTTTTTGCAGAAGTAAATCCTTGGCACATATTTTAGGGAAATTAGAAAAGAAAATGGAAAACAGCACTTAAATGAAATTACTCATTTATCTCAAATTAATAGGAGTGAGTGAACTCGGGTTTAACGTCCCACCAACGAGGTCGTATGGAGACGAGACCTCGGTTTAGTCTCATCTGAAAGACCCCAGAAGCTGGGGATGGATCTTGCAACCCCTGGATTGGTAGTCCGAAGTGTTATCCACTACACTACAGCCGCTCCTATTAATGACAGGAAAAAATTTGCATGATGGTAACTTGACCAATCACTTGAGTATATATAGTTTAAAACACTGTCTTCAGTCACTCACTTTTCTCATCACTTTTCTTTTCATTGAACCTATAGTGAACATGAAGGTGATTTTGTCAACTTGAATGGTGCTTGGTCTGGCCTAGTGCACTGGCACAGGATAATCAGGGCAGTAATATTCAGAGTTATGGATTCCTTGTGATTTATGGATTGTGCAGGGATGCATTTATCAGACATCAGACTGCTGATGCCCAGATTCATCAGGGTACCCACGGTTAACACATGATGTCACAATGTGCTTGAAATTAGAGGTTTGTGCTGTGCAAACATGTTCTCCCTCCTGTTCATATAGTTGCCTAATCTATTGTAAAAGTCACATACACTGTGTCTGAAAATATTGTCCAAGAATGCCCAGTCCTTGGACCTACAATAACTTACTTCACCTTTGCAATATTGTATTAATATGTTTTTTTCATATGTCATGTTCCATGTCTCGAGAGAATAAAAAAGTTTTTTATTGCCTTGGACAAACCATGAATCTGGGCAAAAAATAATAATAGTAACATGAAATAACATTCTTGAATTTATTACATAAACAATACAACTTTATAAAGGTACAGAGAAATTTAACTGACCTGGTTTACCTACGGATTTCTGTCCCACTAGCAATTACATACGTTGACAGGAAATGGCCAGATCAAGTAAATTTCACCGTAATGGCAGTATCTGGATTTCTATAACTTGCTGTTTCTTTCACAAAACACCGACTGATGTGACCAATGATATGATCTCGTGTTAAAAGAAGCTACTATGACCTCTATTTGGTCAAATGCAATCCACTCTCGATTTCTCAAAGTTCATCCCAAACTACTGATATCTCAAAGTAAATTTTCTGGTCTCAGAAAATTTAGTTTGAGATATCAGTAGTTTGAGATAACAGAAGGTTATATGAAAATAAAAACTGGAAATCAGTCCAAACTATATTCTTTGACATGAGGGTACTTTGATATCGGTGTTCTATGGCTTACTTTACAGGATCTAAAAGAATGGCAGACATGCAATCAATTTTGTAGCTACATTGTTGGCAAAGACTTTAGATGTGGTGCACCAAGTTGAAAGGGCTAGCTAGCTGAGATACAACAGTAAACATGATCCATGTGTTAGACTGTGCAGCCTGTTCAACTGATATGGTTCCACTGTTTGGCCACTATTTTATGAAGAAGACAACCTGGCAGAAAGTACACCCATATTTGCTTCCCTGGTAAAGAAATCTCTTCCCCAGTAGAGGCCACTCATAAAGGAAAGAATTTGTTCTCAGAGAGAGCAAATTCTTTGCTCTCTCTGAGAACAAATTCTTTCCTTTAAGGGTAGCCCCTGTCATGAGAAAGGTTCCAGGTCATCCGATCTCTCAGGTGTATCCATACGCCCTAAATGCAAGGACAGAGAGACTGTCTAAATCTGTACTGTTTGTAAATATACTTAGTAGCATTTGTTTTTGGCTGTTGCAGCTCAAACATAATACTAATATACTCAAATCGGCTTAAAGATCGGGACACCTAAAAACCATTAATTTTTTTCCATTTGGAACCTCCTATATCAAAAAATATTGTTTGGACACATTTTCTAGTTCTCTTTATATTTTGACTCCTGTGGTCTCAAACTACTGATATCTCAAAATAATTTTTCTGGGATCAGAAAATTTACTTTGAGATATCAGTGGTTTGAAATAAACTTCGACTTCAAGACATCATGAGTTGACCATATTTAAATTCAATCTATTATAGAGTAAAAAGGTTATAAAATTTGTTTTGCTACAGGGTGAAATACTTTGAAGGTTTGTAATAGAAACATTTTTGATAAAATACTTTAAACCAGAGGGCCAATGGCCCTATATCGCTCACCTGAGCACTGAGGTTATGTTGGAAAAACTAAGTTGCCACAGCAACAAAACAACATGCACAACAGTAATAAAACACACCATTTATGTAGAGGACAATATCACAAACATTTATGCAAAAAATAAGCTTTATCCCCCCTTAATGGCTTCTGAGAAGAAGATCTTTGGCAAAAAAAAAAAAAAAAATAAAATAAAATGAAAATTTGGCCTTTCAGTTGCAATGGCAACCAATCAAAATCAGGTCCTTGGGCAAAATTCATATGGCTGGTAGAGGACTACTCTAGGAACATTTCTGTAAAGCTTTTGTCAAAATATCTGCAGTATCACATAAATAAATACCAAATGTCCACTTCCCCCATTGTAAGTCTATTGAAACTTTGAGTTGCCATAGCAAAACCAGTTCACATGGGCAATGATAATATGAAATATACTTTAGGTAGAGGCTAAATTAATATGTATGCAAAGTATCAGCTTCATCCTCCTCATGGCTTCACTTTTCCCATTATAAGTCAATGGAAACTGTAAGTTGCCATAGCAACCAAAGTTCTTATGGGGTTGGAAGAAAAAAAAATTATGTAGAGGCTTCTGTCATCAACATGTTTGCACAAAATCAGCTTCATCCCCCCATATGGCTTCTGAGCAGAAGATTTTTTCATTTTTTCTTCTTCTTTTTTTTCGAAAATTTATCCTATATTTTGCCATGGCAACCAATCAAATTCAGCGATTTGGAGAAAATTCATTAGAAACATAGAGGACTATTCAAGAAACATTTCTGTAGAAAGAAAATCTAAATAAATGCAGTGAGACAGCAAAAATTGCCAATTTCCATTTTACCCATTATAAGTCAATGGAAACTCTTAGTTGCCATAGCAACCAAACTGCTGGAGAAATTGCCATGAAAAACGGTAATTCTATAGAGGCTAGTACTAAGGTTCTTTCTGTAAAAATTGAGCTTTATTGGCCACACAGTTTCTGCGGAGATGATTTTTTAATATTTTTCAAATTTTAACTATTTGGTTGCAATGGCAACCAGCCAAACTGCGCAATTTGCATAAATTTAACAAGGCTGGTTAAAGACTACTCAAGTTACATTTCTATGAAAGTTTTGTCAAAATATCTGCACCGGCATAGCAATAAATGCAAATTTTCTATTTTGCCATTATAAGTCAATGGCAACTTTAAGTTCCAATAGCAACCAAACTGCTAGAGCAATTGCCAAGAAAAACAGTACTTTTATAGAAGCCTGTACTAAGATCCTTTCTGTGAAGTTTGGGCTTTACTGGTTGCATGGTTTCTGAGGAGATGATTTTTGAATATTTTTTCTATTTTCAATCATTCGGTTGCCATGGCAACCAGCCAAATTGTGCAATTGACATAAATTTCATGTGGTTGATAGAGGACTACTAAAGGAACATTTCTGTAAAAGTTTTGTCAAAATATCTGCAGTGACATAGCAATAAATGCAAATTTTCAATTTTTCCCATACAAGTCAATGGAAACTTTAAGTTGCCATAGCAACCAAAGTTCCAAAGGGATTTGGATAAAAAACAGTATTATTGGTCCCCCCTGCCAACAGATGCTATATATGAAATTTGGTTACAATGAGCCTTGTAGTTTCAGAGGAGATGTCGTTTGAAAATGTTGACGTACGACGGATGCCTGCCTATACTATAAGCTCACCTGTGAGCCTTCGGCTCAGGTGAGCTAAAAATCTGCCCCAATGACAGAACAGTTTCTGCAAGAACTTTGTACTAGGGACTGTCCCACAAGTATCAGACATCACAGTGCTTGCTTCCAGCCAGTGAAGTCTGACTATAGTATAAATAAAGAATCAAATTACATGCACACACACAAATGAAACAACAACACATATAGCATCTTCAAAGATGGTTCAATGACGGTATTTCCTAAGATCCTCAAGCACATATGAAATATACATATTGGGGAAAGTAACATAAAATATTTTTACTTTACGTCAATATATAGAAGCATAATTTTATAAATAAATGCAAATCAAATCAACTTATTGAACCCTGAAACAACAAGTTCTGGAAATGAGCGACTGTTTTTATACTCAAAAAAAATATTAAAGGGTCAAACTTTTACCCAGCGATTTCTGGAACATTTCAAACATTTGGTAAAATAAATCATTTTCACCTTCCATTTCATTCATTTTACAAGTTTTGTACACATGAAGTTTGAAACTAAAGCCTATATCTTGACCAAGTCCAGACTTCAATTCACACTACCCCCAAAATCAGAGTTGTTTGAAGTCCATAGGGAACAAATTCACCAAAATTTTCGAATTCCCCAATTCATGAGTTTTTTTAAAAAATTGCATGATAGTCATCAAGTTTAATCATTTTTAAGGTCAGCAAGCTATAAGAAGTTTAAAACTCATAGCAATTTTAGAAGTTATGCCCGACCAAACTGACACACTATCAATTCTCTATGGGAATTCAAACAACTTTCATTTTAGGGGTAGTTTGACTTAAAGCTTGGACGTGGTCAAGACAAAGGCTAAAGGTTCAAGCTTCATGTGTATAAAACTAGCAAAATGAATAAAATTGAAGGTAGAAATGATTTATTTTACCAAATGTTTGAGATGTTCCAGAAATCGCGGGGTAAAAGTTTGACCCTTTAATATTTTTTTTGAGTATATAATAAAAACATCACCTTGAAAAAACTGTCATTTTTTTTTCCATTTATAATATGAGTGTCCTGTTGGGATGTTCCCATTTCACCTACTCCCATTTCACCAACTGTCAAATATGAATTCATTCCCATTTTGCTTACTTGAAGAAAAAAAAAATATTACATATTTTTTTTTTTTTCTTAAATCAAACCTAAACTAACAATGTTGATTGATAATTACTGAAGGATTATAAAAAGGCATACCCCTTTTGATAATCATTTCATACTGTGAGCTTACTGTGATAAAATCAACATCAACATATTTTAAACCTGCTTGCACTGTTACAGGATTTTATATTAGTGGAGTTGCTTATGTCACAAAAATATGCTCCTGTGTCCACTTTTTGTTAGTCAGGGTTTATATACATCAAAATGTTTGTCAATCTAAGTAGAGTCAGAAAATGGTTCCTGCGAATTTTTTCATGACCTTTATAAGGTCAAGGTCAAGGTCAAATGCACGGCACTATGATTTTTCACCTTTAGTTCATTTCTCTCCATTTTAAGACATTTATGTCGTGTTTCAAAGGCGTAAATGAATTTAGTTTTATGAAAATTGTCATTTGATGGATGAAATTAGGAAAACGATAAGAAAAATTGATTTTGGAGAGCTTTAGCGAGCATTTTACGGGAATTTGCAGTACTTTTTCCACCTAAATACAATGAAAATAGACCTTTATATAGACTGAGTTGTCAAAACATTCAGTTACAGACTTCTTATGGTATTATATAGCAATCCCTTAAATTATGAAAAATAGGGTTGGGCCCTAACTAACACAGATGTTGCCATGGCAACCAGTATTTTCGGCCAGCAAACCTTATATCGAATCGGATTTCTATATCCGCCATGCGCTAGCTGATTTATTTTATGGCCAACCGTTCGTTCGAGATGGAGAAATAATATGCAGAAGGCCCATAGGTTGGTAACACTAAACACCTTATTTTTGTAGGTAAGTGGAAATACCGAAGTCGTATGGTCACACTAAACACCGTATAAACTGACATCGTAGGTGTGAGATTTCGGAGAAAGTGTAGGGTACATGAAAGCTTGCTGTACATTTCTGTTTTCTGTTTTAAAGCAATACTAGTGTAGTGCAAGAGATTTACAAGCAGGTATATAAGAAACGAGGACTGAGCTTGTACAGAAATCATCTTGCCAACAAGGAAACAGCTTTTATAGCCCAAGTCGAGAATACCAAGTAATCGAATATGACTAAGATATCTCGCCATGCTATTATATTAAGTAGCCTAAAATGTTAAAGGAAATAATATCAAAAGTATAAAAAGGATCGGGTCTCTGTATCGTGCCATGCGCACTACTGCAGGGAATGCTGGTTTGTGTTCATTATAAATATGAGTCAAGAAGCAAATGAGAGACATAATTTTACATGAAAATTTTGTTTTTGCTTGTAAAACCTGTCATTACTATACCAGTGTTCTAGAGGACCTGTGCCGCATTGCCGAATATTTCCGTACCTAACCAAAAGATTCTGTGTTCTAAGAAACGAATGCAAACATTTTTCTGACTGAATAAAATAATTTATACATTATATACCTAATCCTCTATTCTACCAGCAGACTGTTTCAGTTTTAGGGTTTATTTCTTCAATCTGTAATAGCTGTTTTGTCAATGTTCAGTTCCCCGACATGTTGGTATAAAAAGATAACAGATAAAGACCTATTCTACTTCCAGTAATTGTTTCCAAATTATTAGCAAGGTGCACTAATTTCATTTCTCTATGGAGATATTATATCTATTTTCCTGCAATTTAAATTTCTAAAAGAGAACGTTTTGAATATATACTAATGTCTACGGTTAATACATAAAGAGTCGTAAACTTAGAAGCCTCGAAGTCGCGAAATTAAAAATAGGGAGTATGATGACATGGAGGATTCTTGAATTACGTGTAATTAACTGCCCTGATATCAGACATATCGGTATGGTGTAATGTGATTTGTTGCAAGGTTCAGAAAAGCCTCGAAAACTTGTGCCAGATCACACAAAACACACGATAAATCCACATGGAAGCTATGTTATAAGCTGTTTATCTCTATATAAGAAAGACTCAAGAAGCGGACAAAAAAAGAGAAAAAAATCTGATATGGAATGCGACAAAAGAGTTGAACATGCATTACGCTCTATGCAGTTCAGGATCACATTCATTATCAAGATAAATGTGTTGAACCCCCACCAGCTGTCCCAGAAAATATATATGCTACCACACAGATCGTTGATAAAAAGCTGTGAAATTCATGTAATTTTTTCATGGTACAATAGACAGATAACAGTTCGATACATTTCCTTTTACAGACGGGGTAATATACCACCCAGCAGAATGGGAAGGGGGTGGGAGGAGATAAGGCAGTGGATAGACAATCACCTGTGATCTGGTTCATATCATGTTCCTGATTGATTAACTTTTTTCTTTAGAAATGAACGAATGTTATAGTGATCATATTTTTCGCGACACGACAAAACCAACAAAGTGGCATTTGTGCCCAGCTCGACTCTGATCCTCCTGGGAATCCGCTCAGTCTGATCAGAGACTTCGCTGTCGGCATGGAGCTAGCCTAGAACCTGAGCTACCCTTCAGGTGCATAGCATGTATAAATAATTGTTCTAGTTCTTGTATAATAAAAAGTTTTTTTTTTTTTTTTTCAACAAATTGTTTAAGTCCAATACTTACGCTTCAAAATTATATATAACAGCTAAAATTAAACTTGTAAATAAAAGATGATTTGTTTGGAATTCTCTCAATAGCTCTAATTCTGTTGGAAGGTGGTTGTCAAGTGCTTAAATCGGTCGCTAAGGACAAATATATACCCATATTGTTTCAATGAATTTTCAAAGTCAGCCGGCAATGCTTCAAATTGTTTTCAAAGTTTGTTGCACATAAAAGATATCCCTTATGAAGTTCAGTACAATGTCTAAAATTTGTTACGAGAAAGTTGCTAAGTGCTAAGGGTCGTTGCTATGGACAAAATATACGCCTCTTTTTCAACAATTTGTTATAGTCTGTAACTGGTTTGGTAAACATAACTGACAGTTATCTATATAAACATGGATAATAGAAGATATTTCATTTGGAATAAACTAAAAAAATCCAAATTTGTTACAAGGTGGTTGCTATGGGCTCAAACTGGTTGCTAAGGACATAAAGATACCCATATGTTTCTACAGATTTTCAAAGTCAGACAGCTGTGCTTAAATATTACTTCCAACTGTCTTCGTAGTTTGTTGCTCATAACAGATATCCAGAATGAAAGTAAATCAAAAGTCTATAATCTGTTGATAGGATGTTGCTAAGGACTAAAATTGGTTGCTAAGGACAAATGTGTAGACTGGTTTATCAACAGTTTGTTAAAATCCATTACTTGTTTGTTAAATATAACTAATAACTGTCTGCATAATACATTGATAATAGAAGATATCTCATTTGGAAATAAGTAAAAATAATCTGAAAGTAAATCAAAAGTCTATAATCTGTTGATAGGATGTTGCTAAGGACTAAAATTGGTTGCTAAGGACAAATGTGTAGACTGGTTTATCAACAGTTTGTTAAAATCCATTACTTGTTTGTTAAATATAACTAATAACTGTCTGCATAATACATTGATAATAGAAGATATCTCATTTGGAAATAAGTAAAAATAATCCAAATTTATTAAACGGTTGTTGCTATGGGCTCAAACTGGTTGCTAAGGACAAATAGATACCTATATGTTTCTACAGATTTTCAAAGTCAGACAGTTGTGCTTTAAATATTACTTTTAATTGTCTTCATAGTTTGTTGCTCATAACAGATATCCAGAATGAAAGTAAATCTTAAGTCTAGAATCTGTTGATAGAAAGTTGCTAAGGACTGAAACTGGTTGCTAAGGACAAATGTATACACAGGTTTTTTAACACTTTGTTAATTTTCATAACTTGTTTGTTAAATATTACTTACAATTGTCTGCATAACATATTGCAAATAGAAGATATCTCAGTTAGAATTCAATCAAAAGTTCCAAATTTGTTGCAAAAGATGGTTGCTATGAGCTGAAACTGGTTGCGTAGACAAATATAAATGCATCTTTCCAACCAACTGAAAATCTATCAGCTGTCCTTTAAATATCTACAACAGTTATTATCATGATTTATTATACATTATAGCTATTCTTCGTGGAATGAAGTCAAAGGTTTCAAATCTGTTAAAGGTTGGTTGCTAAGGGCTGAAACTGGTTGCTAAGAACAAAAATATACACATTTCCTTCTTAAAAAATTACAAGAGTCCAACATCTATGCTCAAAACAAACCGTTTCGCATATAACAATCAAGATTTACTGCCACAAAACCCATCAGGTTTGCACAACAAACTCCAATGCTTATCTTTAAAATGCCCATTTTTTAGAAATATACTTGCATAAATCTGATTCCATGGCAACGGATTTGATAATTGAGATATAATCTTGAATACAATGGCCTGCTAAACTATTTTAACCGTAAGAATGATCTGAGAAATGCCATATCCAATTCGCGTTTAACGAAACAATAATCATAGTGTTTATATCTATATATTTTCTTTCGACCTTTAATGAAATGACCTTGACCTTGCCACATAAGCGGTCAAAGTCAATTGTAAAATGAATTTTTAGTTACTAACATTTATTTTCTTTCGATAATACCAAGATTTAGTTCCATATCTCACACTGTGCCCACCATAAATCACGACTTTTAAAGTTTTCCTTTCTATTTTGAAGCATTGACCTTTGACCTTGACATTGAAAAGTGATAGAAAAAATTCGCAGGAACCATCTTTGAAAACTACTTGTCAAAACAAACATTTTGGTATATAACATTCCTGATTAACAAAAAGTGGACACGGGATTACATAAGCAACTCCACTATATTTTCTTGTGTCTTTTTTATCTATTTTTTTATCATGGTTTTCATTAAACCAAATGGGGGTAGAGAGGAGGGGACCTTAATTTAAGCTTATAAGTAATGCCTACTATTTTCTATACTGTGTCTTTAATTTTATTAACTCATTTTTTTATTTATTTATTTTTTTTTTTTTTTTTTTGCATTCTGCATGTTCTTGATGAAACATTTAATGTAGCAAGCTTTAAAATGTGTTTATATAATTGTGTGAATAAAGAAAACTTAAAAAAAAAAAAATTCATTACCAATTTTATGGTGGGAAAATGAGTAGGCAAAAGGGATACAGCAATAAATCTTAGAGTAGGCAAAGTGGGAGTAGGTGAAACGGGAGTAGATGAAATGGGACAAATCATAGGCAAACCAGGAGTAGGCAAAATGGGAGTAGGCAAGATGGGAGTAAACCGTCCTGTTATGCAGTGACACAATGTGTATACATATACTCTAAGTATAAATTGTATGGCAAGAACCATCAAGGAAGAGTATGTTTCAGTAACAAACATCATACCAATCTCACAGTGTATAAGAGGACAGTCACCAAATCAGAAGCGACAATTGACTGTACACCCGAAAATCATTAGTGCGACATAAACAACTTGTGAGGCAAAACGGTCAAAAGCAGGTAAGTCCTTATCAAATTTGTTCTTTTAGATGCAGTTTTCGACATCGGGGAGAGAATTGGATGTACTTCACCTGTAGCATTGTCAGTTTGACATATCACCACCCAATCTCTGTGTAAAAATCAAGTTTTCCTGCTTAATCACCAGTTTTGCTTTATCTTCTGTCGATCGACACGGACAAGCGTGGTAAAAAGACCAGAATTATGGTATCATTTCTGTTAAAACTAACACAAAATCATTGCTACATCTTTATCCTGTGATTTCCAATAGCTGAATCCATCGAAACATTACTGTAAACAAATATATTGCCTCCTGAATCGCACACATTCGTCTCATTCGACTGTCCGACTAGTGACAACTGTACCTAATCATTAGCGACATATCAAGAAACAAAAACTGTCCGACTAGTTGTGATTTTATTTTCACATTCATGACGATCATTTTCAACAAATGCTTGAAAAATGTAATAGAAATATCGTTTTGGATCGTTTCACTGGGATAATCATTTGGAGAGAAGGCTATAAAGCATTTCTTGATAAAAAAAATGATCATATGGCTAAGTTTTTCTCTGTCAACATTTCAATCAAAATTGTGACCTAGCCGCGTAGCTCTTTTGTGATGCGCTACTGGTTTTCAGAAATTCGCATTTTCCGTCTTCCGGTACCGTTTAAGCAACATCGATGCAATCAGAATGAGAATCAGAATTGTTTACTGGTGATACGTCCAAGGACAATCATTCACCAGGACCTGTGAATCAGGGAAGCTAGTCCCTAGCCCTTATAAGAGAAGTAAATTTAGTTACTGAATCCTCTCCACACTCAGCAGCAGAAATAAGCGAATCTTCCAGGAAATTCCCATCTCTAATTGTCTGGGGGAAGAAACTGGACTAGTCTTGTAAATGTCAGTCCAAGCCAATGGGGTTTGAAATGTCAGGGAATGACGATTCCTGGTACGCCTACTTGGGGGAACAAGGTCATTTATGGGTATACTGGCTGCACCCCTCAGACCTTTGTAAACATTATGAGTCTACTATCTTTCCTTCTCTTTTTTAGGGATTCCCACTTAAGTTTCTCCAGAATGCCAGTCATACTCCCAGTTCCATATGTGTCATTTCCCGTTACAAATCTAGCTGCCCTTTTCTGCACCTTCTCAAGTTCATCTTGAAGAAGTATACTTTGAGGGTCCCAAACTGAACTGCCATACTCCAGAACTGGACGCACCAGTCCCTTGTATGCTGAGTCTTTAACATTTTGTGGACATGCTGCCAAGTTACGTCTGAGGAAGCCAAGAGTCCTATTAGCATTTGTGCAAATATTGCTGATATGTGTGTTCCTTTTCAAATCATTGGTAATGGTCATGCCGAGATACTTGATAGTTTCTACATTACTGAGGACCGTTCCCTCTAAGGTATAGGAAGCGTTGATCTTCTTGATCCGTTTCCTTGTAATTTGCATTATATTGCATTTAACAGGTTGAAATCTCATGCCCCAACTCCTTGCCCAACAACCTAAATGATCTATATCCTCCTGAAGTTTCTCCGTGTCTTCAATATCTCTGATTTCACGATAGCAAACAGTCGTCAGCGAAAAGTCTTAATTCCGAGTCAATATTTTCTGTTATATCGTTACTGTACAACGAGAACAACAATGGTCCAAGTACGGTGCCCTGGGGGACACTTTTTCTAAGCAAATTCTGTGTCTGTGAAGACAAACTCAGTGCTATGTCTCAGAAAATCGATGGTCATTGGTCAGAACTCACACATTACATTAATTACTGTGTCTAATGTTCGTCATGGTGCATGTTTGCTTTTTGTTTCAGGATATTTTACCATCCCGACTTGACATCAGTGTTTACTGTCAAACAAAAACGAAAAAGAATACACGTTATTTAATGATGCCTGCATTAGCATTTAAGCATTTTAAGAAATTCGGTAGTATTTAAGCAGCGTTATATTGAATGGCCAATTCTAAAAAGTTCATGACGTTGTAGGTGTACACCAGGGCTCTGTCCTCGGATCTATACCTTTCCTGTTTTTGTAAAGAAACTCGGATCTTTTCGGTCCTGGGTAGTTTCTGTCTGATTGGGTGATTTTGTTAGTATAAAGCTAAATGGCAGGCTTAGGGTAAGGCAGGGCGAGGGTGGTGGGTAGAAATGGGGAGATTGTTTCTTTGTTTTGGTTTGCGGTCCGGTGCACAGTTACGAGCCAGTTAACTGTTCACTATCTAAGGAAGTGAAACGAATAACAGGTAAGTTCTCCTCCGACAGTAAATGACAAGTACCGTTTGCAATAACCGCACATATTCAGGTATATTTCTGTGGGCATGTTAAGCTGTTTCCCAAGAAATGGGGAATTAGGAAAGACAGATAGGGTAGACGTGAAATTAAAAACACACACACACACACACACAAAAAGCACACAAAAAAACTAAAACAACAACCCCCACATTACGCACCTGATGCAAGCAAACGTCCTCGTCCTACATTGTAATTTAGGTTAGGGAGAGCAAAGAGGATGTAGAAGGGTAGTATAGGGTATCAATGTAGATCTAGGTGACAATATTGTGCCGTTTGTAAAATATGTTTTCATATCTTTTAAGCTGCTAGTCTGACCATTGTAGTTAGTTTCGCCTGTTGGAAAACACATTCAAAGTACATTTTCTTTACACAGAAAAATTCAGACACACTCAGTTTTTTTCAATTTATTTCGAATCTTACGAATAAATCATTGAGCCTGCCATGCTAATCTGTGCAAATTTATGGTAGATGTAAACAGCATACTGGACTTCTGAAAACAAACTCAATCCAGTAGATGTTCTTACCCTCCTTTGTCGTTATATTTCGATAAAGAATACATAAGTAAAAATATTTACTAACACATTTTCTGCTAAATAAGACTTACAAGAAAATCGTCGCTAGTCGTTCAACACCATTTTTTGTTTTTGTCACTAGTCGGACAGTCGAATAAGACGAACGTGTGCGATTCAGGAGGCAATATATTTGTTTAAAGTAATGTTTCGATGGATTCAGCTATTGGATATCACAGGATAAAGATGTAGCAATGATTTTATGTTGGTTTTAAAAGAAATGATGCCATAATTCTGGTCTTTTTAGCTCCGATTGTCCGTGTTGATCGACAGAAAATAAAGCAAAACTGGTGATTAAGCAGGAAAACCTGATTTTTACACAGAGATTGGGTGGTGATATGTCAAACTGACAATGCTACAGGTGAAGTACATCCAATTCTCTCCCCGATGTCGAAAACTGCATCTAAAAGAACAAATTCGATAAGGACTTACCTGCTTTTGACCGTTTCACCTCACAAGTTGTTTATGTCGCACTAATGATTTTCGGGTGTACAGTCAATTGTCGCTTCTGATTTGGTGACTGTCTGTTTATACACTGTGAATCTCATATAAAGGTGAATGGGTATATTCTAAGGGAAGCAACTCTGCCATTTTCATTTCTGCCTCCCATCTCCATTGGGATCAACTCAGAATGTAAAGAATTTGCTCTTCTAGAAGCAAATTCTTTCCTTTCATATAAGACCCCATTTTGGAAGGGATTTGTAGCCCAGGAAAGCAAACAGGCAGCATGAAAGTTGTCCATTTTCGAAAAAAAACTTCAGACAACATGGTGGTATACCCATGCACCTTAAACCAACACTGTATTAGCTGATGCAACAGCATGACATTGCACTGACAATACATGAGCCACGACAAGACAAAATCAACATGTGCGCCTAGCAAAGACTCAGACCAGCCTCTGCATCTGCCTAGTTTTGTCAGAGTCTTTGCTGTCCGCATGGAGGTAGCTTAGACCCTTAGCTACTATTTAAGCCCTAAGCGAAGAGTCTGATCAGGCTGGGTGGAAGCCCAGGCTGATCTGAGTCTGTGCTAGGTGCACAACCACTTTGTTGGTTTTCCAGCAAAGACTCAGACCAGCCTCTGCATCTGCCTAGTTTTGTCAGAGTCTTTGCTGCTGCATGGAGGTAGCTTTAGACCCTTAGCTACTATTTAAGCCCTAAGCGAAGAGTCTGATCAGGCTGGGTGGAAGCCCACACTGATCTGAGTCTGTGCAAGGTGAACAACCACTTTGTTGGTTTTCCCATGTCGCGGCTCATGTGTTGTTTCAATGTCCTACATTATAACATTGTCAACATTTTTTTTGTGTTTTTTTTTTTTTCATAAAAATTCCAGGACACACTAATGATTCACAGCTGAGAGACTTGAGATAAAAACCAACAACTTGAAGCCTAAATCAAGTGATCTACTGAAGTTTGGCCAGATCCTTTGGTATTCAGAAAGGATAAGATCTTTCTTCTGTTTAGAGCTCAACTGACAAAATCAAGAACTACCGGTATACAACCTGTAAGTTCTGAAATCTATGAAATCTGTTGAGTTTTTGAGTGAGTTTTGATAAAACCATTTGAGGCTGTCACAAATTTTCTTTGCAAGCTAATCTTAACAGGTTTCAATCTTTTTATGGAAATAACAAGTACAATCAACTCTTGTTAACTCAAAGTCGCAGTTCATCACAAAATACTGATATCTCTTAGCAAATTTTTTATTCTCATTTACTTTGAGATAACAGCAACAACAGCAGCTGATATGTAAAGAAAAATAGGAAATGTGTCCAAATTGCATTCTTTGATATAAGAAAGGACTCTGAGATATCATTGTTCGAAATAATGAGAGTCAACTGTAATAAGATTATGCATATTCCACTTAGTTCATTTCCCTTCATTTACGGTGGGTGTGACCAGGCCCAGAGGTTATAAAACTTGAGTACATTCTCAAACTCAAAATAAAGCACACTGATTGGCTGCTTCCGAGCAGCCAATCAGTGTGCTTTATTATGAGATTATTCTCAAGTTTTATAACCTCGAACCCAGCTGTCAGTTTATCTTGGATGGACACACAGCGCCAAGTGCATGCAACTATGGTTACTTACCGCCGAGCCACTTGGGGAACGTCGTTAGGAGAATTGAATTGAACTGAACTGAAATCAGTTTATCTTTGGTAAGATGTCCAATAATGTTGTTTTAACAAAAGCTGTCTGAACTAACTTTCTGTTACACAGAAGTTAGTTGTGGTGGTAGGGACTAATTTCCAAATGGTTTGTTTCATAGCTCTTTGATCTTGTCATTATCTGCTAGCCCCTCCCCTGCTCCCAATCCAAAAAAACAAAAAACAAACAACAACAAAAACATTCATTTTAGAGAACCATACTGAACATGCTATTTTAAGCACAACAGTATATCTCTGTACATTGAACAGTTCCCTCTTGTATGAAGAGGAATTCAAAGCTCTTTCAATCACAAATAACACCAACAGAACATTAAAACAGTTATAAGGAGCCCTGACTCGTTAGGCTAACATTTGCTTTGAACAAGTGGGCCCAGGTATTTCATAGCACTGAAAGCTTTTCAGTAGTGAGTAAGTGCAGCCATTATCTAACATAGTTAAAATTACTCTCTACAATTCATCTTCAGCCCTTTAGCAAGTGGTGGATTTGTTATTCTTCAGGCTCTAAATAACCTCCCCACCCCCTTCTTAGATAATGCAAGGCTTCTGGGGTGGTTAATAGTATAATACAGTATATTTGACGGCTTCATAGCAGGCACCTCTCTACAAAAGCCAATTTTTCCTATACATTGCTGTTGCAGTGGTTGAACTGTATCCTAAAATTTGAACATGTCTAATTTACTGTTAAGCAATGAGTAAAATATTGCTGGCAGAATAGACAACTGGAATAGTCATAACTCAAAGATGGACAGGTTCAATTCCAGATTTTATTCAGGTATTGTCCACTTGTCCACTTACAGCAATGAATCCTTTTATGTAATCAATCCCCCCCCCCACCCCCACCCACCCAACCACCCCTTCACATCTGGAATTTTGGTTGACTGTTAGGTGACTGGGTACACTTTCAGGAGAAGCAACTCTGCCATTTGATTTTTAGCCTGCTTTTTAATTGTGATCAACTTTAAATGAAGAGAATTTGCTTCCTGGGAGCAAATTCTTTCCATTCAGGGTAGATCCCTTTTGACAGCATTTTTTGTCATCCAGCAAAGCAAACTGGAAGTCACAAAAATTGTTTGTCTTTGAAAAATGGCGTAAAAATATGAGCATGTACTTATACACCTCAAACAATGCTGAATTTTTGTGGCTTTTCTGATTGTTCAAACAGATCACAATGTAACAATTTGGCAAATAAATTATCTAAAACTCTATTATAGTTTTACTCTAATCCTAGGCTCCAATTTATTCCCTGAACTATCATTATTATTACTGGTTGCCAGGCAACTAAGTATCTAATCCAGTCAAGAAAATTGCCATACATCATGTGTGGTCTGTCCCATCTGAGGGTCATGTTAAGGAAAGTAATACAAGATCTGACCATGGGTTTTCTCTGTTTACCATTTGAGCCGCGACAAACAAAACCAACAATTGCGACCATTGACCGGAAAAGAGAGGTCATCATCACTTCTGAAACGGCCAGTTTTTTTATAGTGGAATACGGTTCTTTTTCAATTACCGAGCAATATTTTTAGTATGTTACTTATCAACTAATAGCAATAATGTATATTCATGGTAAATGTGAAGATTACACAAAATGTTTACATTTGCAGACAAATACATCAATAAAAATGTTGCTTTACTGGAACTCAATGGTCATATACCAACTGAAAGCTCGTGAGTCAAACCCTCTGAACAACAGCCACCCCTCTACAGCACCCAGTTTTGGCTGTTCCGGATGTTGGCCATTGTAGAGAGGTTGCACTGTAAGTGTGTAAAAATTCACTTTCCACAACTTTGCAGCTCTGATGACCAATACACAGAACACATAAATCAGACAATGACTGCATCGTCCGTGCTGTTATTTTGTAACACTGAGCAGTCACTTGCACAGACAAATAATGTTGACTATAATATTTGTTGATGGTAACAGATATGTTATCATGTGTGTATATAACCTTCAGTTTACATGTGCTAATGAGAAGTATATCAATGTGTAAATGAAACTGATTAATTTTTACCTTGTTACGTTTAGTTTAAACTTTATTTTATTTGCATAAGCCTTGTTACTTTTAATGTCATGATACTGTTTCTGCAGAAATCTTGTGCTTCTTTTTTACACAAGAATTCCGCGGAATGCTATGTCGCACCTGCATTGCGTTTCCACAGTAGTAAAGACTATATAGTTAAAAGAACGTTATGAAAAATGGACAAAAATGCTAGGGTCAACACGATTTTGGATGTAAAATTTTACTAAGTCAGTAAAATTTTATTAAGTCAGAAGAGCATGAAATATAGGCAAAGGGTAGGAATAACTGCAACATCCCTCGTGAACACTCTAAGAAGAAACTTTATGCCAGGTGTGATGGCTACAGGTATCATACTTTCAGACGAAAGGACTAAAGCGCCAGGGCCGATATATATTTTGGGGTTTGAAATTTTGCAAAGTCAGCAGAGCATGAAATATATGTAAAGGGTAAATTAATTGCATCAGCCCTCAAGAACATTCTAAGAAGAAACTGGATGCCATGTTTGATGATTCTAGGTATCATAAATCGTGAGAAATGGACTTAAACACTAGGGTGGACATAATTTTGAATATAAAATTTTACTAAGTCCGCAGAGCATGAAATATAGGAGACCAATAGCCCTCGAAAACATTCTTAGAAGAAGCTTCATGCCAGGTTTGATGATTGTAGGTATCATAATTTGCGAGATATCTGCTTAAACACTAGGGTTGACGTAATTGTTGAGGGACGGTTTTACAAAGTCAGCAGAGCATAAAATAAAGGTGAAGGTATAAATAAGAGCAACAGCCCTCAAGAACACTCTAAGCAGAAGCTTTATGCCAGGTTTGATGATTGTAGGTATCATAGTTTGCGAGAAATGGACTTAAATGCTAGGGTCGAAGCTAGGGTCGACGTAATTGTTGGTGGCCTGTTTTACAAAGTCAGCAGTGCATAAAATACAGGGTAAGGGTAAAAATAAGAGCAACAGCCCTCAAGAACATCCTAAGAAGAAGCTTTATGCGAGGTTTGATGGCTGTAGGTATCATACTTTGTGAGAAATGGACTTAAATGCTAGAGAGCCTAGGGTCGACGTAATTGTTGACGGACGGACGTACGGACGGACTGACGGACGTACGGACGAACGGAATGACTGACGTACGGACGGACGGAAAAGTGAACTCCTATATCGCACCTTGCTAAAGCAGGTGCGACAAAAACGGGGAGCTCACAACACTAATCACAGTGGCAAACAAGTTGGCATATGTGTATATCCCATTCTGACATGAAGGCTACATTTTCCCACTAGGCAAAACAGAAAATATAGCAAGATACCGTAGAAAGGCGTGTACAACCCGCATTTGCGTATAACCCGCACCTAGATTTCGGAGGAAATTTTGGGGGAAAAAGATTTCTGGTGTATTAACCGCATCTATAAAGCCCAATTTTACCAAGGTTTGAAAAACACTATAAAAGTTGCAAAACTATACGTTTTTGTCTGAACAACAGTGTTTTTTAGCTCACCTGAGCCGAAGGCTCACAGGTGAGCTTATAGTATAGGCAGGCATCCGTCGTCCGTCCGTCAACATTTTCAAACGACATCTCCTCTGAAACTACAAAGCCCATTGTTACCAAATTTCATATGTAGCATCTATAGGCAGGGGGAACCAATAATACTGTTTTTTATCTAAATCGCTTTGAAACTTTGGTTGCTATGGCAACTTAAAGTTGCCATTGACTTGTATGGGAAAAATTGAAAATTTGCATTTATTGCTATGTCACTGCAGATATTTTGACAAAACTTTTACAGAAATGTTCCTTTAGTAGTCCTCTATCAACCACATGAAATTTATGTAAATTGCACTATTTGGCTGGTTGCCATGGCAACCGAATGGTTAAAAATAGAAAAAATATTCAAAAATCATCTCCCCAGTAACTATGCAAGCAATAAAGCTCAAACTTCACAGAAAGGATCTTGGTACTAGCCTCTATAAAAGTACTGTTTTTCTTCGCAATTGCTTTAGCAGTTTGGTTGCTATGGAAACTTAAAGTTGCCATTGACTTACAATGGCAAAATGGAAAATTTGCATTTATTGCTATGTCACTGCAGATATTTTGACAGAACTTTCATTGAAATGTCCCATGAGTAGTCCCGAACCAGCCATATTAAATTACCGCAAAATGTTCAATTTGACTGGTTGCCATAGCAACCGAATAGTTAAAAATAGAAAAATATTAAAAAATCATCTCCGCAGAAACTCTGTGGCCAATAAAGCTCAAACTTTACAGAAATGATCTTAGTTCTAACCTCTATAGAATTACTGTTTTTCATGGCAATTGCTCCAGCAGTTTGGTTGCTATGGCAACTTATAACTTCCATTGACTTATAATGGGGAAAATGGAAATTGGCAATTTTTGCTATCTCACTGCAGTTATTTGGATTTTTTTGCACAAAAATGTTTCTTGAGTAGTCTTCTACGATTCATTTGAATTTTGACCAAATCGCTGAATTTGATTGGTTGCAATGGCAAAATATAGGGTAAATTTTAGACAAAAGTATTCAAAAATCTTCTTCTCAGAAGGCATAAGAGGTATGAAGCTGATACTTTGCATACATGTAAATGACATTAGCCTCTACATAAATTATGTTTTTTTTCTTCCAATCCCATAAGAACTCTGGTTGCTATGGCAACTTATAATTTCCATTGACTTATAATGGGGAAAGTGAAAATTGGCAATTTTTGCTGTCTCACACCAGTTATTTAGAATTTTTTTCTATAAAAATGTTCCTTGGGTAGTCCTCTATGATTCATATGAATTTTGCTGAATTTGATTGGTCGCCATGGCAAAATAAAGGGTAAATTTTTTAAAATATTACAAAATCTTTTCCTCAGAAGCCATAAAAGGGATGAAGGTGATACTTTGCATACATGTCAATTACATTAGCCTCTCTCTAAATTATGTTTTATTTTACCATTGCTGATGTGAATTTGTTGCTATGGCAACTTAGAGTTTCCACAGACTTACAATGGGGAAATTGGAAATATTGCATTTGTTTCTGTGTTACTGCAGATATTTTGATAAAGCTTTACAGAAATGTTTCTGGAGTAGTCCTCTACCAGCCATATGAATTTTGCCTAAATCCCTGATTTTGATTGGTTGCCATGGCAACCAAAAGGCAAGATTTTCTTTTTTTTATTGCTGTTGGGCATGTGGTTTTGTTGCTGTTTTTCCAACATAACCTCAGTGCTCAGGTGAGCGATATAGGGCCATTGGCCCTCTGGTTTTGTCCTTGGTACGGGTACTTTTTTCCGTGCGCGCGCCTGCCCACGTTCTTGCAAGCGCCGTCATATATACCAGTACATTCAAAGCACATGATATAAAAGCCGTAACATAGTTTATTGCTGTATTAACACTTTTTTTTTTCATTTTTCTAATTCCTTAAACTTACTGAAAAGATTGTTTACAAAATCAAACCCATAATTTATATTTCACACCTGGCGCACCTGACCTAATGGCGGTACTTTGATCGACCGGTTTAAACCAGTCACTGGAAAAAATATATATCGCTTGACCGTACAGCATGAAAAGATCAATAAAATTTGATTAGCTTAAAGACTTTGACAATTGCACACAATCGGTGGTAATAAGCGTTAATTGAGTAGTTTAAGAACTTACATGGTGTGATTGGCTTCGCAAGATAAAGTAACTATCGGAAAAACAAAGATCAGCCTGCGCATGTTCTCTGTCTGGACTTAAGACTTCCTTGTTCGCATGTAATGAATCCTGGGGTATCTAGTAAAAATTGATGACGCTGTTTGGCAAGCACATTTGCGCAGGCTTGATGTATATCTTCTATACGCACATGGCATACGGTCTCTTATCGCCCAGCCACATCTTAAATGGATTCTTCCATCTTGGTTTAAATATTTGTCAAATTAGCCGAAACCGGATTCGGCTGTACGAGAGAGATATGTTACGAAAGGGAACTCTACCGCATCGAATTCGGCATCAGCTTTGCAACATACCCGAATTCGTTTCACAAATTATATCGCAACCAGTCAGGGCTAAAAATAGATTGATTGACAGGAAGGGCGCGTGACTTGGTAAACTTTCAACGTATTTGAAAACGTGTTGAAAATTTATTTTGCTGTTTCTATAGATGAAAATTGACTTTGATAGTTAGATCAGCCGTACAAACGTGCATTGGCTGATAGGTAATATAACTTATATGGGCTAGACATCTCTTGATTGAATGTTGCAAGTTATCATGAGATGAAAACACCACCTGGGTGTTTCAAACAGTGAATTTTTCCGAGAAAATCTTCAAAAATATTCCCTCAAAAAACTTGTTCTGCTGTACAACCCGCACCACTATTTCAGTCCTAAAATCTGAGGCATAATTCTGCGGGTAGTACATGCCTTTCTACGGTAATGTTTGGTCTGTGATGTTTTCTGCAGCAGCGACAATATGATGATGTGTCATAAATGTTGTATATGTTGACACCTGAGAAATTATTAACCAGGCTTTGTTCTTTCATCCCCAATTGACATACCTTGACTTATCATAATACAAGCAGTTGTTGGGTAGATGTAAATATTACATTGTAATGTTTTGCTGTAATGAAGTAATATTTTGCAAATTGCCTTCCAAAATTGCCCTCCAAGTGCATGTGTTTATTCATGATAATTTATGATAAGCAAAAATTATTTCTTAATAACTCCTGTAACAACAAATCTACTTTATAATTCTGGACAATAAAAGGATACGGACTTGGAAACATTCTTTTTAAATCCACCTTTTCTTTACAATATGGACATGTCTGCTTCTTACCAACAATACACCAGCCCCGTATACAAAACTCGTGAAATCTGATACCTGTTAAGGAATAAAAAGCACAGTTCAAAGCTGAAAAAAGACAGTATTATTGGTATCTGATCAAAACCCATATCACAGTGGATACCGGTATCCAAACTGGAAAAAAACATTAACTTGTCGAGTATGAATTACAATAAAATGGTGTCAATGTTATATGGCAATGACAGTTTTTATTTACAAAGATAAGCATGCTTCAGATGCAATTTGTTTTGAATTGCTTTTTCATTCAGCAGATAGTCATTAAGGTTCTACTCTGCACTTACTCATGGAATTTCTCTTATAACTTTTGAATCAACAGTTCAAGTTAAATCTTTTCTGCATTTCAGAATTTCTGGTCGAATCTTTTGCTGTTTGCATACAACACAGACTTCGAGAAATGTACAATCACAAAACGGAGTATGTTGCTAGACTTCGCATATTCACAGACTAGTTAGCATATTCATTATTGGCAGATACATTAAGGTCGCCCACTTTTTGAGTGCCCATCTCAAATATTTACAGTATATACAGTACATAACAGAGGTAAAGGATACACATGATCACAGTCTAATTTGCAGGTATTTTCTATGATTGCGTCATCGTTGTTTGTTACTATAATTTGGTTCCCGCATACAGCACATATATTGGGATCCAGTCTTTTCCCAGGTAACCCAGTCTGTGTATAATACTGAAACAAAGAATTAAACTAGCTTCAGAGATGACAAGCATTTTGAAGTAAATGGGTATACTTTCAAGGGAGGCAATTCTACCATTTTTATTTTTGACCCTCTTTCCATCAGGGGTCAACTCTTGAAGGAAAGAATTTGCTCCTCTGGGAGCAAATTCTTTCCATAAAGAGTGGACCCCTTTTTGGCAGAGCTATTGTGTGCAGGGAAGCAAAGAAGTAAAAAGGAAGGCAAAGCAAGTTTTACCCTTTGAAAATATAGCTGAAAAACATTGAGGTGTAATCAGGTACTTAAAGCCATCATTAGCCTAAATTTAGTCTGACTGACACTCTGGACTTATATTTATGGTAAGAGGAGATATATGTTCATGACTTTGCTGTTTTGGAAAATGCCATTATTTTGTACTGAAATTTGCATACTTGGTATACATATTTTTTTTTTCACACTTTTCTATTTTTAAAACTTACTAGAATTGTTTTCCTACGAAAAAACAGATGTCTCCCCCCTTTTTGATGTCAAAAGGATCAGTCATTAAGACGCCAAGGGAAAAACAATATGTTTCCCTACCCTGAAGCAGGGATTCATAATAAGTAAAAAGTATAAATGCAAGTTATAGTTGTTATGTTCTGCATGTCATGTAATGTTGACTGATATTCATATTCAAAAAATATAAATGCAAGAGTTACAGTGCTCTGCACGTCATCTATTTATATGTTGACTGATATTTGTATGAAGTTTCATGAATATAGCTTAAACGGTTTTCAAGTTATAGAGCTTAGACTATTGAGACACGATTTTGTGAATGACAAAGTTCCAAGGGAAATAACTCAAATATACTTAGTAAAACAATTGAAGGATATTAAATTTTAATCCTATCTACGACTTTTAATGGAATGTATACCAAATTAAATGTGCATGCATGTACTTGTACCGGGCATATGCAATTGATGCGCAGGATTAATTAACAGCACGCTACAGTGGCTACTATAATGTACCATGCCAAATGCACTGACCCCCTACTGCAAAAAATCGCAAACAATTAAAATTGAGTGTAAACCTGCTGTTTCGCAAGTAATTCTTATAGGCAGCTTGCCTGATCACTTAAGCGCCTCTTACAATATTCTGATGCCAACTATTCTGCTGTTGATCAAGGCTAAACTAAAGAATATCCAGGACAGTGAGTAGGAGTAGTCTTGATTCTTCAGATTTGCAAATGCGTCAAATGTTTTTATTGCGTTACTAACGTTTTATGGGAATGATGGCCATCTTATGGTAAACCATTCAACTCCTTAAAACCGGCATTAACAACACTATAGCGATAAGTATGCATGTTTGTGAATTCATGATGTAGGGGGTTATTCCTTTTGGAGCGGTACTGTACAATAACCACTTAAGCGTGACTTATATTGGACAGGCTTTTAATTGTAGACACCCGATACTAGTGAACGCATGCATATTGAAATTTGTAAAGATTTTGTTCTAAGTAAAAATAATCATAGAATTTTGATATCCTTCAATTGTTTTACTAAGTATAGTATAAATGCTGTGCTCTGCAGGTTGTCTAGTGTTGACTGACATTTGCATGAAGTTTCCTGAATATAGCTTGTCCGGTTTTCAAGTAATAAAGCGATTGAGACACGATTTTTTGACTGACAAAGGTCCAAGGGAAATAACTCAAGAAGTATAAATGCAAGAGTTATGGTTCTTGCACTATGCAATTCTTCTAATGTTGATTGATATTTGTATGAAGTTTCGTGAATATAGCTTGAATGGTTTTCAAGTTATAGAGCAGACACAACTGAGACACGATTTTGTGACTGACAAAGTTCTAAGGGAAATAACTCAAATAGTATAAATGCTAAAGTTATGGTTCTTGCATTCTGCACGTCGTCTGATGTTGATTGATATTTGTATGAACTTTCATGAATATAGTTTGAATGGTTTTAAAGTTATAGACAGACTCGACTGAGACGCAATTTTGTGATGGACAAAGTTCCAAGGGAAATAACTCAAAAAGTATAAACGCCAGAGTGCATTCTGCACGTCGTCTGATGTTGACTGATATTTGTATGAACTTTCATGAATGTAGCTTGAATGGTTATAAAGTTATAGACGGACTCGACTGAGACGCAATTTTGTGATGGACAAAGTTCCAAGGGAAATAACTCAAAAAGTATAAATGCCAGAGTTACCATTTGTGCACTCTGCACATCGCCTCATGTTGATTGATATTTGTATGAAGTTTCGTGAATAAAGCTTGAGCAGTTTTCAAGTTACAGAGCGGACACAATTGAAACACAATTTTGTGATGGACTTTTTCAAGTTACAGAGCGGACACAACTGAAACACAATTTTGTGATGGACTAAGTTCCAAGGGAAATAACTCAAAAAGTATAAATGCCAGAGTTACCATTCTTGCACTCTGCACGTTGTCTCATGTTGATTAATATTTATATGAAGTTTCGCGAATATAGCCTGAGCGGTTTTCATGTTATAGAACGGACACGATTGAAACACAATTTTGTGATGGACTAAGTTCCAAGGGAAATAACTCAAAAAGTATAAATGCCAGAGTTACCATTCTTGCACTCTGCACGTCGTCTCATGTTGATTTATATTTATATGAAGTTTCACGAATATAGCTTGAGCGGTTTTCAAGTTATAGAACGGACACGATTGAAACACAATTTTGTGATGGACTAAGTTCCAAGGGAAATAACTCAAAAAGTATAAATGCCAGAGTTACCATTCTTGCACTCTGCACGTCGTCTCATGTTGATTGATATTTATATGAAGTTTCGCGAATATAGCTTGAGAGGTTTTCAAGTTATAGAACGGACACGGTTGAAACACAATTTTGTGATGGACTAAGTTCCAAGGGAAATAACTCAAAAAGTATAAATGCCAGAGTTACCATTCTTGCACTCTGCATGTCGTCTCATGTTGATTGATATTTATATGAAGTTTGGCGAATATAGCTTGAGCGGTTTTCAAGTTATAGAACGGACACGATTTGTGACAGACGGACGGACGGACAGACGCCCGGGGAAAAACAATATGTCTCCCGACCCTAAAGGGGGGAGACATAATTACTTCTTCATAAAAGCAACATGTATGCGAGTGTTTTAGTTTGACAATTCATGCTGACTGTGAAATAAACCACAAATCCTGGTACAATTTCAGTATTACAAGTAACTGACCATTTGCTAACCTGATTTACAGATTTTTTGTGCTTTTTAATGAAATTATAACAGGAATTTCCACTGCCTGACCTCATGCCCTGCCTTTGTCAGGCTGTACTCAAACAAATGCAACATTCTAATATAGAAAAACATCCACATGGCCTGGTGGTTGGTTACTCCAACTTTGGTTCAAGTCCTGCTGCAGGCAAGGTTCTGTCTGAACTTAAACAGTGCTTAACTGCTCAAGGGCCCTTCATAATCACTCTCCCACTACCTGATATCACTGAAATACTGTTGAAAAGGATGTAAAACCGCCAGTCATCCATTCTTGTCTATCAACCTTTATTGCAGTACATATAGAAACGGTTTACTTACCCCTATATGAGCTGCCATTGTATCACTACACACCTCGGCTATATCTCGAGATACTACTCCGAAATATAAACCATAAAACATCACTAACAGACCAAAGTCCATTGAAGTCTGTGGCTTTATAAGGAATAATATATTAACACCTAACATTGTCAACATTATCACAGAGTAACCTAATATTCCTGAACCATAACTTATCTTGTAGATAAGAAGAAACCATTTGTACACCCACCTGAAAGTAGAAAAGGCATTATGAGCATCAGACATGTCATGATTTTCAAGGCACAATCAAAGCATCACATATGACTGCATGATATCTTGCCCTGCAAACCAATTTCAAACTAGAAATGTTTTTCAGAGAAAAACTGATGTCCCCCCACCAGCCCATTTTCCATCCCCTATAATGAAGTCCTCCTGTGACCTTGAAAATGAGGTCAAGGTCACCAGAATCTGATCAGCTCTTAAGCTAGTCCTAGTGATGTATTCATGCAAGTTTGGTGAAATTCCATCTATTGGTTCACGAGATATTATGGGTACAAGAAATTGCCATCTAAGTCCTCTAATGATCTTGAAAATGAGGTCAAGGTTGCCAAAATCTAAATCAGCTCTTAAGCTAGTCCCAGTGATGTATCCAAGCAAGTTTGGTGAAATTCCATCCATTGGCTGATAAGATATTGTGGTAATAGGAAATTGTCATCTCAGTCCTCCAGTGACCTTGAAAATGAGGTCAAGGTCATCAAAATCTAATCAGCTTTTAAACATGACCCAATGATGTATCCATGCAAGTTTGGTGAAATTCCATCCATTGGTTCAGGAGATATAGTGGGTACAATAAATTGTCATCTAAGTCCTTCAGTGACCTTGAAAATAAGGTCAAGGTCATCAAAATCTAATTAGCTCTTAAACTTGCCCCAATGATGCTTCCATGCAAGTATGATGAAATTCTATCCATTGGTTCAGGAGATATAGTGGGTACAAGAAATTCTCATCTAAGTCCTCCAGTGACCTTGAAAATAAGGTCAAGGTCACTAAAATCTAACGAGCTCTTAAACTTGTCCCAATAATGTATCCATGCAAGCTTGGTGAAATTCCATCCATTGGTTTAGGAGATAACATGGGTACATGAAACTGTCATCTAACTCCTCTGGTGACCTTGAAAATAAGGTCAAGGTCACCAAAAGCTAATCAGCTCTTAAACATGTCCCTATGACGTATCCATGAAAGTTTGGTGAAATTCCACCCATTGGTTCAGGAGATATAGTGGGTACAATAAATTGTCATCTAAGTCCTTCAGTGACCTTGAAAATAAGGTCAAGGTCATCAAAATCTAATTAGCTCTTAAACTTGCCCCAATGATGCTTCCATGCAAGTATGATGAAATTCTATCCATTGGTTCAGGAGATATAGTGGGTACAAGAAATTCTCATCTAAGTCCTCCAGTGACCTTGAAAATAAGGTCAAGGTCACTAAAATCTAACGAGCTCTTAAACTTGTCCCAATAATGTATCCATGCAAGCTTGGTGAAATTCCATCCATTGGTTTAGGAGATAACATGGGTACATGAAACTGTCATCTAACTCCTCTGGTGACCTTGAAAATGAGGTCAAGGTCACCAAAAGCTAATCAGCTCTTAAACATGTCCCTATGACGTATCCATGAAAGTTTGGTGAAATTCCATCCACTGGTTCAAGAGATATCGTGCACGCAAAGTGAGTACATGAAATTGTAATCTTAGTCCTCCAGTGACCTTGAAAATGAGGTCAAGGTCACCAAAATCTAATCAGCTCTTAAACTTGTCCCAATGATGTATCCATGCAAGTTTGGTGAAATTCCATCCATTGGTTCAAGAGATATCGCGCATACAAGAAACTGTCACGCCGACGCTGACTCCGACGCCCGGGAACCGCACTGAAAACAATATGTCCCCCCTCACCTTTGGTGGGGGGACATAATGATTTATTTATTTTATACATGTATGTCGCCATGAAACAGGGGCAGATAATCCCTTTGGGGCCAAATTTTGATCATCTCAAGAGGCTTTCATTACTTTTATCGTACATGGCAAGTTTTTAGAACAAGAGGCCCATGGGCCACAAAGCTCACCAGATCTCTAGCTCAAAATTGCTATCAAATTTGTATAGGCTCAGAATTGCTGTCAATTCGTACATGCTAATACAAAATATACAACTACAAAGTCTTAGTCTGACAGTCTGTTGAGTTGCTAACAAAATATATAACTGATTGCAGTAAATGCCATTTTTTAATTTTCCCCATTGCAAGTCAATGCAAACCTAAGTTGCCACAGCAACCAAACTAAAGAGAGGATTTTATAAAAAAAACAAAAAACCCATAAATTTTCAATCATCCTGCCTAAGGATACTACAGATGAAATCTGGGCCTTATCTGCCCAGTGGCTTCTGAGGAGATGATTTTTTTTTTTAAGTATTTTTCCCCATTTTTTTGCATTTTGGTTTCCATGGCAACCAATAAAAGGAGCAATGGGCAAAAAAGAAAAACACATAGCTAATAAGAGACTTCTCAAGGAACAATCTATAAAAGTTTTGTCAACATATATGCAATGGCTTGGCAGTAAATGCCATTCTTTAATTTTCCCCATTATAAGACAATGTAACTCTAAGTTGCTATAGCAACCAAACTAAAGGGCTGATTTTCATAAAAAACATAAACTTTCAATCCCCCAGCCCAAGGATGCCACAGATGAAATCTGGGCCTTATTGGCCCAGTGGCTTAAGAGAAGATACTTTTCGAAATATTTTTTACATTATTTTTTACATTTCGTTTCCATGGCAACCAATAAAAGGAGCAGTGAGCCAAAAAAACATACAGATGATAGAAGACATCTCAAGGAACATTTCTATAAAAGTTTTATCAACATATCTGCAATGGCTTGGCAGAAAATGCCATTTTTCAATTTTCCCATTATAAGTCAATGGGAACTCTAACTTGCCATAGCAACCAAACTAAAGGGCCCATGATCATACAAAACACAAACTTTCAGTCCCCAAGCCCAAGCATGCCACAGATGAAATCTGGACCTTATTTGCCCTGTGGCTTCAGAGGAGATAATTTTTTAAGTATTTTTTTCCAATTTTTTTTTGCATTTCGGTTTCCATGGCAACCAATAAAAGGAGCAGTGGGCCAAAAAACATACAGCTGATAGAGGACATCTCAAGGAGCATTTCTATAAAAGTTTTATCAACATATCTGCAATGACTTGGCAGAAAATGCCATTTTTCAATTTTCCCCATTATAAGTCAATGGGAATTCTAAGTTGCCATAGCAACCAAACTAAAAGGCCAATTTTCATAAAAAACACAAGCTTTCAATCCCCCATCCCAAGGATGCCACAGATGAAATTTGGGCCCAATCGGCCTAGTGGCTTCAGAGGAGATGTCGTTTAAAAGTGTTGACGGACGACGACGACAGACGACGACGACAGACGACGACGACGGACCACTGCCTATCCTATAAGCTCCCCCGGAGCCTTCGGCTCTGGTAAGCTAAAAATCTATTTAAATCATAATTTTATACAGATATTTTTTCATCATTTTATGCATCTATAAGGGCAGATAACCTATATGGGATAAATTTTGAGCATCACAGGAGGCTTTTCAAACGGTTTCCAAGTTATGGAGCAGACGTGGTTCCCATACTCAAATTTACAAAGGGGCAAAATTCCGTCAAAAATGTAGATGGAGTTACAGTTCTTTGTTCTCTGCACATCATCTGATAATGCATTATATTTGTACTAAGTTTCGTGAAAAAAAAGAAAAAACGCCTCAGAGTAACGGAGTGGACACAATTTGTGATGGGCAGATGGACGCACAGATAACTAAGGGAAAAACAATATGTCTCCCCCCCAAAGGGGGAAGACAATAAATATATGGACTTTATGGTTAGATCAAATGATATGAATTCGGAACACCTGTACATTGGAAAGGTATGAAATGTAGAAATACCCCTGTTCTAATATGCAAAAATGATTTGGTAATATATATTGCAGTTTTATACAAGACAGTCACACTACACACTAAACATTGCTTTATTGCTTGGAATTCTGTTGAAATAGAATATTTATACAGTACATAACAATAAGTGTTCAAGGATATGTGTACCTGGGTAGTTGGTCTACCGGACCTAATTCAGGTACCTTGGTACTGTTCCCAGTCCTACTATAGATCCCTCAGGAGTCTACCAAACGGTGATGATTTGCATGTGCATGCTAATCCAAGTCTTCACTATTCACATACCGTATTAATCCTAATAAATGCCCCCTGCCTCTTTTATTGAATATAAGGTTATATTAACTTTAATAAATTCATGTTTGCTTCTCTGGATGAGGCAGGTCTTAGACTTTGGGTCTATTCTTAAAGGAAAGAATTTGTAGAGGAGCAAATTATTTCCTTTTAGAGAGTTGACCCCTACTGAAAGGGGAGGCAAAAGTAACAGAGTTGCTTCCTATGCAAGTATACCCATCAGAGCCCTAGATAAGAGGGAGTATTTGGTGATAATTAGGGATTATTTTTGATAATTCTGGATAAAAACATATGTTGTGACCCGTCATCTGAACCATCTCGACGAGACGGTTCAGATGAGGGGTCACAATATATGGTTTCAATAAGAAATAAAGAAAATTATCCCTCAATTATCATCAAATACCCCTCTTATCTAGTGCTCTGCCCATTCATCTTAATACTGGTCATTAGAGGTATATGGTAGTTGCTGATTTACTGCACTTTAGGCTCTAAATAATGCTCCTGTTTCATAAATGGCAACAGCTCAGGGCGTTTAATGGGATTAACACGGAATGCCTTTTTTTCAACACACATCTCTTTGAAAGTAAACCTACCTTGGTGTAGTACCATCTAGTGGCTTTCTTGAAGATTTAAATACTATATAGCTAGTTATTGCTGTGAATATTGACCAGATGACAATGAACCTGTACCATGTGAACTTGATACAAAACCCCACTGGAATTACCCACATGCCTATCAATGTGGCTCTCTGAAATAAACAGAAGACATTACAACATATGAAATCAAGTGTTTTAAAATGCTTGATGGCTTTACACAACAGTCTCAATATCACCCATTTCCACAGCTTTCTACACAAAACACTGAAATTTTCAGGAGTAAATACCCACATGTTCTACTTACAACAACAATCTATGAATAACGCTGTAAATACAGACCATTTATTGCTGCATACAAAATATACTATGCAGCAAACAGTATAATAATTTCTTGCATTTGGGATTTTCATGTTAAAAGAGATTTTTCTTACTTGTAGGACTCTGCTAAACACACCATTATTTATTTTCGGGTCCTACTGGCCAAGAGGTTAATATTCGAAGCCCAGTTGTTCAAAGCCTCTTACATTTAACAAAGTCATTAGCAAGGCTGCAGAGATTCACAGACTATTGTAGTGTGTGTCTATGCTGTATACAGATACATTAAGCAATACATGTACATGTAGTTTCATTAATGTGGCTCTCCTCATCTGCCAAATCATCTCACCCATTCTCTCCCCAATGGCCAAAATACTACTGAAAGGACTTAAAATCCAAAATCATAAATCCTTTTCCTCTCACCTGGTATGATCTGAAGTATCTTTGTTTCCACTGTACAAGTAGAATCTGAGCAACGACTAGTGTGACTATCAAGATAAGGACCATCTCAGCGTGCATCGCCTCATGGCCCTTGTGTTTCTCATGTAACCGCTGGTGTTCGAGCCTGTAAGATTCCAAACATATGATGGACTGGTATTATTCTTTTTTTTTCACATTTTGTTTCTCAATAAAGATACACTGATACATTAAGTAACATAGTTCATGTAAGATCCTGCCCATCTTTTTAGATTCGGGAAATTAAAGGTTTAGTTTAAACTTATTTTATTTCTCTTTTTTCATAACCTATATATATTACAACATACAAAATATACTAGGATTGGAACGAAAGCAAATTGCTCATTTCGTTCTTCTCCTAAAATTAAAGGTTTATGGGTTCACTGTCAAGGTATTTCCACCATTTTTATAAAAGGAAACAATTTTTGTGACTTCCTGTTTGTTTGCCTTTCCAGATAACAAAGCCCTTGCTGCTTGGGGAGGAAATTCTTTGCTTTGAGTTGACTCTATTTAAAAGACAGGCAAAAATCCATTTACCTTAAAAAACTATTTGAAATAACCTGGGTTGGAGGTTATAAAACTTGAGAATAATTTCAAACTCAAAATAAAGCACACTGATTGGCTGCTTCCGAGCATGTGCTCGGAAGCAGCAAATCAGTGTGCTTTATTTTGAGTTTGAGAATGTACTCAAGTTTTATAACCGCTGGGCCTGGGTTGTATTTAGTGTATGTTAATATACTGTCTGCAAACATACTGAACAAGATTTCAGTTGAATGTTATGTCACACCTGCCAACGCTTTATGACCTTCCCTTTAATCAGAAATGGATGGATGGATGAACTGCAGGTTTACAGCTCTTTCAATGGTATTTCAGTCATATCAAGCCCAATGGAAGGGTGATTTACCTGGGCTCCAAGATGAAATGATGAAAACCAAGATACACCACAACTAAAAGCTGAACCGTATGAAGAAAATCATTCCATTGGATACTTAACCCTATTGAGTTTTAGCTTTCTGAGTGCAAATCGGGTTAATCATATACTGATTACTGAAAGAATCTAGCTTAATTTGTATTGAGCTGATGTAGTTCTTGCAGTTCTGTGAAAATTGAATGAATTCTATGGTTCGAGGGGCAAAAAGTACTGAAGTGAGCTGCCTTTACAAGCACTCTGAAAATGTTTGCCTATTACAATATAACAGCCTGAAACTCATGGAAAGCACCTTATATACTGATCCCAATTAGTGCAACAGGAAACTCTCAAGAAATCCAATTTTGAGTTTCAATTAACTTACCGCCATCTGTCCTTTTCTGACAACTTTGACAAATCAATGTTCTGCAAGTATATAATTATAGACATGGCAATTATGAGAAAATATTAGATTTCACAATACATGTACAAAACTAAGCACTTACTGTGGCAAAATCATACAACAACATAGCATGAAGCCTGCACTAAGTTGAATAAGTTTTCAAATGACAGTAAAATGCATGCTACAACTACCGTAGGAGCGGCTGTAGCGTAGTGGATAACACTCCAGACTACCAATCCAGGGGTCGCAAGTTCGATCCCCCGCTTCTCCGGTCTTTCGGATGAGACTTTAAACCGAGGTCCCGTCTCCATATGACCTCGTTGTTGGTGGGACGTTAAACCCGAGTTCATTCACTCACTACAACTACCGTAATGTGCGTAAGTATTGGGACACCTAAAAACAATGAATTTTCCATTTGGAACAAATGGAAAATTCATTAAATTTAGGTGTCCCAAAAGTTAGGCATATTACAGTAGTTAAAGTGAAAGCCTTTACTAGCCCGAATATTAAACCAGCCTTATTTGAGTTTTCAATGTTCCTGTATCATATATATTTGGACCTTCTCCCATACTAGCCCTATTCAGAATATATGAGCCACGACATGAGAAAACCAACAAAGTGGTAATGCACTCAGCGCAGACTCAGATCAGCTTGGGCATCCACCCAGTCTGATCAGAGTCTTTGCTGTCCACATGGAGCCTTAGACCCTTAGCTACCATCGAAGCGCACTGTGAAGACTCCTGATCAGACGGGGCGGGTGCCCGGGCTGATCTGAGTCTGCACTAGGGGAACAACCACTTTGTTGGTTCTCTTGTGTCACGGCTCAAATCATTAAGATTGAACAAACAGTATAGTCAAGGATCAGACTGCTCCAGGTGCAATCTGATTTTGGGCTACACTGCTTTACATTAATTCTATGAACAAATGAATGTGTCTATGTTACACACAGAAATGTCATTTAAATGAAATGGCTGAAGTGTCTGAACATTAAAACTAGAAAATGTGTTTATGAAACACTATGCCCCCAACCATATGCTTGTCTCTAGAGAAGGTTCATCCAATAATGCTTGTACCTTTGTACCATAGGCTTACAAGGCACTAAGTCGAAAAAGGGGCTTAACTCATTCAAAAATTTACGAATTGTTTTTGAAAGTTAATCAGGTCATCTACACCTTGGGCAATATCAACCTGCAAAAATCATGATCCTAGCATCAGGGGTTCTCCAGATATTTTGTTCACAAGCTTCCATAGGCAAATAATGCACTAAGTTGAAAAAGGGGCATAACTCAATCCAAAATTTACAAATTATTTTCAAAAGTTAATCAGGTCATCTACACCACAGGCAGTATCTTCCTGCATAAAATCATGCTCCTAGCATCAGGGGTTCTTGAGATATTTTGTTCACAAGGTTCCATAGGCTTACAATGCACTAAGTCGAAAAAGGGGAATAACTCAATCAAAAATTCACGATTTTTTTCCAAAAGTTAATCAGGTCATCTACACCACAGGCAGTATCTTCCTGCAAAAAATCATGCTCCTAGCTTCAGGGGTTCTTGAGATATTTTGTTCACAAGGTTCCATAGGCTTACAATGCACTAAGTCGAAAAAGGGGCATAACTCGGTCAAAAATTCACGAATTTGTTTCAAAAGTTAATCAGGTCATCTACACCTTGGGCATTCTCATCTTGCAAAGCCTCATGATCCTAGCATCAGGGGTTCTTGAGATATTTTGTTCACAAGGTTCCACAGGCTAAGTCGAAAAAGGGGCATAACTCTGGAAATACATTGCCGGCGGAAAAATAAAAAAATACGGGTCTGCTTATTTTCCATACTGATCATGTGTATAAAGTTTCAAGTTCCTAGCTCTTATTGTTCTTGACTATATGTAAGGGTACCTTTGTACCATAGGCCTCAATGCACTAAGTCGAAAAAGGGGAATAACTCGATCAAAAATTCACGAATTTTTTTCAAAAGTTAATCAGGTCATCTACACCACAGGCAGTATCTTCCTGCAAAAAATCATGCTCCTAGCTTCAGGGGTTCTTGAGATATTTTGTTCACAAGGTTCCATAGGCTTACAATGCACTAAGTCGAAAAAGGGGCATAACTCGGTCAAAAATTCACGAATTTGTTTCAAAAGTTAATCAGGTCATCTACACCTTGGGCATTCTCATCTTGCAAAGCCTCATGATCCTAGCATCAGGGGTTCTTGAGATATTTTGTTCACAAGGTTCCACAGGCTAAGTCGAAAAAGGGGCATAACTCTGGAAATACATTGCCGGCGGAAAAATAAAAAAATACGGGTCTGCTTATTTTCCATACTGATCATGTGTATAAAGTTTCAAGTTCCTAGCTCTTATTGTTCTTGACTATATGTAAGGGTACCTTTGTACCATAGGCCTCAATGCACTAAGTCGAAAAAGGGGAATAACTCGATCAAAAATTCACGAATTTTTTTCAAAAGTTAATCAGGTCATCTACACCACAGGCAGTATCTTCCTGCAAAAAATCATGCTCCTAGCTTCAGGGGTTCTTGAGATATTTTGTTCACAAGGTTCCATAGGCTTACAATGCACTAAGTCGAAAAAGGGGCATAACTTGGTCAAAAATCCACGAATTTGTTTCAAAAGTTAATCAGGTCATCTACACCTTGGGCATTCTCATCCTGCAAAACCTCATGATCCTAGCATCAGGGGTTCTTGAGATATTTTGTTCACAAGGTTCCGCAGGCTAAGTCGAAAAAGGGGCATAACTCTTGAAATATGTGACCCGCAGAAAAAAGAAAAAACACGTGTTCGCTTATTTTTCATACTGATCATGTGTATAAAGTTTCAAGCTCCTAGCTCTTATGGTTCTTGATATGACAGACGGACAGACGGACAGGCCCAAACCAATATGCCCCCACAATTTCTCCGAAATTGGGGGCATAATAATTATAATCGAGCTGCGACGTGACAAAACCAACAGTGCTATGTGCACCACACGAAGTCTCAGATCAGCCTGGGCATCTGCCCAGTCTGATCAGAGTCTTTGCTGTTGGCATGGAGCTAGCTCAAACCCTTAGCTACCCTTTTAGCACACAGCAAAGACTCTGATCAGACTGGGTGGATGCCCAGGCTGATCTGAGTCTTTTCTAGGTGCAGCAAATGCCACTTTATTGGCTTTGTCGTGTCTCTGATCATTTTTATGACATCCTCACAACATATTAATGAATTCTATAAAAAGAGTTTGTTAGTGTGCACATTCTAAAGTACTACATTTTTGCATTCTGTAATTAAAGTCAAGGTTCCAGCTATGTTAGCAACTTAAAATATTTCTGGGATAATTTTTATTTTTTTCCCCAATACTGTCAGCAGACATGTGAGCATTCCTGAGGGGAGCTTGACCTTAAAACTGACCAGAAATGCAAATGCAGACTCATACAGTCTTGCCAACATGAACATGCACTGATCTCCCCAGATCATTAAGGCATGTCGCATGCAACATGCTTTCCTCTTCAAATTTCCTTTGCAACATGCCTTAATTTCAAATGAAAGTTTATAAAAATGCTATTATTTTCATTTTTTAGCCAGTAAAGTAGTTAAGGATCATCAATAAATTATTTGTAGAGTAAAGTTAGGCTAATTTTGACAAAGCATTGCTATATTAACAATTTTCAAATTTGATCTACAAGTCAAAATCTGATTTTTGTGTTCAAAGCGACATACCTTCTGAAATTTCTGGGGAGATCGAGCACTGACATGCACTCCTTTGCTTTGCAATGGAGAGTTAATTATCTCAGAATTATTATATTATTATAAAACTCCAATTCTTATCTGAGGTTCTGCTTAGTTTTATATTTTACACACAATTACCATGTTCTTTTTATATCCTATGGACATATCCTTTTGAAACAAACGACACTGCTTTATTGTGGTTAATATTCCTGCAACTGCGAGTAAGCCAGGAAATTTCTACTTTAGGTATGTTTTTATAAGCTGCTGTAACCATAGTAACAAGATTAATTTACATGTACTTATTAGTGTTTGTACATATAGACAATGTTTTTGCTGTTATTAATAGTACATATATGTGACAATGATTCTTTCAATAAATACAGATTCAGCATAATTACTGTAATTGTGCAGTCTGGAGACTTGTGGACATCTATCACACTTATTTATGATGGTCAGACATGACACTAAACTGCAAATGGTGTTCAGTTTGACCTGCTTACACCTAGTACAGATATTTGGATCAGTCCAATTATTCTACATTTGGGTTGAATCAATATTTTTGCTGTTACACAAGCATGGACAAAACAAAATAAAACCATCACAAACGACTGCGTGATACCCCGCTACTGCAAACCAATTTCACTTGTCCATTTTTTGCTGATTTATTTATTTCATACATGTATGTGGCCATGGGGAAGGGGCAGATAGCCCAAATGGGGCCGAGTTTTGATAATCTCAAGAGGCTTTCATTACTTCTATCAATAGTTACAAGTTTCAGAAATATCTATCTAAATCATAATTTTATATAGATTTTTTCATCATTTTGTGCATATGCATAGCCTGGGAGCAGGAACACATAACCCATATGGGGTAAGTTTTGAGCATCACAGACAGCTAGTGATCATTCGCTGTAAATTTCAGAATAGAAAAATGCTTCAAACCCTGATTTTTAGAGACTTTTTTCATGTTTTTATACATGAATATAGCCCAAGGGTAGGAGCAGATAACCCCTGAGGACAAAATTTCTATGGTAACACATAGTTGTTGTTGCTTCAATCATTTTTGTGAAGTTTCACCATGATATTCAAAGTAGCGAAGGAACTACAGGCCAAAAACCATTTTTTGTACATTGACAAGTGCCATAACTCTGTCAGAAATTATTGAAATTTGCCCATTAACAATCCCAAGCAAAACATTTTTGCTACAAATGCATATGCAAAATTTGAACTAAATCCGTTATGTTGTTGTTGTGTTATTGTTTAACATCCACGGTACACAGCTATGGTCATGTAGGGACGGTCAGTTAACCTAACCACACTATTCCTGGGCAGGCTTAGACCTCCTAAGCTGTTAACAAGTATTACGTGCACTTACTTTCACCAGTAACTTACAACTAAATCCATTAATAAATACTTAATTTATCAAACGGAAACGAAGTGTGGACAGACAGACATACGTACGATGGACAGACAGATGCAGCTTAGTACTGTTTGCCATCCCAATAGTACATTAATTGTTTGGGGTGGAACATATGCATCCTGCAAACTGAGAGAACTAATATGTTACAACCATTAGAAGGCCAATTTCTGGAGTTGACCACAGATAATATTATTATCTGTGACTCCAGAAATCCCGGCCCTGAGATTTTTTCCGTATGTAGTAAGATCTCAAATGAATCACACTACCAAAATTGATATGATTCTGGGCCCAGCTGTTCAAAGAATTGGTAACTAAATGAAGTCATTAAGTCAAGGAATTGTGACATAAAATCATATGTGCTAAAAAAAATGCTAAAAACAGGCTACATTTTTTCAGCAAAATATGGCAGACTTTTTGCATATGTTTGAAAATATAATGTCTTTATAACTAGCGATGTATTCAGTTTTGGAGGAGAAAAAAAATGGGCCCAAATGCTATACTATGGGATCTCATTATTGATCTTTAAAGGGGCATAAACAAACATGTTCAATTATAAAAATTCCCAGAATGCCTGTTACTTCTAACCTGTTGTGAAATATAAACGTAACTATACAGAATTTAGTGCAACAGACGTGTGTTTCTGTAAATTACAGAAAATAAGATTCTGTAAACCAAACTCAAAAGGGAGGGATACATATTATTATCTTAACCTGGAGCTCTAGATAAGAGGGAGTATTTGATGATAATTAAGGATAATTCTAATGCACTTGCGTATGTAATGCAACGTCTAATTGGATAACGTCAAAAATTTATGACAGTATATCCAGGGATATACTGTCGGAAACCCAATGTCATTACGTAACGTCGCTTCTCATTGGCTGATGTCTGGTTTTACATCACTGAAAGTGTTTGCTATGAGTGCAAAATAAACACTTGTAAAGATGAAAAATGAAAAGTGCATTAGAATGGGGATAACTGTATTGAAAATTGTCATTTGTGGAGGTAAATCATCGTTTTATGGTCACAAATTGCGTTTTACGTGGTGCACGTCGCCGTATAACAAAATTTCGACCATAAAACCGCCGATTTACCTCCCCAAATGACAATTTTGAGTACATTTATCTCCTAATTTTACTTATTTCTCATTGAAACCATATGTTGTGACCCCTCATCCGAACCGTCTTGACGAGACGGTTCGGATGAGGGGTCACAACATATGTTTTTATGCAGAACAAACAAAAATTATCCCTAGTCATCATCAAATACTCCCTATTATCTAGAGCTCTGTTAACCCATTTAATTGTTCCTGTACCATATTTCTTCTCATAAATGCCCCTTTCTCTAATAAATCTCCATACTTTTTCCCCCCAATTTCCACCAAAATTGACTTTAGCCAAAATGTAATTTATTGTCCAAATTTTGTTTCCAAAATGTCCTTTATAGTAGTGCCCCAGGTGCCCCAAAGGAGTTTATTAGAAGAAATACTTGTATGTACTGTATCAGTCCAGCAACTGACAGCTAGCCATCCTCTGACCTCACTGTATGTGATAGTTATCTATCAAGTGTTTCTATTGGTTCATGCTGGCAAACTGTCACAGTTTCTTTTTAAAGATAAAAAGACACACAATGGTATGGTTGCAGTGACAGACTGACTGACAGTGACTGTAGGAAGAAAATGACTGTTATGAGCCAACACTAACTTCACAGTGGTACTCAAAATATTATGAGCTAAACAGGGATATTTTTTCATGCCATCTTCTATCTTATATATACAGCATATGAGCCGCGACACGACAAAACCAAAAATGTGGTTGTGCGCCCAGCGGAGACTCAGATCTGCCTGGGCATCCGCCCAGTCTGATCAGAGTCTTCGCTGTCCGCATGGAGGTAGCTTAGGCCCTTAGCTACCCTTTGAGACATTAACGAAGAGTTTGACTAATCACGGCTCATATTTATTCAGTTATAAGATGCCTTTTTCCCCTTTCAAAACAACCCCAAAAAGCCTAATGTTTTATGACTATGAGCTGCCAAAGATATTGTGTCAGCAAACTCCGACAGTTTATCGCCCCAGTCTGAAGGGATGGCAAGCTATCGGTCACAGGATTGGTATTTTGTCTTACCTACTCCACGCAAAATGCTTCACTTTAAAGATTTTTATAATTTTGTTTTTCAAGGATTTACATGTATTCATGCATGGAAAAATAGCCAAAGCCAAAGCCCACCTTCCAGGGTCCAGCCTAGAGATCAGGGCCAAGTCGTTCAAAACTAAAACTGTTGTTTGATAATGAGACCCTACACATATGCAGAAACACTGCCATTCTGAGCTTTTGAACTACTGCAAAAAAAAAAATTACCGGTATGTGCATTAGAAGACTTACAATATCTGTGACTAGCAATTTCGATAAGCTAATTATGCTTTGAACAACTGACCCAGAGTTGGAGGAGTTCAGCAACAATGAATTTGGTCTTTCTTGCTGTATTGTTAAAGTGTCACTTTATTCCAATGTTTTAGACTTTTAGTAATAGGAAGACTATTTCTCCCAAATCAGTGCCATGGCTGGACCCAGCATTGTAATCTTCTCTAAAGCTCCAGGTTGAAACAAGACCTGTCCCCGTACAGGATAGCTCGCCTGCAGTGCCTTGCCCATCACATAAAAAAACTTTAACGTAAAACTTTAAAGTGTGACGCCAACGCCCATGCCGACGCCCAAGTGACAACAATAGCTCTCTGTACTTTTGTACAGGTGAGCTAAAAATTCCCAACACTACAGACAGTGAGAGACAGAGACATGAGTAATCATTGGCATAAGTTAAGCATACATGACAGGCCAAGTTGTGATGTTTTTCTTGAGATACACAATCAAGCTGCATTTCAAAATGATAAGTACTTAATTATATCTTATACATGATAAATTTCAGAGATGAGGATGGTTGGGAATTTTTGATAATTCATGGGATTTTACTAAATTTCAAGCACAAAGTGTTATGGTTCCTCAGTTTCTGCTTTTGGCTTCTAATGAGAAGTCACATCACATTAGGCATGGGGAGAATGGACAAAAAGATCTTTAAATCTAATGTCAAGACCTCTCCTTATTTGGTGCTGTGCTGAATATTAAGGTATATATCTCCATGTCTTTGAAGTTTCTGCCATCTTTTTTGACTTCCTGCCTAGATGACAAAGGCTACCAAAATTTGCTCTCTTCTCCTCTTTCTTTCAGAGTCGACTCCTATTGAAAAAGGGGGCAATAATAAAGACGGATGAGCTGCTTTGCCTGAAAATGTACCCATTGACCTTAAAACACTTCTCACATTAATTGTCACAATATGCTCAACTTCATGCCATGACAAATCTACCAGTATAATTATACCTGGCTTTGAAGAGCATAATGTTCCTTCCCATATTTTGGAAAATGTAGGCTCATGGTTATAGTTACAGCTCTTACCCACTTGTTACTGTGAATTCAGACAGGCTGCTATGACTGTACGGGAACAAAAGAAATGATAAAGATTTCTGCTTAACAACAGACCAGATGACACCAATATTTGGCAATAATTTTGGAATCCTTTTTCTCTTTCCATGGATACCTGTTTAAGGTTTGGGTACTCAACAAAGCTGCCATGCTGAGTACCCATAACATAAATATTCTGGAGAAATATAAAAAATTATCACAACAAAGTATCCCTATCACTCCTAGCTGACATCTACAGCTCCATACATAAGTTGAAATTTTGCATGTTAGACCAAGAGCCTCTGGCCAAGAAGAAAAATTATGAGAACACAGTCTGAGAAAGTTTACCCATGTGCTGAACTGTATGACATGTCACATGTTTCATATTCAACGACTCTGTACTGTACTGGGTACCATAAAAATTCTAAAAATGGGACACTTGTCTGCACTGTTTGCTCAGACATATGTGACTTAATATTGCTTGAGCCACTAGGCATGGGTTTGATTGTTGGTGCACTTTTTTTCTGTATTCAAATGATGATTTTGCTCTTTCAGCCTCATAATTTTAATTGTTTATACCAAACCAGAAACATCTTCAAACTAGAATATATTGTGTCTGTAAGACACTAATGATGCCCCTGTGCAGTGCCTGTCACATGACGTGAAAATCCATACAGCACCTACAAAGAATCCATTCAAAACATTACACAAACTCCATACCCTACCATGTAAAAAAAATTGCCTAAAATGACTAAGTTCAAAAGGCCATAATTTTGTCAAAATTAATTCTAGATCTATCAAAATGCCTCATGCACATCTTCAATATGTTCACAATATGTAGACAAGGTTTGAAAAAGATCCATCGAAAACTCTTAAGACAAGTTGATAACAAAAAATCCATACCCTACAAAGCAAAAATTTCCATATAATGACTAAGTTCAAAAGGCCGTAGTTCTGTCAAAATTACATGTAATTCTAGGTTAAAGAAAAACCCACATGCACATCTTCAATATTTTCACAGCATGTATGCAAAATTTGAAAAAGATCCATTGAAAACTGTGGGAGGAGTTGATTACACAAACTCTTTACCATAAAATGTGATGAACGGACAGATGGCTGGACGGACAGACAGAGGCAAATCTAATGCAGTGCTGGAAACTCACAAGTTTAATATGGTGGCCCAAAAGCTTAGCAGGCCTAACTTTCAGTGGCCCAAATTATCCACTAGCTAAAGTTTCTATTCATTTAGTATTGCCAGAAAGATAAATTTGGGCCACTAAAGGTCATATTTTGGAGATTTCTGGTGGCCCGAAACAAAAATTAGGAGCATTTGGCCACCGGGCCACTGGCCGTTTCCAGCACTGTAATGCCCCCTGACTATTGTCACAGGGGCATAAAAAGATATTTTTAAGGTAAAAGAGTCATGATGCCTTAAGTATGACAGTGAGGCAATGTTCAATCAATGTCCATGCAACCTCATGACATTGCATTGAAGTTGATGCAACACTGTGTGACAATTTAAACATCTCAGAACGCCTCTTTATATAGTTTACTATTTGATTTTCGCTAAAAATGAATCAAGAATAGCTAAAAGATGTATAATTAATCTTAAGATTAAGTACTAAGTAGAATACACATTTTATGCCCATGTTCTAATTGTTTTGTTAATAATTAAAAGGAAATAGGCTCGTCCGATATTAATGGGTCATACCCAAATTTTGATTGGTCAGTGCTGAAATCCATCATCGCCGCTATATATAGATTAGCTCAATGGTGAAAATTCAGTCACTTGGAGGGACACACGGCGCCAAGTGTGTGCAACTATGGTTACGTACCGTTGAGCCACTTGGGTAACGTCGATAAGAGAACTGATCTGAATTGAACTGAAAATTCAGTCTGTGTCTAACACTCGGAGACGACAGAAACTGGTAGCTACTGTACCACGCACTTCGGTGATCGGAAGGTAGCTCGCCAGTACAAAGAGTGTCACATTCAAGAAATAACTTAGACTGCTGGGCAATTAGGTGACCTTTCCACCCTCGAAAGAGATCCGGAAGTGCCGTGCTGCCCAACTCGTTATTATTGAAGAGAAGCTGTGAGCATTACTTTAAGTAGTAGGTCTGCTGTGAATCTATTACTGGGGGAGTTTTAGTAGCTTTCGACCTAGGTGAGGAAGAAGGTCTGAAAGAAAGCTACAGCAGGTAATTTGTTATACCAGACTGAGACAGCTACCTGAGCCGTATGCACTAAGTTTAGTGGTCAGGGGTTTTTTTAAGCGCGGGTCCGTTGGCCCGGGCCCGTTGATTTTGGCCTCGGGCCAGTTAAATCCCACTGTAGCAGGTCCGTCAGGCCAGTTGAATTTCGGGGAGTCATTTCGGGACATTCGGTTTGTTTCAAACTTGAAGCGAAAACCAGTCTACTTTCGTTTTGCTACGGATGATTTCATTGGACGATCAGAAATGTTTAATCCAATGAGATTTCTCCTCGCATTGCAAATAAACAGTATGGCCGACCGATGAAGTTTGGGGATGAATTGCAGAAGTCACATGTAAAAAAATGGACCCCAAAGGACTTCTGCGCTTATTTCAACCCCCGCCATCTAAAAAACAAAAACAGCTGCTTAAGTCCGATGAAGAAAAAAAGCCACCCGAGACAAATACAAACAGTCTGGCCGCCATCGGTACTTTCAACCTGGGTGGCTGACTGAATTCAAGTGCCTGAAGTGGCTCGAGTTTGATGATGCTCTAGGAATGAAATGTTCAATTTGTAAAACTAGGGACACAGTTGGCTCTTATGTTACTGGATGCACCAATTACAAGAAATCCTCACTGCTATATCATGAGGTATCAGACTTGGCTTAATGGGTTAATTATCTTAAACATTCGGATACTAAACAAATACAGATAAGACTGGATATTTGGTGATAAAGGATCATACATTTTAATGGTGCTTTATTTTATTGAATATAATTAGTCCTGTATATTCTGCATTGGAAAAATAGTCGGGCCAGTTGAAAATTTGGATGGCCAGTAGATTTTCTGGCCAAGTGGCCCTGCAGGCCAATGGCATTTTGGTTCCTAGGAAAACCCCTGAGTGGTGTGATTTTTTATAAAGCAAAGCAGCTATTTCCTTATGTGATTTCTTTGGTGATTATTTTTGGACCAAATTATTTTAAAATCATTTTAAATCAGTTACATTAATCATTTTCTTACAGGGATCAAGCTAGACTCAAAGTTTAGGGAGAAGTGACTTGTCCCTCCAGCTGAAATAGGGAGAAGTGACAGCCGTGAAGGGAGGAGTGGTATTGCGCGATTATGACATTTTTCATTCAGTGTTAAAGAAAAATAGCTATTATGCATACTTTTAACATTAAATTGAAAGATTAATAAGTTGCAATGGGTTTATAGGGTAAATTGTCATAACAGCTTGTTTGTTTGTTTGTGGAATGATTTGATGAAAATTCTACCAAAAAAAAAAAAAAAATTTTTTTTTTTTTTAGGGAGATTCCCACTTCTCCCTAAGCCCAATTTAGGGCGAAATTTCGGCCCCTAGGGCAATTATTTCGCCCAAATCGCCCCCTAGCTTGATCCCTGTTCTTATAAATCAAACTATTGTCCATATTCTAAACTTGTACCAATAATTGGCTAGGAAGCCCTGAGAAAAATTATCGTAGTTGTGTGTCTGGGTGACACTTAATATTAAGACTTAGCAGACAGCTCGGTTATACTATTTTATTTTAAACACGTTACAACTGCATAAATGTCATGTGCTTGCTGGGCTAAGTCCTGTTCTTTGATCTTCTGTCATGACTTTGTCTGGACTGGAAAAGTCTTTCAGCACTAGAATTTAGCGTAATTGTAAATGTATCAGGTATTCTATATTCCATTTGAGCCAAGACATAAGAAAACCAACAAAGTAGTTTGCGCCTAGTGTAGACTCAGATCAGCCTGGGTGTCCGCCCAGTCTGATCAGACTTCGTAAGCACTCAATGGTTAGCTAAGGGTCTAAGAAACCTTCATGCGGATAGTGAAGACTGATCAGACTGGGCGGATGCCCAGGCTAACCCGAGTCTGCGCTGGGTGCACAACCAATTTGTTGTTTTTTTCTTGTTGTGGCTCATATGCATCTGTATATATTATATGTTAGTCGGTTTAATAGCTATTCATAGCTAATGTTTCTTGTTATAATCTCACCCGACTTTAACTGATTGATTGATTGCTTTGGGTTTAACGGCTCTTAGAGACAGTATTTCAGTCTATATTGGGCCGTCTCCCAAAGAGGGAGAAAGAGAAGAAATGATAGGCGAGAGAAAAAATGTCCAAGCAACCCCCAACCGCACCTACTGCAAGCACAGTAGGTCCTTGCCGTACAATGTTCCAAATCAGTAGGACGCCCCGGCACTGGAAGTTACACACAGCACCATAGCACCTCCCGACCACCCCCCTCATCTGACTTTAAAAGAAATTTGTATCTGTATCTGAATTTGTGCTTCTTAAGTAGCGACAACAATTTATAATCAAAAGATAACGAAAGGACTTGTGGTTTGAAAATTGAATCATTATTTCATTCAATCATTAAATTAGTCCAGTGGCGGATGCAGAGGGGGTTCAGGGGGTTCAAACGAACCCCCTCTTCAGCCAAAATTATTTCCTATTCATGGGGAATTTCAGGAAAAATTGGTCAAACTGCACAAATCGAACCCCCCAACCCACACCCTCAGCTAACCCCCTTTCCAAAATGTCTTGATCCGCCCCTGTAGTCCTATTGAATTAGTACCGTATCGGACGAATGGAGACAAGGATGCTGATCACTGTAATGCCGGGTACTGCTGCTGTACGAATTATTTGCACAGACAAATTCGTCCACATAAACCAAGACAGAGCGCGCCTATAGACGACTTACGACTCCACAGGAATATTATTGCAATCCCATTTGGTATATTCTATGTGTTTATTATTACATCAGATCTCACCTCACTGAGATTAAACGGTTTTCCGTGAATATTGTCTGCGTGGCCGAATTTTTCCATCTTCCTATCGATTTTTGGACTGAGTTAAAATGTTGGTACGAAAAAAGTTTCCCATTAAGAAACGTTGAAAGTGCAACAGTATGAGCACCCTTTAACTCTTGTCCAGTATTTCATATTATAATTGTCATTATTATTATTATTATTATTATCCAGTTTAATATGTAAAGAAATATAATAACTGGGTTTACTGCCCCAGCCCCACCCCAGTTCCCACACACTCTAAATCTGTGTAAATTGGAGTTCTACCCCCTCTCCCATAATTTGAATCTTACTTTTTTCTCTTTCTCTCTGTCTCATATTTTGCCTAAGCACCAACCCGTGATCATGATTATTGAGGACACGTAATGCGACAGTCATCAATGGGCCAACCTAAGGGTGTGAAGCGAGGTATCGCTCACACTTTTGGTACAAACATTGCGATTGTAAAACAGATACCTGTTTGATAGAATTAACTCATTGAAGGGTTAGCTTGATAGGACAATCCGTCAAAGACACTTCTGTCAATTGCTTTGAATCCTGTTTGCTTTAAAGAGCACAGTCTAATGCTTTTACTGCAAAATACGGGCAGACGAAAGGTGCCCCGTACTGCGGCCAAGGATACATTCTGCGGAGGTGCCGGGAACATCGTTACAAAAATTGAAATGCACACACATATTTACTGCAAACAGCACTGCAAGCCACCGCCTGTTGAGACTCGCAGAGGAGTCGAAATAGTTTTTGCAATACTATTTTGGTTGTCTGAAACCTTCTTAGAAACTGAGACTGTCATAAATTAATTTTGAAAAAGAAAAAAAAAAGATAACTAAATAGGAATCTAAAATCGAGAAACTATATGCTTATTCTAGAGAAATGACTGATTATTTAACAGAAAAGTACCCTAAGGATGCAATCAGAAAGCATCTACAGCCATTCTAAATCTAAAGTTTTTCTCAGGGGAGTTCCCCCCGAACCCCCTCACCAAAAGGGACAATCTCCCTCTCGTGCTCCCCCCCCCCCTCTTGTGCCTTTGGCACTCTCCTTCAGAATAGCCAGACCACTTTTATATTGGCAGCAACGGTCCTGTCATTGTTGTTTTATTACTGATAGTTCAAAAGGCAGTATAAATAGCTAATCATTCCTCGTGGAGTATTTTTTTTTTTTTCCTTTCCTTTCCTTTCCTTACCTTTCCTTCTCACTTTCTTTTCTCTTTTTTAGAATAGAATAGAATAGAATAGAATAGTACCTTCTATATGCATCTTAAGATACAAATACGAGCAAATACCACATTTAAATGTTTATTTATGTTACTCTTGGTTCAAATCACATTTAGATTATTGTAAATTAGTTCTTGAAGTATGGGATACAGATTCACAAAAGTCTTATGACTTCCTTCTGAATCCCATTTGTATAACATAATATAAATATGTAATTATGTATTGATATGTTTGTAAATTATGATTGTTTATACAAATAAAATATTGTTTAAACTAAAGGCAGTGACAATGGGGCTCTTTATTTCCTGTATAGCATTGTTGCTAGCCACTACAGGACGTTTCATGTTTTGTCCTATTTGGTATTTGGTGCTTTATTGTATTGTGTTAAGTCCTATCTATCCCATTCATGCCTAGCATCCCACAAATAGGACACATGCAAACAGTTCAGATTCAGTTCAGATGCAGTAAAACACTGCATCTGATCAGGGTCTACACTATTTGAATAAGACAAATGGGTATTTCTCCTTAAGACAAAATAAAAATGATAAAAATAAACTACCAGGCACCCCTTAACTTTATAATGGTCTCATCCAATTTATCAGGATAGAAAAGTCCACTGGCCATAAATGGGTTAATGACTGTAGAAGGGATATATTTTTAGTAAAGTTCAGCTCTCTGGAATATTATACAAAAATGTTCAGAGATTCAAGAAGCCTTGTGCTATATGTTATTGTGGAATGTTAATTGGTAGTATCCATTTTTCTTTTTCTTCTTCATTTTCTTAACAAAACTAACTGGCACTTATAAATATATTCATAGATATATTGTTCTAGTTTGTGTGGTATTTACATGTTATTCTAAAGAACTAAAAGACTTGTGTTTATTCTGAAGGAGAATAAGGAAATTGAAAAAGGCAAGTATGAATTTAAATCACTATATATTCCCATCATACACTGAGTTCAATTAGTTTAGTTGTTTTACTTCAAGAAAATTTACTGGTCAATTCTGCTCATTATTTCAACAAAGTTGTTGGTTTCATATTTCTTTTGTCATCTTGGTGGTTGTATGATACCATATTTCTTTGGTTATATTAAAGACGGAAGTTTTTCCCTTCCAAAACAATCCCAAAAATTTAGATGGTCCATCTCATCAGATCTAGATTTTCAGGGTAGTTTAACAAAATTTCATGAAACTGATCTAGATACTTGGGGTCATTCTAGAGAGTGAAAACCCTGTTTTATAGCTGAATAAATATGGTACTGTTAAGTGTAAAGACAGGTTTCCTCATGATGCAGCTCAAGCGCCAAAAATTAAAATTGTTGAATTGGCAAACAGTGTAGATCCAGGTGAGGTGGCTCATAATGAGCCACCTCATCTGAATCTACACTGTTTGCCCTCTACTGTTCGAATTCTCAATATGATATAGCTTGGACGAAATATTTTTTGAAATTCTGCAGACGTAAATTTTGACGTCTGCTTTTTGGCGCATTAAGGGTTAAATTTGAGGACTTTCATTGTAGAAACCAGAGGGCCAATGGCCCTATATCGCTCACCTGAGCACTGAAGCACTGAGGTTACAGCAACAAAACACCATGCACAACAGCAATAAAAAACACCATTTATGTAGAGGATAATATCACAAACATTTATGCAAAACAATAAGCTTTATCCCCCACTTAATGGCTTCTCAGAAGATCTTTGGCAAAAAAAAAAATATATATGAAATTTTGGCCTTTCAGCTGCAATGGCAACCAATCAAAATCAGGTATTTGGGAAAAATTCATATGGCTGGTAGAGGACTACTCCAGGAACACTTCTGTAAAGTTTTGTCAAAATATCTGCAGTAACACAGAAATAAATAGCAAATGTCCACCTTCCCCATTAAAGTCTATGGAAACTTTAAGTTGCCATAGCAACGAATTCACATGGGCAATGATAATATGAAACATACTTTAGGTAGAGGCTAATGTTATTAATATGTATGCAAAGTATCAGCTTCATCCCCCTCATGGCTTCACTTTTCCCATTATAAGTCAATGGAAACTATAAGTTGCCATAGCAACCAGAGTTCTTATGGGATTGGAAGAAACAGAATAAAATTTACGTAGAGGCTACTGTCATCAACACCTTTGCACAATATCAGCTTCATCCCCTATATGGCTTCTGAGGAGATTTTTTTTTTCTCGAAAATTTACCCTATATTTTGCCATGGCAACCAATCAAATTCAGTGATTTGGAGAAAAATCATATGAATCGTAGAGGACTACTCAAGAAATATTTCTGTAGAAAAAAAATCTAAATAACTGCAGTTCGACAACAAAAATTGCCAATTTCCATTTTCCCCATTATAAGTCAATGGAAACTCTTAGTTGCCATAGCAACCAAACTGCTGGAGCAATTGCCATGAAAAACAGTAATTCTATAGAGGCTAGTACTAAGGTTCTTTCTGTTAAGTTAGAGCTTTATTGGCCACACAGTTTCTGCGAAGATGATTTTTTAATAATTTCTTTTTTTAACAATTCGGTTGCAATGGCAACCAGCCAAATTGCGCAATTTGCATAAATTTAACATGGCTGGTTAAAGACTTCTCAAGGTACATTTCTATGAAAGTTTTGTCAAAATATCCGCAGTGGCATAGCAATAAATGCAAATTTTCCATTTTGCCATTATAAGTCAATGGCAACTTTAAGTTCCCATAGCAACCAAACTGCTAGAGCAATTGCCAAGAAAAACAGTACTTTTATAGAAGCTAGTACTAAGATCCTTTCTGTGAAGTTTGAGCTTTATTGGTTGCATAGTTTCTGAGGAGATGATTTTTGAATATTTTTTCTATTTTTAACCATTCGGTTGCCATGGCAACCAGCCAAATTGTGCAATTTACATAAAGTTCATGTGGTTGATAGAGGAATACTCAAGGAACATTTCTGTAAAAGTTTTGTCAAAATATCTGCAGTGACATAGCAATAAATGCAAATTTTCAAATTTTCCCATATAAGTCAATGGAAACTTTAAGTTGCCATAGCAACCAAAGTTCTGAAGCGATTTGGGTAAAAAACAGTATTATTGGTTCCCCCTGCCTATAGATGCTATATATGAAATTTGGTAACCATGGGCCTTGTAGTTTCAGAGGAGATGTCGTTTGAAAATATTGACGGACGACGGACGACGGACGGACGACGGACGACGGATGCCTGCCTATACTATAAGCTCACCTGTGAGCCTTCGGCTCAGGTGAGCTAAAAATTGACACTGTTTACTGAAATGTAACTTTGGTTTTTCTTCTGGGAATAAAGTAAAAAGTAAGTCATAGAAGTGCATACATATTTTGAATTTATTTCACCATACGCAATAACAAATTTAATAACATGAAATAGTCAAAGCACACAGAATTTGATTTTATCACTTCATAATAATGGCAATGATAAACTACATGTTCACCAGTTGAGCAACATAGAATCAAATGATGCTCTTAAGGTTCCTAACAAATTCAATTTAAAAATTTGCAACAGAAACCTTTATGTCCAGTGTCCCACAAAAGAGACTTAGATCCATTAGACATCATCACGAAATGAAGAAACTGACCCGGCCCTGAAAATTTGCCCTTGTTTACATCAGCAACTTTCAAACTGTACATACATGTATACTCGTGCAAAACACTTGCACAGTTCTGTGTTACTAACTTTTGGTATGTTGAAAGTGAACAGACAGGTTTTAGCTAACATTGTAGACCCAGAGCAGACTGCTCTTTATGAGCAGCCTGATCAAGGACTGCACTGTTTTTCTTTTCTCTCCTATGATTTTTTTACCCTGATAATCATCAAGCCAGTCTCTCAAATGAAGAATGGACTGAAGTTAAAGACTAAAAGGACACAGTGCCTTCATACAGTATAGTATCAGACACCTGCTAATGTGAAAGTATCATGATACATTTTTACTGGGGATATCCAGCTCTATGATCAGTTGTTTTGGTCTCTTGAATTATATCATTTTATTTTCTGATATCCAGCTCTAGTCCTTTTGGTCCCTTTAATTATATCATTTTATTTTCTCAAGATAAACTATAACTAACACTTATAATTAACAATGTCCAAGCTTGTTATAAAAATCAATATGACATAGTCATACTGATTACATACAAAATAATTATAATAAAAGAATAGATAAGATTGAAACGAAACTATTTGAGCCATGACATGACAAAACCAACAATGTGGTTATGCGCACAGCGCAGACTCAGATCAGCCTGGGCATCCACCAAGTCTGATCAATGTCTTTGCTGTCCCCATGGAAGTAGCTTAGACCCTTAGCTACCCTTTGAGTGCTTAGTAAAAAGTTGATCAAATTGAGCGGATGCCCAGGCTGATCTAAGTCTGCACTGGGTGCACAACCACTTTATTGGTTTTCTCCTGCCTTTGCAAATTTTGTGTAAAAGTCAGTCAATAACAATATCATCACAGTCATGTTAAACATCTTTGACGGAATGTGATTCTCTTACAGTAAGGCATATAAGTGCATGCAAATAAAAATATTTCTTGTGCAACAAAATTATTCTTGCAATACATGTCCATGAGACATATCTATACATGTAGAAGTGTAACAAATGGAATGTGATTTATATAAAAGTCATTGTCAGAAATAAATGCAAATAACATCTTTACCATTAACTGGTAACAATATCTGAGCCAAATTAAGAACTTCATATTCAAATATCTTACATAGAGAAACAAACATTTATAAGAACATATTACGATATAATATATTCCCTAATATGGTCAAAATAAATATTACAAATTCTTTCTTTTTGTTCTAAACAGTTTACTGAAATCTCAACATTTGTATGCCTAGCCCAAGTACCACAGATTCAAATGTCTCAACAGTTGTCTCTCCACTGGCTCTTGTTGGTGTTTGCAATCAAATTAGAAACAATCTGATTAGTTGCACATGCTCTTAAAGCAACAATAATAGTGCAGAAAATAATTATAAGTAATGGGTCTGACCAGATTGCACAGATGTAGTTCTTTACATCAGGGTCTTGAATGGACAAAAGATGTCTTAAGGTGAAATGATACATCACAATATTTTTCTACCACTTTTATGAAGTAAAGCAACTTTTGTCACTACCTGTTAGCTTCTCTGTTAAAAAAAAACCCTTTCAAAATGAAGTCTACTCTAAAAAGGAAAAATTTGCTCCTATTGGAGCAAATTCTTTCCTTTAAGAGAAGATGTCAGCTAATAAGGGAGGCAAAAATGAAGTTGCTTCCTCTAGAAAGGTACCATTTCACCTTAAGACAACAAAAAACAAATGAGCATGTCATGATGAGACAGTACTTGTGTACAGGCTGGCCTGTGAATATGCAGTATGCATATACCGATTGGAAGGTTTTATCACAAAGTTCAAATTTTCAAAAGGAGTTAATAACTATGCAGCAGCTTCTTCCCCCTCCTGTTTTTTCTTGATATGACTTCGTTTTTTCTTGGCGGCAAGCTCAGCTTCTATCCGTCTTTGTTCTTCCTCTGCAGCTTTCTTCTGTATATCATCTACCTCATCCAGAAACTACAAGGAAAATACTTAAATTTTATTGCAATTCATGTTTTCAGATAAATGAATTCACTTTGATGGGAAGCAACTCAGCCATTTTCTAGGAGCAAATTCTTTCCTTCAAAAGTAGATCCCATTTTGGAAGGCCTCCAAAGAAGCAAATGGAAAGACACAAAAGTTGTGTCCCTTAGCAAAAATGGGGAAAATATATGGCAGTGTACCCAGACACCTTAATACCTGACTACTATAGTTCCAAACTTGACCAGCTGCTGTAATGAACACAAATTTTGAACAAGTTTCTATTACTGAGCATCATCAAAGTTGTCCTGATATGACCGAAACACTATTGACAAGGATGTAAAACTGCCATTTTTACCAATATCTAAGGTCAGATGGATAGAAGACCTGCAGATTTATGGCCCTTTCAACAGTATTCCACTCACATGAAGCCAGGGAAGGATGACAATGACAGGCTGTGTGCAATGGAACCCTGTTTACAGTTGACAAGATTTCTGCCTACAGCAGGATTTGAGCCAGTGCTTAACCCACTTAGCTTCAAGGGCTTCTGTTTGAAGTCAGTATGGTACAGTGTATATCAGCTTTAGGCCAGCAATATCCTATGAAACCCCTTATTCGGGGCTTGAAATACACTTATAATTTCAGATACATGCATAGTCACAAACAGACAAGTGACAAAAGAGTTTCCTGGACAACTGATTCTTACACATTACTGTTGCTATATAGTGGTTAGCTTACCAAATCAAAAAGGCATAAAATGGTACATACCAAATTCAAACAAAAATTCCGCAGAATGCTATGTCGCAACTGCCTTGCTCTTTCACAGTAGCAGAGATCATGGTTAGATTAGGTTTCATGAATTCATGTATAAAAATTTGAGCAAACTGGCCTTGCAAGCTAAGAAGGATGCCATTCTGGACATAAAATTCAACAGTCAACAGAGTATGAAATAATCATTAAAAGTATACCGTAGTTAAACAATCCAAGCGACCAGCTTATGAAAACGTTTTATGCCACGTCTGACGATTGTAAGTGGGTTACTTTGTGAGAAATGTACTTTAATGTTAGAGTACATACAAAATTAATTAATGTGGATGCCAGGTTGACCTATAAATTTCCAAAGCCAACAGAGCACATAATATATACATCAAGAATAAAGGTTTGATGCTTATACCATTGTGTTTAAAGAGAAATGGACTTAAATGTTAGGGCCAATGCCATGTTGGACGTAAAACTTTACATAGTCAACAGCCCTTGAAATAAAGGTCAAGGGCAGAAGGAAGTGCAACAACCCTTGAGACCTTTTTATGACGAAACTTTTTGCCAGGTTTGATGATTCTAGGTATCATACTTTGAGAGAAATGGACTTTAATTCTAGGGTTGATGTAATTTTTGACGTGAAATTTACGAAGTCAGCATAGGGTTAAATATAGGTCAAGGGTAGAAAAAAGTGCATAGTGCCTAAGAAACATTCTAAGAAGAAACTTAATACCAGGTTCAATGATTGCAGGCATCATAGTTTGAGAGAAATAGATTTAAACACTAGGGTCGAGGTAATTTTGGACATTGAATTTTACAAAGTCAGCAGAGCATGAGATATAGGTCAAGGGTAGAAAAAGTGCAACATACCTTGCGAACATTCTGACAAGACACTTTACACCAGGTTTGATGATTATAGGTATCATAGTTTGAGAGAAATGGACTTAAACACTAGGGTCGAGGTAATTTTGGACATTGAATTTTACGAAGTCAGCAGAGTGTGAAATATAGGTCAAGGGTAGAAAAAAAGGCAACATACCTTGAGAACATTCTAAGAAGAAACTTGATACCAGGTTTCATGGTTGTAGGTATCATAGTTTGAGAGAAATGGACTTAAGCACTAGGGTCGAGGTAATTGTGGACGGACGGACAGACGGACGGACGGAATGACTGACGGACGGACAGACGGAAAAGTGAACTCCTATATCGCACCTTGCTAAAGCAGGTGCAACAATAAAAATGATACCTACCTCTGGTTTTCTTCTCTGTTTCTTATCCATAAAATCTTTAAATAAATTTACACCATGCATCGTAGCCAATTCATAATTCTGAAAAAAAATAAAATAAAATAAAACATACAGTATTTTCTCTTAATAACTGGAAAACTATTACAGACTCTGATCAGACTACTCTGGAGCAGCAGTCTGATAAGAGTCAGCACTGCTTGTCAACAATTTTGTTTTAAGGTGAATGGATATGCTTTCAGGGAAAGGAACTACCCCATTGTCATTTTTTGCCTTCTTTCTAAAATGGGGTCAACTCTTAAAGTATTTTATGCCATCAAAAGTCCGGAGATGAAAGAATAGTGCATCCCTATCGAAACAAATAAACATCATTTTGAAAATTTCATAAATAACTACCTGATATGGATTTTTGTGTGCTATTATGGTTTTCCCTGTCATTAATTTGACAGAGATAAATGAGAGAAAGAAAAAAGATGTTTTTGGTTTTATCAGTGATATTATACCTTAAAGGGGTTGCGCCACAAAACTACGTAGCAAAGTTAGTCAACAGATATATATTAAAGAAATTTATGAATTTTTATCTTTTTCCTCACTGAACCACATTTCTTATATTGCATTTTTACTCCCGATGAGCGAACTTAAAGCATCACTATTCAGCCCATCTCTAGGCTTCACCCTGAAGAGCAGATGGGATTTGCACTAACAGCCTTATTATTGCAAGGAAAGCTTACCAACTCCTTGCTCTTTTTCTTGGCTTCTGACATCTCTTGGTCTTTCAAAGCTTTAGGGTCCATTAAGGGCTGCTCACTGTCCCTTTTCTGCCAGGTTTTAGGGTCCAGATACCAAGCACCATACTTAAATTTAACCCAGCTGGGCTCATAGTTCCCTGAGTATTGCTGAAATAGATAAACAGAAGCAAAATGTTCAGAATGATTCGAGTGCCATGGTTTGTCACAATTTTTGAGTCAACGTTCAATAGTACAAAAGCATTTACTGCCCTTATATGTGAAACCCTTCTTCAAGTGAGTAAATTGCAGAGAAACATGGTTTAGTCTACAGACAACATCCATCTAGGACAAAATTTCATCCACACTGAGAATGTTAAGAAGATGGCAAATGATGTTAATACTTAGAAGAATAGTGCAATACATACAGGGTTTCTTCTCTCCTCTCCCCTGTTTCAAATCTTTTGGTACACAGGGTGGTTAAACTAATTGTTCAAGTTCTAGTCAAACGATACCACTCTGCTTCAACAAGGGTGGTGCAGAATAAATAGGCATAGAAATCTAACTTTAAAGGCTGCAGTATTACAAATAAATGTTTACATCATACAGTTCTGTAATGGAGCTATAACAGCCACACCACTCTGAAAGGGACCTTATTCATGAGCAAACAATGGAAACTCAGATAGCTTGCACATCTGTACAGACTGATAAGACACTTTGCCTTTCAGTCTAGTAAAACACCTCCGAATCCAACACACTTGATGCCTCAATCAATTAGTCTATCTACTGGTACTGCAGTGACCTCTTGTGCATGTAATGTGATAATCAATCACATTACATGCACAAGAGGGCAATGCAGTACTGGTAGACAGACTATCACATTACATGCACAAAAGGGCAATGCAGTACTGGTAGATAGACTATCACATTACATGCACAAGAGGGCAATGCAGTACTGGTAGATAGACTATCACATTACATGCACAAGAGGGCAATATCACATTACATGCACAAGAGGGCAATGCAGTACTGGTAGATAGACTATCACATTACATGCACAAGAGGGCAATGCAGTACTGGTAGATAAACTAATGTGACAGTGGATGATTCTGATCAAAGTGCAGCAATGTGCAAGATGATTGCATTGAGGTCTCATAACTGGACTCAAAATACTGTACTATGTGAACCATATTTATTTGGTTTTCCTTTCCAAAACAATCCAAAAAATCTAGATCCATCCTGTAAGATTATAAGAAGGATCTAGATTGTTTTGGAGAATCTCATAAATCTAGATCTATCTTATAAGACTCAGAAAAGGATCTAGATTTTTAAAAAAAAAAAGTTTTTAATTCCATCTTATTACCAGTAGACTTAGAAGAAGGATCTATATTATCTGGATGTTTGGGATTGTTTTGAAAGGGAAAACTCTGTCTTAATGCAGAATTGCACAGGACTTATTTTGATATTTGTGGTTAATGTGAAAGAAAAAATGTCTTATAACCAAGTAATATGGTGCTCTATGGGTGTCATATATAGATACACTACTAGTGTTGTATATACAATAACGCTTATTTTGATTTATGCCTAGTATATATAATATATTCTTATCATGCGTATAGTTAATGCACAATACTGATTACAGACAACAGACTAGTAACAAGAATTCCAGGGACTGGGGTGTCTTGCCTGCCAGTGCTTTGTCACAAAACAGCTAAATTAGTAAACACAAAGTTAATTTTGAAAGATCATTGAACCTTGAGGTTGACGAACCTTAAAATATTGTCAAGAGACGACCTTAAGCTTCACTCTTCCAGATCTTTGCATGACCCAGGTTCATGGCTCTAACACTTATAGATCTTGACAAACAGGGCTAAACACAAACCTTGACAAAAAATGCAAAGTTGGTAAATGGTAAAAAAGTAGGTCAAGACTCAATATCTGCCATTTTTTGTCGGCTTTTAGCTTTTAGTTCTGTTTCTCAAGAACCATAAGAGCTAGAGCCATGAAGCTTGGGTCGTGCATACATCTGGAAGAGTAAAGCTCAAAGCCACCATGATTGATATTGTGTCTTGACCTACATTTCACAATTCACTGACTTTGCAATTTTTGTCAGGTTTTCTCATTTAGCTCTGTTTCTCAAGAACTGTAAGGGCTAGAGCCATGAAACTTGGGTAATGCATACATCTGAAAAGGTAAAGCTCAAAGCCAACATTGAAGTCTGTGAACAGTAAATTGTAGGTCAAGACTCAATATTGATGATGGCTTTCAGCTCTACACTTCCAGATGTATTCATGACCCAAGTTTCATGACTCTAGTCCTTATAGTTTCTGAGAAAATGAGCTAAACGAAAAAAGTCGACAGAAGTTTACGCCGCTGACGCCAATGAAGACACCAGAAAAGCAATACATATGTCTCGCCTCTACTTCGCAGGCAAGACAAAAACTAAAATGGTGTAATGATGTGTTTCAATACGGCATAGTGGCAAGCCAAAGTCTCAGAGCCTCCAAAAATGGGAAAGTGCATTCAAACATGGGTGTAGTGTGGACATCTATTTTGGGTAAAAAAATTTAGAAGGTTGAAAGTTAGCTATTACATCAAAACATTCTGGTTTGAAATAATAGACGGACTTTGGGATTAAATCTGACTTTGGACCAACTCAACATGCATTGATTTACCTCTTAAAATATCAAATACCAGATATATAAAAGATAATGTGTGTGCACCTGTAAATAAGTCTGTGAATTGTCTAATATTTTTACCTAACAAGTGACAGAAACCTAGAGCTCTAGAAAATGGGAACTAGTTGATGATAACTGAGAATAGCTCCTGTTGAATCTGTATAAAAACATATATTGTGACCCCTCATTTGAACCACCTCAGCAACGGGTTACAACATATGTTTTGGATGAGCAATAAGAAAAATTTTCACACAATTATCTTCAAATACCCCCTCTTTTCTAGAGCCCTGACAACTATATGCAGTCATCTCTCAATATCTCGACCCTGATATCTCAAAGAAGCCTCTTATATCAAAATGTATAGCTTGAACACATTTTCAATTTTTCTTTATATTTCAACTCCAGTTATATCAAACTACTGATATCTCAAAGTAAATTTTCTGGAATCAGAAAATTTACTTTGAGATATCAGTAGTTTGGGAAGAACTTTGACTTTGAGATAACCAAAGTTCACTGTACAACTATTCAATGTCAGGGCCCTTGAAAGGCAAGGCAATTTTAATGTCTTGAACCACGTAGTTAAACCACCTTTCAACTCAAAATATTTTGGGATCAACTGATGCTCTAATTGTGCTAACCAAAACTCAGGGTGAGAGGACTTTTTTGACAATATATATCAATTTTCTTAATACCAAGAATTCCGCAGAATGCTATGTCGCACCTGCATTGCATTTCCACAGTAGCAGAGATCATGTTGAGAAGAAAATGAAAGAAAAAATTGAAAATAAAAAGGCATTATTCTGACACAAATTTTGTCAAAATCCACCCAATGGTTCTTAAGGTACTGCCATTTTCATGTTTTTTGCTATTTTTAGTAATGGTGGGTGGCAGCCATATTGGATGGCCAATTTGCTGAAAACAGAAATATTTATATGCAAGGATCATTCTGACACAAAATAGGTTCAAATCCATTCAGGAGTTCCTGAAATTGAAATATTTTCATTTTCGGGTTTTTGCTATTTTTAGTAACGACAATGGCGGCCATCTTGGATGGTACATTCCCATAAATGTGAAAAAAAACAAAACAAAAAAAAAAAAAAGAGAAAAACTCCTTTTAAGAATCATTCTGATTAAATCTGAGCAAAATCCACACAGTGTTTATCGATTTATCGGAATTTAAGCAAAATTGAGATTCGTAAACCAAAAGTAGGTCATCGTGACCTAATTCCACTACAGATTTTTTTCATTTTCATAATTTTCAAAAAGAAGGTCCTAGTGATTGTTCATGCAAAGTTTCAGCCAAAGATACCTAGTGGCTCTAGAGAAAATGTTAATTATGTTGTTTTGCTATTTTTAGTAACAGGCTGCCATCTTGAATTCTCGACCAGGCTGAATTTCTGTACTCTGAGGCCGTGTAGTCTGATCATGCACCATATGAAATTTGAAAACCATGGCTGCAGTGGTTTAACTGTACAAATCTTAATGCCAGAGTAGATGTAAATGTGAACGGACTGATGGAAGACGGACGTCCGAAATGACAGACGGAAAACCTGACGCCTATATCGCACCTTGCTAAAGCAGGTGCGACAAAAACTAAAAAACAGTTGTTATCCCTCTTTAGAAGAATCTTCATGAGTCACTTGTAATGAGAGGCTTCTGTATATGACCTTATACGTTGAGCAATATGGACAGTTATCCTAGAACTTCTATCAATTTTTTCCCTGTGTGGAGCTCTATATAGTGTATCTATCGTGATTATCACAAGTGAACTACAAAACTGATATCATACCTTTCCTTTATCTTCCTCAGACTATTACAAAATGTAAAGTAAAACATGTATGTCACATATAATAACAATACAGACAATCCACTCTCTGCTTAAAAAAGGCATAGTTTAAAACCTGGAGTGGAATGAAATAGATGCAATAATATACACTGGCTACATTTTCCTCCCACAGACTGTAATGGTGCTCTTACAGGAAAGATTTGCTCCCTCATCCAAAATCCATTGGAAAGAAGTGAATGAGATAATCCCTGGCTATCCATTTAACTCCACTGCATTCCAATCCATGTTTTCAACAACTATGGCAAAGAAACAAGGGTCTGAGTGGTTGAGTGGTTAGCATTCACGACTTTATCTCTTAGAGTCACAGGTTTGAATCCCTCTGGAAGTGAGATAACTGAGATTCCATCTGAGCCTGAACAGCACTTCACTGAACAAAGCCTTTCATAATCACTCTCCCATCCTCTTGATATGACTGAAATACTGCTGAATACAGTTAAACTCTCCTAATCTGGCATCATCCTAAAGAAACAAAATTTTGAAGGCAGAAAAGATTGTGATTTTATCTTATTGCCTGTAAAAAAGGTCTCAAAACAAGGTTTTGAGATGCTGAATTACTCCTGAGACATCAACCCCATCAGCTTGATCAGATATCAGCAGATATGGAAAAAGCTTTCTCTGAGTATTGCCATTTATTCAGGAAACTCTGAAATGACCAGACTACTGCAATATTAAAGTACCTACCCATTTAGTTTGCTGTTTTTCCTCCTGTGGTAAATTTTTACTCTGCTGCTGCTGTTGAGGGACAGTGGCAGACATCCTTAACTCTGGTGGTACATTAGTCAGCTCCACCACATGTATTGGCACTGAGAGAGCAGGTTTTGTCTCGTAGCCACTGGCAAATAGACTGGTTATAGTGCTCTCTTCTATATTATTACTGTCTCCACCTAGACTGGCAACCCAGTCACAAAACTCCTTGGTTACATTCTTAATGTGCTCCTCCTAGGAAAGAAAACAGAAAAAATAAATTCTGAAAGAAGACATTTACTGCTGTTCACATGATATTTTTTGCGCATTCTCATGCAGCATATAAAAACATACACATCAAGAGGAAATGTGGTAGAATTCTAGTTGAAAAGTTTCTGCAAAGTATGGATTTTGGAATCATCTCCACACATACACCATAACTTTCAGTTTTCTTAACATCCAGACTTATTTGTCACTCAACTAACCCTAATGCTCTTAATTATTGGGACACCTAAAATAATAAATTTTCCATTTGTCCCAAATGGAAAATTCATTATTTTTAGGTGTCCCAATATATACACACATATGGTATTTCTTTTTTAAGTTGAATTTAAACACTTCTAGGGACAGCAACTCTGCCATTAAAATGTTCTCATGTTTGCTTAAATCCAAATCACAGCTGACTCATAAAGCAAGGAATCTGTTCCTGTAGTAGCAAATTCTTTCCATTAGGATTACTGGTTAATCCTTTTTAAAAGAGTTTTGTCAGTTAGGAAAGCAAACAGAAAGTCACAAAGTTGTCTCCCCTTTAAAAAATGGCAGAAAAGTAGGGAAGTGTTCTATTCACCTTAAAAATATTCAAGCTAATCACATTCTTAACAGAGTTAAGAGAAATTGCCCTTTGGACACATATCATACAGAGTTTAAGCTAAGGCCTGAATCAAAGCTGGCCTGTCGGACCAGATGAAATCGGGCTGAGTTGGTCCTGCCAGCACGACTTGTGGTCTTCAGTATTCCCCTTTAACATCACACAGAAAAATCCATTGTTTTAAGGACCAGCTACATGTCAGCTCAACTTGTCCAGCACAAAATCCACTGGTTCTGGACCAAAGGATTAGTGCTTATTTTGAACCCTGAATTATTCCGAGATTAGACCGTTTTTATACAGTCTAAGCAATTTGACCACCTTGTAAGCAGTCACAAATACATTAATTTTACATACTTTTAATTTTTTAGTTTCAGGGATTTACTGGTGTATACACACTTTTCCATTTGCTCTCAACCATTCAAGTTGCACAAAAATTGCATTCAAATATGGAGTATTAAAGAATAATTATTATTTTTCTCACCTGAGAACTGTCATGTGGCTTTTCTCCTGCTTTCTTTTTCTCTCTTTTCTTTTCCTCCTCTTTCTTTGAGATCCATTTATATGGGTTCCTCACCACACCTTCCTCACCCCTGATATACAAAGAAGTTTTTTTATTGGGTTCCACCTCCCCTATACCCATTCCATAATTTTTGTGTGTGTACATGTATGTGTCTTTTTTTTTTCCTCTCCTGTTTTTTTATTTATTTTATTCTTTTTTTTTTCAAAATATCATATTTACAACATTATATATAAAGAAATTTAGTTTTATGTAATATGCAGGTTAACATTTTTTATTGCTATAAGTAGATTGATGAATGTTTATTTACAATATGAAGCCTGATGATTTTTTATTACTTTGATATGCAGGTTCTTTACTAAAATTGCTTTGGGTGAATGATGACACTTCAAGGAAAGATCACTTGGTTATGGAATTTTCTGACCCTTTTCTAAGAGAGCAAATCTTACACATTCCGACTAGCTCCTAACTGAAATGGATTCAACCATTACACATGAAGTTGACTCAATACACCTTAGATACCACATTAGAAAGTGCCAATATTAATTTCTTCCGGTCCTAGAAAAATATTGTATGCTGTCATTCAAAAGATACCCTAAGGTGCTTACCATAAGTATTGGGACACCTAAAAAATAAATTTTCCATTTGTCCCAAATGGAAAATTTATTTTTTCAGGGGTCCCAATATATATGCACATTATGGTAATTGTGAAATCTATTATGAAACCATAGTATTTTCTGTGAAACTTATCACTATCATGGCCACTGAACATTTTGTTTAAACCATAACAACGTATTTTGTACCACTCATAATGATATTCCATAATAAATTTTTCAGTTTTTCCTATCAATTATATAAGAACCACATATAATTGCATGCCTTTTTTGGTATTATCTAGCTTTAAATTTGCTGAACAAATTTTACACTGCATCAAGAAAACTAGACTTAACTTCAGCACTTCTACAATCACTGGTTCTAAAACTGTCACAGAGCCACAGACATAATACCCATTTAATGCAACTTTATCTTTTTACTATATTTACAGTTACTTTAACTTCAGCCCACATTTTTTTACAACATCAGTCTTATTACAACTGCTTGTCCTTCCATGTAAGCCTAACTACATAACTGGGCTCATACATGCATGTGAATTTAAATATTGACGGTAAGTCCTAAACTTCAGGAAAATAAAAAAGCTGCCAATTGTGCTCATATAAAGTTACAGTGAAAACAACAGCTAAATATTTAGTGCACAATAACGTGCTTTGAAAATGTAAGAAATGTATACACAGACAATATCAAGTTCCAGTTAAGTTACCAAAACTTGTTCTTAAACATGTATTTCTTTCTTCTCCCTCCTTTTCTGAGCACACCTGCATGTGGCTGCTTATCCATAGCACTATGTTCAATTAAAACAAATGAGCCGCCTTGACTTGTGAAAACCAACAAAGTGGTTGTGCGCCCAGCGCAGACTCAGATCAGCCTGAGCATCGGCCAAGTCTGGTCAGAGTCTTCGCTGTCTACATGGAGATAGCTTAGACCCTTAGCTACCTTTTAAGTGCTTAGCAAAGACTCTGATCAGTCTGGGCAGATGTCCAGGCTGATCTGAGTCTGCGCTGGGCACACAACCACTTTGTTGGTTTTCTCGTGTTGCAGCTCAAATCCTTTTCACATTGTACTGTAAAATGTCTCCTGGCAAACAAGCTGTTAACGCTTCAGAAATCCAAGGAAACCCTATTCCAGCATTCTTTGTAATGTGTATCCACTAAACATTCAAGCTAACATCTGTTTAGTCTTTATAAAGAATATATATATAAATTTAAATCTTCAATAATTCACTGGAAGTTTCTATGACAGGGTTGCAATGATGGCAGTTTATAATCATTCTTCATCTCTGCTATATTTTAATGACATTTGATGGCGCAGCATTTACAAATAAAATTTCTACAAACTAATGAACCTGTACCTTTCTCTGTATAAGTACCTGGTTAATTGATCTAATTCATGGTTAATATAGCAAATTATGATTATTTATTCTAATGCACTTATGAATCTAACACAACATCTGACTGGTTAATGTCGAAAATTTGCAACAGTATATTCTGCTATATACTGTCGCAAACCCAACGTCATTATAAAACATTGCTTCTCATTGGCTGATGTCTGGTTTTACATTGCTGAAAGCGCATACTTTAGTTGCAAAGTAGTACACTTAGAAAAGTGAAAATGCAATACATACATTAGAATGGGGATAACTGTATTGAAAATTGTCATTTGGGGAGGTAAATCAGCGGTTTTATAAATGCAAATTGCGTTTTATGGCTCCGCCAGCACATCACTGTAAAACAAAATTTGTGACCATAAAGCCAACCATTTACCTCCCCAAATGACCTTATTGAGCACTGTTATCCCCTAATTATATATAGGGCACCAGTTTTTCAAAACTAACGTTGTCATTTAAGTTAACCAAACATTACATTTAAACCTGTATTGGATGCAAAAATTACATTTTTTTTTGTCAAAAAAAAAGTGAGCTTTAGCATAAAATTAGCTTATTTTATTATTTTGTGTCTGTAAAAATAGAAGTTCACTTCATTCACTTTCTGAATTCACTGCCGTCATCCCTCGACTTGTCCTTGGTTCCACTGAAGTTTACTGCTGATGTCAGACTCCCCCACCTATATTACAAGCAGTGTGAAAATCCAACTATTATACTCACTCTCTAAGTTCACTGCGGTCATCCGCTGACTTGTCCTTAGGTCCACTGAGTTTACTACTGACTGTGTCAGACTCCGCCTCCTCATCTTCCTCTGCCAGAGAACCTTCCTCCTCCTCCATCAGATTCATCTCAGGGTCCAAGATGTTCATAATGTCTTCAAATAACTGAAAGAATAGCAAAAGTATTTTTTGTTCAGTATCATGACAAACCCCTCGGAATATTGTCATTTATTAGGAGATGACTATTATACAAGCATTGCGCTTACCGTCAGATCCTACATTGATATGATTTGTATTTGTATAAATGTATGTAGTTTAACTGAATAAAATACTGTTTAAACCAATAGTGTCATTTGCTTTCAATTATTTGATGTTATTTAATTATGTCTTCAATCATGTTGTTCAGTTTCTTGACAAACCCCTCACAAAGCCATAGTGTCATTTGCTTTCAATTATTTGATGTTATTTAATTATGTCTTCAATCATTCTCAGAACAATCATCATAAATGTGTGTTTGTTGTTGTTGTTGTTTTTTTCTTTACTTTTTTATCTTCAGTGATGTGTTGTTTTGACAATCAATTTCTGAAGGTTAAAACTTGACAAGGCCCTTTCTATGTTCAATAAATATCAATGAAATTTGTTTTGTCTAAAAAAAGCTTGAGAACAGGTTCTAGATACATGTATGTTCAGTTTTCTTATATCTTGAGACTAATGCCCTCATGATTAAACTATATGTATATCTCATATAAGTATGTACATTACCTCTGGGTTGACTGACTCCTCCAGATGGGGATACAAGGCCAGAGGATGCTGGGTGAGGCCATATTCTATCTCGTTAATATGTTCTCTTCTCTGTTGTTGAAGAGGGGTGAGACGTGAGAAGCAGACCTGCTGCTTGTTAAACCTTCTCTTAACAGCAGGCTGTTTCACAGAGGCAAGATTCTCACTGGAGTCTTTGATAGCAGGCCCAGGTCCTTTGGCTCCCTACAATAGATCAGAATATGTAACTAAAAAAAATCAGCAAACAATGAACAAATATATCTCATCCATTTTGAGTAATGACTAATCTATCATCTGAGGTTTTATTTAGTCATGCAGGGCAGTAGATAAGCCAAACTTTGGAGGGTTATTAGTTTTTATTTTGTTTCTCTACAAAACTAGAAACAAGAAAAATATCAGAAATTTTACCCTCATGAATAATAGCTTAACATCTCTGGCAGCTTTGAACTGATGATGGACTAAAACCAACAATGTTTCATAAGTTGCTTTTCGATTCTACTATCAATTATGATAAGAATTTATTTAATTGATAAATTAAAAGTAAACATGCCAAATTTATTTGAAGGTGTAATATGCTTTTTTGCAACTTTACTGCAACAATCTTATCAGGGACCATTTTAACTTTTGTATCTAATACACAGTTAAGTATTTCTGTCATTTTTACCTTGCAGCTCAACTACAAACATTCAATGGAGCAATGGTAATTAATATAGTAACAAGAATTCCGCAGAATGCGGTGTCTCACCTGTCAGCGCTTTGTGAAACTGACCTCAACGCAAAAACCCGATGAAAGTTTACGCCGCCGCCGCCGCCGACACCGGAAAAGCAATACCTATGTCTCGCTTCTGCTTCATAGGCGAGACAAAAACAGTATCAGAGCCCTGAGGTTTGTTACGAATGTATGGAATGGAAATTCTGCCAGAGTGCAAATGTTTCAGCATGTATGAATCTTGCTAGACTTTTCGAAAATCATGTAAAGACGTCGTTCAGCTCTGCAATTATTGTGTTGCATTTGAGCCTCAGTAAATCTGTGTTATTAGTTATGAAAACTTAATTTTATTCATCCTCACAAATAAGACATGCTCAATATATTAAAGTTACACTGAACTGATCTACAATAATCTATGCAGTTACATGGACTGAAAGCATCCCATGCTTTGCAGTACCATCACAATCTTTTTGATTTCTCATACCTCAAATGTAATATCTCCATCCACAGGGGATGGAGATATTACATTAAGGTATGAAAAATCAGAAGATTCAGTCCTTGTACATATAACTCCCATGATTCCCTTTCTGTTGGCATGTAAATGTTAAATACTTTTGCAAGCCTTTTCTTTTAAAAGGAAACTTTATTCATACCTTGAGTGTAATGTCTCCATCCACAGGGGGTGGTAAGCCATCCCTGAAATCATCTAAACCGTCCTTTAAGAACAGCCAGTTTTTGCCATGGAGGTTTTTGTTTGTGTCTGATGGCTTAAGAGACTTGATGAATGATGTCTGGAGACGTTCTTTATACCTGAAATAGGTGATACACACATGCAGCTATATCCTTATGAGCATAAGTACTGGAACACCTAAAACTATAAATTTTCCATTTGTCTCAAATGGAAAATTAAAGGTATTCCACTATTAAGCATGATGGGGTAGCTATGGACAACAAAAACATGAGCGCAGGGCAATTATACATAAAGTTTAGATTTTCTCTGCTAGTCATAAGTCTTTACAATTCATAAAGCTAGCAACTGTACTTTTACACAGATTGTGCAATATTTAATTTCATATTCTATCACTCAAGTCAACAGCAAAATAGATAGCACTTAAAACAATTGCACAAAAAGATAATTCTAAGGAGTGGGGCAGGTAGTCTGAGCAAACAGTGAAGTCCCAGTTCACAGTGTTCTGATTAGGATGTGTATTGTTTGTAATTTTGTCTGCATCTTTTGGTCACGGACACATTACTGCATTTCAAAACCAGACTGCTCCAGTTTAGGATATTCATAAATTTATTTCAGGTGTCCCAAGTTTTTATATTTTTGTGGTTGATTAGAATAACCTCAAGTAGGAAAGCAATTCTAATAAGTTGCCAAACCTTTTTAAATTACAGCTTTGAAGAGAAGTAACTTTATCATATTTTTGGTATCCCTTCTGATGGAGAAATTTGTTTCCTTAAGAATAGGATCTGTTTTGGAAAAGCTTAATTTATCCACTATTAGGAGCCAACCGTCACCAACGTTGTTCCCTTTGGAAAAGACCAGAAAACAGAGTGGTGTACTCATTTACCTTCAGGAGAAATAAAATATGGCATTATTCACATGAAATATGAATCTTTGTAAAACAGTACTTGTATGCAGAAAGGACACACTATAATAATATTAAGAAACAAGAATTCTGTGGAACTTGGACATTGTGTCTCACCTGTCTGTTCAGTGCTATACTAGAAAAACAACTTATTTTATGCCAAGAACAAATGAGCCGCAACACGAGAAAACCAACAAAGTGGTTGTGCGCCCAGCGCAGACTCAGATCAGACTCTTCGCTAAGCACATAAAGGATAGCTAAGGGTTGAATCTACCTCCATGCGGACAGCGAAAACTCTGATCAGACTGCCACATGGAGGTAGATTTGACCCTTAGCTATCCTTTAAGTGCTTAGCGAAGAGTCTGATCAGACTCTTCGCTAAGCTGGGTGCACAACCACTCAGTTGGTTTTGTCGTGTCAAGCCTCAAATGTAAAATACCTACCAATATGCTTAATTTTCTACTGTACATAGTACGTCCTAGGCAAGACAACTTTCACAGGCCTAAATGTTTCAGCTTTGATACCAAATCTGTCTATGCTTCATATCTGACCTCTAGAAGCTATTTTTACACCATAAAGGATCTCCTATACTTACCATAGAAATGGATCATCAAATTTACTGAAGTTTAAATCTGGTTCAAATGTGAATTTCTTAATTCTTGGCAATGAAGAATTTGCCTCTTCAGCTGGGCTTCCATCAGAGTTTTGAAACAGAGATGAGTCTCTTTCACTGGGTGGAGGTTGTTTACCACTGTCAGTACTGTCAGTTTCACTCTCATTCTTCTCCAAACTATCCTCAAACTCACTAATATAGATGGCAGATAAGGAGAGAGAAAGAAAGACATATAAGAAAGAAAGAAAGAAAGAAAGAGATTAAGAAGAATAAACACAGAAGCAGTTGAAATAACAAATATCCTTTAATTGAATTATAGATATCCACGATTCAAATTATATGCAGAGCTCTAGATAAGAAGGCGTATTTGATGATAATTATGGATAATTTTTCTTATTTCTCATCGAAACCATATGTTGTGACCCCTCATCTGAACCGTCTCTTCGAGACGGTTCAGATGAGGGGTCACAACATAGGTTTTTATGCAGAATTAACAAAAATTATCCCTAATTATCACCAAATATGCCCTCTTATCTAGAGCTCTGTATATGTATAGGAATTTAACTGTAAAATGGCAACCTAAAAAGTGGTCATTATGATTTATGATTTTATTTATGAATTATCCATAATTCGATTTTCGGATATATCAACCAGAATTTTGGATATCAAAAATTTGGTTTATAGACATCTACTACATGCATTTTATTTTTGATATCCATAATTTGATTTGAATATCCAATATTCCGCTTGATTTTTGGATAACCAAAATTCAGTTTATGGATATCTACATTCAAATTTTTGGATATCCATAAATCAATATGGATATCATAAAATCATGCTGATTAGATATTCATAAACAGCATTATAGATCTAGAATTGGAATTATGGATATCCATAAATAGGAAATAAATAGTCAAATGGCCAGAAATGGAATTATGGATATTCATAAATAGGGATGAATCATGAATTTATAATGACACCCCATAAATGTCAGACTTGAGAAAACATTGTAAAAATGCACTACAGAGCCTCCATGGCTTAGAATGATGTCAGCTTCATGTTAAGTCAAATGTTCACCATAATCTGCAGTGAACCTTTTTCTGAAATGATACATCACTCATCGACAGGAAATTTCATTAGGCTCCTACAGTTTTGCAGATAAAGGGCATTCCTTTTAATATGACCACTTGAACTACAGACAACTCAGACCAAAGAAAACTCGTCCAAAGACAACTTCTCCCAGTAAAAACTCTGACTGAGACAGCTTGTCCCATAATCTAATCTAATCTAATCTAATGTAATCTAATCTAATCTAATGTAATCTAAATCTAATCTAATCTAATCTAATCTAATCTAATCTAATCTAATCTAATCCAATCCAATCCAATCCAATCCATAAGCCGTCTCACGAGTATTATTTGGATTTTTTGTGACCACGCACAGTGTACGTCTTAGTAAGAGAAGTAAAAAGTGAGATAGTGCAGAATAAAAAAGTTTAAAAGTAAGGTGAATAAAGATGATAGTGTTACTGTTAGTAAGAAGAGTTTTTAAATCAGGATAAAAAAAGTCACAGCATAATTATGAGACATCTCGCCCCGTATTTCCAGGAACTCATCCCATTTTATTGTTAGCACAGGAGTCGGTAAAAAAGCTGAATTTTGTGTCATCTACCATCGTATTCAATAAAGATACTTTCATACATGTACATATTGTCTATAAAGTTCTGCAAATCCGTCACAGGTTTGGGAAGCACAATTATCTAATCAAAAGAATAATTACTGTGACTCATCACTGAATTTTATAATCGTTATGGGATTGACAAAACAGGTGTAAAATGCAATAATTATTTATGTGAATGAAAACAATGTTATTTTTGATGCATAATAAGCACACAGTTTTTATCCCATTATTAATTAAACATATTTCTTCAGTGATTATCATATTTTTTTCTACTTAAAACCACACTGTGAAAAAATCACATATAATTATCGTAAAATCCTTAAAAAACTAGTCTTGCAGGGCATGTTATATATCAGTGTATATGGATGTAATGAGATGGAATATGTTCACTGTCATTCAAAAAAATAAAATAAATAAATAAATAAAACAATACAAGAAAAGCCCATAGGGGCTTAAGTGATTCACCGGTGGATCAAGTTTAAGTATTCAAGTAAGTTAAGAGGAATTACGCAATTACCCATGTTAAACTATTATAATTTCGAATGACTTATCTAATGGTGTGTTAACGATATGAGTTAAGTTGGCAAATTAAAAATATGGGGGGTGTTAACCAAGGTTAAGATTTTTGTAGGGCGAGATGTTTTTGGAGCCAGTTGTCCTGCTTCCCACTTTACCAAAAAGGATTCATATTGGGTCATACACAGACCATTGGATTGGTGTAATGCAAAACTCACCATGGTTTTTCTCGTATCTTTTTGTCACTTAGTGTTTTTACTAGTGCAAGATCATATTTTTGTTCAGCCACAGACATTGTGCATCTTTTTCCACTGGCTCCAGCAGTCACTTAAAACTGAAAATAGCTCATGAATTCCAAAAGAACAGGACAATCCATTACAAGCTACTTTGAACAAATATCCTTGGAAACACTTGTTGATAATTTCAAGTCGCGTCTTTATGAAATTACTTCAGAAATTCAATTTTTATGGCTAAATAAGTCTCCTTGGTGATGACTGTTTACAACGGTGCTCTTCAATAGAAGGAAGAAAATAACTCTACGAATACTATGCGGCACGAACTACTATTGTGATGTTGTTGTTGTTGTTGTTTCTTAGAGTTCCCCCGCTTGTTTATTCGGGGCACACGTCGTAGACGTTTCTTGGCCAATTTAAGAGCTCAATTTAGTGGGGTTTTTTACAATGTTTATAACAAGGAACTGGTGACTTATTTACAGTGCTTTTTACACAGTGACTGTCTTGATATCTCTACCTCAAGCTATCCAATGCCCTTTAGGGCAGCAAGTCTTTGCTTATGGATCTTGAATATGAACTCCCTAGTGCAGACTTCCAGCGACCCCAACTTATGATGATAATGCATGATAACCGTTCGTAATGATTGTGGTCAAGTAGTTGTAGGTATTCCACGCTGTAAAGGGTCACCACAGAAGCGTAGTGGTGTTGGGTTGAACATGAGCGCAGGGCAATTATACATAAAGTTTAGATTTTCTCTGCTAGTCATAAGTCTTTACAATTCATAAAGCTAGCAACTGAACTTTTACACAGATTGTGCAATATTTAATTTCATATTCTATCACTCAAGACAACAGCAAAATAGATAGCACTTAAAACAATTGCACAAAAAGATAATTATCATATGCGTATAGTTAAATGTTTATTGTCCATTGTGTACTGTTCACTGTCTGTTGCATACTGTATATTTGAAAGGTCAACTGAAACATTGATGTTGCTCATACAAAAGTGCATGGGTATACAAAACGGTAAAGGTTTCCTATAGCCTAGTGTCCAAAGGGACTGGGGTTAGATGTCCACTTAACTTGGGCACAGCCCATATCTTATAAAAGGCAGAGCCCATCCCTCTCATTTCGCGGCCTCATCCTTACCAGATTCAATGAAGGTACCCATTTACTGCTTGGTTGACAGAGACAGTTTTTCCAGTCGCCGGATGGCCAGACCCAGGTTAAAACTAGTGCTACTCCGGCGACATTCTGCCCCATAACTGAGTCGCTCTAACCACTCGACCACCGCGTCTGTCTCTCTCTCTCTCTCTCTCTCTCTCTCAAGACAAAAACATTAATGTAGACACTAACGATAAACAAAAGACAGCGATTAGTGGAAAGTAAAGAGTCAGCATGCTCACATGTGCACGTGCTCAAAAGTTAATGTCACATGCTTTGGAACCGTCCCAGTTGTTTTTGGGAGCTCCGGAGAAGGCCGTTCATTACCAAGGAACAGCGAGCACCAGTAATGATTTATAGGGAGTTTGGAGCAAGCTCTAAGTTTTGAGAGGCTGGAGAGCAGTGACAAAATATAATTTTCTGAAATATTTGGCTTGCCACCTCGCTCTCATATCCTCTTTACATACCACATATAATTATATACTTTTATATACTTTTTGGGAACAAGCTGCTCACTCGGTTGGCCATATGTTCTCTGTATCTTGATTATTTGTAATCTTAGTTGTTTCCAACTATGGTTTGAGGGCTGGATTTGGATTTTGATTGTTTCAGTTCCTGGTCATTGCATACTTTTTACTTTACTTACTGTTCATTGTTTTTGTTCTATACCATAACCTTGCAAGATTGCTGGGGCAACACTTTGCAACGATTGTTTTCCACCTTGTCCCGTTTTCAGCTGACTTAGTTGCGCTTGCAATTTAAAGTGCATCCCAGTCCACTCTTTAATATTGTCTTCCCATCTTTTCATCTCTCAACATATTCTTCCTTTTACTGTGTCCAGTAGAATCGTCTTTGCTAAAGCTGAAGATCTTGAGACGTGACCAAACCACCTTAGTTTCCGTTTCTTGGCCATGGTCAGGTGTTGTTTTTTGCTATGCCTGTTACTGGTGTATATTTTGTGATGATAACCACCTACATGGGAAACAAGCTGTTCGCCTGGCTGTCGCTGATGAAGTCTTTGGCTGCGTTTATTTTCTTTGTTGTTGTCGTTGTTTCCACATGGTGTATTGGGTGGGATCTGGGATATCAGTTCCTGAGAATTTTCCTACCTACTTTTTCAAATACAGGACCCATATTTCGTCAACTTATTCCACGTATACATAATTATGGCAGATGTATTTTGATAGGCAGGTGATGCTTACTACTGGCAGGCACCTTATCACACCTCTGTTTTGGGGTACATGCCTGTGTATCTAAAATATTCCGGATTTTAAGTGTTTATATGACTTACGGGTTCGGACATGTGGTTTGGGTCCGTTGACCGCTGCTTGGATCTTTCTGCCAACTACGTCGTTGGTTATATGGTCCTTGTACAAAACGTCCTATAGCTTTCGGTAGTATCTCATCTCAAAGGTTTGGGTTCTTTTCTCTAACTCTCCTGTCAAGGTCCACGATTCACAGGCATACAGAAATATGGAAATGACAAGGGAGCGCATAAATCTCACTTTTGACACAACAGATATGTTCTTATCTTTCCGAATTGGCTTCAGCCTTGTAAGAGCTGAAGTGGCTTGTGCAATCATTGAGAGAACCTCTGTTTTTGAGCAATCATCTCAGGCATCAGCTCCAAGGTATTTGAAGCTAGTTACAGTACCTGGCTTCTGCACTTTTACTGTGTTCTCCCTCTGGATGCCATTGGCGCTGTTTGTCATCAGTTTGGTCTTTTCAGCACTGATCTCCATCTTATACCTTGAGAAGGTTTCTCGAAGCTTTCAACTAGGACTTCTAGTTTTTGCTCTTTCTCAGCTTGAACATCTATGTCATCGGCAAACCGCAGATAGGTAATACTTCTGCCGCCTATGCAAATTTTTCCATCAAGCTCTTCCAGAGCATCAGGCATGATCTGTGCAAGAAAAATAAGTTGAAAAAGGTGGGTGACAGAAGAAATACTGGCCTTTCTCCAACCGTTGTTCTGAGCCATTCTGCCATTGGCGAATGCTGCCATTCATATGGACTGCACTTGTAGCCTTGTTGTGGAGCTGCTCAATGGTGCGAACTAGATTTGCACTGATATTGTAGATCTGGTGGACCATAAGGCTGCGTGCCATACCCTGTCAAAGGCATTTTTTAATTCAATGACAACACGGTACAGGTTTTGCTGACGTTGGTGGTATTTTTCACGCAGGCTTCTCAGGATTCTATGGTTGAAGATCTTCCGCCTCTGAACCCAGCCTGTTTTTCAGCGACTATCTCTTTGGATTGAGGTATAAGCCTGTTCAAGATGAATTTCAGCATGACTTTGCTCGAATGACTGATGAAGTTGATGGTTCTGTATTTGCCCTTTTTAGGAAATGTAATAATCAGCTACTGAATCCATGGGGTAGGCCATTATCCTGTTCTCCATATCCTGTTTCAGATCTCTGTCAAAATATCATTCAATGTCTCCCTGCCAGCTTGAACAAGTTCTGCTGGTATATTATCAACTCCGGCAGACTTCCCCCTTTTTCAGAGCTTCTATGGCAATCTCAGCTTCATCATGAAGAATCGTTTGTAGATGTTTTGGGGCCTGACTACAGTCCACATCTGCATTGGCATCATAACTCACGGTTGAATAGTTATGAGTAATATTCGGTCCATCTGCTGAAAATCTATTGTTCTTCTGCAAGACGCCTCCCAGGTCTGTCCTGGATAGTTGTGGATCTACCCTGTTTCTCTGAAGTCAGATCCTGCACCAGCTGGTATGCTTTGTTGATTTTTTTTCATGCAAAATCGTATCCTCGCACCGAATACCTATCCATTCCTCCTTAGCTTTCTTCGCTGCGTTCTGAATCTTCTTGTATGCTTCTCTGTATTTTTCCTTCTGCTTCATATCGCCTCGACCGCAAATCTCTCCTATTATTAAGCCGGACCGGGTAGCGCAATCGGTAGGGCACCTGACTCGTAAGTCAGAGGTCCTGGGTTCGAATCCCGGTCTGGCCACATACTTTCGTTTCTCCTTCCGCTGATTCAAGAAGGGCAGTTGTCAGTTACTGGCGAAAGTATGTGCACTTAGTACTGGTTAACCGCTTAGGAGGTCTAAGCCTGCCCAGGAATAGTGTGGTTAGGTTAACTGACCGTCCCGACATGACCTTAGTTGTTTACCGTGGACGTTAAGCATCAAATCAACCAACCAAATCCTATTATTAAAGAGGTCAAAACATCTCTGGTCACCCCGAGCTTTTTCCTGCGACATTCCTTCCCAAGTGTCTCACTGGCCGCGCCAGTCACTGCTGTATTATTGGTCATAATCATGGTGTTTATGTCCATGTCAACATCCCTCAGAACGATGTGTGGTGCAAATTTCCCACCAACTGTTGCTTAAAAATTGCTAATCACATCTGGGTCCTATCAGCCCCCTGAATCCTTAAAGTGATTGTTTACCTCCTTTTCTTAACCTTTATAAACCTTTATAACATAGGTTAAAAATATGATGAGAATCATACCTCTAAAATTTTTGTGAAAACCATTTCAATTAGTGTGTAATTTAATGATTATCACTTGCCCGAGGAGTCTGCCATTTATAATGACCTCAAATATTTTGTGTTGGAATCACTTAGCAGCTGCAGCAAGGTAAAATGTGTTACAGAGCAGCTGGAGATATAAGCTTAGAGTAGTGCTCCAATGCAAAGCCAGATCAGTCTGTTCATTGAAATGCACACTGTTAAACACTGACAGGGAACAGTGCCTTTGCAACACCTGAGCCAAAACAGTGTAGACCATGATCAGACTGTTTCTTTGGGAACAGTCTGATCTGGGTTAGCACTGTCCTGTCCCAATACTTAGAATTTTATGGTAATTCTGGCAGTAAAATCTAGCATTAGCAGGTCAGATTACAACACATTAAAATAGTACTAGTACTTAACATAAATAAAAATAATAATTAATACATTAAATAATGCATGAAAATGATAATACTGGTATAGCAATAGTAGGTTATACAAACTTTGGAGGAAGAGAAACTAAGGAGCTCATGGTATAAAAATGTGACATAAGATGTGTGTTGAACAAATTGGTCTAAATACAACAAATCGAAGTCTTTATGTCATGTTATGGGTGATGCAGTATATAACGGATAAAACCCAAAATAATGCTCAGATTCTGAGCAGGGCATGCTTTTCCGAAGTCTTAGCACAGGCCTACAAAAAAAACTGCACTTGCACCACAGAAAATTGACACTTCAAGTATGTCAAGCTATCATCTGCATTTGAAAGTCTGTCTTTCAAGTCATCTTCTGTGTATTGGGATTCCCAGTGGTGCCCTTTTCATGTTTTCCTCCTCATTCACATCCGAAGACATTATAAGCTCAGAAATAATTGCAATCTTTCCATATGGAATCCCAGTACACTCCTCTGAAAGTAGTTCCACTGCGTAAAAGTTTAGGTAAACAAATGCTTGCTGTCCAGCTGTTTCAAGCTGTTAGACTGACGTGATGGAAAACATGTCTGCTGTCTGATATTTAAGATAAGAGCAATAAACATGATTTTAATTACCTTAGCAGTTGAAGAAATGAGCTGTAGAAATTCAATTAGGACATACTGACATATCTATTTTTGATATAGAGAATCAGCCAAGAGATCTAAACAATCACTTTAATACTATAGAATTACAGACTTCGGAGATCAGAGGCAACAATACAGTCGCGTGAAATGATGGGACAGGAAAGAGGACGATATTTCTTTCATTTTGTTTCTATATAGAAAAGAACCGTGAGCTGTAAGTTTTGGAAGAAGCAAAGCATACTCTACTTCAGTTTTCAGACGTAGACTATTATTCTAAATCATCGTCTTTTATATTATTTGGATCCTTTTGAAACTATTCAGTCTTTGAATCGACTGCCCAATTAAAATTAAGAAATTACAGTATGCTTTTTTCTGGTTTCGTCACCAGATATTGTCAGGGTCACTGACGAGGCTTTATTAGCCGAAACTACGTAGTCTGGCCCATGTTCCTACATCTGTATGTATTCTCTGCTCTTGAAGGAACTTTTTAAGATTTTAATTTCACCGTCCTCGTTCTAGTAAATAGCATCTCCCAATGCCAGAAAAAAATACATATAACCGAGAAACATCGCACGAGAAACACCAAAACCGTTTAAAATAAAAAAAGTATGCAAAGACCAGGAACTGAAACAATCAAAATCCAAATCCAGCCCTCAAACCATAGTTGGAAACAACTAAGATTACAAATAATCAAGATACAGAGAACATATGGCCAACCGAGTGAGCAGCTTGTTCCCAAAAGGTGGCCACTCAGCAACCCAAACCGAACCAAAAATAATAATAACATACATAAGGTAAAACATCACAGAAACTCTGACACCAAAAACAGGCAACAAAGAACCACAACAGAACTACCGCCTTTGAACGGTCAGTAATGAATTACTGGGGGGCTTAAATCGATTTTACAGGCCCAACCTCACCCTCAGTTTCTGGAGTGGTACAAAACATTTAGTTGGTTGTTCGGTTCGCATGATAACCCTCTAACTCGTCAGTGAATCATCACGGTAAACACATAAATCAAATTTCAACACCATGAAGAAGCAAAGACGAGGACTCAACAGATACAACGGGCCGTCTGACAGGTGGAGCTCCCTGTCCTGCCAAACAACCCCACTGGAAATCTGAAGCAAAAGAAGGTCACCAGTTGAGCCCCGGTGGACCAAGCAACAGACAAAAAGGCTCCGGTCCCAACCAACTAAAATATATAGCTTTAGGTCGGGGCCATCATAGAGTCTGACGACCGATCCCCCGGTGTGCAATTAAAGAGTGCAGCAAAGCTATCAACCGTGATTGGGTTAATCACTAAGCATGCAGACTGTCGCATAACATTTAAATTATAGCCAATACGTTTGTGACGTATTATTATTTTTCGGAATTGATCAGAAAAATCAGTCCTACCCTTAATCTTTTTGAATTTGTATACTAAGTCACCATAAAATTCTGGTTCCGATAGGCCTTGGTGTAAAAGAAATTTTAATCCGACATCAAATTTTGAAACCAATTCATGGTGTCTGCGATAGAATTTAGAAAAAGCCTTTCTAAGCTTATGATACCGATAGCCCTGTTGAAGAAGTTTAGCAGTTAAACATTTATTACGAGCATTAAAGTCATCTACATGACTACACACTCTAGCAAATCTTATAAGTTGAGAAATATACACTCCATAAGAGGGACGACGTGGGACGTCACCATCCAAAAATGGAAAATTAACTATATCAAAGTCAAAGTCATCACGTTTATCATAAATTTTAGAAGATACAAAACCGTTAGAAATAGATAGATGTAAATCCAAAAAGGGGGCCTCGGTATCTGAAGTATTAGCTTTATTCAATTTAAGTTCAGGTGGGTAAATTTGGTTAACCATGCTTTCAAAATAAGGATTATCAATATTCAGAAGATCGTCTAAATATCTAGAGGTTGAGTTAATTGCCTCAATGATATCAGCTTGATTATCAACAGAAAGAGAAGTCATGAAATCTTTTTCATAACAAAATAAAAACAAATCGGCCACAAGAGGAGCACAATTTGTACCCATCGGAATACCAACAATTTGTCTGTATAACTTATTACCAAATCTGATGTAAATATTATCTAAGAGATATGATAAGGCGTCACATACATTCTGACATGACCAAAGACTATATCCTCTATATATTTTACGGTCAGTAGAAGTGAAAAACGCTTTCTTATCGTTACAGGCAATATAAAGGGTATCTTCATTTTTGGAGAACTTTTTGAAGGCCCTCTCAATCAAATCAACAAGTTTTTCCTTTATTAAATTATGGGGTAATGTGGTATAAAGAGTAGAAAAATCATAAGTGGACAAACTAGTCGCACGGAACCCTCTTGACTTCAGTTTACTAAGTACCTCACCAGAATTTTTTATAGACCAAAACATATTTTTCCCTGACCTCTCATACACTGTCTCATAGTACCAAATGACACGAGATTTCACAGCAGTGAGGCAAGAAGTTAATAATTTAGATAATTCTGTAGTAGTACAAGAGCTAGAGTTGGCAATGAATCTAGCTTTATACGGTTTTTTATGAAGCTTAGGTAACCAATACATCGTGGGAAGTTTGTCTTGGCGTTCCTTAACGTTAACAGCAAACTTTAAAGGCAAATTCTTTGAGTGGCTATTAACGACAGTCTTCTCATCTGTAAAAGTCTCTTCGTAAGCCGTCATCTGTAAAAGTCTCTTCGTAAAGTCGCCGATCTCTTAGCTCCTGCTGCATGAAATTACATCATGGATGTTTCTGTACATACCATAAACATTCCTTGTCTCATAACAGCAAAAGATATTCAAATCAAACAGGCTTCCACAAAATATTGTCTCAAACACACTTGGGGTCGCATCATCTGGATGCAATCGACATCAGTAAGTATTTCTGGTGGATGCCCAGACTAAGACGAGCTTTCGCCGTATATGACACAACTTCGTAATATGCGACAGAAAATGATGCACTTGACTTCTTGGAGATATGAGTTACAACCCAGAGGACAGTTTTAACTTCCGCTATGCAACGGGTCCACAAAACCCAACATTTAGAATCTTCATTACTATGCTTGTCCGGATAAATTTACATCTGGAGGAAAACATTTTTAACAGATGATTAAAGTACCATCAAAATATTTACTAACTTTCGTTAGAGAGAGAAAAAAAATTGTTACCAGGCCGGACACAGAAGGCTGCAAAACATTGATTTGACAGTTCAGGCCTTGATTTGATGTTTTTGTCCTCTTGGTTATAACTCATACTTCCAAGAAGTCCGTTGCATTATTTTCTCTCGCATATTACAAAGTCCGTTGCGTCATTTACGGTGAAAGCTCGTCTAAGTCGGGTGCATCCTCCAGAAACACATACTGATGTCGGTTGCATCCAGATGATGCGACCCCAAATATGTATGAGACTATATTTTGTGAAAGTCTGTTTGATCTGAATAATATCTTTTGCGAGTACGGGACAAGAAATGTTTATGTTGTGTACAGAAACATTCACGATGTGATTTCACAGAGCAGGAGCCAAGAAATCGGCGATTGTAAACGGCTTTCGTGTTTCTCATGCGATGTTTCCCGGGTAACTCTGTTTTTTTTCTGGCGTTGGGCAATGCTATTTAATAGAATGAGGATGGTGAAAATAGCAGTTGAGTATCCATTGCTTTTACAAAACGGACAGCTCACGGTTCTATTTCCAAATATAAACAAAATGAAAAAAAATGAAAAAAATAAATAATAAAAGTCAGATCCTACATTAAAATGATTTGTAAATTCGTACACTTGTCATTTCCATATTTCTGTATGGCTGTGAATCATGGACCTTGACAGCAGAGTTAGAGAAAAGAACGCAGGCCTTTGAGATGAGATGCTATCGAAGGTTACTGAACATTTCGTACAAGGGCCATATAACCAATGAGGAGGTTCGCAGGAAGATCCAAGCAGCCATTGGAGAATATGATGAACTCCTGACGCTGGTCAAGAAACGGAAACTAAGGTGGTTTGGCCATGTCTCAAGGTCTTCTGGTTTAGCAAAGACAATTCTTCAGGGCACAGTGAAAGGAAAAAGAAGAAGAGGTAGACAGAAGAAGAGGTGGGAAGACAATATCAAGGAGTGGACTGGAATGGATTTTGCCAGCTCAACTAGGGCAGCTGAAGACAGGACAAGGTGGAAAGGGATTGTTTTGAAGTCAGCTGTGGTGCCCCAACGACCTAGTAAGGTTATGGGATAGAATAGAAAAAGAAATTCGTACATATGTATGTAGCTTACCTGAATAAAATACTGTTGAAACCAAAATGAAAAAAAATCGTCCACTTTGATGTCGCCATATTTCTCTTGATAGAACCTCAGTCTTAGCTGAGTTGACTTTCTCGCCTTCTTCAGACAAACTCTCAAAATCATCATCAACAGGTCATGGTAGCTCCTTATGTGTGCTGCATGACAGCTCCCTGTCCTATGGATGTCTGATCTATCATTAGGACTATCAATTTATGATATGTTTCTTGGACAGAGTTCAGCCTGACGCAGCCGATTCCTCTCAAGGCTGTATCACAGCCAAACCCACGATTACTGTATTACACGATCTCTAAGATTTCTACCCCCTCGCACCCCTTCATTTTTATACTTATAGAATAACATGGATAACTCATCCGTACATATGAAAGGTCCTTAGCAGGCCAGCTAACAAACACCATATTGTTATGCCAATTTCATAACATTCAGACCGTCTTAAACGTCTGTTTGAAGAATATAGCTTTCTATGCCTATTTCAGTAAGATATAATGCCTTATAGGTCACACACACACACACACACACACACACACACACACACACACACACACAGAGTAAATGTAACACCACACACAGTGCGGTAATGGTTTGATGTGATTAAGTCGTCAGATGAAGAAAGGTGGTCAGGAGCATACCGGAATTCTTGGGAGAGTCAGAGTAAAAAGTATGCAAAGACCAGGAACAGAAACAATCAAAATCCAAATCCAGCCCTCAAACCATAGTTGGAAACAACTAAGATTACAAATAATCAAGATACAGAGAACATATGGCCAACCGAGTGAGCAGCTTGTTCCCAAAAGGTGGCCACTCAGCAACCCAAACCGAACCAAAAATAATAAGAACATACCTAAGGTAAAACATCACAGAACCTCTGACACCAAAAACAGGCAACAGAGAACCACAGCAGAACTACCGCCTTGGAACGGTCAGTAATGAATTACTGGGGGGCTTCTTAATTTATATTCAGAGATTTAGGTAGCAGGAGAGAAAAATATACGGAGCAAGGGTAAATAATTACAGAGAGCTAGGTATATGTGGGCATTATTGTTCTTGTTCGTGTTGTTGTCTTTCCCCTCAGTGTTGAGGAACCTCTTGGAGTAAAACAGTAATCCATAAAAGATTTCACGTTAAGAGTGGTGATGTAACATCCATTAAAACGTATATATAGTTTGTAGTTGTAAAATATTTACAGTTCTTGTATATACAAGTATAAAAGCAGCTTCTCAAGACAGTTTTAAAATACTGAAATCTCTATGTGCGACCACCCTTGCACTTTCTATTCTTCTTATCAGCTTTGATTTTGTGTGTCAATAAATATTTATGCCTTTCTGTGCTTAGCGCAAAACAGAGCCTCCTAGTATGATGTTCTAGTAGATATATATCTTCATTTGTCTGGCAGGACTGATCTTGTAGAAAACTTGAGTCAAGGATTATCCTAAGTTGCTCATCCAATGAAAGTTCTGACAGTTGTATATTGTAATTACTTTCCAAGATGTCACTTTTCTGTTCTCACTGAGTCCAAAATATGAAATGTTCAATAAATTCATCCGCTTCATGGCATAATAGACATAATTTTGACACTTCTGAATTGTTGAACTTTGCTCGGTTTGTTTGAAGGATGAAAGATGAAAGAAAAAGAGTGGGCGGGTGTCAGTGCTCACTTGCTCCATAACATTATTGTTATGGAGCAAGTGAGCACTGACACCGCCCACTCTTGTTTTCGGTAGTTAGTGCAACCTTGCAGTATTTTGCAGGACTCAAATTAAAACGCGGCGCAAAACGACCGGATTGCTTATCACTGCAAAAAGTCGATACATTTCGAGCAAAAAAAGCGAGAAGCAGTCTGCGATTTCAGACCAAAACAGAAAATGGCGGAAAGTGCCAGTGATCAAACGGGAAACAGTGGAAGTTTCTTGTATAACTTTTGTTCGGAGCTTGTCTCAAGTCCATTGAACCTTGCTCTACTTGGACTATGTGCCTTTCTTCTCTACAAAATTATTGCTGGGCAGAGAAAGCCAGACCCGCTGCCACCACGCGAGCCAGAACTTCCAAAATTAAAAAAGCAAGATATGACACTTGAACAATTGAGAGAATTTGACGGGAAAGGAGAAGATGGACGTATCTTGATTGCAGCAAATGGAAAAATATTTGATGTAACTCGAGGGAAACGTTTCTACGGTCCAGGTGGATGCATTTTGAAGACATATTTGGCAACAGTGAATGGATAGATGACTTTAGATTTAATGTCTTTTTCAACAGTACTTAAGTCATATCAGAACAATGGGAGGATGACAGGGAAGTGAAATGAATCTGAGCATAGGAACCCCATTTTTGATCGAAATGATTTCTGCCTTAGGGAATCGATCATGCGTACCACTAGAATCTTGAATCTAGAATAGCATGCAGTCCTTAATCCACTAAGATACTAGGCTCCTCGATTTGGCATTTAGTGTTTGCGTGGATCCATTAGGCTTTTTTCTTTTAATGACACTAAAAGGAGGCACGTAGCTCAGTGGATTGCGCACTTGCATGCCTGCTAATCTACCTGTCCAAAGATCAATTACGTGAGGCAGAAATCTTTTCAATTGTAAATGGGGTTCCATTGCACATAGCCCTTTTATAAACACCCTCCCATTGTCCTTTTATGACTGAAATACTGTAAAAAAAAAAAAAAAAAAGGACTTAAAATTGCAAATCATCCATCCCTCCACAGTGCCTCAGATAATTTTTGAAGCACAAGAGTAAAAATAAGGCCCAAAAACTAACATCACTTTTAATATGATATTCATGAGTAAAAATTTTACTAAAATGCATTATGAAGCTTGATAAGCAAACTTTTAAGATAATAATTTTCAGCAGCTGCGTAAATGGTAGCTTTTCATAACTTCAGATTCTAATTGGTGCTGACTGGTGCTTCTGCCTATTTAATTAGGCGAGGTCTGCTGACAATCGGTTGTCACCAGACTGTTTGGACCAAAACCGTCTGCTGACAATCGGTTGTCACCAGACTTTTTGGACCAAAAACGTCTGCTGACAACCGGCTATATAATTTCTATTAAATGGTTTTAAATAGAGTTTAATTTAACTGAATTTGTTTTAATAAGTTATAAATATTTTATAGATATAACATAAACATGATAAAATTTCTCATAGTTAAGGCAAATGACCATTTTTACTTGGATGATCTTGCACTCTTGTCATTGTGTTACATATATATGTGGACTGTTTGTACTTCACGTGTGGATAGTGGAAAACAATAATGAAGTTAAATATCTACACCATTATAAGCCTTTGTAAAACATGTGACCCCAGGGCAGGGCATCTGACCCCAGGGCCATTATTTGAACAAACTTGGTAGTGGACAACTAGGTGATGCTACATACCAATTACCAAGGCTCTGCATCTAGTGGTTTTAGGCAAGAAGATTTTTTATGTTTTCTCTATAAAAGCCTTTGTAAAAACCTGACCCCCAGGGTGAGGCCATTAAGGCCCTAGGACCATAATTCGAATAAACTTGGTAGAGGATCATCTGGTGATGATACATACCTAATATCAAGGCTCAAGGCCGTATGGTTTCAGACAAGAAGATTTTCAAAGTTATTCCAAAAACCTATGAAGCAAATTGTTGATGACAAAAAAGGCACAACTCAGGCATGATTGACTGATCACAATAGCTCATCTTGAGCCTGTGGCTCAGGTGAGCTAAAAAGATTTTTGAACATTTTCTTATGCATTTCTATGGTTCAAACGTAGGACCTAATGGGGGCAGGGCCATTTTGGACCCTGAGGCTACCATTTAAATAAACATGGTAAAAGACCACTAGACAATGCTACCTACCAAAATATCAGTCATGTGAGCCCAGTGGTTCCGAAGAAGATTTTTGAATATTTTCTTATGTTTTTCTATGATTCAAACCCAGGACCCCCTGAGGCAGGCCATTTGCCCCCCCCCCCCCCCCCCCCCCCCCACACACACATTTGAAAAAAGTTAGTACATGACCACTAGGCAAAGCTACACACCAAAATTCAAGCATCTGATTCTAGCACTTCTGGAGATTATTTTATTTTGGAACCCAAAACCCTCTGCTGCAGGGCAATTTTGGACCCTAGGGTCTCCACTTGAACAAACTTGGTAAAGGTCTACTAGACAATGCTTCATACCTAACATAAAGCATCTGAGCCCAGTGGTTCTGAAGCAGATGAGTTTCAATATCAAAGCCCTAGGCCTAGCGGTTTTGGAGAAGTTCTCATCTAAAGCAAATTGTTGATGACCGACAAAGGAAGATGGATGTTGGTCATTGACTGATCACAATAACTCACCTTGAGCCTATGGCACAGGTGAGTTAAAAACAAACTAGAAAATTGTGTCTGTAAGACAAGAATGATGCACCCATGTGGTGCCTGTCACACACCTGTATACACCTCAAAATTGTCTATTATCAACAAATACAATTTAAACAACATACATACTGCCATTTTGTTCTATTGAAATCTGTGAAAGAGTTGCATACACAAGCTCCATCTCTAAAGCACAAAAAAGGTGCTGTCAATGACTAAGTTTAAAAGGCCATAATTCTGTCTAAATTTATTTTATCTCCATCCAAAAGCTACATTTGATTGTGTCCACAACATGTGTACAAAGTTTGAAAAGAATCCGCAGACAACTACAGAAGTAGTTGATTACACAAACTCCATATACTGTAATACAAAAAGGCTGCCAAAAATGACTAAGTTCAAAAGGCAGTCATTCTGTCAAAATTAATCTATTCTAAATCAAAATGCCATAAGCACATTTTAATTTATAATGTCTGTAACATGTGCATAAAGTTTGAAAAAGACCAAGTGAAAACTGTAAGAGGAGTTGATTGCACAAACTCCATATTCTTTAAGGCAAATAGGCTGCCCAAAATGACTAAGTTCAATAGGCCATAATTAGGTCAGTATAAAATTCAAGCCATCAAAAAGCCACATGCACATCTTCACTATGTCCACAGCATGTGTACAAAGTTTGAAAAGAATCCAATACAAACTGTCAGAGGATAAGTAAAGATCATATGAAGAAAATATGATGCACCAAATTTGGTAAATGCATTAAGAAGCCACTGCTAAACAAACACAACACCTTTGTTAAATATCAAAGTTTGATTTTCGCACCTTAACTCTAGGATTTAATTGTAATGCGAGACAGACCATATACTATTATTATCATGCACAGAGCGACAATGTTAGTTAGATAATATATCACAAACAAAAACAGGCAATAAAGAAGGACTAAATTTAAAGGCAACATTATTTTGTTTCCATACATGGAAGTACAAATAGTCCTCATCTGTGAGTAACACAATGCCAAAAAATGGAAATATGCTAATAAAAACAGTCATTTGCCTTAACTATGAGAAAATTTATGTTATATTTATAACATATTAATATAAATTCAGCTAAAGGAAACCTAATTAAAAGCCATAAAATAGAAAATATATGGCTGGTTGTCAGCAGACGTTTTTGGCCCAAAAAGTCTGGTGACAACCGGTTGTCAGCAGACGGTTTTGGTCCAAAAAGTCTGGTGACAACCGGTTGTCAGCAGACACTTCCATTTAATTAAAGGTCATGATCTTTAAAGGCAGTTATTTTTTTACCGGGGAACGCAAAATTTTGACTTCTGTGTGTCCCCAGAGGATATAAAAATTCCCAAACGATAGTTGCCGATAAACATCCCATCAACCTGAATTTCGATGGGCCCTTATGGAGCCAGCGGTCTGGGGGCTGCTTAGGCCCAGAGTGGAGTCCAAGGGGGGCAAAGCCCCCAGCCGAAAACGATTTTTGGGATTTCAGAAGCTTCTTAATGCCTTGCCTTTTTGTACAATTTAACTAATTTTCGTACAATTTAACTAATTTTCTGACGCTGAGATGAGCAAAACTTTGTATCTTAGGTAAAGAACTTTAATTCTGACACTACTTAACTCATAATTTTTTCTGAAAATGATCAGATTTTGAGAATGGAGCAAATAGAAAACTGGGTATTCCCAATGACAGAGACACCCTGCATAAATTCATTTTATGGTGCATCCACTAAATGGGTGGAAAATGGTACAAAATATGTTTTTTTTTTTTTTTTGGTAGCAAGAACCATATTTCATGAAGTCCCAGTTGTATAATAGAAAGATATAGATGAAGCTCTGCAAGTATCTGTGGCTGAGAGAACATATGTAAACATGATAATGACCCTTCATGTGATCACTTGCTTTGATGTTTAAAACTGGAGCACCACTGTCTGTAATTATTTAGCACTTTACGAAAATAAAACAAAGATGCCTAAAAATAGTGCAACAATACAATTATCAAATGATTAGTGAAGTTTTATTACGTTTACATAATAAAACTTAGCTACTGTTTTGATATGTAGTAATTTTTGCGAATCCAATTAATTTAAATTGCACATTCTAAAAAACACACAGTGGCACTTCTGTCTGTGTCTTGGAATCATTACAGTACCGTAGTCTTGTTTGGTATGTCATTCATTTATTTGGATTTTATTTATGATTAGATAAACAGCGTAATTAGTTGATGTTAGATATAGCCAGCTGCAGTTGGCCGATTTCTTTCTGAACACTGTAGACTCACAAATATAGTAATTTATATATATTTAACATGAAGAGCAGTTAGGACAAGTTGAATGGTACACACAATGTTGGTCAAAATGAGCATTAAAGGATTTATCAGACCGTCTTAAATGCTCAGAAAGTGCATAAAATAACACACGATCCTGTCATAAGATGACTCCTCATCTTCTCCAGCCTACGACTGCATGCAGAAATGTTTTGCCGATGTAGTATACAGTAGTCATTGCACTACCTGTTGGAAAAAGGACAATGGATAACACAAAATTTGCACATGATATGGGATGCCCAAAAACTAACACTACCAATCCCAGACAGGAAGCAGAGTCTCGTTTGGAACGTAGAGATTTTTTAGATAAATTTGTAAAAAATCATTATGAAGGTCACTTGGGTTGAATATTTAAAGGACCTTTCTTTTTTAAAACTACTAAGTCTGGTTGCATTGCTAATCACCATTTGGCACTGTTAACTTACAGTATGTCTACAAAAGATCGGTAAGTTGAAAAACAAATGTCCAAAAAGTTCATATAACTTGACAGACTCAAAGCTCAGGGGAGTGACCAGGACCTAATGGTCCTTTTGTTTGTTTTATGTGTGAATGATGACTACATTTAAACATCACACCTTCAGAAAAATATTTAACATGAAATACAAAAAGTTACCTCTGTCTTGTCAGCAAAATTAAATAAAAAATAAGACTTGGTACAAATTCTATAATGCTTATTACCTCCCATGCTCCTTCTTCTTTTAGCATGGTGCAATATAGGTGTCCGGTTTTCTGTCCGTCTATTTGTCTGTCCATCCATTCACCATTTACATCAACCCTAGAATTTAAGTCATTCAGATGAAACAATTGCACCAATGGTTCTCAAATTTTACATGCAGCATGATCAGACTGCAGAGGGTCAGAATAGTAAAATTCAGTTTGGTCGAGAATACAAGATGGCTGCCATTACTAAAATTAGCAAAAACAATAAAATCAACTTTTTTTTCAAGAACCACTCAGTTTTTAATTGGGTTTCCTTTGACTGAATTTATATTAATATGTTATAAATATGTAATAAATATAACAAAAAGTTTCTCATAGTTAAGGCAAATGACCAGTTTTAGTTGCACTCTAGTCGTTGAAGCCAGTAAAACGCAACTTTCTGATTTTGGCCCACATAGGTATTTATGACAGAAACGCTTCTTAATCAAGAGAACCAGGGTGTTTATCACACTAGTTTTTAGCAGCAGGATTGTCGGAATGCCAAGAACGGTCCAATTAATGAGGACTGCATTTGTATATAAAGGGACGTAACTCCTACTTTTAATGTGGCTAAAGCGAAATTGACGTTTAATGAATGCTTCCATGTAACGTTTTCACTGGCTCGCTTCGGCTAAATTTCTCGATGTTTTCAATAACGGTCCAAAGTCTCTGCACACGTGTTGTTTTCTTTAAAATTCCAGGACTACCGCCCGCGTAAATGCAGACAAAAGTTTGCGCCTTCGAACCGGAAGTGCTTGTAAAGGGAGCAATTTTTTGGACAAATACTGATACCAGTGTAAAGTGTTTGGCAAGATTTCAAGTGTCTTTTTCTCAAAAGCCCATTTTTCGGGCCTCAGATGAAATTTTACAAGATTCTCAAAATGTGTGAAAATTTTACGAAAATTTGTTTAATGTCCAAATCTTTAAAACCGCACCTGCAGAATAATTTTAGTTTTTACGTTGTTTTTCAGTTTCAGGCATCATATAAAAGATCTTTTCAATAAGATTAGACTGAATCTTAATTTCCTGAATACTTGAAATTGAAATTTGTTGCTTTTAACATTTTTCTCTCATTTTTTTTCTCAGACAAATCAACATAGGCTAAACTGCTGCTAAAATCTTGCCGGAGGAAAGACAAATTGCATGAAGTATATTACAGCCTTGTGGCATTACTTTTAATCTGAATATATGACAGTAAAAAGTTGCGTCTTAATGGTTTCAAGTATATATGTGGACTGTTTGTACTTTAATATATGGAAACCAACAAAGTTAAATATCTACACCATTATAAGCCTATAATGTAAAACATGTGACCTGCAGAGCAGGCCATCTGACTTTAGGGCCATAATTTGAACAAACTTGGTAGAGGACCACTAGGTGATGCTACAAACCAAATATAAGGCTCTGCATCAAGTGTTTTAGACTAATAGATTTTTTACATTTTCCCTATAAAAGCCTGTGTAAAACCGTGACCCCCCAGGGTGAGGCCATTTTGGCCCCAGGACCATAATTTGTCTAGGCTTTAGGCCTTGTGATTTTAGAAAAGGAAATCCCATAATTTGTCTAGGCTCTAGGCCTTGTGGTTTTAGACAAAAAGATTTTCAAAAACTCTATTTTAGCTCATTTGACCAAGGTGTGCCATGGACTAGAACCATTTGAATAACTTTCAAAGAGGGTCATATAAGGTTCATTCCTGCCAAGTCTGGTCAAAATCCAACCAGCAGTTTAGGAGATAATGTCCTTTGAAGCAAATTGTTTACAACAGAAAAGGCACAACACACGTCATGACGGACAACAGACATTGACTGATCACAATAGCTCATCTTGAGCCTATGGCTCAGGTAAGCTAAAAGGTTTTTTGAATATTTTCTTATGTATTTCTATGGTTCAAATCTAGGACCCAATGGGGCAGGGCCATTTTTGACCCTGAGGCTACCATTAGAACAAACTTGGTAAAAGACCACAAGGCAATGCTACATACCAAATTTCAAGCATCTGAGCCCAGCGGTTCTGAAGAAGATTTTTGAATATTTTCCTGTGTATTTCTATGGTTCAAATCCAGGACCCCCCCCCTCCCTTCCCCTGGGATGAGCCATTTTGGGTCCTAGGGACACCATTTGAACAAAGTTGGAAACGACCACTAGGCAATGCTACATACATGTACCAAATTTCAAGCAAATTTCTGATTCTAGCAGTTTTGGAGAAGAATATTTTAAAGTATATTTTATTCTGGAACCCAGAACCTCTTGCTGCAGGGCCATTTTGGACTCTGGGTCCCCACTTGAACAAACTAAAAACCTGAATTCTAAAGTATCAATATTTTACTAACATCAAGTACAGCAGCAATCTCTTCCAGCATGGACCACAGCTGATCAATTCTAGAACCTGGATATTATAGGGTAAGGATGCTGTGGTCTTGGATCTAATTGTGTAGATATTCAGCTTGACTGTGCTCAGTGACAAGAGCCATTTATGTTTCAGACAGATAAGTAAAGATCATATGAATAAAATATGATGCACCAAATTTGATAAATGCATTAAGAAGCATTCAGAACTAACTGCTGAACAAACACATTTGATTGAGGTAGAGATCAAAGTATGATTTTCACACCTTAATTCTAGGATTTAATTGTAATAGGAGAGAGACCATATAGGTATCTCTGTATTCTGTATCTTCTTTACCTCCTGCATAGGAGAACCATGCTAAAAGCATGTAAAAAAACTCGTCACTAAAAAAGTCTTGAGTAAAATATATATCTTCAGTTTTTAAAAGTTCTATATACTTTCATATATCAGAACATATTTACAGTTATGTATCTCACAATTATATAAAAGTGTACTGTTCATTTATCCTTGTGTCTATAAAATCTTTGGGTGGTGTGAGACTGACATTCTCACCGCCTTCTTGTGTTTATTTTACTCAGTTCTTGATACCTCATACGTTATGTTAATCTTCTGCACTGGTATTCTAATTTTGAAAGTCTATTTAGGATCTGTTTTCTTCCTATATCGGTATGTTTGTCCAAGGTCAAGTATGAGCAATCCAGAAGAACTCGAACTTGAGTGTCAATATTTAACAAGTGAAAGTCCAATTTGTCAGCCTCCGTTAACTCATGATATATATCACCTAATATTGGTCTTCTCACAGTCTCTAAGCTTTTACAGTGAAGCAGGAAATGGGACATGGTTTCGGCATCATTGTAACACAAAAGACATGTTGGTTTCACATCATTTTGATTAAATGCAGCACGGTTAGATTGAAGAATGTAGGTGCCTGCTGCCAATTTAAGCTTCACACGAACTCTGTTAGCGTCACATGCTGAGTCTGTAATCAGGCACAAAGTGACAATGTTAGTTAGATAATATATCACAAACAACAACAGGCAATAAAGAAGGACTAAATTTAAAGGCAACATTATTAGTTTTCATACATCAAAGTACAAACAGTCCTCATATATATGTAACACAATGCCAAAAAATGCAAGAATGCAAGTAAAAATAAAAAAATTGCCTTTACAATGAGAACATTTATGTTATATTTATAACATATTAATATAAATTCAGTCAAAGGAAACCCAATTAAAAACCATTTAATAGAAAATATATGGCCGGTTGTCAGCAGACGTTTTTGGCCCAAAAAGTCGGGTGACAACCGTTTGTCAGCAGACGATTTTGGGCCAAAAAGTCTGGTGACAACCGGTTGTCAGCAGACACTTCCTTAAAAAAAAATAACTTGAAGCAGTTCCTAAAAAAAGTAACTTGAAGCAGTTATTTTTTTATATGCCCGTTTTGAAAAAAGGAACATATTAAATAATAAGTTGAAAATTCTCTTATATAAGTTTATTAAAAGCGATAAAACTATAAGCATCTTCTAGAAATTGATATGCAAGGCCCTTGAAGATCAGGAAATTAACTACTTTTTAGCTCGCCTGAACGAAAGTTCAGGAAGAGCTATTGTTGTCACCACGGGGTCGGCGTCCGCGTCAGTGTCCGCGTCAGCGTCCGCTTCGGCGTTCGGATTGGATGTTTTGGTTAAAGTTTTTTAAAGACCTATATCTCCTTAACCCATGGATGGATTCTTTTGATACTTGCACTGTAGTTAGATATTGGTCTAAGGTTTAACAGGGTACCACCCCCACCCCACTCGGTGACCTTGATGTCAAGGTCATGGACTTAGAAAATTTGTAGTTTTTTTGGACTGGATGTTTTGGTTAAAGTTTTATAAAGCCCAATATCTCCTTAACCCATGGATGGATTCCTTTGATACTTACACTAAAGTTAGATATTGGTCTAAAGTTTTCAAAGGTACTACCCCCACCCCCCTCTGTGACCTTGATGTCAAGGTCATGGACTTAGAATATTGTCTTTTTATTGATTGGATGTTTTGGTTAAAGTTTTTTAAAGACACATATCTCCTGAACCCATAGATGAATTCTTTTTATATTTGCACTGTAGTTAGATCTACAGAGTACTACCCCAACCCCGCTCAGTGATCTTGAGTCAAGGTCAGGGACTTAGGAAATTTTTGTCTTTTTTAAAGTTTTGTAATTGCAAACTGATTCATAATGCTTTGCAGAGATTTAGTTTATACTTGAACTGATGTTAGACTCTTTTTTGAGTTGTTACAGAACACCTTATACTTACCCCACTGGATGACCTTGAAGTCAAGGTCATCGACTTAGAATTTTGTCTTAAAGATTTTGGTTAAAGTTTTATATTTATGAAGACATAATTTCACAGTGCCACGATGATGGACTCAGTTGATACTAATACTTGGACTGATGTTAGATAACGGTTCAGGGTTTTGATACATCCTAGCCCCCCCCCTCCCCTCCCCCTACCCGTCAGTTTTTTTACCTCAAGCTCATGGACTTTGAAATTTCATTTCATTTTTTTTTATCTTAGTTTTATTTTAAGACTTACATATATTTCTGAGATAGCTTTTGTTCATAAATGTGTTTTCATTATGGACATGCTTGCATGAAGTTTTATGCATAGCATTCGCAATTACCCCCCCCCTACCCCCCCACCCCACCCCCACCCCACCCCCTCCCCACTACCAGTCTGTTTTTTTACCTCAAGCTCATGGACTTTGAAATTTCATTTCATTTTTTTTATTTTAATTTTATTTTAAGACATATTTCTGAGATAGCTTTTGTTTATAAATGTGTTTTCATTATGGACATGCTTGCATGAAGTTTTATGCATAGCAGTCCACACCACCATAGCGGCTGTGTGATGAGCAAGCACCAATTCAGGCGAGCTATGCTGTCAGGCGACAGCTCTTGTTAACTTAAAACAGCTACTTTTTGGAGATTGCAAATCTGACCTTGGCCTAAGTAATTGCAGACATAACTTAAATAAGTTATTTTCTACAGCCTCACTTTTAGGGTACTTTATAACTGCTCCAAGTTATATTTTTATATTTACATTCTCAGTGCGCTTATTGAAAAGCCCTATGGTAAAACGTTAGAACGTAATGGCATTGTCAATTGATGTTCAGAGAATAAGAACCATAACTTTACCCTGAGATTGATGGGGGAGAAAATATCTGTTTTTGTTTCAAAAACAAAGATATAGTTCTATTTGTCTCAGATTACATGCCTTCAGAAATTTCTGGGGAGAAGCCTGTCATCTAAATATGAACTTCAATATAATAAAGACTTTTCTCTCAGGTGGTCCATATGGTTTGTTTGCTGGCCGTGATGCTTCCCGTGCTCTCGCCACATTCTCTATGTCAGAGGAATCCTTCCGCAATGAATATGATGACCTTACAGATCTCTCAAGCATGCAGATGGAAAGTGTTAGAGAATGGGAAATGCAGTTTACAGGTATGTTCCATAGTTATTGGTAATAAGATAGCATTTTTTCCTCCTCTCCAGAACAATTTCAAAAGAATTTAGGGATTGTTTTTGGAGAAAAATTTCAAGAGTCTTGAGCCATCTTAAAAGATGGATCTAGATTTTTGGGATTGTTTTGGAAGAGGAAAACCTCCCTAAAAGCCAAACTATACATGACTGGTTTAACTTTTAGGAGCACAGTACTTTTGGGGAGAGAAAACCCATCTCATAGACAAATAGATATGTTAAGAGCTGATCCCCTTCAAGCATAAATCTCTGGCCAGTTTAGCAAAACATGGAAAAAATCATGATTAATTATAAGTTGCTTAAAAGTGTTTAAAAGAGAGTTGAAATATGTCAGTATATTAAAAGACCTCTGAAATTGATTATCTGACAATCTTACTGTCCCGACATGACCATAGCTGTTTACCGTGGGTGTTAAGCAACAAATCAGTCAATCAATCAAAAATCTGACAGTCTTAGAAAATTGAAGACCAGCAATAGAAAAAAGTTGCTATTTCCCTAAACTTCTATGGCAGCATCAGTGTGTGCTGTAAAGGCATATATTGCAGTGTTTCTGATAAGTTTTTAGTGCAATTTATATTTTTACTCCATGACCTTTTAGTACAATGCATAATTGATCCCATTAAATGCTTAGTCTCTTTAAAGACAGGACTTCTATGCCGGGGGTCTGGTTCCCAGCACTTAACAATGTTACCTATATAGGTAAAGGTGTGAAAATTTAGTCAACCAATCAGTGGACCAGAATTAACAGTTATGATGATTTTATTAGCTGACTGGAGGTGTTGACACTATGAGATCAAGAGACAGAATGACACTGTTCAGTTCAGTTCAGTTCAATTCTCTTATCGACGTTACCCAAGTGGCTCAACGGTACGTAACCATAGTTGCACACACTTGGCGCCGTGTGTCCTTCCAAAGAATGACACTGTGGAAGTTAATCCTGCTTATATAGTCCCATCTCTGTCTTTAAAGTAACTATTGCATCTATACAGACTTAAACCGTGCCTTACTATATTTCAGAAAAATATGATTATGTTGGTCGGCTATTAAAACCAGGAGAACAGCCAAGAGATTATTCTTCCGATACAGAAGATGAACAACAAGATGATTCCAAAGAAAAAGGAGAAAATGAAAAGAAAACGGACTAACAGTTCTCCATTTAATATATTGTTTTACTTGTTCAATTATTACTGTATTACTGACTGAGCTTGTCCTCAGTGGGAGATTTGATGATAATTCTAAGATAATTTCCGGTAATTCTTCATAGAATATCAGTATCTATCATGGGTATAAGGTGTGGATAGAAAAATCTGTCACGAGGGTCACTGTTCAGCATCATGAGGCTTGCCTCATGATGTCGAACAGTGATCCCGAGTGACAGATTTTTTTATCTGCACCTCACACCCATTATAGATACTTTTTCTTGCACACCACGTTTTGTCTTAACTTCAGAACTTGTAAAAATTTGTTAGTGTTTGAGAGGTTTCAATTTGATTGTGAAACAAGGTGCCGCTTTCAAAGACCGTCATTCGGCTATTTACGTCAATGACTGGCGTGCATAAACAGACTTCATATTTGCCGTCTTCGTGACGTCATCATTTAAAATGCCAACATCACTTTACGACGCAAATATGTGACCTCCAATACAACCAATGCATTGAATGCTCATGATTTTTTGTTCGGTCCTGGGTAGGAACACCTTGGTAAGATAAGATTTTCTATCCCAGGTGAAAAGAATGGCATTTTCTATCCGGTGTGCAAGAAATACATATAATAGGCTACCTTACAGCATGTGCAAACAGCCAAGACTCAGATCAGCCAGCATATCCATGCAGTCTGATCAAAGTCTCCCCAATTTGTATAAATATTCTAGGTTTCTTTTTACATGACTCCAGTCATATATATTATTGGTTGTACCCCTCATTATAACTATTATATCTCATAAAAATATTTCTATTGAGGGGTCTGCAACATGTGTTTTGGTCAGACATTTTAATGAGGATGTCAGTATGTATTTTATGGATGACCATTAGGGCTGCAACGATACGCTCACCTCACGATACGATACGTATCGCGATACAGAGGTCACGATACGATACATATCGCGATACATCTTTAAGTTATTTGCTCTGCTAGGAACACAAATCTGGAATAATCCCCCCTACTAGATTAGATCAGTATGAGAATATTAATGAATGGGGGGTCGAGAGGATCTACAACAAGGACCAGTGTAAACCAGAAATTAGTCACGAAAACCTATGACGACAGTATGAGATTTGACAAGCTGCCTGGAGGATTCATTAAAAACTTACCCGTAGAGAATTGCCACTATATGAATGAACCAGTTAAAGCATCAGTTTTAGATTTATCTAAAGTTCTGATTCCATTTTTATCAATGATGTTTTCAAAGCCGAAGTACTGCCAAACTCTTGATTTAAACTTCGCGGGAGCATCCGCAACTTCACAGTCAGCCATTTTGGTAAACACGCCGCTCGAGTATTAATAAAAGTAAAATTTATAAATCGATTGCAAGAGAGAAAAAAACAATTATCAGATAGCTAGACTCAAGAAACAAATAAAACTGTAATCTTGCGATTTTATAAAAGTGGCAAATCATGTTTTTTTTTTCGTTTTTTTTTTTTCTTCTTTTTTTTTTTTTTCGTTTTATTTTTTTGCCTAAGCGGCACTAAAAAGGATGAACCGAACTGAACCGAAAATGAAGGAAGACCGTATCGTGAATCGAACCGAGCCGACCGCACCGCGGTGCACCGCGTTTTCGGTGAATCGTTTCACCTCTAATGACCATGGCATGTTTTTATGCCTCACTTTGTAACGCGTTACCACAATATGTCTAATAAGGGAAAGGCTAAATAAGGGACCACTATATCAGTACTCAGGCCACAATGTTCTAGGGAAGGGCGATATGTTTTAATATGTGAGTTCTAATGAAGGAGCACAACAGGAGAAAAATAATTTATCCCAGAGTTTTCATCAAATCCTCAACAGATCCACAGCTCTGTACTGAATTGAAAAAGTGACTACATGAAACATGATGAATGGAACACGCACAAACTACAGAGACACGGATCTGGATCAGCTTGCACATTTCTTAAGTCTAGTCCGAACTTTACAATTTAGAATATTGTAGGCCCTTGAAACATTCACTGTACTACAAAGTGGATGTGCAAGCTGGCTGGGATCTGCTTTGGTATTAGATCAGAAAAGTATGCTTGTCATGCTGCAGTTACTCCAACTAACCATTTTAGCTTGTATATACAGAAGTAGAAGAAGAGCTGTTGGGGTCACTCTGATGTAGGCATCTTCATTAGCATTTCAAATGAATGTATGGGTGAATTTATATGTCATTGATAAACTAGAGTTAGGCAAGCTATCTTATAGCCAGGCAGTTCTTTTAAGCTTCTAGTGTACTCAGTGCTCCAGATAAGAAGGGGTAACAGAGATAATTCAGGGATAATTATCCATATTTATACCCCCGGCATACGAAGTATGTCGAGGGGTATATAGTTTCCGTCTTTCCGTCCGTTCGTCCGTCCGTCCGTTAGTCCGTCCGTGTGTTAGTTAACATTTGCGTTAAAGTTTTGCGTTAAGTTTTTTATTAGCTCACCAGAGCCGAAGGCTCCGGGGGAGCTTATAGTATAGGCAGTTGTCCGTCGTCGTCGTCTGTCGTATGTCGTCGTATGTCGTCGTCTGTCGTCCGTCAACACTTGTAAACAACATCTCCTCTAAAGCTACTGGGCCAATTGGGCCCAAATTTCATCTGTAGCATCCTTTGGCTGGGGGATCGAAAGTTTGTGTTTTTTATGAAAATCGGCCCCTTAGTTTGGTTGCTATGGCAACTTAGAGTTCCCATAGACTTATAATGGGGAAAATTGAAAAATGGCATTAACTGCCAAGCCATTGCAGATATGTTGACAAAACTTTTATAGAAATGTTTCGTGAGAAGTCTTCTATCAGCTATATATTTTTTTGCCCACTGCTCCTTTTATTGGTTGCCATGGAAACCAAAATGCAAAAAAAAGGAAAAAAATACTTAAAAAATTATCTGCTCTGAAGCCACTTGGCCAATTAGGCCCATATTTCATCAGTAGTATCCTTAGGTTAGGGGATTGAAAGTTTATGTTTTTTTATGAAAATCGGCTGTTTAGTTTGGTTGCTATGGTAACTTAGAGTTGCATTGACTCATAATGGGGAAAATTGAAAAATGACATTTACTGCCAAGCCATTGCAGATATGTTGACAAAACTTCTATAGAAATGTTCCTTGAGAAGTGTTCTATCAGCTACATGCTTTTTTGGCCCTCTGCTCCTTTTATTGGTTGTCATGGAAACCAAAATGCAAAAGAAAAGAAAAAGAAGTATTTTAAATATTATCTCCTCTGAAGCCACTTGGCTTATTAAGCCCAGATTTCATCTGTAGTATCCTTGGGCTGGGGGATTGAAAGTTTATGTTTTATATGAAAATCAGCTTTTTAGTTTGGTTGCTATGGTAACTTAGAGTAGCATTGACTCATAATGGGGAAAATTGAACAATGACACTTATTGCCAAGCCATTGCAGATATGTTGACAGAACTTTTATAGAAATGTTGCTTGAGGAGTGTTCTATCAGCTATATGTTTTCTGGCCCACTGCTCCTTTTATTAGTTGCCATGGAAACCAAAATGCAAAAAACGGGGGGGAAAATGCTTAAAAAGAATATCTCTTCTGAAGCCACTAGCCAATTGGGCTCAGATTTTATCTTTAGTATCCTTGGGCTGGGAATTGAATTTTTTTTTCATGAAAATCGGCTCTTTCATTTGGTTGCTATGGCAAATAAGACTTACGTTGACTAATGATGTAGAAAATTAAAATGGCATTTACTGCAATCATAATGTGGGAAATAGTTATATATTTTGTTATCAACTCAGCAGACTGTCAGACTGAGACTATGTAGTTGTATATTTTGTATTAGCCTGCACAAATGTGACAGCAATTTTAAGCCTATACAAATTTGATTGCAATTTGTGCTAGAGATCTGGTGAGCTTTGTGGCCCGTGGGCCTCTTGTTTTGCTTCTGTTAACCAGAACTTGTTCATAGATGCTTACTATTTTAGTAGAGGATGGAAACTGACACAATTGCATCATCTAGATGCTGCTGCTGGCCTGAAACCTTTTATTATGCTACTAGGTTTACTTCTAGGTTGAAACTGATTTGATGACATCATCTGGATGCTGCTGCTGACTTAAGGTCAAGGCCACACACATGTAAATTTGTATTGAAAGTTAGTGTTAAATTTGCATGTTTTTTTGCTAATGCAAATTTTAAATGGAACCTTTTAGCTTCTGTCTATAGGCCTTTCACTGGGTTTGTTATAAATTGTCCACCTGTCTGTCTTTATTAACCTCCACGTCAAAGCTTTGTATTAAATGCATTATTAGGTGGTGGCGCTGGCCGGGGGTATACGTGAGCCCCAGCTCACTTGCTCTAGTTCTCCATAAAAACATATTTTGTCACAACATATGTTTTCATTAAGAAATAAGAAAAATTATCTTTGAATTATCCTCAATACCCCCTCTTATCTGGAGCTCAGGTGTACTGTAAAAGTAATACTCATTTATAACAGAATAGTTTACAATGATCAATGACAGTGTGATTTTATTGGGCTGAAATCCTGTACAAGGGCAATTAGCTAACTCCAAGACCAGCTCTATTTCACAGAAAATGCATTGCCCTAAAGTGGAAATGATTTTTAAAAGCAATCAAATGAAATGACATTGATCAGATTGGGGCATCTTAATATGTTACTGATAATTCTGTGTGGATTGGATAAGGTGAAGCTGTTTTCACTCACACACACACGTTTTATTTATGTGCATGGCCACAAGAAACCTTGCCAGCAGATTTAAAACCTCACTGATAAGTTTGCTTGCTTAATATTCTGAAAACAAATCTGTGAAAATGTCTCCTTTTTCAAGTGGTTTGATATTGTGTGTTGGTTCGGCAAAAAAGGCATGAGTGGAGATTTTAACACTAAGGGTGCTTTTACTTAGACAAAGGTTATATTTTGTAGTGCAAGTTTTACCTAGAAAATGGTGGTATAGATGTATATATTTGATTATAATCAAACAAGTATTTAAAGGCATGTGTGTATGGTATGGTGAAAAGGTATAATGTTTTATGTATAATTGGTCTCAGACTGTGTTTCTTTTTGTTTGTAGCATTATATATGTGTACCACTCTTTAAATATTCAGATAAATGAGCTACACATCATGTGACTTCCAACAATGTGGCAGTTCTGCCATGTGATATTCAGATCAGCCTTACCGTTTACACAGGGTCTACAGAGCCCTCATTGTTGGCTGTATGGTTCGGGCCAGTTCCATAGATGGCTGACGTGACAAGTGAAAGCTCTGATCAGACTTCACTCAAGTGCAGTCTGATCACAGCCTTTGCTTGTCACCAGTGCCACACTGTTTGAAATCACATGATGTGGCTCACATGTCAGAGAAACCAGAGTTAAACCAGACCAAACTACTTCTAAAGAACCCAAATTAGAGTCCACATTGGTTTCTAATTTCTGTTCAAAACAACCCCCAAAATTTTATCTGCCTAATAAGATGGATTTACATTTGTTTGGGTTGTTTTGGAGGGAGAAACCCCTTGTCATATAGTTGAACAATACAATACCTTACATGTATATAGCCCAGAGGTTATAAAACTTGAGTACATTCTCAAACTCAAAATAAAGCACACTGATTTGCTGCTTCCGAGCAGCTCAAAATATAGCACACTGATTGGCTGCTTCCAAGCACATGCTCGGAAGCAGCCAATCAATGTACTTTATTTTGAGCTTGAGATTATTCTCAAGTTTTGTAATCTAGAACCCCGACCCCGATTACTGTGTGGGAGATGTCTGATCTGTGATTGAGCTAGTAAATGTTGTGTAGTTGGTTTGACTTTTTGGTGGTTTCAGAGACTAATGGGAAGTCAACTTGTCACATCACAACACAGACTAAATCATTGTAGGTGTGCCTTGCATTTCAAATGTATGAGATGGTTCCAATAAAATACATGTAAATGTTTGCCTCACTAAGACTCGCAAAAAGACAAACTATTTTTGTCAATAAAATACCGTCACTTTATTATGGGTAAATAGTTTTAATATACTTACACACAAGGGCAATAACCTATGTCATTTGACATCATTCAGCAAGACACATTGATAAGGCTCACCTTTTATTTAATCAGAGCACCAACAAAAATATGTTTATAACTTGTAGTAAAAAGTCTACATGCACCAAATGTATTCCTCAAAGGACTATATTTTGCAAAAAATCTCCTGAAATGCTGTAGCTGTCACAAGCTCTTTGACCAAATACATCATGAACATTACAGTATAAGAGGAAACAAATGTGGTCAATATGTTGGCAAAATCACTACAACATCAAAAGCACACTTCTACAGCATATGATTGTTTTGTTAACAGCTTTGGTGCTTTTGAGGTTTGAAAAGTACAGTAGATGTAGTTATAGTAAGGCTCTGAATAATCTACCATAGGAAATGGCATTATTTAATGAGTCACATGCTGATGACATAGGTTGTTAGGGGTAACATAATGTATTTTTGTATATTTGATCTTGTTGTGGCTAAATTTCTGATTATTTATTACTTACTACGACTAGCTGTGCCATAAGACTAATGCTTTATAACATTGAGCCACATCATAGGCATAATTTTGGTGACTCTTTTGCAAGATAAAATGAGCCACAAGATGACAAAACCAACAAAGTGGCATGTGCACCCATTGAAAACTCAGATCAGCCTGGGCAGCCACCCAGTTTGATCAGTCATGTTGGGTGCTTATTCCGTAACCTAACAAGGTTGTTGGGGCACCACAGATAACATCGAAACAATCCCTTTCCACCTTGTCCTGTTTTCAGCTGCCCTAGTTGAGCTGACAAAATCCATCCCTGTCCACTCTTTAATATTGTCTTGCCACCTCTTCTTCTCTCTGCCTCTTCTTTTTTCTTTCAGTTGGGCGCTTAGAGGGTAGCTAAGGGTCTAATCAATCTCCATGCGGATAGCAAATACTGCTCAGACTGGGTGGATGTCCAGGTTGATCTGAGTCTTCAGTGGACACTTATGCCACTTTGTTGGTTTTCCTGTGTTGCAGCTCAAATGAATCTTTTGCATGATTAAAAAAACTGTTGATGTATGTTTTTAAATATGAATAATTTATGTACTCGTAATGTGCGTAAGTATAGAGACACCTAAAATAATTTTTCATTTTGAACAAATGAAAAATTAATTTAAGTGTCCCAAAATTTAGGCACATTACGGTAAGCCTTCCATATAAGTTTAAATGAGCTATCTGTAATCAGAGGGAAATAAAATGTTTGAATTACTAAATCTAATATTTTCTGAATTAAGTTAATAACCAGTGTTTGTGTATTATGAACTTGCATGAAATTTCCATGTTTTGTTGTATGGATTCAGCTTTGCCATATGACCAATGGTCAATAAACAGGTAATGTCGTTTTGTCTGATCTGCGACTAGCAGAAGCAAGACATAGGTGAGCCGCGGCACGAGAAGACCAACAAAATGGTTGTGCGCCCAGCACAGACTCGGATCAGCCTAGGCATTTGCCTAGTCTGATCAGTCTCTTCGCTAAGCGTTTAAAGGGTAGCTAAGGGTCTAAGATACCTCCATGTGGACAGTGAAGACTCTGATCAGACTGGGCAGACGCCCAGGCTGATCTGAGTCTGCGCTGGGTGCAAAACCATTTTGTTGGTTTTCTCGTGTCGTTTGCTCAGACTAATTCAGGTAACTAGTCAGCTCATGGTATCTTAAAGTTGAAATTCAGCTCAAACTACTGATATCTTCAGGAGATGATTTAAATAAGCTTCAGCGTTATATCAGATCCTGTACCATATAATATTATGTACAATTGTATAGCAACTTACTTGAATAAAATATTGTTTAAACCAAACTACTGATATCTCAAAAGTAAATTTTCTGGTCCCAGAAAATTTACTTTTAGAAGTCAGTAGTTTGAGATAACAGGAGTTGAGATGTTAAGAAAAATAGGAAATATGTCAAAACTATACGAGAGGGACCGGGTTTGAACCCTCACGGATGCGGCGACAGCGCCTAGCACTGCAATGTGCGTCAGCTTTAACCATTACGCTACCGAGACGTCCCCAAAAAAGGACGCTCAAATAACATATATAAAGCTAACAGACGTTGCAGTACACTCCGTATATAGGGGTTTCTATCTATCATTAACTTCTATTTTTCTACCGAATTATGATATTTCTCTCATCAATGGAGGCGACACTTGTCTTTTCAACTACTGAGAGAAATATCATAATTCGGTAGAAAAATAGAAGTATATGAGAGGGAGTTTGAGATATGTGTTTGAGATAACAAGTCAACTGTACAGATCATTAAGTGGCCTGCAAGTATTTATATGGATTAATTACGGTATAGATAGAAATGTATGTCATAATTAAAACAAATAATATGAGTGCTAAATAGTGGCATTATATATGTATATGAGACTGTGGCATGTCATCAGTTTGTTAGTAATAATAATATTTACATTTCCATGAAACCATATGACCCATTTTACTTCCATACTTCAGTAATTACTTTGGGTCATAAGCAATGTTACCTTCATAGAAAAAACAAAACAGTGATTTGATTGAATGACAATGTCAACTTAGTTGTCCTATTCATGCATTGCCATCATATTTTCTGTTTTAAGATTTTGTGTTGGTATTAAAGTGAACATGAGCACTGTCTGGTTTCGCTAACTTTGCAAACCCTCCGTTGTCTGTCATGCTTTCGAGAATTTCAGGAAAATGAAATTCAGTTCATAAATTCCTTGACTGCTCAAACAGAAGATACAAACTACATGAGTACATTATTTACCCAGAGTATTTGAACACCTCCATCTTTAGTAATTTCTGTTAAAGACCTTAATTTTAGACATAAACCAGTGAGACTGACATTGAATTCTCAAGGTAAGGGGACCATGAGAAAATTCTTGGATGATGCATTGATTTCCTATTTTTAACAAAACATGTTGTGACCCCTCTTTAGAACTGCCTCAATGACCCCTCTAGAACTGCCTCAATGACAAAAACATGTTATGACCCCTCTTTAGAACTGCCTCAATGACAAAAACATGACCCCTCTTTAGAACTGCCTCAATGACAAAAACATGTTATGACCCCTCTTTAGAACTGCCTCAATGAGGCAGTTCTAAAGAGGGGTCATACCATGTTTTGTTAACTTCAAATGCTCATGAAATGCTCCCCTTACCTGGAGCACAGTCATGACTTACCTGGGGATGTTTTATAAAATTATTGGCTCTGTATATGCATGCATTCTGATATGAGCCGCAAAGTGTCACGTGCGCTCAGCAAAGACTCAGAGCAGCCTGGGCATGCGCGTAGTCTGATCAGTCTTCGCTCTCCACAGGGAGCTAGCTTAGACCCTTAGTATCCTTTCAGCGCAACGCAAAGACTCTGATCAGACTGGGTGACTGCCTATGCTGATCTGAGTCTTCGCTGGACACACATGCCACTTTGTTGGTTTTGTCCTGCTGTTGGTTTTGTTGTGTTAGGGCCCATATGGGTCTAGCTTCCTGAGACATTTTAGTGGTAATTTTTATGGTAAACACCATACTATATTGAACCAAGTTCATTTGTAAGGGTCTTATCTTCTAGATGAGACATGGTTTTATGATTTTTCAGTGTATTTGCATACACATGAATTTGCATTTTAAGTACATGTACAACAAAATGTGTTTTGTTAGCAACAGCTTAAGGAGTTAACTTTAGTGAACTATATTCATGTTAAAAAGCTGAGCAATATGTTAGATATCACATGAGTCATCATTTCCTCCTTTACAAGCCAGCTAGTGCAAAACACATATTCTAGTACATGTATGTAATCTTACTTGTTGTAGCTGTAATGATTCATGATTGTCATGTCATCCTAGAGTATATGTGAAATAGGTGCTTTTATGTCTTGATTTTCTGTATTTAGTATGGTTTATACAATACTATCAGATTTGACAGAACATTCAGACAACTTGATTGATTTAATACAATAATGAACATTCAGGTTAACCTTTTAAAGGAACTCCAAGCATATGGAAAAAGTTGGCCTGAGTATATTCAGGTGTAGATATTTGACTAACTGAATGCTAGCTTGCCATGCACTTCCAATAAGTGCATGTGTAACCATCTGATGGTTATTATGTAAGTATAATGGTTTCTGAACAGTGAAATAGTACAATTTCAGGAGAAGCAACTCTGCCATTTTCATTTTTGCCACCTCACTTTGGATAAACTCTTACAGACCTTTCTCCTCACTAAGAGCAAATTCTTTCCATTGAGAATTCACCCAATTGGAAAGAATTTGTTGTCATGGAGAGCAGATTGGAAGTCATTTATGTTAATTCCATTTTTTAAAAAAAATAAATTGCTGTGCACAATTGGTCAAAAGGAATAATTTGGTAAACTATTCACGTTCTTGTCTTTATAGGTGAATGGTTACACCTCCATGTTTTTCTGCCATTTCACCAAAAATAGACTTTCAGGGTCTAGGATTGGCTTCCCTGTAAGAACAGCTGACACTCAAAAGGGGTCTAGTCTTAAAGGAAAGAATTCCTTAAGAATTCTTGCCTTGATGTTTTGGTCCCCATTGAGGAGGGTGGGGTTGGGGGGTAGAAATGAAAATGGCAGACTCTGGCTTCCCCTGAAAGTTCATGTATCTGTTTGCCTTACGTTTAGTTGACTGTTTTGCCTGTGGCTAGCAGAAAGTGAAACTAAGGTATAACTGTAATGTTCTTAAGTATTGGGAGACCTAAAATAATTGATTTTTCATTTGTCCCAAATGGAAATTTAATTTGGGTATCCCAAAATTTAGGCACATTTCCGTACTTTTTATGGCAAAACCTTCTGGTATGGCTTAGTTTCCATGATAAAGCAAAGACAAGTAAGACATAGTATTTCACAGATTTTAGTTCAGTAGAGTATTTTACCCATGGGTTGACTACTTCAGAAATGTGATTAACTTGCTTTTGTCATTTTGTGTAAAAGGGTATAGTATCCAAAAAGCATTTATCAGGAAAACAGTTTGGTCGCCTAGAATAACAAACTGCTGTATCTGTAAACTGGTCAAAACATTATCTTGGGTATAAATGTATCATTTATACAAGTTGTTGGAGGGTGGTTTTAACATGTATTATATTATGCTTAAAATTTTGTCTTCAATTTCTGTTGTTTGTTCTTCTTTATTTAGCTGGCATCACATAAAATGGTACCTTGTGGTGTATTCTATTCTATCCCATAACCGTACTAGGTCGTTGGGGCACCACAGATGACTTCGAAACAATCCCTTTCCACAATGTCCTGTCTTCAGCTGCCCTAGTTGAGCTGGCAAAATCCATCCCTGTCCACTCCTTGATATTGTCTTCCCACCTCTTCTTCTGTCTACCGCTTCTTCTTTTTCCTTTAACTGTGCCCTGAAGAATTGTCTTTGCTAAACCAGAAGACCTTGAGATGTGGCCAAACCACCTTAGTTTCTGTTCCTTGACCAGCGTCAGTTCATCATATCCTCCAATGGCTGCTTGGATCTTCCTGCGAACCTCCTCATTGGTTATATGGTCCTTGTACGAAATGTTCAGTAACCTTTGGTAGCATCTCATCTCAAAGGCCTACATTCTTTTCTCTAACTCTGCTGTCAAGGTCCACGATTCACAGGCATACAGAAATATGGAAATGACAAGGGAGCGCATAAGTTTCACCTTCAATCCAAGAGATATGCTGTTATCTCTCCAAATTGGTTTCAGCTTGGTAAGAGCTGAAGTGGCTTGTGCAATCCTTGAGAGAACCTCCTGTTTTGAGCCATCATCTGAGACAACTGCTCCAAGGTATTTGAAGCTGTTTACAGCACCCAGCGTCTGGCCCTTTACCTTGATCTCCCTCTGGATGCCATCTGGGCTGTTTGTCATCAGTTTGGTCTTTTCAGCACTGATCTCCATCTTCTACCTTGTGCAGGTTTGGTCGAGACTTTCAACTAGAGCTTCTAGTTCCTGCTCTTCCTCAGCTAGAATGTCTGTCATCGGCAAACCGCAGATTGGTAATGTTTCTGCCACCTATGCTTACCTTTCTGTCATGTTTTTCCAGAGCATCAGACATGATCGGTTCGAGAAAAATGTTGAAGAGGGTGGGTATCATAAGACAACCTTGTGTTACTCAAACTGTTGTTCTGAACCATTCTCCTGTGCTGCCATTTATCAGGACTGCTATACAAATGCTATTTTGTCATATATAGATTGTTTCTTCGGCACATGAAAGTATTAGGCACATGGTCTTGCATTTTTCCAGATATGCATTTAGTGCGGCGGAACAGGTGTTCAAGGTCAATCTCGGCGATATATACATGAAGAGAAAAGTCGCAGTCTTTTGCTTGATTATGGGTCTCTGACCTTGTCAGTCGCAAAGAAGTGAACAGAACTACCGTATGCGTGAATCCAAACGCTGGAAGTAAACTTTCCATGATAAACAGATTGCATATAGAAAATATACACAAAAACTTGGCATCGTCAGCCCGGTTCCGCATGAGATAATAGAAAATACAAGAGCTGTCGCCTGACAGCATAGCTCGCCTGAATAGGTGCCTGTCCATTCCACAGTCTCTATGGTGGTGTGGCTTGCATTTCATAAAATTTCAGGCAAGCTTCTGAACATAGTCTTGGATGCAGTAAAAGATACCTGGCGGAGTCTGGTAGCTCCTGAACAGAGTCTGGGATGCCATAACACATACCTGACAGTCTGGTAGATCCTGAACAGAGTCTGGGATGCCATAACAGATAAATGGCAAATCTGGAAGCTCCTGAACAGAGTCTTGGATGCCATAACAGATACCTGGCAAAGCCTGGTAGCTCCTGAGCAGAGTCTGGGATGCCATAACAGATACCTGGCAGAGCCTGGTAGCTCCTGAACAGAGTCTGGGATGCCGAAACAGATACCTGGCAGAGTCTGGTAGCTCCTAAGCAGAGTCTGGGATGCCATAACAGATACCTGGCAGAGCCTGGTAGCTCCTAAGCAGAGTCTGGGATGCGGTAACAGATACCTGGCGGAGTCTGGTAGCTCCTGAGCAGAGTCTGGCATGCGGTAACAGATACCTGGCGGAGTCTGGTAGCTCCTAAGCAGAGTCTGGGATGCCATAACAGATACCTGGCAGAGCCTGGTAGCTCCTAAGCAGAGTCTGGGATGCGGTAACAGATACCTGGCGGAGTCTGGTAGCTTCTGACCATAGTTTGGGATGCGGTAACAGATACCTAGCGGAGTCTGATAGCTCCTGAACATAGTCTTGGATGCGGTAACAGATACCTGGCGGAGCCTGGTAGCTCCTGAGCAGAGTCTGGGGTGCGATAACAGATACCTGGCAGAGTCTGGTAGCTCCTGAACATAGTCTGGGATGCGGTAACAGATACCTGGCAGAGTCTGGTATCTCCTGAACAGAGTCTGGGATGCATAACAGATACCTGGCGGAGTTTGGTAGCTCCTGAGCAGAGTCTGGGATGCGGTAACAAATACCTGGGGGAGTCTGGTAGCTCCTGAACAGAGTCTTGAATGCCATAACAGATACCTGGTAGATCCTCTTCGATGTTTTAACTGCTGCCTGGTGGCTCCAGACTAGAGTCTGGGATGCCAAAACATATACCTGGCGGATCCTGAAAAGTCTTTGATGTCATAACTGCTGCCTGGTGGCTCCCGAAGAGAGTCTGTGATGCCATTGCGGATACCTGGTGGATCCTGATGGGTGGTCTGGGATGCCATAATGAATACCTGGTGGATCCCTGAACAGAATCTTGGATGCTATAACAGATACTTGTGGAGCCTGAATAGAAAGGGATGCCATTGCTGCTGCTTGGTGGATTCCAAACAGAATCTGGGATGCTTCAAGTATTATTTGACCAATCAATGAAGTTTTCCCAATGGATATTTCAAATCAGTGACAGGAAAAGTTTAGTTAATGAAGCAATGCAAACACAGCTTTATGATCCGAGAAGTGTGATTCAAGGACCCCACATGTAACCTGAAGTTGCATCACATTAGTGTAAACATGGTCAATGAGACTGTTGTTGTCTGTAGTTGGCTGAGTAATTTGTTGTTTGAGACCTATAGTTTTCAAAATTGCATGGCTAGAGTTGGCTAACAGATCTACATTGAAATCTCCTGCAAGGACAACTGGCTCATCAACAGTAAACTGATACAGCTGTTCAGCTTCTTCTAAAAACTTCTTCAGCTCTGTCCATTTAGATTTTGGTGATGCATACACTGCTGCTATTCTGATGTGTGGTAAATCTTGAAACTCTGTCTGTATGACAAAGGTAACCATTTCTATGACAGTTCCAGCTGATGTTTTCTTGACCTTGTGGCAAATTGTTGACCTGTCTATTTCTAATTTAGTATAAACAATCATGCCAAATGGTGAGCGAGATAATCCTGAACACTGGCCATCAAATCTAAATGAGTAGAACCCTGGAATAGAATAGTCATCAGTGACATCAGATGGCTTGAGCTTTGTTTCAACAAATATCATCACGTCAGAACAGCTGTAGTTCTCATCTGGTAATATGTCCTTGAAGTGTTTATGAAGAGATCTTACGTTGTGAAAGAGCAACTTCAGGCAGGGTGTCTTGGCATGGTGATATGTTAATAATGGTGACTTTAACAGCATTTCTGTGCCTAAATGTTCCATTTCTTCTTTCACAGCTTTACTTGTTGCAACTGACTTTTCATTTAACTCTCTGATATAGAGATTGTCAACTGAAGTCACACGACTTAATGCTACATAGTGGGAATGTGGAAATGTTCTACCTGAAAAATCAACCACAGCAGCCTCCATGGTATCACCTTGGCATCTATGGCAAGTCTTTGCTGCAGCACATCTTAGAGGAATCTGTTCTCTCATTACCATCACGGACTGGTATCGTCCAACTGGAAACTGACGTTTCACCTTGAATATTGGTGTCCAATTTTTGTGGATGGCTGAAGTATATAATTTCTTGTTTTCCTCTCTACACTTCCTTCCAACAGATTGATCTTCAAACTTAACCCACAGATAACTGATTTTGCCAGTTGCAGTTACTGAGCCTACTGATTCCAGGACACAACCGGCACCATTGGCCAAACCATCTTCAACATCTATGTTGCATGATATCTCATTTCTCAGTCCCAAAGCCGACTTGTATTGTGAACTTAGCCCCATTGTTTTGCTTTCATCTTGAGGAACGGATCTTTTCACTTTCTCCTTCACATCTTTTGATACATCCCCTAAAACAACATCCATTGCTTTAATGCATATTTTATTGGTACTGGTTTCATATACCAAACTGTTGTGGCTGTCAACCATCCTGTTGGATATAAAGATGTGTGGTATTTTGAGCGGATAGTCTGGATGTAATACATCTTTGTTGATAACTCTAGTCTTCAGCATTTGTATGTCTCTCTCTCTGTGTCTGCTTTCTCTCAAGCGATTGAGTAACTGAGCAAACTCAGCTGAATCTTTCTGTCTCATGATGGTGGTTAACTGGAATATTTGGAAGTTTTCAGTCCAAAGGTTTGTTGCAAGTGGTCCATAGTCTTGTGTGAGATTTTCAAACACCCAACCATCAAACACAGGCTTCAGCTGGAATAAATCCCCAACTGCAATAACAGAAATTCCACCAAACAGCTTTGATGACCCAGTTACCTGCTGAAGTCTGTGATGAATGAAAGACAGCATTCTGTTACCTACCATGGATATTTCATCTATTATCAGGAGTTTGACATCTTGAAACCGACAATGAAGAGTGTTTAGTTTCTCACTTGTCAACGGTTTGTAAGTTAGTTTTTGGCTGACAGGAATTTTGAACAGACTGTGCAGAGTGTGTCCTTTAATCAAGTATGCTGCGATACCTGTTGGTGCTGCTAGGAGAACCTTGATGTTGTCTGGATTGCAGGTGATACTTTTGTTGTAGTATCTCAACATAGCTTGATAGATAGCCTTTACCACTACCGTTTTACCCACTCCTGCACCCCCTGTCAGAATTAAATATAGAGGACTGGCACTAACTTTTAAATGATACAGTACATGGTGGAAAATTTCTCTCTGTTGTTTGTTCAATGATCTGACCAGCGATAAATAATCTTCCTCTGGTATGACGTTTACCATGATTTCACTCCTGTCACTCTCGGACTCAGCTGGTCCTCCTGGAATTTCACTGAAAGATGAGACTTCAGCATTTGGAGGGGCAAAGACAGGAAATATATCACCTTCTGTAATTCCTTCTTCTTCATCATCTCTTTCCACTTGCTGGGCATTGGGGGCTAATCTATCCCATTCATCTTCCATGCTGTCTTCAGTTCTCTTTTCAAGATCTTTAACTGCTTCATCTAGCTCATACCAGTTGTGGTTGTATTCTTTCATCTTTTCTTCTATATCGGTTATGTCAACCAATTGTTGGAATCTTTCCTGGTATGTTTCACAGTCTCCTAGTACCATTTCTTCTTTTCGCCAAGGATAAAATAACATCAAGACTTCTCTGAAGTAGTTTTCTGAATCCATTTCATATTGGTATCTAACATAGCGGATCACTATGGGTCTCTTTCTCTTTTTTAGTACTGTACCATCCTCACACTTGTATTGATTGGTTACATAGCAGCTGTCACTGGCTGGACTAATATCATCACTTTGTTCTTCTGTGTTTACTGGTCTGCTGTTGTATACTACTCTGTAAATAGAGCAAAAGTCAGCAAGGCACAAATTATGAAGTTTTCTTGGTCTTTGTGCATATCTCTGTATTATGCTTGTTGTCTCTACATCAGTAGACTCGTCAGGCAGATTTTGGATTAATTTCAGACTTTTGAGCATTACAACTCTCTCATTTTCTGGAGATGTGTTAATGAACAGAACATCTCGTGAAGCCTTTTTCAAAGGCAGCTGCAAAACAAAGTATACTGCTTCTTGTGCAGACACCTCAACATGTGTCAAGAATTTGTGACCGATAGTCCTGACTTGTTTTCTTATGTCCTGATTTCCTTCTTTAGCTTCTTTTGCAGCATTGAAGAGCAAGTTGCTCATGCCTCTTTGAGCCTTTGCTATGTATGTCACTATGTACATAGCACAGGCATATGGATCAGTAACATACTGTATATCCATATTTGCTCTCCAACACTGCAAAAGACATTTGTTGTAACTATTGATTCTAATTTCATCTACTTGTCTCTGTAAGAAGATTTTTAAACTTTTTAAGGAGGATCTGACAGCCAATGTATACTCTTCCATTCTCAAGTTAATTTCCTTCAAGAAATCATGAAAATCTATGTTTTTACCACTTTTCAAATCATCAAGTACTTTCTTGATCCTTTCCCAGTTCTTTTCATGCGTTTTTTTCTCTTCTTCTGAAGTTTCTGGACCCAAGGGCTCAAGAATGCATGTTTCTGGCATTGGTGGCATTGGAAAATTAAACCTACATTCATTTTTATTTTTGCGTTGACATGTCCTGGAGTGAGAATGTTGTTGTAGAGGGACAACATCATCCACGGACTCATCTTTACTGCAGGTTACATACTTGTCTACAAATGCTATGACCCTGGCTTCAGCATCTTCGCTCCCATCAAGAGTTGGTGAATCTTCAACCCAGACAAGCATGTGGATATGAGGAGAACCCCTCATCTAAAATTCTACTTAATAGAAATAATCTGAAACTTTTCCTATTATACTGGCTGGGCTCTGAAGAACATCACTGATTAATTTTTTGACTTGATGCTCAAAGTGTCTAGCACATGTGACCGGGTCACTCTTGATCAGTTCTGACTTCTGGAACCAGGTGAGCTCAGATGCTTTTTGATCAGAAAGTGTCTTCATATGTAGGGACTTGTATAAAATCTGAAGAAGGTGAATCCACCTAGTTTCTGCCGAAGAAAATGATGTGAACCATGTTGGAATCCCTAACTTACGAATCATAGCAAAAATGTCCTTTTTAGTCTGTTCCCAGTATGGTGGAGACCCTCGGAGATCCTTAAATATCCTAAAGCCTTCATTCAAACGACATAGTTTTTCCACATTTTCCATTGATTTTAGATGGCCAGCAGTCAAATCTTGTTTTCCTTGGGCTTTCCTAATACAGATATTGGCTTTATCCAGAATGTGCTTTGTTTGTAGTTTTTTAAACTTGAAAAACAAATTGGGAATGTGACTGGCCATCCTTCTATCTGATCTTCGCAATTCTGATTTGCAAATATCAGCATAGCTTATCTTGACAGGTCTCTCCATGTTGTCAGGGCGGGCTCTTCCACTAAATAATGTAGGAAAAGCCAGTTCTTCTGCATTATGGTCCATAAAAATGCTGACTGGAGTATTTCCTTCAGCAGGAGCGAACGAAAATATGCGACAAGCCTCATCAGTCAGATCCTGGGGGACAAGAAGGGTATCCAATATGCCCACTGGTTGCTCTTGAGCTGCAGTTTCATCCCAAGGATCTGGTTCATCAGTTGATTCATCTGGATTGTCATCATCAGTTGTTTCCACAATACCATTTGTTGGATTCCAGGCATCATTTACAACAACACCCTCCTCCTGATATAACTTGCAATTTGCTGTTAACCAATTAATTGCAGTTATGACTTTTTGCGGGCGTATATTTTTAAAAGCAACATGGTGCCCAAAACTCAGTTTTCTTTTCAGCTTGACTGGAATGCATGCACTGTCATCCATATTTCTAGGAAGTTTCAAAACTTTATTAGTCACATTGGCAGGAACATTGACATTTCCATTAAGGCTTAGCTGGCCACCACGAGGAAGCTGATGCAGACACATAAATGGGATGCGTGTTGCTACCAGTCTTTCTTCCATATCTGTCAAATCCAGTTCCGGAGGTTTTAATGGAAAATCCATCATGTTGGCTATGGCACAACTTGGAATTTTTTTACACCTAATGGCACTAAAACATGTATGACATATCCACTCCTTGTTATCCACACTTGTTGTACCTGTGATCAGCATTCTTTTCAATTTTTCTTCAATATTAATTGAGTTGGGCACTAGCCTTACACTTTCTCGATACATCATTTGACCGCAACATGTGCACACATACAAGGGCCCACTCTGAACAGCTATGTGGAAGTTTTTAATAATCTGTGGAACAGAGATTATTTTTCTCTCCTTTTTATTCTTGTTTTCTGATGCCCTATAAGATTTACTTTCTCTTGTCAATTGTTTATGTCTTTCGCTTGATACCTACTTGCAACAGTTTTCTTTCTCATATATTTCCAAGCTTTGGATTTCGATGGATTTTCTTATTTTATGTTTACATTCTCTTTCCCTTTGACGACCAACAGGATTCAGCCTTTTCTTCCTATTTTCCATGTTTCTAAGTTCTACATCATTTCGGGCTTCATGTTTACGCCCTCTTTCCCTTTGACGACCAACAGGATTCAGCCTTTTCTTCCTATTTTCCATGTTTCTAAATTCTACATCATTTCGGGCTTCATGTTTACGCCCTATATCCCTGATAAGAACATCTGGATTCAGCCTTTTCTTCCTATTTTCCATGTTTCTAAATTCTACATCCTTTCGGGCTTCATGTTTACGCCCTTTATCCCTGACATGACCATCTGGATTCAGCATTTTCTTTCTTTTTTCCATGTTTCTAAACTCTACATCCTTTCGGGCTTCATGTTTACGCCCTTTATCCCTGACATGACCATCTGGATTCAGCATTTTCTTTCTATTTTCCATGTTTCTAAATTCTACATCCTTTCGGGCTTCATGTTTACGCCCTTTATCCCTGACATGACCATCTGGATTCAGCATTTTCTTTCTATTTTCCATGTTTCTAAATTCTACATCCTTTCGGGCGTCATGTTTACGCCCTCTATCCCTGACATGCCCATCTGGATTCTGCCTTTTTTTCCTATTTTCAATGTTCCTAAGTTCTACTTTCTTTCGTGCTTCTGATTTACGGTCTCTATCGTTTCTGTGACCATCTGGGTTCTGTCTCTTTTTCATGTTTTCCTTTTGTCTTACTTCCTCAGCGCTTCTCTTTTCTCTTTTATGTTCTGACTCTTTTCTTCGACTTTCAAAATTTTGCCCTTTTCTCAAATTTTCCATCTCTCTTACATTTGGTAATTCCCTTTTCTTCTGCATTCGTTCTCTGTCATTTTGGCTTTGTTTATTACTCTGTCCTCTAGTTACAATTTCCACTACTTCAACATTTTTTTGGCATTTTTTTACATTTTCATTTATTAAGTCATGATCATTTGGCAGCCTCCTTTTATTGTTCCTGCTGCCTGTTTCTGTGTATGTATTACTGGAATGTGTAGTTGGAAATGCAACTATTTGTCTTGTTTGTATACAATCTCTTAAGTGGGATCTCATCTGCAACTTATCGAAGTTTTGCAAACTGGGAGATATCCCTAAACAGTAGCAGAATGCATAAGCAACTGCAAATGCCCCACATGCTGCATCTGCTCCCTGCTGGGTTACCGGTATGAAATCTACTTTACTTAAAAGCTCACTGCCATACAGAAGCCTAAGCTGAGGTATGATTTGTGTATAATGTTCGATTCTGCGAAGAGAATCATACACCAAGATTCGCCCTATCTGCGGGTTATACACCGATGTAACCCGATGATTACCTATATTATGTATATTGATTGATAGTTCACTGTCTGGAACTGGCGGGCTAGCTTCTGTTGGGTTTGAAAGAAACCATGTCATTTCAGCGGGTGTAATATACCCATGGTAGTCTGAACCAGTATACTGTCTGATCATGTCCAGTGCCACACAAATAACATCATCAGGGATAAAATTATAAAAAATCCTCCCAACATATCAGCTACTAAAGACATGTCTCTTACAGGTTCAGAAGTCATTCTAAACTTTTTATTCGAAGCTTTGTTAGTTTCCTGATATTCAGTCTTTATAGCTTTGGAACATGCATGTGACAAAAAGTTCTTATATGTAGTAAAGGTGGAACTGCAGTTATCACAATATGTACATTTATGATTTACTAAAGTTTTTCTTGTCTTATATGACCGCTGACATCTTTCACAAATTAGAGTTTCCATGTTATTCTGAGATAAGATTTGTTTTACTTGAGCAGCACAAATACTTACTTTAGTATCGGTATATTCCTTTTCATCTTTATTCGTAACTACGGAGACTGCTTTAGTACATTTGTGCTGCTGGAACTTCTGATAAGAACTGAAGATTTTGTCACAGTCACAGCAGAAAGAACATTTGTGGTTCAAGAGAGTTTTTGCGGTTTTAAACCATTTTTTACATGCGGAGCATTGCTCCATACCATTACCATTATATATATGGGCCCCTTTGTTTCCTAGCAGGATGTCCAGTACCAGTGAAGTTGAGCCTGAAACAAATGAAAGAGTTTCCAAGCAATCATTATCTCAAAGAAAAGGTTATAACAATAAAATCAAAAGCTTTAAATTTATGTGACATCAAATAAAAGAGTTAAGTTAGTTTCAGGTTTTTCAGTTGGTATTGCTACAGACCATAAATAATTGTTTCATACACCGATCATAAGTTGTGAAAACCATAGATGAAAATAAGGATCATACATGTTCAATCATGGATTAATATTTGCGAAGTCTTAAGAAAATATCTGGCAACAAGAATTGGAACAATTCTAGAAGACAAGCAAAAGTTAATACGGGTAATGAACATGAATGATTGCTTTGCGGTATTAAACTGTGCAAGCCTAACATGAAATCATGTTATTATATGTTATTATATAATAAGAAACATGTTTGTCAAAATAATTTTACTGTTATGCAGAGAGTTTTACTATAAATAACAGAAAACTTGGGAGGAATTAAGCAAGTGAACAAGACTCATAGCTATTTAAAATATGAAAGTTTAATATTTTCATACAAAAGTAGCAAGAAAGTGTAACAGGGAGAGTTACTTGTTTTTGTGGGTGTATCTCAGATGGGGTGGGAAGGAATTTAGCAAATTAAGATACTCCTTCACACCCACTGAGGCACACACATATACCGACACGCACATACAAAGTTAAATATTCCCAAGGCTCCTGACAAGGTAGATTATAAAAATAAATTCTGGGAATCAACTTATATTTCTAAGTAAAATCATGCAGAGAACCCTAATTCAAAGTACCTCAGTAAGGCAGTTCAAGTGAGGGATAACAGCATATGCATTTAATGACCCCATAATTATCATCCAAACCCACCATTACCTGGAGCTTTAGTGTCAAGAGAGTATGGACTTACCAGGGTCATGTGTTGTACCTGTGTAGTTCCATGCTGGACTTGAACAACAATAACTTCTTTCAGCTGAATAGACTGTCATAGCTGAGTGACACTGATCGAAATGTACCACTTTTCTTTTTCTCATATACTGTAGGGCCATCATTGGTATTACTACAACGAAATATCAATTAATGATGTAATATAGTACATGTATAATTCATGCAGTCACATGTAACAATTTTTAATATATTAGCAGTGAAAACTAAAGAAATTGATTTCCGTTACTAAAATTAAAATTAAAATCTATAAAACTATATGAAAATAGCTTTCTTCTAGTTTAAACTATAAAATAACTTCCAGACAAATGCATTAAATTGTTCAGTGAGCGACTGTTTTAAAATAATTATAGTTTATGTATTAAACACTTTTCTTTCATGTTTTCATCCTGTGAACTTAAGGTAAATGGGTACACCTCCATATTTTCTGCCATTTTTACAAAGAACAACAACTTCCATGACCTGTTTGCTTCTATGGAGGATGAAGCCTTTCCAAGATGGAATCAACTCTTAAAAGGAAAAGATTTGCTCCTAGAGAAGCAAATTCTCCCCCAATGATAAGGGAATGAAAAATGAAAATGGCACAGTTGCTTCCCTTAAAAGACCTAGTCAACTTAAATCTTTAAATACAGTAGCTGATTTAAAATAATGTATATTATACCATGCGTAGCTTGTTAGATTTAGCCAAACATGGTCCCTTTATCCACAAGGCCAGTGATGAAAATGTCTACTAAAATGGTGCAGAAAAACACTTTTAGATATACACGTAGAAACAAAACATTATTCTACTGATGGGACATGGGTTACATGTGCTTATTTTCTTGCTTTCTGTCTTTTTAAAATAAACTTTTACTAACGTTGAATAATTATGTTTTATGAAATAGTTGATAATTAGCAAAAAAATGCATGCTGATATAATTTTTCATTGTTTCTTTTCATTTCTAAAACAACATCGAGAGTACAAGTACAATGAATTTCACCTTTCATGTTTCTTCTTTATATGCATTATCTTTTTCAAAATGTCTAATTATCCGCTATGTGGCAATTTTGAAAAGGTGAACATTAAAGAACAATGTGCTGATACATGCAGTTTCTTCTTTGCATGACAAGGTTGTACTGATCTGAAAAAAATCCATCACCAGGTATTAATTATATCATGCAAACAAAGAACAGAAATCCTGAGGCTCTAAAGTCTTCAGCAAAGACTGCCCATTTCAAATCTCCCTCATCTGAACAGCATTTAACCTGAAAATTGAGTCAAGATGGAACATAACAGAAGCATTAGTTAAGAACAATAAACTGAACTGGTTCATAATAAAGTAATCCAACAGGGCTTATTCTATACGAAAGATGTATGCAGAGAGTGACTAAAAATTTAACTTTTTATTGCAAATGGACAATAGTTTTTTGCCCTTGATTTATTTGCTTGTTTAATAATCCACATTTAAGAATTGTGATAAGTCTTCAGAAATTTAACCATTACTGAAATTCTGTTCTGGCTTCTTACATCTCCAATTTCAGATAACTCCTCTTAGTGTATAAGGATAATGTTACATCAAATAGTTGACTGAATGAATTATCCTGTAAAAGCAGTCTGATTGTGGTAAGCCACACCTGTTCCAAAATTTAACAAAATGTCCTGCCTGTTATTACATTCAATAGAGTTTCAAATTAATTGACAATTATGACTGGAGTCAGCATTACATACAGGTACCAGAATAAACCCTGCTATAAGACTTAGTGTGTGCAACTGTTAATTTGGCATAGAGGGTAAGAAAATACAAAGGCAGACTAAAAATAAACTGTGATGACAGACATATTTGGTTGGATTCACTAACACACACTGGAGAAATAATTTGCTTGCAATTTTAGATTTGATAAAAATAGAAGTTATTATTATTCTAAATTTAGAATGCAAGTATTTGAATATACCATTGATATACAGACTATATATGCTGAAATACCAAGTTACACACTTGCCCTGTATACTTATCTACTCTTGATTTGCTTACTCACCATACATCTGATGATAGACAAGGTTTCTGATGATAGTTGCCTGAAGAAAAACACTGTATTTACAAAAGAAGCACTGTAAAGCAACATAATGTAATATCATTACTATGATGACTGTAAATAATGGGGAAGGCTCTAATAAACATGCACCCTGGTACAACAACATCAAAATGATGTTGGACTGACATTGATGCGACATCATCATATCGTTCAGGTGAGCTAAAAAATGAAATGAAATTTCAAAGTCCATGAGCTTGAGGTAAAAAATCTGAGAGGGGGGGGGGGGGGGGGGGGGGGGGAGGCTAGGATGTATCAAAACCCTGAGCCATTATCTAACATCAGTCTAAGTATTAGTATCAACTGAGACCATCATCATTGCACTGTGAAATTATGTCTTCATAAATATAAAACTTTAAACAAAATCTTTAAGACAAAATTCAAAGTCGATGACCTTGACTTCAAGGTCATCCAGTGGGATACGTATAAGGTGTTTTGTAAAAACTCAAAAAAGTGTCTAACATCAGTTCAAGTATAAACTAAATCTCTGCAAACCATTATGAATCAGTATGCAATTACAAAACTTTAATAAAGACCAAGCTTTCCTTCGTCCCTGACCTTGACATCAAGATCACTGAGCGGGATTGGGGTAGTACTCTGTAGATCTAACTACAGTGCAAATATAAAAAGAATTCATCTATGGGTTTAGGAGATACGTGTCTTTAAAAAAACTTTAACCAAAACATCCAATCAATAAAAAGACAATTTCTAAGTCCATGACCTTGACATCAAGGTCACTGAGGCGGGTAGGGGTAGTACCTTCAAAAACTTAAGACCAATATCTAACTTCAGTGCAAGTATCAAAGGAATCCATCCATGGGTTAAGGAGATATTGGGCCTTATAAAACTTTAACCAAAACATCCAGCCCATAAAAACTCCCAATTTTCTAAGTCCATGACCTTGACATCAAGGTCACTGAGTGGTGTGGTGGTGGTACCCTGTTAAACTTTAGACCAATATCTAACTACAGTGCAAGTATCAAAAGAATCCATCCATGGGTTAAGGAGATATAGGTCTTTAAAAAACTTTAACCAAAACATCCAATCCGAACGCCGACGCCGACGCGGACGTGGACGCCGACGCCGTGGTGACAACAATAGCTCTTCCTGAACTTTCGTTCAGGCGAGCTAATAAGGAATTTTTATCAAACACAGAAACAGCTTCTGAACAATAATTGGATCAAAATTAACATGAACTCTGTGATATATCATTTTATACCTTGCAGATGACCTTCTGGCTGTTTTAATCCCCGTTAATCTGTTTTGAGGCATGCAAGAGGGTTTGAAAGAGGGTTTGCAAAAGGCCTAACAAGATAAACAGGGAATAAAAACAGCCCAAAATTAGTCATCTGCAATGTATAAAATAATGATTTATCACAGGGTTCATGTTAGTTTTGATTCAGTTATTGTTCAGAAACTGTTTTTGTTTCTCATAAAAATTCCTTATATTTTCTATTATCTCATGCGGAATCGGGCTGACGATGCCAAGTTTTTGCATATATTTTCTATATGCTAATCTGTTTATCACGGAAAGCTTACTTCCAGGGTTTGGATTCACGCATACAGTAGTTCTGTTCACTTCTTTGTGACTGATGAGGTCAGAGACTCAAAATCAAGCAAGAGAATGAGACTTTTCTCTACATGTATATATCGCCGAGATTGACCTTGAACACGTTCCGCCGTACTAAATGCATATCTGGAAAAATGCAAGACAATGTGCCTAATCTTTTCATATGCTGAAGAAACAATCTATATGTGACAAAATAGCTTTCTTATATTTTGCATAAATAGTTTTGAGAGAAAATAAATACCTCAAACTATGTGCCGATGTCAAATTTGTTTACGATTTTGGCTCCCCTACTGCAAAACCGGAAACTCCTCTCATGGATTGGCGTTCTGAACCGTGGTTTCGCATGAGAGCGATTGGTAGGCCTGTGTACAGGTAAGATATGCTTTTGCTGGGACCACCATCCCCCGGCAGAGAATTCCTGCGTTTAAGTAAGAGTCCTCATAATTATTTAAATCTCAGAATAAAAACTGCAATGTGGTGCCAGTCAAAATACATAATCAGAGCAGCTATGATGTTTTGAAAATACCATCGAAGAGGATTCGATAAAATCATGTCAGACTGTTCTAATAAAGGTTCACATCATGCTTTCATGGAGAAACAACAGAACCACATGTCTCTCTGAACTACCATTACACTTCTTTTAGCTCATCTGAGCGGGAGTCTCTGAGGGAGCCTATCAGATAAGTGGACTGCATTGACAGCACAGCAACATCTTCAAATTTCTCCAGAAGCCACTTGGTGGATTTAAATGAAACATGGCGCTGTAATGGCTTGGAGCAATTAAAGTTTGTTCAAATGGTTATGTTTACAGGATCTAGATGGCCGTCATGCCTGTACATAGAACAAAACCTTAAAAAATCTTGGACTCCAGAACCTGGGGGATGATGACATGGAAATTTACAATACAACATAGAGTCTTGCACACTATCAAGCTTGTTCAAATGGAGACCCTACATAGGAAGTCAATCCCTTGAACCTGGCTGGGAGCGTAGTTACTGCATCAACAAATAGGTCTTTAATGCAAAATGTTAATGATTACTAAAAGTCCCTGCTTGAAGAACAGAAACAATTGAGCCATGACACCAGAAAACCAACAAAGTGGATTATGAGCCCAGGGAAGACTCAGATCAGCCTGGGCATTTGCCCAGTATGATCAGTCTTCACAGGCTGCATGGAGCTAGCTTAGACCCTTAGCTCCCCTGTAAGTGTGCAGCAAAGACTCTAATCAGACTTGGTGGATGCCCAGGCTGATCAGTCTTTGCTGGGTGCACATGCCACTGTGTTGGTTTTGTCTTGTCACAACTCAGATGGTCTTTGTGGCTTGCCAATCAAAACAAACACAATTCTGTAAGAAATGAAACAATGATTCGCATAGTCTTAATCTTCCAAATGTACATATAGCTTAGTTTAATAAATGCACACATAATACATACATATTTAAAGAGAATAGAGAATTTAAAGAAAAGAGCTAGATAAAATGCACAAAACAGAATTAAGTATAAAACAAATACATGAAAAGAAATCACCTTTCCATTTCAACAGTCACCAACATTTTTCTTACAGTTTAACAGCTTAACATTTCAAGAAAAGTGCTTAGATTTGCAGTGCCTCAAAAGCTTGCATAGTATCTAAAATAGCTGGGAGACAGCATGTCTTTAAGGACACCTGCAAATGCCTGTTAGAGCCGTTAATTTATCAAAAACATGTATGTATAAATCATTAAGGCTAACTGTCATGCTTTCATGCCATTTTCACCAAGTGAAACAATTTTGCTTTCCCATGTGATGTTACCCTTTTAAAATGGAATCTACTCTGAAAGGAAAGAATTTCCTCCATGGGGAGCAAATTCTTTCCTTTAAGAGTTGATGCCCATACGAAAATAGTATATATGAGCTGTCACACCACAAAACCAACAAAGAGACGTGTGCCCAGTCAGGACTCAGATCAGCCTGGGCATCTATCCAGTCTGATTAGGGTCTTGGCTGTCAGCATGGAGACAGCTAAGACCATTAGCTACCCTTTAAGTGCACAGCAAGTCAGATTAGGGTCTTAGCTGTCAGCATGGAGACAGCTAAGACCCTTAGCTACCCTTAAAGTGCACAGCAAAGACTCTGATTAGACTGGGTGGATGCCCAGGCTGATCTTTGTTGGGTGCACATGCCACTTTGTTTCTTTTGTCCTGTCGCAGCTCATATCATATGTTCAGAAACAGACAGAATCACATACATTCACACTAAAGCTCCACATGAATGAAACATATATAATGAAATTACAGTGACTACGGCAACATGAAATATACATGCAAACATGTCAGACACGTATCTACAAAACTCAAGCACCTGAGTAACATGAAATGGTTTAAAACCTATGATAACACAACTCTGAGGTAATATACAATGCATAACAATACTTACTAAGATTATGAATTCAGACTTCCTGTTATGGGTGGAATTTCAGGATAATATTCAAACTCCACTAAAACCTATGTTCAGACACTCATTAAAACCATCTTGTTGAGATGGATCCAAGAAGGGGCCATAATGTGGGCTTTTTAAGGAAAATTAAAATTTTCTTAGAATTATCTGAGCCGCGACACGACAAAACCAACAATGTGGTTGTGCGCCCAGCGCAGACTCAGATCAGCCTGGGCATCCGCCCAGTCTGATCAGAGTCGTCGCTGTCCGCATGGAGGTAGCTTAGACCCTTAGCAACCCTTTGAGCACTTAACAATAAGTCTGACCAAACTGGGCATTTTCCCAGGCTGATCTGAGTCTGCGTTAGGCGTACAACCACGTTGGTTTTGTCGTGTCGCGGCTCATCTCAAAATTCCCATCTTATCTGAAGATCTTGCGTTCTTAAGGTGAATGAGTACAGATCCATATTTTTCTGTCAGTTTCTACAAAGGGAAACACCTTTGGTGGCTTCCTGTTTGATTCCCCAGATGCAGAGGCCCTCCCAAAATAAAGACTACTCTTAAAGAAAAGAATCTGATTCCAGTTGAACAAAATTCTTTCCTTTAACAGTTGACACCCACTGGGATGGGAAGCAAAGAAACTAATAGATACTTCCCCAAAGTGTACCCTTTCACCTTAAGATACTAATAGAATAACTCTTATTGTAATCTTAAACATCTTTAAATATGAGTAAAATCAAGGTTCTTTATCAAATTTGCCATTACAAGTATAAATTTGCATGCCAAAAAATGTTGAACACTTTTTTCAATGTCAACTCTGTGACCAGATGGTAAAACTATAATTTCTGCTCTGCATGGATGTTATTAAAAATACCACACACCAAGTTTTTATTTACAGAAGCAAGTAAAAACTATTTATTTACAGATATATCATGATTTAGTTAATTTATCTTGGGCTTTGCCAATACATGCTATCAAAAAATCTCAGACTGGTGCCAATGAACTAACACTCAAGAAGGCCTGTACTAACCCATGTTTGTACAGTTTTCACAGTTTAAGCTAAAGCAAAAACTATAAATTTAATATACTCTATGACCTGTACATTTTTCATCAGACTAGAACTGTACTTCCTGCCAACTCTGTGTATTATTCAACTGTGAGAGGATACATCAAATACTCTGAAAAAACTAGCATACTGTTGCACTACTTTTCTCCTGTACATCTCTGTACAAACCAGTTTCTTTTTTTTTTAGCCCATAAGCCAAAGTTCTAGGGATAAAGCATTTTTATTATTTCTGAAAATATACATGCAATGAGGTCCCACTCACACGCATGTTCCTATTTCAAAAATGCAAGAAATTTCATCCCAAGATGTTTGGATTATATAGAGAATACCATGTCAGTGTCTTTTGATATCAAGTTTATCAGGCGAGACCAGAAACAGCGTAGGAATGGCGAGGCTTGCCGAGCCAGTCCGACGTGTTTCTGGTCGAGCCTGATAAACTTGATATCAAAAGACACTTACATGTTTCTATTTATCATGCATCATTAGAAGATTTTACGGCGTAAAGAGCGGCAAACAAGTGATAAGCAAACACAGTTTTGTTCGAACTTGCTGACGTCGCGAATGCGTTATGACGTAAGTCGGTGACGTCAATTAACCAATCCAACGCTGATATCACGGCCAACCTCAGTGTGTAGCCAATCGTCTTCAGAGATCGCTTCTTAAGGCATGACCTGATAACATTCGCGCAAGCGCAGTTCTACAGTGACATGATATCACATCATGTTATCATACCCCTGTTATCAGGTGGAATTTTGCAGCAGATGCATGATAAAGCTCTATCCCTGGCATTCTGAATCTCTTAAATCACAGCAATATCACATTCCATTGTACGCTGGTCCTTCCCCTCCCTGAGGACACACCCAGTTAATGTTTTGAGTGGTGTCTTTTATATCACAGGTTTTACAATGTATACAGTTCTGGGCATTGATCTGTAATCTCTTCCCTGAGCCGTCCTCTGTTTCTACGTATTCATACACCCCTGAAGAAAAAAGTATCAGAATCTTAAATGCTATGACAGAAAAACCTGTGTTAGGAGAGTCAGTTAAATGTCATTAAAATCAATTGGTTAGGATTTTAGGACAATTACATTTACTGGAAACAGTGTGCCATTATGTTAAAAAAAGTTAGTAGACCAATTTACTCGAGTGCACCTTTCATATGCAACCTTTCTAAAACTACCAGCAGCTAAAATGCAGCTGAAAAGATTCTTTGTTTTTACAGTCAAACTGTTAACGCACTTTGACGGATTTTTATCATGCAACACTGGCATCAGCCTGGAAGAATTCTAATCTGGAAATGAATTATGTTTTCACACTACAAGAATCCAAACTTCTTCATTTACAGTAGGTTACACCATTTACAAACAGAAACAAGGAAAGTCATTCTATGATTATCATCCAAACTCCACTCGGTTCCTAAGCTACAATGCACATTGCTTGAATGTTTCTAAGCAAAAGAAATGAACAAAGACTTTTCCTCACAAAAAGAACTATGGGACTGTACTGTCCCTTTTACAATGCTATATTATGCATATCATAAGTCTGTATTGTATTGTGACTAAACTGCAAAGGGATATAGGGGTGGGCATTTAAATGCTCAACCTTATATTCCCTTGTAGTTTAGTCACTCATTTGCCTAATCCATAAAAAATTTAAAACTTGACGTATGAAGTAATTATTGTAATTGTTCTAAAACTGAAAGTTGTGTTTTACTATGCTCTGATGTGTCCAAAATATGCACATGAAATGGCAACCATTGTAGATCCTGATCAGACTGCTCCTTAGGAGCAGTCTACTCTGGGTCTGCACTGATTGCTCAGACTATCTGTTTAATAATTAGAAATTTTACTGTATGACTTTGTTCCTTTATACATGTATTTTACTTTCAACAGAAGCCATGACATGATAGCTTCACCCCCAAGACTTAAATAACATTAGTTCTGTACCAAACCCTCAGTTTTTTTCGTCTTTTTCATTAGATATCTATGTTGAAAAAAACTGGGTTTTGTCGGACGGCCCTTGGTAAGGATTAGCCGGTAGCGCAAAAGTACTTTGTGGCGAGATACATCGCTTGCAGAAACTGGTTAAATCGTGAAATTTCAATACCAGCATTAATTGTCCCGAAACATGAAACATTAAACTACATGACTGCAATAATATGAAAGTTGCATCTTACATTCAGATTGAGATATTTATTTCCATTTCGATTTACCCTCCCTAAATTCTTTCGTTTGTTTACCATTTCAAAAATAGGGTTATCACGTGGTTGGCGTGTGCGCTTACTGCGCATGTCTGAAAGACCGGATTTCTGTTTTGACCGAAAACAATTTTACGTTAGGCTCAACAAAACACCGAAATAAATGCGGTCTGTAGAAACACCCAAAAAACAACCAAATCACTTTGGGGGTGGATGGAGGAGTTGTAGGATATAGTAGGGTAGGGTTCGAGATGGTTCCGGACGGGAGTATGGCCACAGCCTAAGATTTGCCATTAATTACTATCACAACACCCTTTACTGTTGTGATAGTTATTAATGGCTAGTCTTAGGCTGTGGCCATACTAGTATGTATTCCGTTCTACCCCATGATGGTGGTTGTAAAACACCCTTTACTGCTTTACAACCACCATCATGGGGTAGCACGGAATACATACAAGAAAGTAGGTAAAGAAGTGGCAATGTTGGATGGGTGAGGTATGAAGAGGGTAAGTGAGGGCAGAGTCCGTCACTGACAGACACAGGCGCAAATACCCATGCGCGTGGTTTGGGTTTTTTTCAGCAGTTAGAGGTAACATATTACTAATTAGCGACATTGCCTGTAGCCATACGCTCCCCTCCCCAACCCTTACAAACCCTCATATCATATCATACTCTACTCTTCCCTACCCGTCCCCACTCTACTATATGAAGTTTGATGCGTTTCTATGGCCCTAAATAAATGTGTGCACCGCAGAAGTATATTTATTTATACACTGTCTCAGTGGAGAAGAGGATTGATGGTAACATGGTATTTTGTTTAGCTATAAAGCACAAAAGGGAATGCCGAGGCTTCGATCTGCAGAGTTGATTTAGATGTTCAAAGAAAAAGAAAAACATGTGTGACAATAAGAATTCTTCTTGGTGCAAAATTCAACACTATGGTCGGAACATACCAGACCAAGTGGCCCTTGATCTATTGTCTGATATAATATGGTATTCCACTCTGGGTTAGATATATTCAGAATAAAAAAGACTGCAAGCATATATTTGTCGTCCTTTGATAATACCTAGTGCTAGGTTTGGGGCCTGGGTACCACTAAACAACTCGCGGCACCCATGGAAAAACAAGGCAACGAAAAGTATGTGTATTAACGATTCATAAGGTGGAGCTATAACGCCTCCATCGCTGATTGTATATGTTCTCTCATCTACTGTAAGTCTTTACTGCTGTGGCACCCTGATTGTTCATATAACTCAAACTTCAGCCAGTATGAGGCCAGTCCATAAAAATACTTCACCATCCAAAAACACCCCAAACCACTAATGTGGTGAGGCCGGTAAGGATAGTAGGAATTAGATTAAGGTAGAGAAGGGTAAAAGGGGATTTGAGGCTGGGGATGGGGGGCAAAGGTGGTGTGGTGGGGGGGGGGGGGGGGCAGGGGGGGGGGTTAATGGCCACTGGCCTCGGATAAGTAACTTAATACTATCAAGTCACCCCAAACTGTTTTAAACCACCCCAACCCGTCATCATGGGGTATGACGGGGTACCCTGGAGTAGATAGGATAAAAGTTTAGTATAGATAGGGTATTTACGAGGCTAGGAAAGAGTAAATGAGGAGAATTTGTCACTGACAAACACATGCTTCATTCCCCATGCCCGTCATGCCCCATGAGGGTGGTTTGGGGTCATTTACAGAGTGGTAAGGGGTGATATGACTCTAATTGGTGACATGCCCAAGACCTCCCCACATTAACCCTTTTGTACCCTTCCTTAATCCAACCTAATCTGCTGTACCTTCTCCCACTCTGCAATAAGAATGTGGTTTGGAATGGTTTTGCGTGATTCTATGAGCTCTTTTGACACAATTTTGTTTCTTGTTAATAAGGCCTATTAAGTTCTAACGAATGGTCATTTTCAGCTAAGAGCAAGTGTTTCGCCAGTTTCTGTGTTTAGTAAGACCCAGCTTGCCGAATTACGCATGTTGTGTAAATACTTGAACCGGGCCGCGCTGTTATCATCACCCTGCACTCATTTCAACAACTACGCTATGGCGGTGACCCTTTGTAGGGCAGAATTCCTATAAAAGAAAGAAAGCTAGAATCTCGTTCAAAAAAAATCCTAAAATTTGATTGAACGGTCTAGTTTTCAAAATAACATGGCGTCCGTCACGGACTCACTTTCTGGAAAAATACTTTTTGGACTATATAGACAGTCAGAGGTAAACTAGAGCATGTGAGCAGGGGCTCACGTATACCCCCAGCCAGCACCACCGCCTAACAGAAACACACTTAATACAAAACTTTAAAGCAAATGATAATGAATGATACGCAGAAGGAGGCTCAGATACTCTCTTACTTGATACAGCTAGTCATACCCAATGTTTGGCCTAAATATCAAAATCCTAGCTATAGAGATTCCTGAGACATCTGTGACAAAAATTTAATTGGAAAGAAAGAAAAATGGACAAAATAGGGAATGATACACATATTGAGGCTGATACTCTCTTACACAATACAACTAGTCACACCCAATATTTGTACCAAATTTCGAAATCCTATCTGTAATGGTTCCTGAGAAATCTTCGATAGCAATTAAATTGGAGAGGAAGAAAAATGAGGGAATAATAAACAGATGGAGGCTGATGGTCTCTTATATGATACAACTAGTCATATCCAACATTTGTAACAAATTTCAAAAACCTAGGAATAGTGGTTCCTGAGAAGTCTTTGACAAAATAAAAATAATTGGAGAGAAAGAAAAATTGGACAAACAAAGGAACAATAAGTAGAAGGAGCTGAAGTTCTCTTACACTATACAACTAGTTATACCAAACATTTGTACAAAATTTCAAAACTGTAGCTGTAGTGGTTCTTGAGAAATCTGTGACAGAAAAAAGGTTGATTTAATAGGATAGAAAGCAAAAATGGACAAACAAAGGGAATAATAAGCAGGAGGAGGCTGATGTTTTCATATATATTACAGCTAGTCATTACCAAGGTTTGTACAGTATTTTAAATACCCTTACTGTAGTAATTCCTGAGAAATCTCTGACAGAAATTTAATTGGAGAGAAAGAAAAATGAACAAACAAAGGGTTTGATAAGCAGTAGAAGACTGATTCTCTCTTACACTGTGCAACTAGTCATATTAAACCTTTGTACCAAATTTCAAAATTATAGCTGTAGTGGTTCCTGAGAAATCTTTGACAAAAATTTAATTGGAGAGAAATTGGAGAGAAAGAAAAACTGGAAAAACAAAGGGAATGATAAGCTGGAGCAGGCTGATTCTCTCTTACACAGTACAACTAGTCATACCCAACGTGTCTACAAAATTTCAGATACCCTTACTGTAGAAGTTTTTGAGATATCTTTGACAAAAAAATGAACTGGAGAGAAAGAAAGAATGGACAAAACTAATAAAGGGAATGATAAGCAGCAGGAGGCTGATTCTCTTTTACACGGTACAACTAGTCATACCCAACGTTTGTACCAAATTTCAAAATCCGATCTTTAGGGGTTCCTGAGAAATCTGTGACAGAAAAAAATGTTAACAAACACATAAACATATAAACGGAAAAACCAAAAACTATATACACCCTATATACTTCGTATACCGGGGGTATAAATAGAGATAATTTTATGGTTGAATTTGAGTAAATATAGGATATTATGATTGATAGAGAGACTGTCTTTCCTAATTTTCGTCTCATTCAAGTCACAGTGAATTTTCTGTGACGACTACAGCAAGCAAACCATCACCCGACAAAACATCATGTTTTTGACATATAAACGTCCGATGAAAAAAAATGAAAAAACATGATGTTTTGGTACAGAACTAAAATAACATGAGAAGCACTAAGATGAGCCTGTACTCTACAAAATGGTTACCACTCGACTGACCTGCAGGACAAAATCTTCCCTCTGGGCCATCATATATTGCTAAATTAGTATTGCCAGGTACACTGTCATCATAGAGTGTGAGGTGAGCAGGCTGATCATGATCGTGGTTGGTTCCCGTCAGTGATACAGATGACAGGAGGTCGAAGGTCACCTTACCATCAGGTTTTGGATAGTCTATCTGTTTACTTTCAGCAGCAGGTTTCAGATGGGTGTTGTCAGCACCTAAGATAAATAACAATTTGGTTAACCAGCATGAAGCAGTTTGACCTAGAACATTCACAAATCTAAACCAGGGCCAAGACTATTTACTGGATAGTTAACAGTGTGTTAACTTTAGAAATTGGCAGGCTGATCATTTCAAGCACATTATATTTTCAGTACATGAAAGATGGTTTAAAAGAACATCTCTGGCCATCCATGACAAATTTCAAACATTTCATTGTACAGGTATATAAATTTTTAAGCAGCTTTACTTCTTAAACATCCACTGAAGAACTCCTTTATTCTTCTGCAGTTCCAGAATCAAAAGAATGGTTGAGTTGGGTGTACTGCTTGAGAATACCAACCAGTTATAAATAAAAATTTCTATGTACATAAAACATTCTGACAGAGGTCCTGGGTTCGAATCCCGGTCTGGCCACATACTTTCGTTTCTCCTTCCGCTGATTCAAGAAGGGCAGTTGTCAGTTACTGGCGAAAGTATGTGCACTTAGTACTGGTTAACCGTTTAGGAGGTCTAAGCCTGCCCAGGAATAGTGTGGTTAGGTTAACTGACCGTCCCGACATGACCTTAGTTGTGTACCGTGGACGTTAAGCATCAAATCAACCAACCAACCCATATCATATATGAATTATAAATCTAACATCCTGGCACCACAATAACCAGGCCCCGAGGTTATAAAACTTTTTTTGTGCTCAACTCAGCTGAGCATGGATTTTTCTCTGCTGATAAGTATGAAAATGCCAACTAATGTTGGCATTTTCATATTCATTAGCAGAGAAGATTTCATACTAAGCTAATTTGGGTAAGAAAACAAATGTAATTCTCAGTAATTTGCTATTTATTAGCAGGTATAATTTCATGCTCAGCTGAGTTGAGCATGGAAAAAGTTTTATAACCTTGGGGCCTGGCTAATTCTGAAATTGCTCTTTTGCACTTTATCTGTCAGACCAGAGTATCCTACACAAAACCTTTTGCATTACAAACTAAAACTTACCAAGATCTGTTAATTTACTCAAGTACTATTCAATACCTGACATGTGTGACTTTACACATATGTATGTATCTTTACATCATTAACCTCAGTGATTGAATTACCATATATGCAGTAATCTTTGTGGGTTCAAATTTTCGCGGTCAAGGGTCGAAAACATAAACATTAATTTTCGCAAATTTTAATTTTTGCGGTTAGCAGCATAAGCGAAAAGCAAAACTTCTTCTTTTTTCACTTGAGCCAGTTTGTTCATTGCCGCAGGTTAATGAACAAACTGGCTCAAGCGAAAGTACTAGCAATTACCGAAGCAAACAGAAACAAAATATATGAACACTGTGTCTACAGAAGAAACAGGAAATTATTCGCAATTTTAATACTCGCGGTTTAAGTGACCCCAAAATACCGCAAAAAATGGAACACCACGAAAATTACCTTATATACGGTATCTGTAGTATTTTATGCTTTTAACTAGCTTTACTGATTAAGTATACTCCTCGCCAAAAGTTTAGCATAATTATTTGTGAAGTTAGCAGCAGAAATAACTGATTAAGGGGACTTCTTATAACTAAAACCAGAGGGCCAATGGCCCTATATCGCTCACCTGAGCACTGAGGTTATGTTGGAAAAGCTAAGTTGCCACAGCAACAAAACAACATGCATAACAGCAATAAAACACACCATTTATGTAGAGGATGATATCACAAACATTTATGCAAAAAATAAGCTTTATCCCCCCTTAATGGCTTCTGAGAAGAAGATATTTGGCAAAAGAAAAAAAAAATGAAAATTTGGCCTTTCAGTTGCAATGGCAACCAATCAAAATCAGGTCCTTGGGCAAAATTCATATAGTTGGTAGAGGACTACTCTAGGAACATTTCTGTAACGCTTTTGTCACAATATCTGCAGTATCACATAAATAAATACCAAATGTCCACTTTCACCATTGTAAGTCTATGGGAACTTTGAGTTGCCATAGCAAAACCAGTTCACATGGGCAATGATAATATGAAATATACTTTAGGTAGAGGCTAAATTAATATGTATGCAAAGTATCAGCTTCATCCTCCTCATGGCTTTACTTTTCCCATTATAAGTCAATGGAAACTGTAAGTTGCCATAGCAACCAAAGTTCTTATGGGGTTGGAAGAAAAAACAAAATTTAGGTAGAGGCTTCTGTCATCAACAGGTTTGCACAATATCAGCTTCATCCCCCCATATGGCTTCTGAGCAGAAGATTTTTTCATTTTATCTTCTTCTTTTTTTTCGAAAATTTACCCTATATTTTGCCATGGCAACCAATCAAATTCAGCGACCTGGAGAAAATTCATTAGAAACATAGAGGACTATTCAAGAAACATTTCTGTAGAAAGAAAATCTAAATAAATGCAGTGAGACAGCAAAAATTGCCAATTTCCATTTTCCCCATTATAAGTCAATGGAAACTCTTAGTTGCCATAGCAACCAAACTGCTGGAGAAATTGCCATGACAAACAATAATTCTATAGAGGCTAGTACTAAGGTTCTTTCTGTAAAAATTGAGCTTTATTGGCCACACAGTTTCTGAGGAGATGATTTTTTAATATTTTTCTATTTTTAACCATTCGGTTGCAATGGCAACCAGCCAAACTGCACAATTTGCATAAATTTAACAAGACTGGTTGAGGACTACTCAAGGAACATTTCTATGAAAGTTTTGTCAAAATATCTTCAATGACATAGCAATAAATGCAAATATCCTATTTTGCCATTATAAGTCAATGGCAACTGTAAGTTGCCATAGCAACCAAACTGCTAGAGCAACTGCCAAGAAAAACAGTATTTTTATAGAGGCTAGTACTAAGATTCTTTCTGTGAAGCCTAAGCTTTATTGGATTCACAGTTTCTGAGGAGAAGATTTTTTAATTTTTTAACCATTTGGTTGCCATGGCAACCAGCCAAATTGTGTAATTTATAGAAATTTCATGTGGTTGATAGAGGACTACTCAAGGAACATTTCTGTAAAAGATTTGTCAAAATATCTGCAGTGACATAGCAATAAATGCAAATTTTCAATTTTTCCCATACAAGTCAATGGAAACTTTACGTTGCCATAGCAACCAAAGTTACGAAGGGATTTGGATAAAAAACAGTATTATTGGTTCCCCCTGCCTATAGATGCTGTATATGAAATTTGGTAACAATGGGCCTCGTAGTTTCAGAGGAGATGTCGTTTGAAAACATTGACAGACGGACGACGGACGACGGACGACGGACGGCGGATGCCTGCCTATACTATAAGCTCACCTGTGAGCCTTCGGCTCAGGTGAGCTAAAAATGTGTGGTTATGGATCCTAACCGAAGCAGTAATGTACAATGAAAACACCTACACACTGGATGTTTGAAACCCTACATCTGTTTGGATACACAACGACAAAAAATAAATCCACTGTAAGTAAAGTACAATTTTTGACACTTTTTAAAAGTGTGTCCAAAACATCATCAGTTTTATTTTTTCACACACCTAATTACCATAGTCTGTAGACGACATGTTAAATCTTAATTTGCTACATTGATTGTGTATCAGTCATTTCTAAATCAGACATAAAAGAAACTCTTGTCAATACTTGTATTCTTAATCATTAACAATGCAATTTTCATATGAATTCTTATCATTTTTGTCCAACAGAAAACTGTCGGTCTTTGATACTGGCACTTCAAATTTTATGTGTAACTAACTTGTTCCGTGGTCTCCTGTCTGACGTGCGACACTTTTTTCCTGGCACGACATTTCATATGCAGAAAATAAGAACTAGAAAACTACTACTTTAAACAAACTGTCGAACCGCCAAAATACTTTTACCTGATAATTTTTGACAAAAATCTCATGGAGCATATGCTTAAGTATTCTATCTTTCCAAATCCATAAATTATATCCTTATTTTAAAGTTTGTTAATTTTCTGCAGAATTTGTAACAAAGGTACCGTAAAGCTGAAATATGTTAAACTTTTGGCGAGGAGTACAGTATCTCAGTATAAAAAACAAAGTGAGACTTTACCTTCATGGTTAAATGTCCATGGCTCCTTCCCCCTAGCTACGATATAGAACAAGCCAGTATACATCACACCACCATAGAGACCAAGTTTTGTGTTGAAAGAGGGACGGACATTACGAGCAGCTTTCAGCTCTGAATATATCCAACTTTCCTTGATTCTATCTTCATATACTGTTGGCTGTAAACCTGAACATAAACATAAAAGCCAAGCTGAGAAAAACTTTTAACTGCATGTACATTCTGTGAATATTAAGATCATCCACAAGCCCTGTCAGAACTGAAATTATACTTCAGGGATGAAGCACATGGGAGGAGCTAAAGCATCAACCGTGATGTACTTCATGAGAAATTTTTGCCACATCGGAAAGACTATGAGATCTATATATAAGATTCCATGATATTTCCCAAATGCTTTCTGATATTACTCCATGCAAATGTATGTTGAGAGAGGTCTAATGAGGTGCTACAAGATATGCATTCATAGAGAAATCTATATCAAAATTAAATGAGCTGTGACACAAAAAAACCCAACAAAGTGGTTGTGCACCCAGCGCAGACACAGATCAGCCTGGGTATCCACCCAGTCTGATCAGACTTTGCCTAGCATTTAAAGGGTAGCTTAGGGTCTAAGCTACCTCCATGCGACTGTAAAGACCAGACTGGACAGATGCCCAGGCTGACCTGATTCTTCGCTTGGCGCACATGCCACTTTGTTGATTTAGTCGTGTCGCAGCTCATATGATCAAATATAGCCTTTTCCCCAATGCCCTGAAATGTTAAACATAAGAAAAAAGTAACCATACCAGTGGTAGGTGAACTAAGATTTTCATCAAAGATAGTATCAAACACTGATTCTGCTGCCAGCAGTCCACTCTTCATTGCCGTGTGAGTGCCTTTTATCTTTGGCACATTCAGGAACCCAGGACTGCAGCCTATCAAACAACCACCAGGGAATGTTAGCTTTGGAATGGACTGAAATGCAAAAGGTGATGCAGAACATAATTAAATTAAAGCTTGCCAACAGAATGACATTTAACAAACAACTTGCAAAGTTTAAAGAGAATGGATACATTCTGTGCCATTTCATAGTTTGCATCCTTTCTACATGAGTCAACTCATTAAGAAAAGTATTTGCTCCCCTAGGAGCAAACGCTTTCTGTTAAGAATTGCTTCAGTTTCTGAAGAGCTTTATTTTAATACAGGGAAGCAAATAGGATGTCACAAAATTTGTTTTGCTTATAAAAATTTGGAAAACATACAGTGAGCAGTCCTACATCAAAGGGCACTTGTCTGCCCTGCCCCTGTGTAAACAATAAAGACTCAGATCAGCCTGCAGATTTGTGCTGTCTCTTTAGCAGCTGATCTGAATTGAGGCTATTTTCACCTGCCTTTAGGCAACTCCTCTCTAGAAATCAAATCTTCATGGTATAGCCCTACAATGATGTGTCTTGTTGTATCCGTCTCAATAGTTATTTACCTCTGTCCCTATATAACCACCATGTCCCGATATGATCATAATATCTTATGCAGTTGCCCACTGGAGATCCAGAAAGAGAAACCGGATGTTAAATATTCAAAACATCTGGGCCCGTATTCATAAAGCCACTTAAGTCGTTGCTATGCGGTTGCTAAGGCTAAATATCTATAAAGGAGATTCCCTACAACTATGAAATTTGGTCTGGAGGAACAGTCTTACAAAGACTGTTCCTCCAGACCAAATTTCATAGTTGTAGGGAATCTCCTTCAAAGAAATTTAGCCTTAGCAACAGCATAGCAACCACTTAAGTCGTTTTATGAATACGGCCCCTGATCAAAATTATAAAGAAGTTAAATAACCTTTCATAAGGCAGGACATTGTTTACCTGAAAACCCCCTTCATTCAAAGCTCTAGCACCATAGGCAATTCTGTTTCCTCCAACAAATGTGTCTACCACCCAGGGGTGGGTCTTGAATCTCTGGAATTCCTGGTATGGGCTCAGATAAGGATTTGTATAATCCAGACCAACCTATAGCAAACATGAAATAAAAACCTTAAACAAGAATTCCGCAAAATGCAGTTTCTCACCTGTCTGCACATGGTCACAAAGAAAAGCTAAATGAGAAACTCGAATAAATTTACAGCACCAGGGGCCGTATTCATAGAACGACTTAACTTGTTGCTATGCTGTTGCTAAGGCTAAATTTCTATAAAGGAGATTCCCTACAACTATGAAAATTGCCCTGGAGGAACAGTCTTACAAAAACTGTTCCTCCAGACCAAATTTCACAGTGGTAGGGAATTTCCTTTATAGATATTTAGCCTTAGCAACTGCATAGCAACGACTTAAGTGGCTTTATGAATACTGCCCCTGAAATGTAAAACAAATGTCTCGCTTCTGCTAGTCACATATGAGACAGCAAATTCTTTCATTTTATGAGATTTTAAAGGAGTACAGCCGGAAAGTGTTTATGTGTTGACCTAACTTTTACCATATATCCTTTACTTGCTGATAAAACAAATATGTCTATGGAACTTGTTTTGCTTAAGCCATGAAAATAATACTTTAAAATAATTTTTAATCTGTCAGTATGAACACTCTGACTGATACGATAAAAAATTGGTATTCTTTCCAAAGCAAAAGGTTCACAGAAACTGACCTTTTGTTTCATTGGTATTCACTATTTTTATTTCTCCAGGGTATTACTTTTGCATGCATGGCAAATCTCAAATCTTGTAAGAAGAAACAAGTGCAATAAGGTACATACCACAACCCCTACAGCTACCAGTGGTCCCTCATCAAGATGATACATAAATGAACCACCATATACTGACGGATCCTGGAAATATACAAATACAAATAAACTGGTCTAAGTTTTTAAAACTATTAAAACTTCATATAGCTAGATATTCCATATGAGAAAAATTTAAAGTCCCATATGAGGAGGAACATCCAATTATGTAAAGTTTAGGTAACATGACTGCAAAAGCATCTCACATTTTTTTGCAGCAAAAACTGGCACATTTTTTGTGTGTATTAAAAGACTTGACAAATTTTTGACTAAGACTCTGTTATGCTATCAATACTTGCCACTTACCACAGTCCTGTCAGGTTCTGCAATGTTTTGCCATACAGACATTGTGAACTGGCCCTTTTTTTTTTAAATTTCCCATTTTAGCAAATAGAAAGACAAAAATAGAAGGCCTTAGGTGTTAAATATAGGGGTTTTATTAACCATACGTCCGTTGGTCCTGGACCAGTAATTTTAGGGCATGGCCAGTTGATGTCTTTGGTAGCTGGTCCTGCAGACCAACTGATTTTGAAATTAAATGAAAACGCATGACAACAAAGAATAGCCGAAACATCAGGAGGACCACTTAAATTGTGGCTAAGTTGGTCCTGTGGACCACAAGTCATTCAGTCCTTAGCGAAATCCCTGAAATACAATTCAAACATTTTATTAGGTATCCTTGATGAACTTAAATATTGGGACCCCAAAAACCCATTAATATTCCATTTGTTCAAATGGAAAACATTAATTTTCCATTTGTTCCAAATGGAAAAATAATGTTTTTTTGATAACTCAATATTTAGGTACATTAGGGTAAACTCACAAATGGCCATCCTATGGTGTGTACTACAAGCCCTGGCTGGTGTTTAGCAGGATCAATCTCCCAAACTTCCTTCATACCGAGGCCATATGTCTGTGGCTGACAGTCCTTCCGTAAATCAAACTTCTTGTATAATTGTTTGGCAAGATGTCCATGGCAACCTTCTCCAAATATTGTCACTTTAGCATGAAGCTCCATGCCACGTTCAAATGATTCCTACAACATAAAATACTGGTTTTTAGGAAAACTGTTTGTGTGGCAATTTTGTTGTCTACTATATTTGCTCTAGATGCTCAGAAATGTCAAGAAACAAAAAGTGTAGACAGATAAGACCACTCATGGAGGAGCAGGAAATAGCCATGGAAACTGCATGAAACTGATAGAGGAGTTGTGAATACAAGAACTTAGCATGCTTTTTGACAAAACAATTCCAGACAAAGTAATTAAATTCGATAATAATCACTATACAAGAGACATTCATGTACTGCCATATATTATCTTCATATCATCATATATTTTCATATCTTATTAAAATTATAAAAGGCAGACAATGGACATCCAGAATTCTTTTTTCTAGCCTTGTTGTAGACTCCATTATGGAAACTCTTACTTTTGGAGATCCATCTTTGTGAATACCAACATCATTGGTAGCTATTCCTTTCACACTGCCATCTTCGTGGTACAGAACCTGTTAAAAAATTCCAGCCTTGTTATCAAATTTCCGGCATTTACCTTTTCATACAGACTAAGGTTGGGCCTGTAAAATCGATTTAAGCCCCCCAGTAATTCATTACTGATCGTTCCAAGGCGGTAGTTCTGTTGTGGTTCTCTGTTGCCTGTTTTTGGCGTCAGAGTTTCTGTGATGTTTTACCTTATGTATGTTCTTATTATTTTTGGTTCGGTTTGGGTTGCTGAGTGGCCACCTTTTGGGAACAAGCTGCTCACTCGGTTGGCCATATGTTCTCTGTATCTTGATTATTTGTAATCTTAGTTGTTTCCAACTATGGTTTGAGGGCTGGATTTGGATTTTGATTGTTTCAGTTCCTGGTCTTTGCATACTTTTTACTTTTAAATAAAAACAAAACACACACACACACACACACACACCCCAAAAAAAACAACAACACACACACAGAAAAACAACATAAGTTGGTACATGAATGCATGCATGATGCATGAGATATATATAGCAAATGCGAATAAGGGTTTAAAAACAACTCAGTATTGCATTAAAAGTGCTTTTTTGAAATGAATGGATGAAAAGGAGTACATTTATTTGGCCAAGAGCTGTGAACTGGACATCTTGTGATGACCTACTTAATACTTATACTAATTAAATTCTTACTTTGCTAAAATGTTCATTTTGTCACTAAAAGTGACATTTAATACAAATTATCAACAGTTCTATTTCCATACTTGTGTAAAGTACATGTATATATATATATGCAGGCTGAAATAAATGAGCAGCAAAGAAAGTATCTTCAGACCATGTGCTTGTAAGCAACAATCTGATCTCATCTGAGTTACTTGCAAACAGTATTTAAGTTTGATGATTGATTGATTGATTGATGCTTAACGTCCTCGGTAAACAGCTATGGTTATGTCGGGACGGTCAGTTAACCTAACCACACTATTCCTGGGCAGGCTTAGACCTCCTAAGCGGTTAACCAGTACTAAGTGCACATACTTTCACCAGTAACTGACAACTGCCCTTCTGGAATCAGCGGAAGGAGAAACGAAAGTATGTGGCCAGACCGGGTTTCGAACCCAGGACCTCTGACTTATGAGTCAGGTGCCCTACCGATTGCGCTACGCGGCCCGGCCCAGTATTTAAGAAACATTCCTTGACAGGACAGACTGAACCATCAATATATGGATACTGGAAGGATCAATTATATATATATATTTTAACAGTAAAACCAATAAATTCATACTAACCTCACTAGCAGCATATCCAGGATACAGTTCCACACCCAGTTCTTCTGCTTGCTCTCCCAACCACCTCACAAAATTACCTAGTCGCACCAGATAGTTGCCATGGTTATTTAATGGGTTACCTAATTCAGACAAAAATGTAAAATAACTAACTACACTTCACACTAGACATAAAGTTAAAAGATAAGTAAATGAGCCGCGACGTGACAAAACCAACAATGTGGTCTTGCGTCCAGCGCAGACTCAGATCAGCCTGGGCATTCGCCCAGTCTGATCAGAGTCTTCACTTTCCGCATGAAGGTAGCTTAGTCCCTCAGCTACCCTTTAAGTGCTTAGCAAAGAGTCTGATCAGACTGGGTGATTGCACAGGCTGATCTGAGTCTGCGCTGGGCGGACGACCACATTGTTGGTTTTCTCGTGTCGCGGCTCAAATGATGAAGAATTAATTCAGTTAGATCCCATATACTGCAATCAAAACCAAAAATGGCAAAGAAGTACATAAAATGATAATCGTTCACAAAAGGCATGCACAGTAAACTGAACATGCATCTCTTTCCAAGACAGGTGGCCATTCATTACCATTAGCAATGTCACAGGAATTACCATAAATTTTGAAAGGTCCCTTAGTCTGCTATTCCGAAAACTTGTCAAGTTGTCTTTTGATAAATATACATTCATCTTATTCATATTTTAAGATTGATTGATTGATTGATTTATTGCTTAACGTCCACGGTAAACAACTATGGTCATGTCGGGACAGTCAGTTAACCAAACCACACTATTCCTGGGCAGGCTTAGACCTCCTAAGCAGTTAACCAGTACTAAGTGCACATACTTTCGCCAGTAACTGACAACTGCCCTTCTTGAATCAGCGGAAGGATAAACGAAAGTATGTGGCCAGACCGGGTTTCAAACCCAGGACCTCTGACTTATGAGTCAGGTACCCTACTGATTGCGCTACGCGGCCCGGCCATATTTTAAGAGAATAGCAGTAATTGGTAAGATATAAATACAGTACTCACCAGGCACCATGGGGATAGGAAAACTGCCCTTCTCTGTTAAGAACCTGAACATGTCCTTTTTAACAGGTGTCTTCAATGGAGCCTGAAACCAATATATGCAAATCAACATTGCAGGTGACCAAAACTGACAAAGAGTTTTACAACTTTATGATTGGAGCCAATTCATATTGGGGTGTAAATTCCACTCCCCTGCCCACATGTGGGAGTTGACTTTGGTTTTTGGGAAGAAGAACATCTATATTTACCAAGCTTAAAGTGCTTTTTTCTGACTCGTAATATCACAGAATGATGATTTTTCTTTGCAAACCAGAAGTTTATGTGCACATTTTTCGGTCTGGTTCTACTGCTTGTTCTTGTTGTTCACCATATATATTATTCTATTCTACCCATTGGAAAGGAGGGGTGAGTATTTCCGGATCTCTACAAACACATTTTGAATACCCATTTGAATTACCTAGATGGGAAAATTATCAAATGGGTACTTAAAGCATGTGGTTTTATGGAAAAACCTGCATGTGGAGATTTTAGACAAACTTTTATTCATAACCAGGGTGAGTGGAAAAGTTTTAAGGGTAAGCCACACACTCTACAGAGTGGGTAAAAAAAACTTTTATGCTCCTGAGTTATAAGCCAACTGATTTTTCAGTACAACTGACCATCAATCTCTAGTTCACCTCAAACACTTGAGCTTGTGTACTCTAGCTGTGTAGCAAAATTTGTTATTTTGGCACTAGCCCTGAAAGGACAACCCTGATTCTTTGAAAAGTACTTGGGTACTCAGTATCAACTTATTATGGCTTCATCACAGAATGTTATGAGTTTGTATCATATCATATTCCAAATGCAAAACTTATGCTAGTTCTCCAATGTACTGAGCTACACATTTTTGCTCTTTGTGCAATTTTAAGAGTGTATTAAAAGGGTTTCTGTGTATACTTAAAAGTACAAGGTACCCTCCACAGCAAATACTTACCCCTCTTTCCTTCCAGTCAGGAAACAACTCATCCAGAGCTCTTGTTTCTATGCAAGCACCAGACAAAATATGGCCGCCTGTAAATAACAAGTGCACAAATAATTATAAATGCACACTAAATCTAGTTCCTTCTTTGTTTATCCATTTATTAATATTTATGAATAGTGGGAAATTTTTGCGTCATGAAATTTTCACGGCATTGCCCAAAAAGCATGAGGATAAATTTTTCGCGGTTTTAAATTTTCGCAGAATGATGCTAATATCAGCGAAAAATAAAAATTGCATTTGCAAACTCGGCATTTTGCCACCGATGGTGTTATTTTGACGAAGACAAACTTGGGGCTGTCTGCATTTGGAGAGCACATATAACCTCCCTTTTATTGTATTTTCCAATAATCCGAGGGGAAACACTTTCAGACAAAGGGCCATTTGAATTTGGGAGGATACCACTTCCATCTTTTTTCACCAAAAAAAGTTAAGATAGACTTTGTACAAATCAATGTTTATTACATAGAAACAGTTAAAATGTGCGAGCAACTGAGTGATGGGCTGTTGTTGAATATAAAAGTAAAATGAACTCACAGTCAATGAAAATTAATTCAATTGTACTTCCATAATTAGGGACAAGTAACCGTCAATCAATCAATTACAGTGACACAGCCTGTTCAAATTGTAATTACCTGCTAATTACCTGCGGACATAATTGGGCCGCAGGTAATAGCTGCAGAGCTACATACTTAATGTTTTGTCGGGCGCCTTAAATACCACAACCATATGTTTGGAAATTTTGGATTACTGCTTTGTACAAACTTGGAAAATATTTCGCAAAGTTTAATTTTCGTGGATCTCTACCAACCGCGAAATTCCACGAAAATTAGGCATCACGGAAATTTCCCATTGTACAGTAACATGTATATATATTCATTGACACTTTATCTTTTTACTTGTTCTTTTTTTGCTTTCACACTGATCACAAAACAGTACATAAAACTCACAGACTGATTTTATCCAAAAAGACTAATACTTTGATCCATTTATCAAAATATATTGAACTCAATTTCTATAGGTAAAACAACTAACAACATTTCAAGCTGTGGAATGCTATAACTTGCCCATCTGGGCATTGTCACAAAACTATGCTAAGCCAGAAAGCTCCAAGAAAGTTTATATCAACACCAAAAATACCTATGTCTTGGTTCTGCTAGCTGCTGGTAAGACAATACCCATATTTCCTGAAAGGCTAGTTAAAAGATAGGTAGTTAACTATCCTTTCAAGAAATATGTCCCTTTAGCTACATCCATGTGTTATGTAAGTAAGTCATTCCAACAAAGAACTGGGGACTTCTGAAAGTGATAGCTGTATTACCATTTCTTCAAGTTTTTTCAAGACTGAAATGGTTGGAAATATTCATCTGGCTAGCTGTGACTATCCTTCAACCACTAGCCCTAATAAAAGCCCACACTGTGATCAAAAACCTGTTCATGGGCATATACAAATGGACATTTTGAAAGCCTATCTTAGCCTATGCATGTATAGCAATTTGAACCAATAAACAATTATTAAAAGCTACATGGTCTAGTTATTTACAAGATACACAATGCATGCCCTTATCAGATTGCATGTTGCTAATGCAATTTGCATTAGGCTTTATGATGGTTTTTGTCATTTCATGGCTCATTATATACTGTACAACCTCAATACTACTACCTATAATGCTATTCTGGGTATACTTATTTATTTGGATATGAAATGGAGCTTTCTCTATCAATCAAGTACCCCAGTTATGTAAACTAATCAAGTGTAATTCAGCTATTATATAGGTTTTCCTTTTCCAAAGCAATCTCGAAAATCTAGATCCATCTTGTACAATTTCGGAATTGTTTTGGAAAGGAACAACCTTTGTCTCACAATAGAAGAAAGGAAGTGGCTATTGACAACCGGTTGTCAATAGCGAATGTTCGCTATTGACAACCGGTTGTCAATAGCGAACGTTCGCTATTGACAACCGGCTGGAATATTCCCTATCAAATTAAGTTGGGCCAGTTAAGATCTACGGAATATTGAAGAAATAATTTGGTAATATGAAAATTTTATAGTATCTTTAACAAGAAAATGTGAATATGGAGATGTCATGATACTATTTCAACAAGTATTTATTTCATGCTTTTTTGAACTTATATTTGAGCAGATATCAACATAGTATTTGAACAGTAAAGGCTTAAATGATGTTTTCTGCTATAGATATTGCTTCAAAACTCCAGAATCTGATAGACAAGTTTTGATAGTCATCAGTTCCATTTTTTTGCCCCCAACTTTGGAGAAGTTGGGGGGCATATTGGTTGAAATATGGTAAAATATTATGTCATGGCTCTCATTAAGATTTGGACAGACACTCGGTGCCAGGTGTGTGCAGCTATGGTTATGTACCCCGAGTCACTTGGGGAACGTCTTTAAGAAAATTGAAACAGAACAGAACAGAATCTCATTAAAATTATTCTACAAAGGAATGTAATGCAACTGAACATTACTGTAAAATTTGGACAGACGGATCTAAACAATCAGTGCAGACCCAGATTAGACTGCCACTAAAGGAGCAGTCTGATTAGAGTCTACTCTGTTTGCCACTTCATCTACATCTTTTAGATGCATTGTAAAACTAAATACATCCCAGCAGGCACACGACGTTGAAACAATGTCGTACTGACGTCGATGTGACGTTATGACGTCGCATCGACGTCAGTAAGACGTCATTTCGACGACATGTGCCCGCTGGGATGTAGTTCCATTTTTAGGACCAATAATGGTCATCATTTTAGCTATCCCAAGTTTTTAGAATTTTTACGACAGATGCTCTTTAACCTTATATTTCTTTGTAGCTCAAACCCACTTATAACCTATGAAATCCAAACATAGCACAATGCAGGGGCTTTAATATAATTGCTAAGACAACAACTCACCCATTTCAGAGGCCTTTTCTACCAAGCATACCCGCAGTTCCTTGCCTTGTTCATTAGCCAATTGTTTGAGTCTACAGGCTGCTGAGAGACCAGCAGGGCCACCACCGACAATCACAACATCAGCTTCATCACTAAACCTCTCCATATCAATATCTGAGAAAACAGTTAAACATGACAAGAAGTCAGCAGCGCTCCAGATAAGAAGGGGTAACAAGGATAATTTGGGGATAATTATCCATATTTATATATCCATACGTTGTGACCCATCATTAGAACTGTCTTGCTGAGACGGTTCTAATGAGGATTCACAACATATGTTTTTGTTTAGAGTTAGAAAAATTATCTTTGAATTATCCTCAGTACCCCCTCTTATTTGGAACTCTGAGTCAGCAATGAAATAAGGTCTTTCTTTTGCACATGGTATCGATAAACAAATAATACTACGAAAGCAAGTTTTTCATGCTTTTCACATACAGGAATTGTTGCAATTTAAAAGTTAAGAGCCATAAACTAGTTTCATTATTCCCACTAAATCTGCATCGTCAAAATCACTTTTTTGCTTAAATGTTGGAATTTACGCCTGCTTCAATGTTTCTCAGTTAACAAATGATAGACGTCATTTTGCTCACTTATGCTTCCATACAATTGTGTCAATCTACAGTATCACTGATGTTTAAAGCTACATATTTAAGATGAAGAAAGCTACTGACATACACTATTGCAGCCAGCATGGCTGTTATCAAGTTTGACTTTTTCTAAAGTGGAAGTTCTAAGTGTCCTAGAATTGTGATTTACTGAACCAGTACCTTATTCATTGCTCCAGATAAGAAGGGGTAACAGAGAGAATTGAGGGATAATTTTCCTTATTTTTCCATAAAAATATATGTTGTGAGCCATCATTAGAACCGTCTCGCTGATACGGTTCTAATGAGGGGTCATAACATATGTTTTTGTTTAGAGATAAGAAAAATTAACTCTGAATTATCCTCAATACCCCTTCTTATCTCGAGCTCTGCTTATTATCAACATTTGTCCACTTCAGACTGTAGTTTAGATGTTTGTTCATGGTGTTACATGTTGAAGTTCTAAATCAATTTTGTCACATTCTCATACACCATAAGTACCAACTTAGTTGTATGGCTACAACTTCATTTTTTCTGCTATTTTTTACAAAGGTGAATAACTTTTGGGGACTTCCTGTCCCTAGGCCATAAAGTCATGCAAAAAATGAGAGCCAACTCTTCAAGGTGAAAAATTTGCTCCTGTAGGAGCAAATTCTTCCCTGGAAGAGTTGGCTCTCCTTGAGAGGAGAGGTAAAATTAAAACTGACAGTTGCTTACCCTGACTGGCAGCTGCTTACCCATTCAACTTCCTTAATTGAATGCTGTAATTACCTGAAGACTTGAAAAAGTCAGACATGACCAGAAAATAACTAAGGCTGAAATTCCTGACCAGACTGCTCCTTTAGGGACTACCGGTAGGTCTACAACTTTTGCTAAAGCTCTCATGAATCAATAGGACACTCTGTGGATTCCGAAGTGGTTCACCTTTGTAGGAGTTGCACAAAATAGACATTCTAATGTCCCTTCAAATATAATGTGATGTCTGATTGGATGACAACCAAAATTTGCATGTTCAGTATGTGTGGTTTCCAACAAGCTATCGGAAACCTAACATTAATTTGAAAAGTCACTTCTCTTTGACTAATATTTGTTTTTATGTCGCTAAAAGTTTTGGGCACCAAGTACACTGCTCAAAACATTTAAAGGAACACCTTATATTTTTCCATAGACGACAGTGCAACGCATCCCCACTTTGAGGTAAAGTGCTTTTGATCGATAAAGACACAGATTTTCCATTTATTTTGCCATTTTTTTTAAAAGGGGCGAGGTTACTGACTGCACAGTTTTTGATCCAATATTTGTCCTGCCCTTGTCCATGGACAGATTTAAGTAAAACTGGAATTTTGCTAAAAATTTGCAATTATTCAGATCAGGTGAAAAGGGGGAAAATTTCAACCAAAATCAAAAGAACCATTTTGTCTATGAAAATTAAGGGTCTTTCAAGTTGACCCTTATTGAGAAGAACCCTTTGAACTGAAGTTTATGAGATTTTATAGACTTCAGCAAAATTACTCAATTTCAGAAAATAGGAAAATTGCAAAACTTGTACCATGGAAATGAGCAGGGCATCTGTTGTGTTGAAATTCTGGTTGTCTTAAACTTCGATTCTTCTTAAAAGTGCTGAAAAAAGATGGAAATTCTTGCCCACTGACGGTCAAATTTATGGGCCGTTAAACTGGGCACATGTTGTAGTAACATCTATGGGAAAATACCTGTTGCTCCTTTAAATATTTTTAGCAGTGTATGCAGTAAGTAACTTTCAAACGTTAGTGTTAAAATTCAAAAAGCATATTAAAATGGGGATACTTGCAATATAAATTGTCATTTAGAGAGGTAAATCATCTGTTTTATGGTCACAATTTTAGTGCTTTAAGTGTCCAAGAAAATGAAATTTAAGCCCATAAAGCTGATGATTTACCTGAGCCTTAAATGACAAATTTGAGTATACTCAGAGCTCTAGATAAGAGGGCGTATTTGGTGAAAATTAGGGATAATTTTTGTTAATTCTGCATAAAAACATATGTTGTGACCCCTCATCTGAACCGTCTCCACGAGACGGTTCAGATGAGGGGTCACAACATATGGTTTCGATGAAAAATAAGAAAAATTATCCTTAATTATCATCAAATATGCCGTCTTATCTAGGGCTCTGACGTACCTTTCCATCTTGGGTCTTTGTCTCTAGGATGTATTGTGTAATGTGTAGTAATCTTTGGAACAGTCAGGTCTGAGTAGTCTCTGTATGTGGCCTGTCGGAGACATCGTGGCAGATGGATAACTGTGAATCAGTAAAGATATATCAATATCATACAAGCTACAAAGCAAAATAAGTTACCATGTTCCCATGTATGTAGAATTTATTAAGTTTTGAATAAAACAAGAAATTCCGCAGAACGCTATGTCTTGCCTGAAATAGTGCCCTATTATAATGCATAGCTATTAGGGCTGTTCCATTTAAAGATGTGACCACCCTGGGGGAAGTAGCCCTAAAATGTGAACTACCTCCTATAGAACAGAATTAGACATGTCATGGTACCACCATAAGAACAGAATGTCTCCAAAATACCACCACCAAGAGACTTTTTTACACATAGTTAACCAGGGATGACTGAAGTTTGCCTCAGAAGGTAGACTCAGTCAGTTGTTCCCTTTGGCATACAAGGCCCACTTGTATGCCACTATCTGGACACTTTGTGGACACTGAGGGTTGGGTCCTAGTGTACAAGACGGAGAGATACCAACTCAGTCTAACTTATAATGCCTCATGGTGACAAAGGGTGGTTCCTAGTACGAATTTTCACACCACCTTTACCCAGTACTAAGCCTGTCTGACTACACCTCCTTACCCTTTGCAGACTTCTTGTGTTTCCTTTGGCCCCACCCCATAACCTCACCCCTAGCGTGATCCAGTTGTCAAAGCCTGGTCTCCATATAAACTATTTCATCTGTGATCATTATGTTCAGTTTCTAACTCTCCAGGGCAAGTAATGTTACCAGACTTATGATTTTATTCCCATTTTGTTTCTGTTCAATATGACCTGTTATACATTCTGATCCCTGGCCCTACCCAGGGGCAACCTACCATGAAGTAGAGCTGTCATTGATATCGCTGATATTGATGTATCTATAAAAATATCTGCTGTGATATTGAATCGATATGGGAAAAGTAAATATCGATATGTTTCGTGAAAAAAAAAGAGTATTTATTCTTACAGTTACCAGTGGTCATTTTCTTGTATCTACATGCTTCTTTTGCATAATTTTGGTAAATTCTTATTTATTTACATCCCTGATCTTGAGTTTGTGGGTAGACGCCATTTGCAATTCTATGCTTATGTCTAGTTCTCATTAGCTGGTCAGGTCGGTGAGGAACCGCTAAATGGAAGATGGAAAGACGAGCAGACTATTGGATTCATTTTTACTCACAGCTTCACAAAAATTGCATAAAAGAACAGCAAGAGCCTGTATAGCATGCATGTTTCACAAAGATTTCAACATTTATCAATACCGATTTATATTGATATATTGCAATATTTTCTATTGATATATCGATATGCCAAATGTCCAATCAATGACAGCTCTACTATGAAGTCAAAAGATGTTGGTCTGGGTAAGAATCATACTATATTAAAACTTTTAGCATAAAGAGAAACGCATATTCATATTGCATATTCATTAAATACATGTAGCGTTAAAGTATAAGGCAAGATCACTCAACCATGAATAAAGGTCAAGGACACAGGAGTCTAGTAAGTAAGTAAAGACTTTATTTAACGAGGGTGATAACATTTAGCATAACTAGCTAATCTACCATGAGGCCCTCAAGAAGTAAATTACATACACAATGTACAGGAATCTGCATGGATGCTTTGCTGCTGCTGCACTTGTTAGCATACACTATTAGACCAAGTATACCAGCATTAAACTTGCACACATAAGAAAAAATCAGACCAAAAAACACTAACAATGACATCATCCTAGATATGACCACTAGCCCTACCCTGGGGCCCAACCTAGGGGCATCTGCACAAACAAAAGCCAATGCTCCAGGATAGGTCCTCACCAAATATGAAGCAGGTACCTTGAATGTTTGGAGCTACAAGCCTTAACAGAATCCAAATAACCTTTAACGAAAAACTTTAACATCAACATCATCCTAGCTATTGACCTCTGGCCCACACTGGGACCAGACCCAGGGGCATGGTTGCATACAACTAAAGCCAATGCTCTAGGATAGGTCCATACCAAATATGAACCAGGTAACTTGAACAGTTTTGGAAATATAAGCATCTAAAAACTTTAACCAAAAACTTTAACATTTGTTAACATCAACTTCATCCTAGATATTGGCCTCCAGCCCCACCCTGGGGCAACCCAGGGGCATGGTTGCATACAACAAAAGATATCTATATACTATATATACTTATATACCTTCAGTATATAAGGTATCTTATATGTTTAGTCAGATAGCAAATATATATTTCATTCAAATTCAATGCATATACCTGATTTACTATATACATGTATCTTGAAAACTGTAAACAGTATCTAATATACTACATAAGATATATCTAAATTTAAGATATCAGATATCTCGTTAAGTACATATGGTACAATATCTTAAGTTCAGATATCTTATATACTTAAGTATATCTTATATATCAGATATCTTTTATAGTTCATATAATATAATTATGCCCCCCATGTCTAATGTGGGGGGGGGGGGGGGGGGGGGGGGGGGGGGGGGGGGGCGGCATGTAGTATCACCACTGTCCGTACTTACGTCCTGTCCTGTACAAAATGGTTTCCGTCCGATATCTTTTAAAAACATTGAACATTGGTGTCTTAAATTCATATATTATACACAGGCATATAATCATAAAATACAGGTCAATTTCGATTTAAGGTAAAATCCTTCTCTTATTATGGGAGTTATGGCTCTTTTTCGACTTCATTTTGTATGATAAAATGGGTTCCGTTTGATAACCTTTGAAAACATTGGTGTATTGAATTCAAATTTTATACACAGGTATGTAATCATAAAATACAGGTCAACTTCAATTTAAGGTAAAATCTGTCTATTATTGTGGGAGTTACGGCCCTTTTTCAACTTCATTTTGTATGATAAAATGGTTTCCATTCATTTTATTTTGGAAACATTGGTGAATTGAATTCATATTTTATACACAGGTATTTAATCATAAAATACGGGTCAAGCTCAATTTAGAGTAAAATCCATATATTATAGTGGGAGTTATGGCCCTTTTTCAACTTCATTTTGTATAAGAAAAATGGTTTCCGTTCATTATCTTTTAAAAAGATTAGTGTACTGGATTCATATGTTATACACAGGTATATAACCATAAAATACAGGTCAAGCTCGATTTAGGGTAAATTCCATCAAATATTATGGGAGTTATGGCCCTTTTTAGACATTATTTTATACAAAAAAAATGATTTCCAAACAGTATCTAATATACTACATAAGATATATCTAAATTTAAGATTTCAGATATCTCGTTAAGTACATATGGTACAATATCTTGAGTTCAGATATCTTATATGCTTAAGTATATCTTATATATCAGATATCTTTTATAGTTCATCTAATATAATTATGCCCCCCATGTCTAATGGGGGGGGGGGGGGGGGGCATATAGTATCACTACTGTCCGTACTTATGTCCTGTCCTGTCCCGTACAAAATGGTTTCCGTCCGATATCTTTTGAAAACATTGGTGTCTTAAATTCATATATTATACACAGGCATATAATCATAAAATACAGGTCAATTTCGATTTAAGGTAAAATCCTTCTCTTATTATGGGAGTTATGGCTCTTTTCCAACTTCATTTTGTATGATAAAATGGGTTCCGTTTGATATCTCTTGAAAACATTGGTATATTGAATTCAAATTTTATACACAGGTATATAATCATAAAATACAGGTCAAGCTCAATTTAGAGTAAAATCCATCTATTATAGTGGGAGTTATGGCCCTTTTTCAACTTCATTTTGTATAAGAAAAATGGTTTCCGTTCATTATCTTTAGAAAAGATTAGTGTATTGGATTCATATGTTATACACAGGTATATAACCATAAAATACAGGTCAAGCTCGATTTAGGGTAAATTCCATCAAATATTATGGGAGTTATGGCTCTTTTTAGACATTATTTTATACAAAAAAAAATGATTTCAGTTCGTTATCTTTTGAAAAGATTAATGTATTAGATTCTCATTTTATACACAGATATATAATTATAAAATACAGGTCAGGTTCAAATTAGGGTAAATTCGCCAATTACTTTTGGAGTTATGGCCCTTTTTCGACTTCATTACATACAAAAATGGTTTCCATTTGTTAGTTTTTGAAAAGTTACTTGTTTCTGGGCTATTTCTTATAGAAAGTTGCATGGCATCAATTTCTATGATAAGATACAGAATGTTATCACATATCACAGTCATGACAACCCCCTCCAAGGCTGGCAAAATGCTGGCAAATATGAGTATTTTCCATGCAGGCATTATTTACCGGCAAATACTAGTCAAATGAATTGACCAGCCTGGCATTAAGACAACAAGAGGGCCATGAGGCCCTGAGCCGCTCACCTGAGTGTCACGGACTCTTAACAAATCTCCAAGCCCCGGCCGGGACTCGAACCCGGGACCTTTCGATCTAAAGTCTCCCACTCTACCACGTCGCTATAAAAGCCGGCTTGTACCGCAAGGCAGTACAAGTGTATTTTATACCTAACCTATACCCTGTGACTCTCCCCCTCCATATTGAATTCGTCCTCGAATTCTCAGGAGTTACAAGAATCACTGGAAATGAGACTTAAGGAGTTCTAATGCACATATGGGTCATTTACGTTGGGCGCCATTTGTCACGGACTCTTAAAAAATCTCCAAGCCCCGGCCGGGACTCGAACCCGGGACCTTTTGATCTTGAGTCTCGCACTCTACCACGTCGCTATAAAAGCCGGCTTGTACCGCAAGGCAGTACAAGTGTATTTTATACCTAACCTATACCCTGTGACATGAGTAAAAGGTCAAAGGTAAAATGAGGATCATCAACTGAACAAACCTGATAGTTTGAAACTGTCAAATATGTCCACAACATGCATGCAAAGTTAGAAAAAGATCCAGTCAAAACTGTAGAAGTTGATTACACAAACTCTATACCACAAAGTGTGACAAAAGGATGGACAGATGGTCAGACGGCAGACGGGCAAATCTTAATTCCCTCTCACTATCGTCACGGGGGCATAAAAAACCTGTCCATTAATGAAGGCACCTGAGCGATGACAAAGTTTTTCTAAAAATAGCCGCTGTGACCTTGAACTTGACCCCAGAATGCTGAAACGCAAATTTGTCCAAGATACTGCTATATTTATCACTTGTGTGAGGTTAAATCGAAAATGGTCCATAAATGAAAGCACTAGAGCGATGAAAAAGTTTTTCTATTAATAGCCACTGTGACCTTGACATTGATCTTAGGACGCTGAAATGCGAGCTTGTTCTAGATACTGTCATACTAAACATTTGTGTGAAGTTTTAATCCAAATCGGTCCATAAATGAAAGAACTAGAGGGATGATAGAGTTTTTCTAAAAACAGCCACTGTGACCTTGACCTTGACCTCATGCACCTATCAATGTTTTCCCCCGGAGGGAGGATGGCGGGATTACCCAGGGGAATTAGACAATTTTGAAAAATGTCAGTCTAATTCCCTTGTCTGGGAGTCCAAAACATTGTCTAATATCCCCTGGTGTGGCTATGATCTACTGTCTAAAATCCACCTGTATGGGGCACATGTGCCATTTTTTTCTGTCAAACAGACAATTTTTTGGGCTGAAAACAGAATAATATTTATTTAAACAGAGAACTTTCTCTGTTTCGAAAGGGATATTAATTTTCAAACGATATAATACTCCAAGCTCATGAAATCTAAACGAAAAAGCTACGAAAGGATAAAGAATATACTGGAAGTCTAAAATCTTCTTGTACATTGTAGGAAATAGCAATGATTGTTATAAATGAATAGTCTGATAATAGATAGAAATGAACCCCCCCCCCCACCCCTCTCTCTCTGAATATAATCAACCATGGTAACAAATATTTCTCCGTCTGTCTCCTTTCGCGCGCGCAACAACGCTCGCGCTGATTCCCGCAAAATGCGCACGTGCAGATTGCTGGTAAATAAAACAGATGCACACATGGTTGTAAGAGAAAAATTGACATTATGTACCTACCTCTGCAATTCGAAGAAGAGAGGACTTATTTACTATTAAAAAAAATCTCGGACGTGTACAAAATCATAACAAAATGGCAGTTGAGATGCGTGCCCATCAAAAGTAACTTTCGGCTCCTAATTTTAAAGGCTTTTGAGTTTTGAACACATCTGACAAAATACCGATTTTAAGTAGTTTTAAATAGTACATAATGAAAAAACCCGTAGGTTTGTAGCTTCAGGTCCAGTTTTATTTTTAGGTAAGTCAATAGGGCAGTCACGAACGTCGAAAATCCCACATATGAAAAAGCAGCGGTTGTCCAATTCCGGTGTATAGGGATGTTTTTCGTATCGAATCCCCTGGGTATCCCCGCCCTCCCCCCTCCAGGGGAAAATATTGATTAGTGCATCAGAATGCTGAAACGCGAACTTGTCCAAGATATTGTAATATCAATCACTTGTGAGAAATTAAATCAAATTTGGTCCTTAAATGAAGATGCTACAGCGATGACAAAGTTTTTCTAAAAATAGCCACTGTGTCCTTCACCTTGACCCCAGAACGCTAAAACGCGTTCTTGTCCAAGATATTATCATACTTATCACTTTTGTGAAGTACAATCGAAATCATTCCATAAATGAAGGCACTAAAATGATGACAGAGTTTTTCTAAAAATAGCCACTGTGACCTTGACATTGACCTTAGGATGCTGAAATGCAAACTTATTCAAGATATTGTCATACTAAACATTTCTGTGAAGTTTCAATCAAAATCGGCCCATAAATGAAGGCGCTAGAGCGATGACAAAGTTTTCTTAAAATAGCCACTGTGACCTTGACCTTGACCTCAGAACGCTGAAATGCGAACTTGTCCAAGATATTGTAATACCAATCACTTGTGTGAAATTAAATCGAATTTGGTCCATAAATGAAGGCGCTAATGCAATGACAATGTTTTTTCTGAAAATAGCCAGTGACCTTGACCTTGACCCCAGAACGCTGAAATGCAAACATGTCTAAGAAATTGCCATACTTATCACTTGTGTGAAGTTAAATCGAAATCGGTCCACAAATGAAGGCGCTAGAGTGATAACAATGTTTTTCTAAAAATAGCCACTGTGACCTTGACCTTGACCCCATCATGCTGAAATGCAAATTCGTTCGAGGTAATGTCATACCCAATATTTGTGTGAACTTATATCGAAATTATATAATAAATGAGGTAGCTAGAGTGATGACAAAAGGTGAACATACGTGCATACATACAAACGTACCTACGGGACAGACCCTATATCCCCTCCACAACTTCGTTGTGCGAGGGGATAATAATCCAACCTGGCCCACATTCGAACTGGTCCGAGATGTTTTGGCCATCCTGCATACCTGCAAGTTTCAAGGAGCTGCGATCAACAAGAGGCCCAAATGGGCCTGATATCGCTCACCTGGCTTTTGTATCCGAATGGTCCCCATTCTGATACAAAATTGGTCCAATTCCAGAGATTTTCTCAATTTCACATTTTGCTACTTTTAGTAACAGAGGCCAACTTGTCTGGTCTTTATATATTTACTTTTGAAACACCTCAAGGCAAGAATCATTTTGCCACAAATTTCATCAAAATCCATTCAGGGGTTACTGAGATATTGTCAGTTTCATGTTTTGTGCTATTTTTAGTAACTGCAGACGGCGGCCATCTTAGAATGCCAAAATGCAAAAAATTGAAAAGCTTTCATGCAAGGACCATTTTGACACAAAATTGTGTAAGAACGGTTTTCTTACTTCTCTTGTCTTTCCACCAAAGTCACATTTTATGAGTGTAAATTTTAAAATCAAATAAAGAAGAATGATAAGTTCTGAAGACGTTGGTACATTTTCCATCTTTTATTTTGTTGATTTCTTACTTTAGAAAATACATCTATTGATACACTGTAATATAGTGATTTCCACAAATATAGTTTGTAGCACCCAGCCTATGGCTGGTGCTTAGTCTTAAACTTCCTTTTTACATTTTAATAATAACTGTTTCATATCCACATGATGCTTACTGCTTGAAAGCTAAATCTAAACTGTTTGGTAAGAGGCATATTGCCCTCTTTGTTTTGGAGTTTCCAATAAAGAAACAAAGAAATGGATACCTTGATGCACCTATGCACATGTTGTCTTTAAATAATTAATAGAAATCTTATTGTGTGTTTTTGACCAGTTGGTAAATATTGGCTAAACAGCATAAGTCATGTAAATATTAAATTAACTTTAAAGAACCTACAAAAGATAGAAGAATATCAAATTATTGGACATCTGCTTGCCTTGACAATTTTAAAGATTTCAATAAGTCAGTTCTCAAATAAAGAAAAACAAAACCTTATTTTATAAATCTTCATAAAAGAAAGTGAACCCTAATTTATCTCTATGATAATTGGTCCAGTTCCATTGTAATTTTCTAATTTTCAAATTTTGCTATTTTAAGTAACAGAGGCTAACTTGACGGGTCAATATTTGTTAATTTGTGAAACACATCAAAGCAATTTTAAGAATCATTTTGCCACAAATTTCGTCTCAATCGCTTCAGCGGTTAATGAGATGTTGTCATTTTCATATTTTGTGCTATTTTTAGTAACGGCAGATGGCGGCCATTTTGGAATGCCAAAATGCAGAAAATCAAAAAAGCTTATTGAAATGATCATTCTGACAGAAAATTAGTCCAATTCCACTGAGATTTTCTTATTTTCACATTTTTCTATTTTTAGTAACAAAGGCCATTATGACTTGTCTATATTTAGTTACTTTTGAAACATCTCAACGCAAAAATCATTTTGACACAAATTTCGTCAAAATCTATTCAGCAGTTACTGAGATATTGTCATTTTCATGTTTTGTGCTATTTTTAGTAACGGCAGGTGGTGGCCATTTTGGAATGCCAAATTGCAATTAATCGAAATGGCTTCATGTAAGGAACATTTTGACACAAAATTGGTCTAATTCCATTCAAGGGTTCTTGAGTAAGTGTCATTTTATGTTTGTGCTATTTTTAGTAACAGATGTCGGCCATCTTGGAAGCCAAATTGCAATTAATCGAAACGGCTTCATGCAAGGAACATGCTGACACAAAATTGGTCGAATTCCATTCAAGGGTTCTTGAGTAATTGTCATTTTTATGATTGTGCTATTTTTAATAACGGCAGATGTCAGCCATCTTGGAAAGCCAAATTGTAATTAATCGAAATGGCTTCATGCAAGGAACATTCTGACACAAAATTGGTCGAATTCCATTCAAGGGTTCTTGAGTAATTGTCATTTTTATATTTGTGCTATTTTTAGTAACGGCCCCAACCGTGGCCATCTTGGATAGTCAACTGGCACAAAATTGAAATAATTCCTTTTAAGGACCATTGCTGACCAAATCTGACCTCAATCGATTGTGTTTTCTTGAGATACTGACATCTGAGCAAATCGGTCTTGTAAACGCTAAGTAGGTCACTGTGACCTAATTCCGTTATAGATTTTTTTCATTTTTACAATTTTTAATCCCAAGGTCCCATTAATGTTCCATGCAACCTTTCGGCCAAATATACCAAATGGTTCTGGAGAAGAAGGTGATTTTGTTGTTTCTGCTATATTTAGTAATGGCGGCCATCTTGGATTCTTGACCTGACCCAATTTTACAATTTTGAAACCCTGCAGTCTGGTCATGCTCAATGTGAAATTTGAAACCCATGGGTGCAGTGGTTTTAGACAAGGTTGGCAAAAAGGCGGGAAATACTCATATTTCCCAGGACGGCGGGAAATACTGGTAATTCCCGGGAATTACTGGGAAATTGGTCTCACTCCACCTACAAAGTTCTAAATATGTTCTATAACAGCCATAAAATTATATATGCAAAGCAAAAAATAATTTAACAACCCTTTATTTAAACATCATACAAGGATAGAGATAAAATATTGTCAAGATCTGCATATGCAATCAAATTATTTTCTTATACGAACTGGGCTAGGATGAGTCTGCATGTACAGTTGTCTCTGTCTATCAAGTAGTTGTTACAACAGTACCTACAGTAAATGTCACCTGTCAATTGAGTCAAGACAATGCAATTATTTTTCACACCTTCGGTGTTTGCTCATTACGTACAATAGGAAGCATAGTTATTATTATGACTTTTTTAATAAAAGATAATTTTTCATTCCACAACAAAGATGTAAGATAGATATTCTCTTGAGAAGCCCTTGGGGAAAAAAGACATTACCGGACTTCATCAAATAACCTCTGGACTACAATGTCCACACATCATTGTCTGATTAATCAGAGGACAAACTCAGAGAATACATGCAAGAAACTGGAACTTTTTTTCTGAAGAAGTTGTGAACCTATGCCCAGGTTTGAAGACTTTCACAGGGTTCTGTCAAATTGGGGTAAGATCAAACTTAAGAACAAATTAAGTTAGCCTGCAGAAAGCTATGGTCTTTAGCAGTGATGAACAAGCAAGGGTCAGCCTAGAGGGAGAAGTAGGAGAAATTCTCTCCTTAAGCTGACTGGCTTCTCCCTATTTCGAGCTGAGTGAGAATCAAAGTGTATTAAACACATACATGTATAGAAAATCCAAAATTTAGAATAAAACTTCTCCCTGAAATTAAGAAAATGTCACAAAACTTTATTCTCCTTGTCTGAGAACCTAAGGAGACAAAATGTTTAAGTAAAACTGCAGCTCAGATTAGTATATACATTTGTATGAGAACCAAATGATAATAAGATTTTGTGTTTACAAATACAGTGCTGAAACACTACTGTTAAGTGATTAAAGAAAAGATTTTACAGTCTGTTATTTTTATAAATAAGAATTTTAAAGGCAATTTTCTTTGAAATCATAGCCTTTGACACAACCAAGAATCATCTGCTGTGTCCTCTAGCATGGACCAGTCCTGGAATTTACACCTTTATTTGCATGATATGCATATAAGGGATAACAAAATATGTGCTATCAATTTAAATTGAAAGAAATATGATAGAATAATTTGAGGAAAACAGCTCTAAAATTTCACATTTCCCAGTATTTCCCACTTTGGCCAAATTTGGAGTATTTCCCAGGACGGTAATTACCGGTAATTACCACTGGGAATTCCCGCCACCGGTATTTCCCGGCCAACCTTGCTTTTAGAGAAGAAGTTGTTTGAAGTCGTTTGAATATGTCGTTTTTTGACATTGGCATTTGAGCAAAATTACACTCGTAAACAGAAAGTAGGTCACTGTGACAAAACTCCGCTACAGATTTTTTTCATTTTTACAATTTTGAATACCAAGGTTTCATTAATGTTCCATGCCAAAATTCAGACAAATATACCCAGTGGTTCTGGAGAAGAAGTTTATTTTGTTGTTTTTGCTATTTTTAGTAACAGCGGCCATCTTGGATTTTCAACCTGACCCAATTTTACAATTCTGAGACCCTGGAGTCAGGTCATGCTCCATGTGAAATTTGAGAACCATGGGACCAGTAGTTTTACAGAAGAAGATGTTTGAATATTTGTTTTTAGGTGTTGACGGACACATTCCGTGACGACGCACGCCGCACGCATTGGTATGACAATAGCTCACTATGGCCCTTCGGGCCAGGTGAGCTAAAAATGAAGGAGCTATGGCCCAGACAATATTTTCCCCATTATAAGTCTAAGGGAAAATATTTTATCTTTCAAGGGCAAGTAACTCTAAAAAGAATGATCCAACCTAGCCCAAATTCGAACTGGTCCGAGATGTTTTGGCTGTCTTGAATACCTGCAAGTTTGAAGTAGTTGCGATCATAAATGAAGAAGCTAGGGCCCGGACAACATAATCCCCATTATAAGTCTATGGAAAAATATTAATCGCTCAAGGGCAAGTAACTCTGAAATGAATGATCCAACCTGGCCCAAATTCGAACTGGTCCGAGATGTTTTGACTGTCCTGGATACCTGCAAGTTTGAAGAAGTTGCAATCAAAAATGAAGAAGCTAGGGCCCGGACAACATTTTCTCCATGGTAGTCTATGGGAAAGTATTTTATCGCTCAAGGGCAAGTAACTCTAAAATGAATGATCCAACCTGGCCCAAATTCAAACTGGTCCGAGATGTTTTGACTGTCCTGGATACCTGCAAGTTTGAAGAAGTTGCGATCAAAAATGAAGAAGCTAGGGCCCGGACAACATTTTCTCCATTGTAAGTCTATGGGAAAAATATTTTATCGCTCAAGGGCAAGTAACTCTAAAAAAAATGATCCAACCTGGCCCAAATTCGAACTGGTCCGAGATGTTTTGACTGTCCTGGATATCTGCAAGTTTGAAGTAGTTGCGATCAAAAATGAAGAAGCTAGGGCCCGGACAACATCTTCTCCATTGTAAGTCTATGGGAAAATATTTTATCCCTCAAGGGCAAGTAACTCTGAAAAAAATGATCCAACCTGGCCCAAATTCAAACTGGTCCGAGATGTTTTGACTGTCCTGAATACTGGGTGTCACAGGTGACTGGCCAGGTGCACAGGTGAAGTTGAAGCAATACTATACTACAGTACGAGCAACGTGAAGACTTGATCTGACACGCTTTCGCGAGAAATTTTAATCTTTTCCACGAAAGTTTAGTGGGGTTTTTGCGTGTGAAATGCGTGGGAGATGCGAGACACTCACAAGATGCGTGACTTTAAACTCCCGAGAAAACAATTTCTTTTCAAGCGAGACACGCAACTTTCGAGAGAAAGGATTAACTCCATGTATGCTCAGGTGAGTCATTGGCGCCAAACTTAATCACGTGTGACGCGTGTTTTCCAGTTGAAAGGATTAACGATTCCTGTCAATTTCACAGGTCATTATATGTTGTACAGGTATTTCATTTATATTTTTACATTGGGCCTAAAAATGGTTGTGTGATTCCGGTTTCCAGACCGACTGGTCTTTTTTGGCGCCGACTCAAAAATTTTTAGCGGCAGAAATAACAATCAACAATTTCCGCCGTTCCGGAAATAACCGAAAGTGCCGAACAAATAGACAGCGTAAGCAGCTCACGCTATGACGCGTAAAGCATAGCAGTTTGTCGCATTGTAGGCTGATCCTAATATTTACTATCAGCGTATGGAATAAGATTCCTTTCACCGCCTGATGATTCAATGTGACACATGTCCAGTTTGGTGCTCTGAGCGGCGTCCTTTGATGTCAAGGCATGAGACTGACCTATAAACATGCTGTAAAATTATGGCGAAGACCCTGAATGCGTTCAGTCACATTTGAATATGAATATAGATGTTATTATGTTTATTAGAATACTTTGAGAATTTTTCCGCGTGGCAGAATCAGTTTCTTTTTTCATATAGATAATGTGATTTTGCCACGCGGAGTTCAGAATAAAACAACAAACTCTCATCTCTTATTTTTCCTTCATTTTGATGCATTTTTAAAGTCCAAACACTTTGACTATTGATCCACGACGCAAAATCATATTTCCCATATTTCATGAATGAACTGATTAAGAGGAGGCAGCTGTGACGTATATCTCTTTAGCTGTCAAACAACAGGTTTACAAATTTGCATAATTCACAGAGTCATTAAGTGGACGTCAATCACCTCTGAGACTGCCCATTTGTAAATCAGGCCACTTATTGTCGCGTGCGCGTTTAATGGAAAATTGACAGCTCTTACATCAGAAAGTTTATGTTGGTTAATAAGTAAACCTTTCGGCACGTGCCACCAGCGGCTATATCTTTGAGTTCAAAAGCTGATCTTTGCAACTGTTTTGACATGGATTGGGCTGTTATCAGCGGCGGCTGAGCAAAATTTTTTGGTCTGTGTCATCATTCTAGAATTTGAAAGAACTCCGTTTGCTACTAACTAACCTATTAACAATATTCTTTCAAACATAAGCCTAATTAACTCGCCGCATAACTGCAACAAAATTACGCTGATCATGATCCTTAATTCGTAAATGTAAATACCGTACGGTCAAACAATACTTGCATTGAGGATGTGATCAAATAGGTTATTCACGCACGCTTACAATGTATTAATTGAACCGTTATCAGCGCCGAAAAAAAATGCATTGCGAATCATATGCCTTGTCTGTAAAGGTACATGTACTTGTACAGAAATTTGCATTTACTTTACCTACCTGCACAAAATTCCACGCGTGATGCGAGAAAGTTTCTCGCATACATCATTCTACAAATTTCACGAAGATGCAAGGAACTTTCTTGCGTGGAACGTGGGGATTTTCAAACACGCGAGGAAGTTTAGTGTGAAATGCATGAGAGTTGCGAGAGAATCTCGTGGATTTTAATCCCTTCCCCGCGATTTTAAGTGTCACGCGAGAGCGTGTCAGATCAAGTCTTCACGTTGCGTGTACTGTAGCTCCAGCCATACCTATAACACCTCCATGTACTTCACCTAGATTTGCTGTATAACTTTAATATTTTAAAACAGATTTATAACCATTCTGACATCTTATCGTTTCCATCCTTGCTGCATTGTTTTGAAACTTGTTGTTTTGACCATTTAGGCAATATCTTGCTAATTGGGTGTCACAGATGACTGGCCAGGTGCACAGCAGAATTTACCTGTAATTTCTTACCTGTATTTTTATGCTGTTGAGTATAAGGACAAATTGGCTGTTTCAACCTGCTTAATTTGAGAAACATTTTATTCTTTATGATGATGAACTTATACAACTTGTATGAAAATTAACTAAAACATCAATAAGTCATTTTAGGCATTATTATAAGCTAACCTGGCTTTGGTTAAGCATGATTTAAAGGTGAAAACGTTCAACAGACCAGTATTTTCCACTTTGGGAGTATTTTCCAGACCGGTAAATACCAGTAAATTCCGGGGGTGGAATTAACCACACAACAGGGATCTCCCCAGACCATTAAGGCATGTCGCTTGCAACATGCCTTCCTCTTCAACTTACCTTTGCAACATGCCTTAATTTCCAATGAAAATTTATTAAAGTGCAATTATTTTCATTTCTCAGCCAATAAAGTTGTTTTTTAAAAAATGCATTGAGGATCATCAATAAACTATTTATAATGTAAATTTAGGCTACTTTTGACAAAACATTGCTACCTTTAAGGATTTTAAAAATCTATCAACAAGTCACAATCTAATTTTTGTGCTAAAAGTGACATGCCTTCTGAAATTTCTGGGGAGAACACTGACACAACCTTGACCCCCCCCCCCCCCCCCCATCACACACACTTTTCTTGATCCGAGAAGCACTATACATCTGCTTAAAACAATAAAACATGTACCACACAAGGCTGCTTTTGTGAACCTAGCTACCCTACACAGGCTACAAGTGCCAGTACTTTAAACAAGGGCCATCTTACAAAAGGCACTAAGCGGGGGCATCCATATCCTTTGGACACATTCTAGTATATCTTATTTTGTGAATGTTGATTGATATTTTTAGGCAAGCGTACCAGAGGTCACAAATTCTTGATTCTTGTTTTGGGGGAGGTGGAATTTATTTCCTCCATGGAAATCCAATGTCATCATGAACTTTTTCACCTTTAAAATCAAGTAAGTAGAGCGGGTGCGGGTATTACCGACTATTTAAGATTTCGCTACTGTCAAGCTCTTCTACTGAGGAACACTCGGTAAGTAGCCAGAATAATCGGATATATAGGCAGTGCAGCGAAGACTGGTATCACAAATAAGAGTGTGCTCGATCATTTAAGCAGCGGAATGACTACTTTGTGGCATGATGGTCGGCGTGAATTACCGATCATGGGAGGGTGTACCGACCAGTTACTGCGGGTATTTACCGGACATTTCTCTATGTCTTTAAAAAATATGACAAATAACACTGAAACCAAAAATACACCACCCTATTTTCCGCTTTTTATATTTTAAAACGAAGACAACGTTGATGATTTCCTGTTGTTGACGATGGAGCTGTTTAAACAGGGTCTACTCTTAATGAGGATAATTTGCAAATTCTTTTTTTAAGAGTCAAACCCATTGAGAAGGTAGGCATAAATGAAAATGACAGCTTTGCCTCACCTGAAAGTGTGTCCGTTCACAGTAAAAGTGTGTACACGGCAACTTCAGAATGCTAGTGTAGTGAATTAGAGCCAAAAAAGGCAAAATAAGTTAAATAACGATACAAGCACCATATTTGCAATAGCCCAATCAGTAATGTAGCAGTGCGAACGTTGCCCTGAAAAATTTCACCATTTTCAAGATGGCCGACGTACTTGCATTTCATGCGTGGCTCAATGCAAACTGCTATACTTCAAAGCATTGCACAATAGGGCGATGTATCACTAATTGCTGGCAAATTGCAAACAGTACAGACCCATATGAGACCGTCCTTTTAGCAATTTGAATTTATACTGCTTGTTCAAGAAAAAAAGTGACTCCTATCTGATTACGTAGACGCACAGACGCTAGCTGAAATGCCACTTTGTTGGAATTTCCAGATGAATTTTATTTTGCTGTAACTTTTCCCACTATAACTACACAAACTGACCATATTATTTCTATGGTCGGTAAGAGCCGACGATGTTTCTGATACTGCGTCTATTACCGACTAACTACAAATGCTAATCAAGCACGACTTACCGTAAAAATTGTATAGATATACGCGTGTGTTTACCCTAGCAAAGATCGAATATGTAAACTGAGTACTGGAAAACTTGAGTATATTGAAGTTAGAACCTTATGATCGGATGGCTATAAAATAAAAAAATCTATAAGAAACGTATCTGAACACTGTATTTGCTTTTATTTTGAGTTCAAATGTCTTCTGTGAAATTTTGAAGTTTTCCCATTATGAGAAAAGAAAATGACGTATTTGTAGCAGTGACCTATAAATACAGTGACTCGCGTCTTCACCTTTCGGTCCAAAGAGGCGTGTCGCGCATGCGACTGCAGCGCCTCCTACCGGAGCGCCATTTTTAATACAAGCTGATAGAGCTTGAATTTCTGTCAAAAGTTAACGGCGTGCATCGCCCATTTTATCGGTGTTTTCATAGTGGAATTATTATGCAACGATAAGGTAAGCTTTGCATTTTATTATGATGTATTAGAATATAAGTTTTGTGATGATTTTGCTTGGTTTTGGAGTTCATTTTTAACGATGTAAATTGAGAAACTTTCGTCATTCGAAAGAAAATGGCGACGCCGCCGTAGAAACCATCACTCATTTTATGATGTACTCCGTCGTTAATAAGGTTTGAGGTAATATTTTAGCATTAGAAAACGAAAGGGGAAGGACCAAAATATTGTTTAATATCATTTTCATGACAATTATTTACTATTTTGATGGTCTTATGACTGTATAGAATTAGGCTTATTTAGGAAAATAGCGAAAACCGGCAAATCAGAATGTTCAAAACCCCACTCCCCCGTTTTTGAATAAGGCTCCCAAAATAACTATTTTTGAGCCTCGCAATGATATTTTTCATAAAGTTGAATGCCTTTTTAATTGTTTGAGTGCTATTTAATGCAATTTCGTGCCGATTTAATGGGTCAAAATAATCTTAAAATAAGACATGTTTTCACAGTTTTCGCCATACAACAATGAGTTAAGAGGGTTGGTTAGTTATGCATTGAAGAATTTGTCAGGGACCAAAGTTTCTTATTTCACATCAAATAAAAATTAACTCCAAAACCAAGCACAATAATTACAAAACTTACTATTCTAATCATCATAAAATTCAAAGCTTACCTTAACGTTGAATAATAATTTGATTACGTAAACATTAATGAAATGTGCGATTCACGTCGATAACGTCTGATAGAAAATTCCAACCCACTCAGCTTAATTAAAACCTATGTCACTGACTTACTTCAATTTTCAATGCATGCATATTCTCCTAAGTAAGAGAGAGCCAAGATCAAAATCCTCATCCAAATGCATCATAAAAAAAAAGTTTCCCGCATATATATTGAAGAGCCCTCCAGCCCGTTTTTTCGTTTTTTTTTTTTTTTTAATACGTCAAGTAGAACTACCGTATAAAAACTTGGCAAGTTTGGTATCAAAATTTCGGAAATTAAGTACACAATTTAATGCAAACGTTTGTAAGAACACATTATTTATACAGATAAAATAAAACAATGATAATATTAAAATATATCTAGATGCGAAATAAGCGGTCGATAGAATTATCGATTTTTTCAGCCACTCACCTGTCCAACGGCGCGACAAGCATCTATTGGAAAAAATACCTATATTTAACTGGAGATGCGAGTCACGCTATATATAGGTCACTGTTTGTAGGGACAAACTTTCCCCGTACTAAGAGCGGTTTACGGTATTTTTAAGTTATCATCACCAGGTTGCATAATGTCGCAGGTGTTTTGATAATACATTTAAACAAACTTTCATTTTTGAATATGCTACTGCCTAGATAAATCAAAACAGGAAAAAAATAAACTGCCGAACTCATGATTTAATGAAGAACGTGTCAAACAGCAGTGGAAAACAATAAACGTTATATTTCTTGACCTTACGTAACACTTCATTTACTTTGGATACCATATTTACGGAAACTTCAATGAAAATTTCAATTTTAATGCCTCGTTTGAAGCTTATACAACTTTTATCAGTAATGGTATAGAAAATATTAATTCAACAGTAACACACAGAGCAGTTTTCTTACGATTTCGTCTGCACGATCTGAAGCTCTTCACAAACAACGCCATATTTTTCTCTATGTATCGGTGTTGATGTAAAATGTCATGAGTAGGAAAATTATCCGGCTACTCTTGAAGGTCTAGATTTTATAACGGGCAATCGCGTATAAAGTATATTAGATATGCCAATTAAGATATCCAATATAACATATAAAATATCTAATATAACATATAAGATATCTTATATCCTATACATATCCTATATAAGATATCTTCTACTTCTACTTCTGTACTGCCCAGGGCACGAAGCATCACGGGCAAGTGACGTCAGCAAAATGGTTAAAAGCATCTCTTATATACAGGTTAAAAACATAAAACTGCTGTGACGTCTAGGCTGTGAGTGTCTGTAGACGTGTGCTGAAGACGGCTACAGACTCGGCGTGCACCAGGTCAGGAGGTAGGCTATTCCATTCTCTGATGGTACGTGGCAGAAAGCTGTTCTTGTATTGCTCATAGTTGGTTTGGATCTGGATGTAGCTCCGATCCACGGGGGGGTCACTTCCATTATAAAGCAGGGTACATATGTGCCGCTGGAATAGCCCTCCTTTTTGATCTCCCAGATACATCAATAGGTATGGTTTAATTGGGCAATATACAGGAATAGGTCTTATTTCTCCAGGCTCTATACATAAATAGTTAGCATATCTGAATTTTATTACCAGAGTGAAACAAATATCAATTACCAAATCAACAGGTGCACCAGCTGAAATACTCTCAGCACACTGTCTCAGCATGCATGAGCTCTGAATTATCTTAATGGCTCAATAACTCACAGAATTCTAACCTAATGATCTGTTATTATAAACAAATCGCCAAGAATGTTTACACATGATGTTTTGACAGCAGGACTGGTCCATTGCAAATCAAGAGTTCAGAAAATAAAAACAAACATTTATGATCATTTTGATTCCTGTTATATGTTTTTATTCTGTGTCAATCGCTGCTTTACAGCGACTATGTTATGAAAAAAACTGTGCCAACTCAGGCAGCCGAGGATGGCAGGAGAAAGAGCCAAAGGACTAGGACAAAGATAACATATTTGTCCTAATACAACGAGCAAAAACAATATAATTATATGAAGACATAGTGAAGATTAAGACTTTTTTTTTCACAGAAATTTGGCTTCCATGAAGCCACTGAATAATTCCTTCTTAAATATATGAATAGGAATTAATTTTGATAGTGAATACATGAATAGGTATATATTTTGTCATTTGTGTTATACATGAATAGGGTGGGTTTTCAAAGTTTCAGCGGCACATCTATACCCTTTCAGCGGCCAAGTGACCCCCCCGTGCTCCGATCATGGGATCTTGTTCGACAGTTGGAGATTTCGACGTAATCAGGTAGAGTGACTGTACTGGAGTTGTTGCATATCTTATAAAAGGTTGTAAGTCTTTTGTTTCTGCGTCGTTGTTCCAGAGGAGGCCAGTTCAAATCTTCCAGCATGGATGTTACGCTGTGTCGATACGAGTAGTTTCCTGTTACAAAACGTGCTCCTTTGCGCTGAATCTTTTCTAGTGATTTGATGTCTTGTTTGTAATAGGGGTCCCAAACAGTTGAAGAATATTCTAGATGAGGGCGGGCTAGTGTGGTGAATGCCCTTGATTTAACTTCTTGGCTGCATCCATAGAGGTGTCTTCTTAGAAGGTTAAGGATCCTGTTTGCTCGTCCAGTGATGTTGGCAATGTGTGTTTGCCATGTTAAGTTGGAGGTAAGTTCTACTCCTAGGTAGGGGTGATGCTGTACCTCTTCTAGTTTACTGCTATCAATGAAATACTGCGTCTGTAGTGGTTTCCGTTGTCTTGAAATCTTGAGGAGGTGACATTTCTTGGCATTGAAGCGCATTAGCCAGGTTTTCGACCACTCAATCATGGTGTCAAGGTCATGCTGCAGCTGTATCTCATCAGAGGGATCATTGATGGTTCTGTATAGCAGAGCATCATCAGCAAACAGTTTGATTGTAGTCTGAGAAGATATCTTATCTCCAATGTCATTCACATACAGCAGGAACATCAGTGGCCCCAACACTGTGCCTTGTGGAACTCCGGATAGAACGTGAGAGTCTGTAGAGGCTGCCCCATCGAGGACTACTCTCTGCTGCCGATGGCACAACCAAGCTTCAATCCACTTGTTAGTCTTTCCGGTGATACCATAGTGGTCCAGCTTCAATAGGAGGCGTCGGTGAGGCACAGTGTCGAAGGCCTTGCTGAAGTCCAGGATCAGGAGGTCGGTGGTCTTCCGCTTGTCAAGTCTGTGTGATAAGTCCTCTACTGTGTTGAGCAGCTGTGTTTCACAGGAGTGATTAGGTCTGAATCCGTGTTGGAAGTGGACAAGTGTGTCGTATTTGTCTAAATGGCCCATGGTCTGGCTGAAGATGACATGTTCCATGGTCTTACATAGGATACAAGTCAGAGATACTGGTCTGTAATTTGCAGGGTTGGTTTTATCTCCCTTCTTAAATACAGCTGTAACGTTTGCTTGTTTCCTATATCTGATATAGGATATAAGAGGATATAAGATATCTAAGATAGGATATGAGACCACTGTATGAGACATCTTATTTAATTTTTCATGTAAGATATCTTATGAAATATATCAGATATCTTATATAATATATCAGATATCTGATATATTATACAAGACATAGGTAAAATTAAATAGACCATCTCATACCCTATATAAGATATCTTATATCTGAACAAGAAATCTTTTACACTAAATAAGATATGTTTTATAAGATATCTTATATGCTTTTTCAGATATCTTATATATTGTATTGTGTCTTATAAAAAAGTGAAATCAGATGTCTTATACCTTTATTAGATATCTTATTAAGTAAATTAGATATCTAAAATGGCATGTAAAATATCATATAGGATATAAAATATCTTGTATGGGATATGAGATATCTAATTGCATTTTACATATAAGATATCTTATATAATATATCAGATATCTGATATATTATATAAGATATCTGATATGCTATATTAGATATCTAATATATTATATAAAATATCTCATATATTATATAAGATATCGTATATGAAAAATTAAATAAGATATCTCATATCCTATATATCTTATATCCTTAAGCTATCTTATATACTATATCAAATATCTTATATAGAATATGATATCTTATATGGGATTTTAGAAAAATTATGTGTTATATAAGATATCTAATATATTATGTAAGTTATCTTATTTATTATATAAGATATCTTTTTTATATAAGATATTTTATTTAATTAATAAGATATCTTATCTAATATATCAGATATCTGATATAATGAATTAGATATCTACATTCCATGATAAATAGTAAAATGGCTTGCCATATTCTAGAAAAAAAAAATTGTTTGAAAAAGAGAAGGAAAGATAGCAGACTCATAGTGCTTTACCAAGGTGTGAAGGGTGTAATGGCTACGGACTAGCTTCCCTGAACACATGTGGTGAAAGGACGCTTCAGCAGTAAACAACTCAGACACTGATCTGAGTCTTTTTCTTATTCTAGGACTTAACACTTAACCTTCACGCTTTATAATTCAGTCTTTACAGTTCGTACTTCATACTTTTCAAGACTCCTAGCTCCATATTTCCAATTTCATGCTCCACACTTAAGGTGGTGATAATCACTGATTTGGGACTTAGACAAAAAGCTTCATAAAATACTCAAAATACCACTGATCTTTCCAAAACTTAGCAGATGCCTTCTTTATGTTGTGTCTCATAATTTAGAATTCCAAAATGCAGCATTTGTTAATGTTAAAAAGTGTTTTTATAAGAGAAGATCAAAGGGTAATTTTCTGCGAATAAATCTGAAAAAATAATATCATTATTGAAAATATACGTAGTGCTTAGAGTACCTTGTTGCATAATGGAGAGCGTCCTAGCAGTTATCTTTTCAAACTCTTTCACACGTTATCAGGCTGAGCAGATGAAAAAAGATGCTGTCTTTGTCCATTTTTTTTTTGTCAAAACACACAGGTGAGACAGGTGAGAATATTTTAACAAGGTTGAACATTTTCATCTACACACCACTGATCATGTCAGTAATGTATTATTTATATTCTAGGTGTTAACATAGGTATGCTTGCCTACCCTATATTTAATAAATGCGTCCAGTGTACATTTACTTTGTACATGGTTGGACATTTGAGAAAAACCTACCATTTTCATCTGGTCTACATTACAATTTGAGCAAGAATTGGAATAAATAATTGCTAGGACGCTCTTCATTATGCAATAATGCACCTTCAGCACTACGTAAATTTTCCATAACGATATTATTTCTTCAGATTTATTCGCAGAAAATTACCCTTTGATCTTTCCTTATAAAAACACCTTTTTTAAGCAGCATGTACGTCTATTTTGTATTCTAAACTGTAAAGAACAACAAAAATAAGAAGTCTGCTAACTTTCAGGGAGATACGTTACTTTTTTATGGTTTTATGCAGATTTTTACATTTACCATATATCACCACCTTAATTCATCACATTTCATACATCATACTTCACAGCGAACGAAACTTTACATTACACAGGTCATGCTTCACTGTTCACATTTCAAATTTCTCAGTTCGTATGCCACTATTCACAGTTCAAACAGTTCATTATTAACACTAAACTATCATGCTTCAAATTTTCACTGTTGAAAACTCTACACTTTGAATATTGCATAGTTATATTTCACTTTAATATGAAGTGAGGACGTATGATAAGACGTGGAACGCGCTGCTTAATCACTGGTTTAGTTGTTTGTAATGAAACACATATTCCAAACTTCGTATTTCAAATTTCACTTTCTACAGGTCAAAATCCACAGTTCAGCTTTCAAACTTCAAATGAACAATCCATGCTTCAGTATGCATATTCCATATTTTTTTTTTTGCTTCGAACTTAGCTCTTTATACTTTACAAATCATACTAAGCTCCCAATACTGCTCACTTCATATTTCACAGTTCACAAGAAATTCTAATTTCAAACCTCTCATTTCAGCGCTGTGACGTAAATTGCAAAATGTGAGTATCACATGTTAAAGATGATCGGCAGAGTTGGCATATAAAAATATGATAGAAAAGTCCAGGGTATGCCACAATCACAGACCGCAGCCAACCCACGACATCAAGAGGAAGCGAAATAGGACAAACACATACACATGTACATGTAAACAAATTCACGAGACGCAGAAAAACAAGTTCCTCTTCCCCAAGCGAGGTGATCAGAATGCTAAAGCAAACATAAAAAACGAGGACAAAGAGCAAAAGAGGACTTAAATGTTAAAACCACAAAACATCATTGAATTAGGAATAACATTGGGACTGACGCCTCAGAAAGGCAAGAAGCATATACTACGGGGGCATTTAAAAATATTTTTTTTACTGTCGACACCCTTCATCCTCGGTCCCGAGAACAAACCACAACGAAAAGTTTAAATGTTTTATAGTGTAAAGTATATAATGTGAAGATAAAACAGTTATACGTGTATAGTGGAGTGTGGAAAGTGAAGTGTGAAATATGATGCATGAAGTACCAAGTTGAAAATATGAAGCTCTATATTAGGATTCTTACACTATAATATCTTCATAACGATATCCTTTTCTTTGTCAAACATTCTACTTTATACAATAGCGCGGACAACAATACTGTGTCTTACACCAGCCCGGACCTTTCTCTGACCAAGACTGTGTTGGAGGCTGATAGTGAAAACATCATTCAATGGTTTGGCTTCAACAGCATGCAAGCAAACCCAGAAATGTTTCAGGCCATAGTATTAAGGAGAAAGGCATATGACAGCTGAAAGAGCTTCAGAGTTAGTGGCACTTACATTAAATGTGAAGAATCAGTGAAATTACTTGGAGTCACTGTTGACTGTCGATTTAATTTTGACATAAATTTCTCCAATATGTGCAAGAAGGTTGCTAAGCGAATAAATGTTCTTCTTAGACTAAGTAATTACATAAATACTGAAACTCAACCTTTAGTATCTAAGTCCTTCATACGATCAAATTTCATTTACCGTCAACTGGTCTGGCATTTCTGCTTTAAATCAAACACCTTAACTCTTAAGCTTGAAAAACTGTCATGCAGGGTACTCAGACTACTTTACAGTGACATTACGAGCTCTTATGTATTTAAAGAGTAACTACACTTCAGGAACTGAATGAATCAGATCCCAAACCCTGTGTCCAACATCAAAGGGAAAGATTGACAAAGACATCCCAATAAACAATAAATTACAAGTGATAAGCCGAGTCAGCAGCTCTTTCCCTAATAGGTGGCAACTCAGCTATCTTTATTGAACTAAATAATTTAGACCAACAGAAGGGAAACAACAGACTAAGCAAATTAAAACATTTAACAATTATCTTTACCTATTTTCTATTTTTTTTTATCAAAGAAGGGTTAAAATGAGAACACAATAAATTAAACAGCACCGAACATAAAACAAATGCAACCACAACGAAAGTACCGCCTTGGGACGGTCAGTAATAACTACTGGGGGGGGGGTTTAAACCGTTTTTACGGGGCCCAAACCTTCGCCCTCACCCTCCGCTGCGGTGCACACAATTAGTTGGTAGTTCGGTTCGTATGGAGGTCCCCTAACTCATCAGAGAGTCATCACGGTCAACAATTAAGATCAAGAAAAGACCGTGATGAAGCAAGGATGAGGACTCGACAGCCAAAACGTGTTGAGACAGCTGGAGATCCCTGGGGCGTCAGCAACACCACTGGAGCACTGGAGCAAAAGAAGACCACCAGTTGAACCCCGGTGGGCCAAGAAACAGACAAACATCTGGCCCAACCAACTAATATATAGCTTTATGCTTATATGCCAACTTGAGCACTAAGAGGAATATTAGCAATAATAGCTGTAAGGTCTTAAAAATTCTATACGGTTTATTACCTACCTATCGTCATGATCCTGTTTGGGAAATAGATCAGCTCTAGCAGTGAATCGTTGAGTAATAATTCACTGTTTGGAAGTCAGTTGTAAAGTAGATCATATCACGAGCGCTCTTCTACTTACAACTGACCGACACTCAAAACCTCTAACACTCAAAAACGCTGAAAAACTATTCTTTTCATTCAAATTCTCCCAACCTTCCTGCCAGCGCATTCATGCTCCCGCTAATATTCTTAACTGTATTTAAAATAAGAGTACGTTTTATGGCGATTTTAGAAAGGAAAAGAGACATTACACAGTCAAACGTCTCAAAACGTCACAAATTACGTCAGTATTGCCAGTGACGTCAGCAATTAGGCTCACACGCTCCAAAAAAGTGAATTGTAGCAGAAAAAACATGAAAATTTTCCATTGCTTCTATAGGCGCACTGTGTTAGAATTCTGAACAACATTCAGATTATTCTTTCAGATTCAAAAATTGGTATCGATGATAGCTCGACCAATAACTGGAAGAGGCCATTTCATTCTGAGGCTGTCCATGTCTTGAACATCCTCCCGGATGAAATGAGAACTACCACGGGCTTCAGAATTTGGAAGGCTGATTCAGATTAGGGAGGTACTTCGTGTAAGTGTTCGTTATGCAGATTTTACCTTAAGTGTAAGTTTAACCTCATGCTATACTCGCCTAACCATGTTTGCTTTCTTTAGCCCCCATTTTTTTTGCTTTCTTTTGCTTTGCTGCTTTTTATATACTTTTCTTTACAGTAACTTTCTTTCCCGACATAATGCTACAGTCTGCATGCTAAGTAGTTAACCCAATCATGGTTAATAACTTTGCTACCCTCTTCCACATGCGTCCATCATGTGCTTGATATACTCAATACCTAATCCAAAGCATTTGCAGATGGCATTAACCGTTGCTTTACTGAAGTTAATTATGTCTCCTAGACTGTGACATGTATTTACCAGTAAGCATACAACACTTTCTTCCTCGCATCCGCGACATTGGATTCTAAAGACGTCCAGATGCAATGGGTTTGATCAGCCTTTGTCGAATCTAAATCCATAAAACGCGAAGAAGACGTTTCGCGGGCATCGTTTTGGACCTTATTAGTCCAGTACTCGTATACTGCAGATTTCACTTTTAATTCCCTTTGTAGTTAGACTTTTAAGAGATGGTAACTGATACAAATCTAGTACACCTTGTACACGATTAAAGTAACTGAGACTATTATATAAGCTGACAGCAATCTGTCTTTCACTTAGTTCTTTCACGTTTGCAGATACCAGTATATTATCTAATTAGTTCTGTTACGTTTGCAGATATCAGCTGGGCCCAGTTCTTCAAAGCATTGTTAGCCTAACGAACTCGTTAAGAGGTAAACTTTTTAAGTGTTTTGCACTTTTATAGCCAGATACATTGACTTTTTTGTTGAAAATGTGAGAGAAGCTTTTACAATGCAAAAGTTTCTCACATTTTTTAACAAAAAAATATTGGCGTATTTGAGATATTAACGGTCGAAATTTTAACGTCTCGTTAACTAACGACGTCGTTAGTTTTGGACAACTGGGCCCAGTATATTATATATCAAACTAAGCTGTCTTTTATTGAGTTCTACCTCTAACAGAACAGGTTGCCACTCTAACCGTCAGATGTTTTTCCTCCGTGATATATTTCTTTTGACCTTATTTTAGTTTGTTTAACCTTCATTGATTCTTAGAGTTATTGCATGGTAACTTTTAATTCATTATTGTTTTGTGTTCAGTTCTTTTGCTTCCTATGACACCTTCCTTTCTTTTCAATCATTTTCGCTTTCGTAACAAAGAAGCTGGTTGTAGGGGGAAGTCCCTATCAGCTACCTTTGTTTTTCGTCATAGCCCTGTTTATCCTTATTTCAGTCAAAGGTCGCACAGAGGGACGACTTACTGTATTTTGTATATGTGAATCTGCGATACTTTGTATAGATACTCGTATTTAACTTTTATCTATAGGTACATTTGCATGCTGTGATATTGTATTTTAGATGTTGTTCTACCTAAGCCATACAGGGCTTATGTTATCTGTTGTTAATATGCGAAAAAAAATAAAGTTTCTATGTTTTCTGACTATAATGCTTAGTTTAAAAAATATTTTATTCAAATAGATCAATACAAATATAGTAACACAATAGACATACAGCGGGATTAGATAACAAGCTATTGTAAGGGATTACTTCTACTTCATTACTGGCCAGGGCACAAAGCATCACGGGCAAGTGACGTCAGCAAAATGGTTAAAACATCCATATATGGTGGAAGATCACCAGACTTCACTGAATTATTGAAAATGATGGACAAGGGGTACGACAATACATTACTAAGCTCTTTCAATATCCTAGGGTGAAGCCTATCAGGCCCTGGGGATTTATTTATTTTTAAGTTATCTAGCCTCTTTTTCACTATATCTCTTGTTATTGAAATTTCGTCTAATTCCGGTATATCTTTAACTGGTCCTACGTCCGGGTGAACAGTAAAAGTAAAAAGTATGCAAAGACCAGGAACTGAAACAATCAAAATCCAAATCCAGCCCTCAAACCATAGTTGGAAACAACTAAGATTACAAATAATCGATACAGAGAACATATGGCCAACCGAGTGAGCAGCTTGTTCCCAAAAGGTGGCCACTCAGCAACCCAAACCGAACCAAAAATAATAATAACATACATAAGGTAAAACATCACAGAAACTCTGACACCAAAAACAGGCAACAAAGAACCACAACAGAACTACCGCCTTGGAACGGTCAGTAATGAATTACTGGGGGGCTTAAATCGATTTTACAGGCCCAACCTCACCCTCAGTTTCTGAAGTGGTACAAAACATTTAGTTGGTTGTTCGGTTCGCATGATAACCCTCTAACTCGTCAATGAATCATCACGATAAACACATAAATCAAATTTCAACACCATGAAGAAGCAAAGACGAGGACTCAACAGATACAACGGGCCGTCTGACAGGTGGAGATCCCTGTCCTGCCAAACAACCCCACTGGAAATCTGAAGCAAAAGAAGGTCACCAGTTGAGCCCCGGTGGACCAAGCAACAGACAAAAAGGCTCCGGTCCCAACCAACTAAAATATATAGCTTTAGGTCGGGGCCATCATAGAGTCTGACGACCGATCCCCCGGTGTGCAATTAAAGAGTGCAGCAAAGCTATCAACCGTGATTGGGTTAATCACTAAGCATGCAGACTGTCGCATAACATTTAAATTATAGCCAATGCGTTTGTGACGTATTATTATTTTTCGGAATTGATCAGAAAAATCAGTCCTACCCTTAATCTTTTTGAATTTGTATACTAAGTCACCATAAAATTCAGGTTCCGATAGGCCTTGGTGTAAAAGAAATTTTAATCCGACATCAAATTTTGAAACCAATTCATGGTGTCTGCGATAGAATTTAGAAAAAGCCTTTCTAAGCTTATGATACCGATAGTCCTGTTGAAGAAGTTTAGCAGTTAAACATTTATTACGAGCATTAAAGTCATCTACATGACTACACACTCTAGCAAATCTTATAAGTTGAGAAATATACACTCCATAAGAGGGACGACGTGGAACGTCACCATCCAAAAATGGAAAATTAACTATATCAAAGTCAAAGTCATCACGTTTATCATAAATTTTAGAAGATACAAAACCGTTAGAAATAGATAGATGTAAATCCAAAAAGGGGGCCTCGGTATCTGAAGTATTAGCTTTATTCAATTTAAGTTCAGGTGGGTAAATTTGGTTAACCATGCTTTCAAAATAAGGATTATCAATATTCAGAAGATCGTCTAAATATGTAGAGGTTGAGTTAAATGCCTCAATGATATCAGCGATATCAGCTTGATTATCAACAGAAAGAGAAGTCATGAAATCTCTTTCATAACAAAATAAAAACAAATCGGCCACAAGAGGAGCACAATTTGTACCCATCGGAATACCAACAATTTGTCTGTATAACTTATTACCAAATCTGATGTAAATATTATCTAAGAGATATGATAAGGCGTCACATACATTCTGACATGACCAAAGACTATATCCTCTATATATTTTACGGTCAGTAGAAGTGAAAAACGCTTTCTTATCGTTACAGGCAATATAAAGGGTATCTTCATTTTTGGAGAACTTTTTGAAGGCCCTCTCAATCAAATCAACAAGTTTTTCCTTTATTAAATTATGGGGTAATGTGGTATAAAGAGTAGAAAAATCATAAGTGGACAAACTAGTCGCACGGAACCCTCTTGACTTCAGTTTACTAAGTACCTCACCAGAATTTTTTATAGACCAAAACATATTTTTCCCTGACCTCTCATACACTGTCTCATAGTACCAAATGACACGAGATTTCACAGCAGTGAGGCAAGAAGTTAATAATTTAGATAATTCTGTAGTAGTACAAGAGCTAGAGTTGGCAATGAATCTAGCTTTATACGTTTTTTATGAAGCTTAGGTAACACTGTCTATAGTAAAAACAGAACTAAAGAAATCAGCCAAAACATTGGCCTTCTCTCCATCTGATTCAGTCATGTTTACTTTTTTATCATCTGTGTATATTTTAGTCTTAGTTTTCTTTTGTACATAGTTCCAAAAACACTTTGGATTGCTTTTCACTTTTTGAACTATATGTTTTTCGTGATTTCTATTATATCTTCTTGTTAATGTCCGAATCGGTTTCTCAACCTGTTATACTCATGTTTTGCATTTTCATCTCCGTTATTAATATGTCTATTCCATAAACGTTGTTTCTTCTTCACTTTTGACCTAAGCTTTCTATCACCTCTATTGACTTTCCTGTTTTGTGACGGTTTTACAGATAATTTTGGAACACACTCATCAACCACTGCTACAAGTCTACTATGTAAACACTGCCACTGCGTATCAACTGAACTGTTTTCCAAAACAGAATCCCAATCAACTGTCAACATTTCACCTATTTTCATGTAATCAGCCTTATCATATTTATATATTATTTTCTCTCTATCTGATCCATCTAAATACGCATTAAATGCCCCCCAGCTGAGAGAATAATATCTGTCTCTCAGAAACCAAATCAAACAAAACATTAAGGACAGCCATGAAGCATACCTTGAAGGTCTGCTGGGCTTGGACGGACATGGCAACTCTGGCACTGGTCAAGTGGACAGTAAGAAACTTTTTCAGTTTCTTAAAAACTCCAGAAGTGACCAACAAGGAATTCCCCCATTAAATAAGGATGATTGTTTGCATACTGACACAAAGGAAAAAGCAATTATACTAAATGACCAGTTCCAGTCAGTATTTACTCCCCTGTCCCCACTTTAATTAAAAGAGCTTTCTCTTATGAAAGTCCAAGGCCTTGTAGATGATAAGGTCATTGACCAGAGCCACCTTCCTGAGGAATGTACAAACCCAACACCAGTCATGCCAAATATCGATATTTCAGAGGCTGGGATATTGAATCTGCTGAAAAATCTCAAACCCAAAAAGGCAGCAGGTCCCGATAAGATTAAACCGGTCGTATTGCAGGAACTCAGAGAGGAACTGGCCCCTATATTAAAAGTACTCTTTGAGCTGTCCCTTGAAAGTGGTACTGTCCCAAGTGTATGGACTGAAGCAAACGTTTCACCACTATTCAAAAAAGGTGATAAATCTACCGCTGCCAATTACAGGCCTATATCCCTTACATGTATCTTGTGTAAGGTGATGGAGCATATCATTGCCTCAAATGTTGCCAGACACCTTGACTCTAACGGACTTATGTATGACCTGCAGCATGGATTCAGGGAGAGACGCTCCTGTGAGACGCAATTGGCTTCACTCATTGAAGACATTGCTCGCAAGTCTAGCCAAGGTAAACAAACTGACTTAATTCTGCTTGACTTCTCCAAAGCCTTTGACAAGGTGAACCATTCAAAGCTTATCCTGAAATTACACACCTATGGCATACGAAATTCCACCTTGCGCTGGATCCAGGCCTTTCTAAACAACCGCCAGCAGAGGGTCGTTGTTGAGGGCGAGGCGTCGGATTCGGTCCCAGTAACATCTGGAGTCCCACAAGGTTCCGTTCTGGGCCCCATCCTATTCCTGGTCTACATCAACGACCTTCCGCAAGACATCATCTCACAGGTGCGTCTCTTTGCTGATGACACTGCCATCTACCTAACATTGGAAACAAAGCATGACAGTGACAGTCTACAGAAAGACTTGGACCGACTTCAGGCATGGGAATCAAAATGGGATATGGAGTTTAACCCCTCCAAGTGCCAGGTAGTGAGAGTGACTTCTTCCAGAACACCCTTCGAAACGGAGTATACACTCCATGGACAGGTCCTGGAGGCAGTCACCAGTGCCAGGTACTTGGGGGTGGATATCTCTCAAAATCTTAGCTGGAACGCACATGTGGACAGAATTGCATCAACGGCCAATAGAACTCTCGGATTTGTTAAGAGAAACTTGAAAACTAAGTCCCCAAAAGTCCGAGAAACGGCCTACCAGACCCTTGTTCGTCCCCAGCTGGAGTACGCTTCAGCAATATGGGACCCCCACACAAAAGATAAGACCAACAAAATTGAAATGGTTCAGCGGCGTGCTGCACGCTGGACCATGAGTGATTACGCCAGAACAACTAGCGTCACTTCATTGTTGCAGCAGTTGGGCTGGCAGACATTAGAAGAGAGACGAAATGTGGCCCGTCTCTGTCTATTTTACAAAATTGTAAATGGCATTGTTGTCGTCCCCTTACCCGAATACATACAGCCCACCCATAGGATATCCAGATACTGCCACTCTATGACGTTTCGTCAAATTCAAACTGGCAAGGATTCCTATAAATATTCCTTCTTTCCCCTGGCAATTGTCCAGTGGAATGCCCTTCCGGAAAATGTTGCAACTTCTCCAAGTCTTGACTTGTTCAAGGCCGCGGTTGGAGAGTTGCAGCATCCCAAACCCTAAACATAAAATGCTTGTTTTTACCTAGGTTTTTATCTGTTTTAGATCCTATCCCATTTTTTTTTTATCTGTCCATGACGCTGTGTTTTTATGGCTCTCATCCTTTTCGCACTATATTTTTAACCTGTCATCTTTATATTACCTCACTGTCATGCTTTTAATCAACCCTTTTTCACAACATGACGCGCAGACCCTGCCAAGAATGCCCGCGAGGGCGTAGGCAGTATACGAAGATAGATAAATGTAAAAGTCAAAACAGCATGATCACTTTTACCCAGAGGAGAATCTATAAGTACATCCGACACCATGTCTTGTTCATTACTAAGGATTAAGTCAATCAAGGAAGAATTACATACACTACGACCCCTCGTAGCTTCGGTGACATGCTGGTACAAATAACAATCTCTCACAGCCTCTATAAAGTCAAATTCTGCATCACCTGGCCCTTTACCAGTTGAACAAAAGTCCCAGTCAACACCTGGATAGTTAAAATCTCCCACAAAAAGTGTAGTCTAACTAGATAGATAAATAGATAGAAATGTCTGGGGGTTCCGCCTTGGACGGACGCTCGGCGCCCCGTTACTGTGGCTATGGATTCGTTCCGCTGAGGTGCGGGGGCAACGTGGATAAGAGAATTGAAATACTACTACAAGGGGTTCCGCCGATGACAGGGAAATGCTAGTTTTTTCGGCATTTAGAAGGACTGCAGGATAAAATTCCGCTGCGAAATAAACTTCTACACCGGTCATTGAAGGGAAAATTATGGAAATTCTACATTATCCAATTTTGTTATATCCAAATTAATAATTCATATAGCGAGACTATATGAATCAGGTTAGGTGTACATTCTAAAGTTATTCCTTTTTGGGCTTTACAATCTTGCAAACTTAGTGTTGCAGTGCGCATCCCAAACCCATCTATTGACGCCTGATACTCGTTGTCGTCGGTCACCAATTCTCGTCGTGACAATTTTATATACGTTATGGCTATGAAACTTATATGAATTTATAACATAAATTCTACACCTACATCTATCTACATCCACCGATTAAGTGCATGGCCAATATTGGCATAGTCTCACTGTGAACAACCTTAAAACATTTGTGCTGGGAGGTTCTTATGTACTGTTAAAATCCGGTCCATAGAATTACCGAAAAACACCGAAATACCGAAAAGCAGCTAAATACCAAAGAGCATAGAATTACCGAAAAGCACCTGTATGTCATATTACTTACAATTATATGGGTCTGACTGTGTTATAAAGGGATCAAGTAACTCATTAGGGTAATATTATTACCGAAAACACCAATATATCATATATTTTACTTGGGTATGATATACAACAGGGGGTCGGCAAAGGTATTCAGTAATTTCTTACCGAAAGCACCTATATGCCATATTTTATCCATCGAAGGTATCTGCAAAACTTAAAGCCACACGCACTAATGCTCCGAGCTTCAGTACACCTCTGCACGAGATGGGCAGTATGGAAGCCCTCGCGCACGACCCATGAGGCAGTACCCTCAACCAGTGGAAAGCGAGCTTCAGTACACCTCGCACGAGATTGGCACCCAAATACGCTGGTTTACCCGAAGGAACAACTTTTTGGCTGGAGAGAGAAAACTCAACTCTTAACGCCCTATTGTCCAGCGAAAGTTTGGGAGCACGACCCATTGAGGAAGTACAGCTTTGTGAACCATGGACGAACACAAATCACGCACTCTCCAAGGTTGGGACACAAACTTTAAGCCACACGCAATGATGCTGCGAGGGGAAGTTCTCGGAGACGCACGCCCGTCCAGTGCCCGCACACGCAACCCCTAACACCAGGGATGATTCTCCTGGGGTGGCATGCAAAGTGTCTCCGCACACGCTACCCCGCTTAATCAGAGGAACACCAGGGAAGATTCTCCCGGGGACGCATGCAGGGTGTCTCCGCACACGCTACCCCGCTATTAAAAAATCAGAGGGGAAGTTCTCGGAGACGCATGCCCGTCCAGTGCCCGCACACACAACCCCTAACACCAGGGATGATTCTCCTGGGGTCGCATGCAAAGTGTCTCCGCACATGCTACCCGGCATATTCAGAGGAACACCAGGGAAGATTCTCCCAGGGTCGCATGCAGAGTGTCTCCGCACACGCTACCCCGCTAAATCAGAGGGGAAGTTCTCGGGGACGCTTGCCCGTCCAGTGCTCGCACACGCAGCCCTAACACTAGGTATGATTCTCCTGGGGTCGCATGCAAAGTGTCTCCTCCCAACCAAAACTGCCTCTCAGAGGCTCCAGGCAACAAAGTCCCCGCCTGGCTCCGACGCTGTCCTGTGTCTCTGCCAGTGGGGCGTAAAAGACATTATGGTCCCGAGAAGCAAGTCTCTATCTGCTTTTGCTTGTTAAAAGCCTGTCACGTCTTGTTTGGTCTGACCCGGTCAGGCTGCGGTAAAATCGACGTGTTCTGAATGAATCACAGCGGACGGTTTCTTGTGGCTTGCTGCGAGTTTGTTTTGGAGAATGCACTAAACTTGGTGTCATGTGATCGGGGTTATGCATGAAAGTGATTGGTAGGCGTGCGAAAGGCACCATCACATTAACATGTCCGTGTTTTTAGATCTGTACATCACATTGCGAAAAACGGAAGCACTTTTATCATGGTGTACTTTTAACATCGTCAAACATGTGGAACTGTCTCAGGGGTTTTGAGTAGCTGGGGGAGGGTGTTGTTCCAGTTACAGGACCTTTCAGTATGTGCATCGTGATACGGGAGTTCTAAGAAATAACCTAATAACGACCATCTCACGGAGGCCATATATTTATCAGGAGCTAAGAAAAAACTGTTATTATGTTAGAGGAACTGGGAAGCTGGCAAGTTCAGGGGAGCAGGGAAATCCAATTTTGGGAGCTGGGGAGGTTTTGGACAATATTTCCATGAACTCGGCTGGGGGAGGGGGGGGGGCGCAAAGATTTCCCTCCCCCACGCATCTGGAAGGGCCGTAGCAAGGTAACAAATGAATTACTTGAATTACAATCGTTCCCGTATAATGTGGCATATAAGTGCTTTTCGGTAATAACAAAGTACCTAATGAGTTACTTGATACTTTACCCTGTTGTATATCATTACCGGGTAAAACATTTATGATATACTGGTGTTTTTCGGTAATCACAATTAACCTCATGAGTAACTGGATCCCTTTATAATACATCCAGATCCATGTTATATCCCATATTACTTGCAAAGAATATGACATATTGGTGCTTTTCGGTAATTCTATGCTTTTCGGTATTTCGGTGCTTTTCAGTATTTCGGTGCTTTTCGGTAATTCTATGGACCCGTTAAAATCAGATAAAAACATTACTCACGTTTACTCACATAGTCAACATGGTAAAAAGTCATCTGACTTGTAATGACGCATTTGGATTTAGATTTCTCAGTCCGGTAGTTGCACCAGTCTCTTAACATGCTGGGTAGAATTTCCATGGGTGTCCCTTCCAGTGAGAATTCAACCGACTCCTAAAAGCGTTCAGGGAGGGTGCCATTACTACTTGTTCAGAAAGTTGATTCCATGCATTTACAACTCTGTTACTTAAGCTATTTGCCCGTATATTTAAACGAGGTCTTTCTTTGTATAATTTCTGAGAATGTCCTCTAGTCATACTATATGTTGCCATTGTGAATAGTTTGTCCTGTTCTGCTTTATCTATTCCACGCAGAATCTTGTAGACATGTATCAAATCCGATCTTTCCCATCTGTATTCCAAGGATGGTAAACCAAGTTTCTTTAATCTTTCAGGATACGACAGGTTTTTGCAGGATCTAACAAGTTAGTTGCCCTTCGTTGAACATTTTCTATATTGATTCTGTCCTTTTTGTACAAGGGTGATCAAATTACAGTTGCATATTCCAGGTGTGGCCTTACTAAGCTTTTATACAGATTCAAAAACATATCAGGGTCCAAATAGGTAAAGGTACTAAATATAATTCCAAGGTTTCTATTAGCAGTATTTATTTTAATTGAGATGTGCTCTCTAAATGTCAAATTTTTATCTATAGTGACACCTAAATCCTTTTCACTGTCTACTTTTGTAATTTCACATTCTCCTTCTGGGGTTTCAATAGTATATCTATGTCCAAGGTCATGTTTCCCGATATGTAGGTGGTGACACTTAGCATTATTAAATTCCATATCCCAGTCTTTAGCCCATGTCATTGCTGATGTTACACTATGCTGTACTTGTTGGGTATCTTGTTGGCAGGTTATCTGTTTATATAGTTTTATGTCGTCTGCAAACAGCTTAACACAAACCACCAGAACATCAGGCAGGTCGTTGATGAATATCAAGAATAACACCGGCCCCAAAACACTCCCTTGGGGTATTCCGCTAGTAACATTTTGCCACCCAGATTCCACTCCACTGACACAACCCTCTGCACTCTTTTGTTAAGGAACTCCTTGGTCCAGTTGTAAAGACTGCCCCTGACTCCGTATCTATGTAGTTTATGCAGTAAACGAGTATGTGGTACACGGTCAAAACATGTTGTTCACAATCATGGGCTTAGGACATCTGCACTGACAAGGAGCTTGAAGTCTTCCAGAGTCGGTGCAGATATGACCTTGGCAGGCAGACCATTCCAGAGACTGACTTGATGGAAAGAAGGATCCCTTGTAGGCATTGATGGAACAAAATATTGGCAGGAATCCTTGATGGTGTCCCTGTGGCTGTCAGGTACTGGTCTGAAAGGATTTCAACGAGGTTATTGACAATCCTGTACATCATTGTGACTTTGCTCTGGTCTCACCTTGATTGAAGGTCCTCCCAGCCAAGTTTTTGCAACATTGAAGTGACACTGCTGGTTCGGCTGTAGTCATTGCAGCAAAACCTGGCGGCATGCCTCTGTACAGACTCCAATTTGGCTATGTTGGATTTTGTCACTGGGTCCCATACCGTCGAAGCATACTCAAGCTAAAACTCTTTTCTTCGCTGATTCAGCTGGCGCCGAACCTCCCTTTACGCATGCGCAAAGGTCATTTTTTTCGCCAGAAAAATGTATCGCGATACTGTCACGGTACCAGACAGACAATACGATGCAGTATTGCGATACTTGATTTACACAGATTTGCTTCAGTTTATTGTGTAAATTTGTTTGTTTTTTTTTGTTGTAAAATAATAGTAACATGGATGAAAATAACAGTTACCTTTTCATTACAATTTAAATGCTGATCCGGCACGTTCAATTTCTGGTTCAGCAACCATTTTTAGCTCACCTGAGCCAGCCACTCCAGGGGAGCTTGTAGGATAGGCAGGCTCTATTGTCTGTCGTATGTCAACATTTTCAAACAACGTCTCCGCTATATATTTCTAGGTTTTAATACTGTGTTACTAAAACCGCTTGCTCTGGAAGTTAACCGTGACCTCCTATTCTACAATTTGAAAGAATTACTTCTTGTTGTTCTATCTAATACTGTGAAAAGTTTGTTCTTGTCCAAAATATCAATGTTATTTAAAATCTTATACACTTGAATTAAATCGGCTCTCTCTCTCCTGTATTCTAAAGGTGGCAGTTTTTTAGACACTCTATTGTCTATTTCGATCATTACTGTTCTGCTTAAGTTGTCTGCCTTGAGAGGTGGTAGCAAAATCATTAATTAAAGTGAATTGGTACTCTCACAGGCCCTTCTTATGGGGTGAAACTGTGAAAGAGTTTGTGCCTATATCAGCAAGCAGAGCTCTAGATAAGAAGGAGTATTTGGTGATAATTAAGGATAGTTTTTGTTAATTCTGCAGTACCTTAATTAGTAAGCGTATTTGCGTAATTTCCTAATTAAATTATCAAAAAAATCAATTCAATGCGATCCGGAAGCGTCTCAAAACGCAGAAGAAATTGGCGATACGCAAAACCAAAAAATTCCGTGCGTACCTTTTTTTATCAGCACCACGCCGTCTGCAGTTCGGTGCGGCAAATCGAGCATGCACTAAACTGGTTCTGCTCTTATCACATGTTACAAGTATAGGTTGCCATTCACAGTTTCGCACTTTTGGCCGGGGACAAAAATGCTAACATTTGGGGGTAGGCTTGTATCTTGGGCTATAAATTCTTTTTGCCTCCTTATATGCAGGAAATTTTTCGCCCCTTTGAGTGAGCATGTGTCAGGAAAGTACAGAGTGAATATATTTCCAACCTCGAAACCATCCAATCGCTGTGCGGCATGGATGCGAAATTATGGCTCATTGAGAAAGCTCCAGATCCAAAAGTCAAAAATGATGGTGCTCATTTTCAATTAAGAATAGCAGAAAATCTAAACGGCTGGCAGGTATTCAGTTGCAGCTGACAGTGATCATTTGAAAGCCCTGGTCGGTCAGGATAGATGAGAAAGAAAGGAAGTCAGGGCAGTGTCTAGAGCTGTGCATCCAATATCAGCAGCTCTGCTCCAGACACTGTCCCCCCTCAAACAACACTCAGTCCGAACCAAGCCAGACCAGGTTCCCAGGGGACATGACCAGGAGGTCCCTAAATTTATTACCACAAAGAATTATAAGAATAAACAAATATGACCTACTGGTTGAGCTATAAGTTCTTATTTATAGTCCTTCTAAAATTTATGGCGTATAATCATATATAATGTGTTTAACCATTTAGTGCCTAGCTTCCCATATTGGGAAGTATGCAAACAGTGAAGACCCAGATCAGATGTTGCTGATTGCATGCAAAGTCTTAACATTTACTAAAATACCCAATTGAAAAATGAAAATACCCAAATAAACAGTTTTTGAGATGTTCAATACTCAATTTACATTTGAGATACCCAAATGAATGAAAAAGGAGTGGGTAACATACCCAGTTGTATAAAAAATTAATTAAGGTACTAATTCTGATAAAAATATATGTTGTGACCCCTCTTTTGAACCGTCTCGATGAGACGATTCAGATGAGGGGTCACAACATACGTTTTCAATGAGAAACAAGAAAAATTATCCTTAGTTTTCATCAAATACTCCCTCTTATCAAGAGCCCTGAGCAAGGTGCACAGATTGTTTCATTGAACTAATAGTAGAAGCTGTTCCATTTTTGGAGAGCTTTATTCATGATTGTCCAGGGAAGCAAACATGACACCACAAAGTTTGTACCCCTTTGTAAAAAATGGCATTTAACATGGAGCTGTACCTTTACACCTTTATAGTTTTGTTCATACTAAATTGCATATTTCCAGGTTGAGTGCTGCACTGATGTAACTTTACGGAACTACAGTAAGCATGGCAGAGAATCAGCAAGTCAGTGCATTTCCTCTGCCGCCCATGCAGTATGTATCTCTGTACACTGATGAGAACGTGAAACGAGGCCGGGCACCAGCACCTCCTCCACCTATACAGGTTTGTAACCTATTGTGCAAAGAAATGCAGATTGGTATTTCATGCTGTCTTCTGAGCTAGCATTTGACGTCAGTCAGCTGTCTATATGTCAACACAGTAGTAGTCTGTAAAGGTGAAGGCAGTTATTATTTGTGTAATCCAAAATTTTATGAGGAATAAAATCTGTTTTTCCATGTCATACCAGAGCTCTTGACTTGTTGATGATTAGGGATAATTTTAATTCTCATTGAAACCATATGTTGTGACCCCTATCTGAACCGTCTCGTCGAGACAGTTCAGATGAGGGGTCACAACATATGTTTTATGCAGAATTAACAAAAATTATTTTTAATTACATGTATCACCAAATCTTCCCTCTTGTCTAGAGCTCTGTCATACTTTTGTGACAGTTTTGGCCTGAAAGAGTAGTTATTGGTGCATAATATGAAACTGTGTAAGTTTTGCTTCACAATGTCTAACATACTGGTGACCAGTATGTAAGACATTGTGAAGCCAAACTTACTCAAAGCAGATGTTTCTATTGCAGCAGTTTCTGGTGCTGATTACTTATCCCACCAACAAAAGTTGCTAGTGAAAGCAATTTTGTTCTCACCTCACCATGCTTACAACCTACTTTTAACTGTCATCATACTGTGCAATATTTGTCTTTTCACATTCATGCATAGCAAAGCTCTATATAGTGTTAAGACTTTGTGCACCATGGAAACTGATATTCTGCATTGCTATAATCAATGTACATAATTTCCTCACGAGGGCAATCTATTACATATTACCTATACAGAATACAGACCCGGATCCAGACCACCATGTACTGGTGGTGTTTTGGATAACTGGTGGGGCTGGGAGGTGCCAAGATGTATGTGAGTAGGGAGGGGGGTGTTGGGTGTGGGGGGGTGAAGGGGCCTGAAAATATATTACATAATTAGGGATCAATTTGATAAGAAGTTTTGATAATGTTATTTTTGCCTTGAAATATATGTTTTGATAACTCATTAGAATTGCCTCGCTGAGGCGATTCTAATGAGATGCGAGGCCATACTAATGAGATGTTACAACATAAATTTTAATCTAAGCATGTGGATAAATTATCTTAAACTGTCGTCAGTTACTCATTATCTGGAGGTCTACATATTATACATAACTCAGGCCCAGATGGGGGGGCTAAGCCCCAGAGCGCACCTCCTGGATCCAGGGCTGGAATAATATTGCCTAATGGGGTAGGTTAAGTCTTCAGCATATTGGTGTTGAAGGGTGACTTTCTGTAGCTCTTTGTGGTAGAGTGAGAAAATTGCTGAAATTTTATAAGGTGAGTAGACACACTCGCATTTTGCCACCCTCTGAACATGCTAATGGGGATAAACTCTTAAAAATAATTTGCTTACCCAGGAGCAAATACTTTCCTACAAGATTATACCCAGGGATAAAGACCAACAATTTGGACTTAGGGGCCCAGACTGCCACACTTAAACATTTAATTAGGGGAATGGGCATTTTCTTCAAAAATTTAGGGGCCCATCCCAATATTAAGGACCATGGGCAACTGGGCCCCTGTTAATCTTTTTCCCTGCGTGTACCCATTTTTGGGTTTTGATGCCCTGGGATGCAAACAGAAAAGCCACAAAAGGTGCAGCTGTTGTTGGAAAAATGGCAGAAAAACAATGTGGTGTACCAATACACCTAAACTGTGGTGAGTAATTGAGTTAACTAAGCACCAATTGAGCAGACAACAAAATTTATGTCTGCAAAAATTTAAAAAAAGCCTTGTCCAAGACATTTCATATTGAGAATTCAAAGACTAGAGGGCAAACAGTGTAGATCTAGATGAGGCGGCTCATTATGAGCCACCTCATTAGGATCTACTTTTTTTGCAAATTCTGATAATTTTGTCACTGGTGCTTAAAGAGTTAATCAAGTTCTTATAATTGCAGGATTCATATATGATGTTTGGGAACACATTCACGGCAGATGATCAGATCATTCGACCTTTAGAATCTCAGGGATTTAGACGACTTTACCCTCAAAATTACGACCACAAACGTGAACTTAAGAAATTGAATCATTCCGTACTGGCCAACTTTCTGGATATGCTAGACATCTTAATAAAAGCCCCAGACTCCCCTAAAAGGAATGAAAAACTTGAAGATTTAAATCTCATCTTTATTCACATGCATCATTTAATTAACGAGTTTCGGCCGCATCAGGCGAGAGAGACGCTGAGAGTTATGATGGAGCTACAGAAGAAACAACGTCAGGAAATTGCGGAGAGATTTCAAACACATCTTGACAAAGTCACGGAACTCATTCAGAAAAGTTTAGCATCTTTACCAGATGATTTTAGTCTGGATTCTAAAGCTTTGGTGAAAAGTGAAATTCTAATGACAAACTTAGAGGAGCCAGAAGCTACAGTTAAGACTGAACCATGTGATCAGTTAGACAAAATGATGTGTGACATTGTAGATAGTATGAATTAAGGCTTTAGTGCCATAAACAGAAATGCTCCAGTTAAGAAAGGGTAACAGGGATAATTTGAATACAAATTGTCTTATTTCTCAATGGAAACGTATTTGTGACCCCTCATTTGAACCGTCTCAGCGAGACGGCTCAAATGAGGTCGCAATTTATGCTTGTCTCATGAAATATGGAAAATTATCCCTAAATTATCCCTGTTACCCCTTCTTATCATCTGAAGCACTGGCCAAAAATGGGATATTCCTAAATATGACTAAACATTGACATTCATCATATTCTGCCAACACCAACTTGCTTTAACACCAGGTGGTTGGTCGTAGACTCTGATCAGACTGCTCTTTTAGGGGCAGACTGATCTGGATTTGCAATGTTTGCTTGGACCTAACTGTTCCAATACTTGGAACTTTTACGATACTCAGGAGTCAGCAATGTGGTGCTTTGGTTTTGTAGATTTACAGAAGGCACATCACTGGAAATATAGAATAAAAAAAGCAAAACTTTTTGTCATTTTATTTCCATTGTATATAATTTATAACAACAGCTCTTACATAATGCTGCATATAAACTGAGAACTTCACATCAGTTAGGAAGGTATATGTATATATGGGTGCAGACCAAAGTGGCAAACCTAGTAACCCTGTCCCTGTGTCCCCCACCCTCACTTTATGCATATGTTATACCAATTTCATTTAATACCTGTGGAATTTAATTTACAACTGATAGTCAAAATTTCCTAGTTTAAAAATCAGAAATCTGTTACAGTTAGCCTCTGTAGTTTATCTTAATGATTGGTAAGGTTGTGTTGAGGAATCATTATCATATATATACATATACATTGCAGGGCATCAAGCTCAAGATTACTTTTGAAGTAAGGATGTGAAAAGAAACAACATGCAAAAACTCAAAAAAATCATTAGAACAAAGTATAGATAAATGCCTTTCTTTCGGCAAATCATAGAATTAACTTATAAGGTGATACCTATCTACCTGGTATAGGTTTGATCTTTTTTCCAAGCAGCAGTAAAACACACATCAAGAGGTAATGTGGTAGGAATTCTAATTATGAGGTTTTGGCAAATTATGGATTTTGGTATCATATTCACACATATTGTACAATAAAGTGTCATATACCTCGGTTCAGTTGTTCAAAGCATCGTTAACAATGTCATTAGTTGGGGATCCGTTAAATCTTGCAGTACTCACAAAATCAATTGTGGTATTTTCTGGATGAAAATCGTGAGGAGCTTTTAAGCTCCTCACATTTTTTTCATCCAAAAATGGCTGTGTTTTGCGTATAATACATTTGAAATTTTAACGTCTTGTTTACTAACAACCCCGTTAGTTTTGAACAACTGGGACCTGAATGTTAAATACAGGTTAACATAATAATTTGGTTATGAGACCGGAGTTACTCCCTATTAGAACGACCCCAAATATCTTAATCAGTTGTGCAATTCAGCTATAAGAAGGGTTCGTCTCTTCCAAAACATTCTTTGAATCTAGATTCTTCTAATGACAGAAGACAGATCTAGATTCTAGGCACTGATTGGAGGAGAAAACATGCTTGCCTCATATGTTACTTTCTGGAAAATTCTGCAGTATACAGCAAATATACCACTTTTGGTACATTTGACAATGTACATGTAGTAACTGTAGAGCTCTGTTGCTACTAAGATACACTTGAGCTACAACTATCCAGTGCAAAAGCCATTAAAGGCTGATACTGATCTTGCTGTAATCCTGTATATACAAGCAGTGACATAATGCTGTACATACACTAGCCATTGTTTTCAGCAAATGAGACTAACGGTAACAGCACCTTTAACCCATGTATGAAAAGTCAATTCTTGACAAGTCAATTCTTCTACCTTGCTCCTTCGGTAGGTCCATTTCCAATTATAGAGGCATAAGGTTTAACTTTAGAAAAAAAAAAGTACCAGTAATATTTAAGGCAAACAGTGTGGAGACCCTGATCAGATGCTACACTTGCAGCATCTGATGTGGGTCTACAATGTTTGCCACTGTCAATTTTATGGGTCTACGGGCATACTAGCTCCTTTTACATGGAGGTTTAACTACACTTTGATTGTTCTTAAAAATTGGTAGACCTCACCAATGTGTTCCTCCCATACCACAAACCAATTATGGCACTAATGAAAATCAGAGGTAAATCCTGCAAGCTCTATATACTATGACAGCACCATCTTCAAAGCTGCTGTAATATACATACATTTATCATATATTTACTAGAAAATATGTTCTTTTTACATAGGCAATACAAGCAAGACTTTCATGCACGTAACAGGACTGCATATCTCGAAGGCCGTATCACTCCAAAAATAGCCAAAACCCATATCACTCCCTAGGGAGAAAAACCCGTATTGTCCATATCACACCCCATGTGACTCGTATCATTCCTAGGGCATAAAAGCCATATCACCCATTGGGAGCGCTCCAAAAATAGCTAAAACCCATATCACTTACTAGGGAGAAAACCCCATATCATCCGTATCACACCCCACATGACCCGTATCATCCCTAGTCTTTAAAAACATGATATGGGTTTATCAAACAGGAAAAATTTGGTCACAATAAAAATATATTATAAATAGATTATGATATAGCAATTTTCATGATATCAACCCTCTACTCCCTTATCAGCCTGAGGGCCAAAGGCCCTCAGGCTGATATGGGAGTAAAGAGTTGATACGTGGTATGATATGAAAATTGCCATATAATAATCTCTATGTATCTAATTTGGTTACCATATTAATTAGGCTATAAAATGGGGATTTCTCTTCTCCCGAATGACCCCTCATATCTACATCAATGATATGAAATTCTGCGCTTAGATGGATTTTCTTTCCAACAGAATTCTAACAAGAGGTCCATGATGGACCTAAATCGCTCACCTGAGTTATGATGAAATACAAGGAAGATCATCTATTTGATGATGGTTCAATTGGAGCAGTTTTGCACTTTCTAATCTATCTTCTGACAAAGTTTCGTTTAGATTGGATCAAAACTGTGCCCTCTAGAGTGTACACAATGTTTTTCTAAGATCTGACCTGGCAATCTATTTTTTGATCAGACATTATTTAGTTTCAAACTTGGCCTTCATTTCATGAAGATACACATTCTGACAAAGTTTCATGAAGATTCAATGCAAAATAAAGCCACAATTGTGTACACAAAGGTTTTCTATGATTTGACCTAGTGACCTACCGGTAGTTTTTGACCCAACAATACCCAGTTCCAAACTTGGCCTAGATTTCATTAAGATAATCATTCTGACAAAGTTTCGTGAATATTGAACCAAAACTGTGCTCTCTAGAGTATACACAATATTTTTCTAAGGTTTGACCTAGTCACCTAATTTTTGATCCAACATGACCCAGTTGCACCCTTGGTCTAGATTTGTTGAAGATAAACATTTTGACAAAGTTTCATGAAGATTGGAACAAAACTGTGCCTTCTAGAGCATTCACATGTTTTTTCTAAGATCTGACCTAGTGACCTAGTTTTTGACCTGACATGGTCCAGTTTCAAATTTGGTCTAGATTTCATAAAGATAAACATTCTGACAAAGTTTCATGAAGATTGAATCATAACTGTGCCCTCTAGAGTGTACACATGTTTTTTCTAAGATTTGACCTTGTGACCTAGTTTTTGACCCTACATGACTCAGTTTCAATCTTGGCCTAGATTGTAACATTCTGACAAAGTTTCATAAAGACTGGATCATAACTGCATTCTATAGAGTGTACACAAGGTTTTTCTAAGATTTGACCTAGTGACCTAGTTTTTGACCCCACATGACTCAGTTTTAATCTTGACCTAGATTGTATAAGGATAAACATTCAGACAAAGTTTCATGAAGATTGGATCATAACTGTGCCCTCTAGAGTGTACACAAGGTTTTTCTAAGATTTGACCTAGTGACCTAGTTTTTGACCCCACATGACCCAGTTTCAAACTTGGTCTAGATTTCATTAAGATAAACATTCTGACAAAGTTTCATGATGATTGGGTCAAAACAGTGCCCTCTGTGTCATTCTAAGATTTATTTCTATTTTCAGCTGTGGCGGCCATTTTGTTCAATGGAGTGGACCGGTTTTAGCAATTTTGGTTCAGGGCCATGAGTCAAACATTTCTGTGAAATTATTTTGAAATCGAGCCATTGGCTTCAGAGGAGATGTCGTTTAAAGGTTTTTCTATTTTTAGATTTCTATTTTTAGCTCTGGCGGCCATTTTGTTCAGCTGAGTAGAACCGTTTTAGCAATTTTGGTTCAAGACCACGAGTCAAACCTTTCTGTGAAATTTTTTTGAAATCAAGCCATTGGCTTCTTTTTTTAGCTCTGGTGGCCATTTTGTTCAGTGGAGCGGAACCATTTTAGCAATTTTGGTTCAGGGCTATAACAGAAACATTTGTGTGAAATTATTTTGAAATTGGCTTACTGGTTTAGGAGGAGATGTCGTTTGAAGAAATTGTTGACGGACGAACGGACGGACTACGGACAAATATCGATCACAATAGCTCACCTTGAGCACTTCGTGCTCAGGTGAGCTAAAAATCTAGATCCGTCTTATAAGACAGATCTAGATTTTTGGAATTCTGTTGAAAACAATTTTTTTCCATCTTCTGACCAAAGAAATATGGTAATTTAGCTATGGCACTGAAACTGACCAAAGTTAGGGTAATCCTGCAGCAGGCAGTCTCCTGAAAAATCTGTATAGTGTACCTGTGTAGATAATCTCTGGTCTGCCACAATCTGAATGAATTATGATATAAAGCATGCAAAGTCTGTTTACATCATCCTCCTAATTTTAAGGTATATGGATACAGAAGGGATATAACTCTGATCTGGATGTATTTGTCTCCCTTCTCAGTGGGTTACTCTTAAAAGGAAGAATATGCCCTGAAAAGGATATTCTTTCCAATGAGAAATGCTTCCCTTGGAGCAGAAAATTAACCTATTGGGGAAGCGAATATGTTCTGCATGCAAAAAGTATGGCCAACAGATGACAACATAATAATATACCATTTAAATATTGTAAAATGCTGTGACGAATTAGGCAATTATTATTATTACTGGTATTTTTTGGGGGGGGGGGGGGGGGGGGGGGGGGGGGGGGCATTCAAAACTATCAGGACAACAATATTTAAATCAAAGCTCAAAGCTATCCAAAATAAGACTGTACATGAATAATGCAGGAATCAGTAATCTAAATCCAAAGCACAATATCTCATGAAGCAATAAATTACAGCAGATGTATCTCCAGCTGTAGACAAAACAATTTCTTATGAGGTTAAAGGATACATTTTCATAGGAAGCAACTCTGCCAATTTTTACTTTTGCCTCTTTTTAGTTTTGGGGGTAAATTCTTAATGATTTTTTTTCCCGTAGGAGCACATCCTTTTCATTTAAGGGTAGTGCCCCTTTTTAGTGGACTTTCCTAACAACCATGTAATCTACATCTAAACAAGGATTCTGTGGAATTCTGTCTCTCCTTTCATGCATTGTCAAAAAATGTTGATTATACTACTTGCACAGCAAAGCCAGAAAAAGCTGACAAAAAGTTGCCAAATTGATCTGGCTATAAAACAGGGGTTTGCCTCTCTAAAATGACCCCAAATATCTATATATGGAATTCTGCTATAAGATGGACCTTTCCCTTCCAAACAATACCGAAAGCTAGATCCATATGAGCCGAGACACGAGAAAACCAACAATGTGGTTGTGCGCCCATTGCAGACTCAGATCAGCCTGGGCATCTGCTCAGTACGATCAGATTCTTCGCTAAGCACTTAAAGGGTAGCAAAGGGTCCTAGCTACCTCCATGTGGACAGCGAAGACTCTGATCAGACTGGGCAGATGCCCAGGCTGATCTGAGTCTGCGCTTGGCACACAACCACATTGTTGGTTTTGTCGTGTCGCGGCTCATATTATAACTGAATACAGTTCACTGATGCCAGTCTAGTGCCCCTGGAAAAGAAATACCCAGGTCTCACTTTTGCTAGTCACAGGGGATACAAAAATGGCAAAAAAATATGAGGTGAATGTACACGAGAATGATGAACAGCAGAAAGAAGCTATTATGCTGCCAGTAACTGAGGTAAATAACGGTTCTTTGGTGATGCACATCAACAGAAACTATCAATTTGAAAAGGCTGGATAAATTGTATAATTACAATTCAATTGGTAAAAAGGCACTGCATATAGATTGTCAAGAATATTTCCTGCAAGTATTTGAGGCAGACACTAAATTCATTATCTTTATGGATATCTATCTGCACATGCTGAAGTTCTTGCTCAGAAAATAATAAAACTCAGAATTTGTGCCAAGATCAAGATTCACAGGAGTTTTGATGGCATATGGAAATAGAAAAATCTCTTACTTGTCCAGAGACAAGTAAAAAGTCAAAAGCCACTTGTCCGACAAAAAAGTACTTTTCCAAAACAGCAAATATGATGTTCGCATTATTTTAAGAATTCTTCAAACATAAACATTTATCTCATTATTATTTTGACAAATCTCATTTCTCATTTCAAATAGCCTCAAAGCCTTAAAATTGAATAAAGGAATCTATTCTAGGTTGAATGTCTGAAAAAATCAAATGTCTTATTCCTTACTCTATACATATAAAACTTTTTTTCAGGTAAATGTACAAACTGGAATGGCAAACAGTATGGACCCTGATCAGACTGCTCCTGTAGGGGCAGTCTGATCTGGGTCCACGCTGTTTGCCTAAATAGTTTCTAAAACAAAATCTAGTTGTTGTAATTGAAAGGGAAACTATGTACTTTTTTGTCCTAGGGCAAGTACATTAAAATGTTCACTTGTTCTGAGTGAATGGGACAAGTAGGACAAGTCGGGCATGGTATTTCCACAGCCCTGATTTTGGGGTTTGTTTTCTGTATTTTGGCACCTTGTCAAAACTGCCTCATTAAGGCAATTCTTATGATAGGGCACAACTTGTTCTTCCATGCTGAATGAACAAATTTTTCAGAAAGATCCTCAAATCCACTATATCTGAAAATCATTTCAACACTGTGCAAAAAAGGACCTTATGCCATAAGTGTACTAAAATTACTATAATCAGGTAGAATGATCAGTCTGCTTTTTGTTTTGCAGATTCTCCAGGATTCATAGATTGTATATGGGAACAAGAGTTGTCGCTGGACAGTATACTCATCTAATCTGGGGCACTTCCAACATATCATGATTTCAGTCTATAACTTTGACCTACAGGTCATGAAGGGGGACGGGTCTGGTACTGTGTAAAACTGAGCCAGCATCTAAATAAATTTCTAAATATGTAAAGAATCTATTCATACACTAAACATACAATGTCTTTATAAAAATTTAACTTACAAGATCTATCCACATGCAGTAGAGGTTGTTTAACCAAGAATATCCTGAAGTTTAACTTAAAATTTCTGTAAATCCATGGCCTTGACCATAAGGTCATCAATGGGAGTAGTGTAGGAACAGTACAAAATTGAAGACCATTGTTTAAAATTAATGCTAGTATTATTTTTTTTTTAACCATTCCAGATGCAGGCATATCTTTAAAAATTTAACCAAGAACATTTCTGATTCTTCAAATTCTGCAGGTCAAGGTAATCAAAGGAGTCGGACTAATACTATGTAGAACTTTAGAGTGAGTGAACTCGGGTTTAACGTCCCACCAACAACGAGGTCATATGGAGACGGGACCTCGGTTTAAAGTCTCATCCGAAAGACCGTAGAACTTTAGAACATTACATACCATCAGAGGAACCTCAGCTAGATCCATCTGTATGTTAAGAAGATAAGAGTCTACCAAATTTAACCAAAACTTGTGTTTATGCGAACGGCAAAGTAGCTCTTCTGAACTTTGTACTGGCAATCACAAAAGGAACAATGGCAGATGTGCAGGCTGATCTGATTTTTTTTACTGTTTGTAGATGCCTTAAGGTCCTTTTTCACATCTATCATTTGTATTACACTGTTTTTGCTTTTTCAAAAGGCACTGCAGCTAAACATCCTATTTGTAACATTTTAATTAAGTACACATGTATTTGTTCTGGCAGACCCTTTTCAGCATACGGTGGAAATATCATCTACAAAATCCTGTCTTCAAAATATGTGACTACAATAATAACTAGGTATTTTACCCTGTCACAGACAACAAACCGTAGATGCAGTAATTTTTGTGGGTTCAAATTTTCATGGTTTAGGGTCAAAAACATAAACCTTAATTTTTGCGATTTTGATTTTCACGGTCAGGATCATGTGAAAAAAGAAAAATTGTTTGTTTCTTACTTGGGCCAGTTCGTTCAATAACCTGCGACAGAGCTGCAGGTTAGTGAAAGAACTGGCTCAAGTGAAAAGTAGCAGAATTTACCGAAGTAAACATAAACAAACTACAGTATATGGACAATGTGTCTACTGAAGATACTTTGCCAGAAACATGAAATTATTTCCCTATTTTATTTCACAGTTTCTAAGTGACTGCGAAAAAAATGGAACCCCACAAAAATTTCCACATATACAGTAGTGAATACATGAACAACAATTACATCATAGTATGGCAACTACAGTTAAACTTCTTTTAAGACATCTTAACCAATTAATGTAATTATTCCAAACATTTTAAATTTAATTTTACTGACATATGGAATGGAAAACAGTATAGATCTTGCTCAGATTATCCCTTTAGTGGTCTCATCTGGATCTTCACTGTGTGATCAAGCCCATATGTCCCAATATTGAAAATGACTGACAAAGTTGTTGTAGTTAGCAGTAGCACCACAATGACTTTAAAGTCAAAATATTTGCAATACAGTCAACTCTTGATATCTCGAAGTCGAACTTCAGCCCAAACTACTGATATCTCAAAGTAAATTTTCTGGTACCAGAAGATTTACTTTGAGTTATCAGTAGTTTGAGATAACAGGAGTTGAAATGTAAATTGAAATAGGAAATATATTCCTCGATATAAGAAGATACTTTGAGATATCAGTGTTCGAGATATCAAGAGTTGACTGTATATAATATGACATATGCAAACAGCCAAGACCCCATTCATACTCCAGTCAGTACCCAGTCTTGACTGTTTGTCTTGTACTGTAGATCGAAGACGGTCAAAATAACATGCAGGCCTGAATACTGCATGTATGTCTAGATAGCATTCTAGTAATAGCATTGGTCTAAATTTTAGTACAAACTAACATAAATACAGCCAACTCTCGATTTCTCGAATACTGATATCTCAAAGTACCATAGAATATACTTTGACACATTTCTTGCTACTATTTACATTTCAACTCCTGTTATCTGAAACTACTGATATCTCTTAGTAAATTTTCTGGGACCAGAAAATTTACTAAGAGATATCAGCAGTTTGGGACGATTTTTGACTTTGAGATATCAAAAGTTGACTGTACTACAAAAAGCCTTTGTAAACATGATGTTCTGTCAATAAAGAAAAGAAAATGTTTCTGCTTAAGATAAATTATTTTCAGCTTCTAACTGTAGCACTGTTATGCTAGCAATCCTGTTAAAGAGCTCCGGACAACTGCGACAAGGCACAATGTTTTGGATAAAAATCAAGCAATTTTATGTTCCTCTGTAATTCATACTTTGTGTAATCTCACCAGTACTGCTTTGTCTCGCCATGATGATACAAAGTCGATGAGAGCCCACAAAATGTCATGGAAATGTCAAAAGCATTACTTTCAATTCATACATGAATATCCAGAGCACCAGAGAAGTGGGAGGTCTGATGAGAGTTCTACGATAATTTTTCATATTTCTACACAAAACTCATTTACTGTGACCTTAATTGGAACAGTCATTAGAACTGCATTGGCAAGATGATCACAACAGATGGTTTTCTTGATCTTTGAGATATATGAGCTATGACACAACAATACCAACAAAGTGGCATGTGCAGCATGCGAAAACTCAGATCAGCCTGGGAATCCGTCTTTTGAACAGCCTTCATTGTCAGCATGGAGGTAGCTTAGACCCTTAGCTACCTTTAAGTGCACAGCAACGACACTGGTCAGACTAGGTGGATGCCCAGGCTGAACTGAGTCCACGTAGTGCACATGCAACTTTGTTGGTTTTGTCATGTCACGGCTCATATTTCATATTTCTTGTGAACCTGATAATAAAACAGCAAACCAAAGAAACAAAACAAATCAGCTACCAAAACAAAAAAAAAACAAAAGAAAAAAAACACTCCAATCATTCATAAATAGAAGGAAAAAGTGTTGTTCTGATATCAGACGAGACTAGAAATTTCCGCTCCTCGCAACCATAGCTTATTGGACTGCCATAGGGAATAACAGGACTTCTTGATCTCTGTGGTGAAGCCTGAGGGGTGGACTGGCGTAGCATGGTTTTTACCTTGGCAGGACTTTGCCACCTGTAATATGAGATGACATTTTGATTATTTAATGTTATTCAGAGCCCTAGATAAGAGGGAGTATTTGGTGATAATTAGGGATAATTTTTGTTATTTCTGCATAAAAACATATGTCGTGACCCCTCATCTGAAGCGTCTCGTTGAGACGGTTCAGATGAGGGGTCACAACATATGGTTTCAATGAGAAATAAAAAAAATTATCCTTCAATTATCATCAAATACCCCTCTTATCTAGAGCTCTGGTTATTTCTAAAAACTGACCCACCTGTTTTGGAGGCATAAGCAAACTGCATAAGAGCAGAACAAAATCATGACTGAGTCTTGGCAGAGTAAACAAGGACATTTTAAGAGTCTGAGATCCACATAAAATAGAATTTGATTGTAGCTTTAAGGAGTAATGGGGCCTCCAGTATTTCCACCTTAGGAATTATTTGAGAACATTTTTATTATTATACTGAAAACATGATAGATTCTTTTCAGATTTCATTCTAAAGCAAAACTAATTGCAGCCATTTTTCACTATACAGTCGAACTTCGATGGCTCGAACTCGCCGGGACCACCCAAAACAGTTCGAGCGATCGATAGTTCCAGCCATTGAAGACCAACTCACAAGGTCCAGCCGTATGTATTATGCTTTTCTATCATAGCAAGGATGTCTTCCTGTTTATTGATCAGTCATAATTTAAGCCACTTGGTGCCAGCAGAAATCTCCGATCTGGGTATCCCCCCGATGCCGGGTCCTTCATCAGATTGCTCGGAAGCTGTCGTACTGACATGACTGCAGGAGTGAATGAAGGGCCCAATTCTTCAAAACTTTAAGTTCTGGTGTGGATGATGGGCCCTAATTTTGTTACGTATTTAAAAGCAAAGACGTAAATGTTGGCACGTTTTACTCAATTTCGGTGTGAAATTTTAATTGAAGAAAAATATTTTACCATCTTTAATTTTCATATGCCGCCTCATTAGCCAAGGGTAATAATACGCGTTTTAATAGATAAGACCAAGCTATAAAATCAGCTTAAATTGACATTGATCAGCTTAAATCGTCATTAATCGATTGACGGGCGGCCTTAATTGAGCTCGCGCCAATCAAGTATACCTGTGGTTTCAGCAAACTCTTTGTCAATATCAAAGCGTCTTATGACAATGATCAAACGTCTGAGTGACCGTTATTGAAAAGCAATTAGTGCGAGCCATCGGTGGGTTTTTACATAGAAAATGTACCCTAGGGACCGGGTTTGGGGTTCGAGCGTTCGAGCCATCGTAGTTCGAGCCAAAGGTCGCAGGTTCAGTTAAAATGAATGGGAGTTTTGCCGGGACTGGAAAGTCAGTTCGACCGAAGCATGGCATTCGAGCCATCCGAGTTCGAGCCAGTGAAGTTTGACTGTATTTAGGTGCTCATTATCTTTTCCAGTTCTGAACTTAGCAGCCATTGCTAGAATAAACATGTATTCAGCTTAAAAAATGTCAGATACTGCAAAGTTTGCAAGTTTAATTCAATCCTTATGAATAATAATAATTAAACAAGAGGCCATGAGGCCCTGAATCGCTCACCTGAGTAACTGGCAAAGTGGCCTTTTCTAAGTCTCAAAGTGCCTATGAGTCTTGGGTCAAAAGTCAAAGAATGACCATGACTTCTTGTACTCATAAATATTCATGTACTCATTAAGACAACCATATATACCATTTTTTAAGCTTTCCATGAAATCTTATGTTCTAGCATTTTCCCATATTTGACCATGCCGCAAAAAAGGTCAAGGTCATCATTTGAACAGTCTTGGTAGTACTCTAGTACTCCATGCTACTTACCAAGTTTCAAGGCCATTGGTGTATTGGTTCTGGAGAAGAAAAATATTAAAGGTTTATACCATAAATGGGTATGGCGGCCATCAAGGCTACAGAAATTTCGAAATCCAAATCGGTCTGCACGGCCGATGTCGTCATACGAAAATGTGTTTCACAATGGCTTTTGTCCGCTGAATCCCCCACCCACTAATGAAACTAGAAAATGTGTTTATGAAACACTATGCCCCCACCCATATGCTTGTCTCTAGTGAAGGTTCATCCAATAATGCTTGTACCTTTGTACCATAGGCTTACAATGCACTTAGTCGAAAAAGGGGCTTAACTCAGTCAAAAATTTACGAATTGTTTTCGAAAGTTAATCAGGTCATCTACACCTGGGGCTATATCAACCTGCAAAAATCATGATCCTAGCATCAGGGGTTCTCCTGATATTTTGTTCACAAGCTTCCATAGGCAAATAATGCACTAAGTTGAAAAGGGGGCATAACTCAATCCAAAATTTACAAATTATTTTCAAAAGTTAATCAGGTCATCTACACCACAGGCAGTATCTTCCTGCATAAAATCATGCTCCCAGCATCAGGTGTTCTTGATATATTTTGTTCACAAGGTTCCATAGGCTTACAATGCACTAAGTCCAAAAAGGGGCATAACTCAATCAAAAATTCATGATTTCTTTTCAAAAGTTAATCAGGTCATCTACACCACAGGCAGTATCTTCCTGCAAAAAATCATGCTCCTAACATCAGGGGTTCTTGAGATATTTTGTTCACAAGGTTCCATAGGCTTACAATGCACTAAGGGGAAAAAGGGGCATAACTTTGTCAAAAATTCAAGAATTTGTTTCAAAAGTTAATCAGGTCATCTACACCTTGGGCATTCTCATCCTGCAAAACCTCATGATCCTAGCATCAGGGGTTCTTGAGATATTTTGTTCACAAGGTTCCACAGGCTAAGTCGAAAAAGGGGCATAACTCTGGAAATACATTGCCGGTGGAAAAATAAAAAAATACGGGTCTGCTTATTTTCCATACTGATCATGTGTATAAAGTTTCAAGTTCCTAGCTCTTATTGTTCTTGACTATATGTAAGGGTACCTTTGTACCATAGGCCTCAATGCACTAAGTCGAAAAAGGGGGAAAACTCGATAAAAAATTCACGAATTTTTTTCAAAAGTTAATCAGGTCATCTACACCATAGGCAGTATCTTCCTGCAAAAAATCATGCTCCTAGCTTCAGGGGTTCTTGAGATATTTTGTTCACAAGGTTCCATAGGCTTACAATGCACTAAGTCGAAAAAGGGGCATAACTTGGTCAAAAACTCACGAATTTGTTTCAAAAGTTAATCAGGTCATCTACACCTTGGGCATTCTCATCTTGCAAAGCCTCATGATCCTAGCATCAGGGGCTCTTGAGATATTTTGTTCACAAGGTTCCACAGGCTAAGTCGAAAAAGGGGCATAACTCTGGAAATACATTGCCGGCGGAAAAATAAAAAAATACGGGTCTGCTTATTTTCCATACTGATCATGTGTATAAAGTTTCAAGTTCCTAGCTCTTATTGTTCTTGACTATATGTAAGGGTACCTTTGTACCATAGGCCTCAATGCACTAAGTCCAAAAAGGGGAATAACTCGATCAAAAATTCACGAATTTTTTTCAAAAGTTAATCAGGTCATCTACACCACAGGCAGTATCTTCCTGCAAAAAATCATGCTCCTAACATCAGGGGTTCTTGAGATATTTTGTTCACAAGGTTCCATAGGCTTACAATGCACTAAGTCGAAAAAGGGGCATAACTCGGTCAAAAATTCACGAATTTGTTTCAAAAGTTAATCAGGTCATCTACACCTTGGGCATTCTCATCCTGCAAAACCTCATGATCCTAGCATCAGGGGTTCTTGAGATATTTTGTTCACAAGGTTCCACAGGCTAAGTCGAAAAAGGGGCATAACTCTTGAAATATGTGACCCGCGGAAAAAAGAAAAAACACGTGTTCGCTTATTTTTCATACTGATCATGTGTATAAAGTTTCAAGCTCCTAGCTCTTACGGTTCTTGAGATGACAGACGGACAGACGGACGGACGGACAGACGGACAGGCCCAAACCAATATGCCCCCACAATTTCTCCGAAATCGGGGGCATAAAAAACATGTTTACATGTTCGTAGCGCTTTTTAGCAATAAACAGGTAGATAAACATATACTGCTTGCCTGACACAAAAGAAATCATCGTTGAAGTAGCCATTTAGTCCTTCTTATCGTGAAAAATGCGCAGAAACAGTGAAAGGGTATGGCAGCCATGTTGATCATGTGACCCAGACCATTTGAAGATATTTTGGTTCCCTCAACCCCTCAAGGCTCTATATGATTTTTGGTTACAATTTGCTCAGTGGCTTTTAAGAAGAAGTTTGATTTCAGGGTCAAATGTCAAAGAACGACCTTGACCTCTTGTACTCCTGAATCTTCATGTACTCATTAAGATGACTGTAGTTACCAATTTTTAGCCCAAAATCTTTCTCTTTCACAGTTTCCAAGATATCTTATGTTCTAGCATTTTGTCATATAAAAGCACAAGGAAGCAAATTTGACCTTACCATAAAAAAGGTCAAGGTCAACCGAAAAGTCAACACAATGTCATAATTTGAACAATCTTGGTAGTACTCGCGTACCCGGTGCTACATACCAAGTTTCAAGGCCATCTGCCTATTAGTTCTGGAGAAGAAGAATTTTTTTGTAGGTTTTTGCCATATATGGGCATGGCGGCATGTTGGTCATGTGACCAGAACTGTTTGAACAATTTTTCGTTCCTAAGACCCCAGGCGGCTACATAGGAAATTTGGTTTCAATCAGCCCTGTGGTTTCAGAGGAGAAGTCATTTGAAATTGTGGATAGACGGACGGACGGATGACTACGACGGACAACGGAGCCTGCCTATCCTATAAGCTCCCCAGGAGCCTCTGGCTCAGGCGAGCTAAAAATAATAGAAAATAATCCGAGCATATCTTGCTATCTCAGAACTGTTCAAACTGAACCTTTTGCCAACAATCTGTGTGCATTCTGTACATTATCACCCTAAATATTGAAACAACTGACCTGTTACCTCACATACTGTATTAATCCTAATAAACACTCCTGCTCTAATAAACATCCTCTGCCTCTTTTCCAAAAATAATGCTATTTTAACTTGAATGAATTCCTGTTTGCTTCTCTGGAAGAGGTAGCTTTTTATATGGGATCTACTCTTAAAGGGAAAATTCTTTCCATAAGAGTTTATCCCTACTGGGAAGGGAGGTGAAAATAGTGAGTTGCTTCCTCTGACAGTATACCAATACACAGTTCCGAGCCACACCCAGAATGTTACTCAAAATCACGTGATAGCGTATACATGGCCAATGCAACGACAACTTAGCACGGGACATTAGTCTCACAAACAAATCGCAAGTGGTCAATATTGTACATAAGTCCGTGATTTTACCTTACAGTTAATGGAGGGATGTATACCTGGTTAAAGAAACCAAACTGACACCACTTTCAATAAACTTACACTGCTTTGCAAGAACAGAACACATCGGAAATGCATGATTCGCCAACTTCCATGTGTAGGTCATGAGGAGGCTGATTGTTGCAAAGCAGGGCTTTGAATGATTTTTATAATGATTGATCTAATGAGTTCATAATTTAAATTTGTTGAATTATGCTTCTTTTATTAAAAACATTAGAATTTAAGATTTTGTAGAAAACTGTTAAAATGTACTATTAAGATGTACTGTTAAATATACTAAATAATAACGCAATAATGAAGGGTCACTGCACTGGTCAGGTGATTGGTAAATTTAGTATTTCCAATGACATATGCATAAATAAGCCCTTCATTGTTGACTTATTATAGACAGTTTTAGGAAATATTTATAGAGATAACATATTTTCAACTGATTTTATATACTATCTGTCAATTTTTGATGATTGTACTTAAATATATTGTAGGGGTGACACTGCACCTGGTGTGTCACATGACTAAAAGTACAGCTTTTGCGATGGAATTGAGATATATTGGTTGGTCAGGTGATTAACCAATATAATTTCATCCAATGGCTGCAGGGTTCAGGGTTGAAGGCGCTTTTGGTGACCTGGTTGGGATGATGACTAAAGGATTATTGCGTTGTTCATGCCATTGCATCATTCCAACTAGGTATAAAAGAATAGAAATTCAGAAGTACTGGTAATATGCGTTTTGCTTGCTATCGCGCGGATATACTGTCCGTTAGAAACGACATATTCAACCTTTGGACTCTCATCTTTAACTTTTAGGAAATATTTCGGAAACAAAAAGCCAAATTCAGAAATTAAAATTTTAAAGACAAAAGTTCTAAATTAACTTTAATAAAATCTATACGATCACTATTCAAGACTTTATTGTTCCTTTTAATTACTTCGGTACATGATTCTTTGCCATAGTTCGCCAACGTATAGCAGACACTTGCATTTGTGGTTTGTTTTCCGCCATCTTTAAGTAAGCTTGTGAGACATAGTAACAGTAACTAAGTAGGCAGAGCTTAGCGGCTATTCTAGGAACTGTGTATTACCTTTATGTTGCGTATTAGAGGTAGCACTTTAGGCTCTTAATAACACCCCCTTGTCCACAATGTAACACCCCTGTGGGGGTGGGATTGTCTAATAAAATTGATAGGGTACTTTAAACCTTTTTAACTTCAAACAAGAAACAAGTTTAAGTTTGCCTAAAACTGTTGGTGGAATGGCAAAAAGTACAGCCTCTAGACAGCTGGGGATAGCTGTTCAAAATGTAAATATGTCATTGGTCAGAAACGTCTACTTTTCAAATGCCTTTTATTAAATAAATAAATTACCATTTGTAGAAATGTGAGGAGTTTTTGCACTGCAAAAGCTACTTGTAACATATTTCCAGCAGAAAAGTATAAGATCACTCAATTTTATATATACTAGAAGACTTAACGAATCCTTGACTAACCATTTCTTTATGGTAACGAAGTAACAATACAGTAGAACTTCATTGGCTCGAACATGCTTGAGACCATGAGAATTAGTTCCAGCCAAGGGTAGTTCTAGCCAACCAGGGTTAGTTTCTATATAAAGTGACCTCTAGGGACAAAGGAAAGAGATATAGCCAGGCAGGGTTAAGGAGCCATCAGTGTTCCAGCTATTGAAATTCTACTGGACTTTCAACAAATGGACCCTGATCTGGCTCTACATAATGTAGTCCTAGTTTTCTGTTCCAATATTTAGCATTAATACTGAAAATAATTCTTGTTACCTGTATTTTCTATCAGTACAGTACTTGCTCAGGTTGACTTTCCACTGAAAGACATTGGGATGGCTCTCTTGAGATACGACTGTATTCCCTAGTGCCCGACAAACATCTAAGTCTTCCCTAGTTGGTTCAGCACTACAAACAAATAAATACTCACATACCGTACCTAGAGCAAGTGAGCAAGGGCTCACATATACCCCCGACCAGTGCCACTGCCTAATGAAAGCATCCTTTACGACAAAACTGCAATGTTATTGTCATACATGTACATAATTCAAAGTTTGTGACCTTGAACTTATGTCAGCAGCAGCACCTATATGTGTAAACTAGTATGATATAAACATAGTCATGTATTATTAAGCTCAATGTTATTGTCATACATGTACATAATTCAAAGTTCGTGAGCTTGACCTTATGTCAGCAGCAGCACCTAAATGTGTAACCTAGTATGATATAAACATAGTCATGTATTATTATGCTCCATTCAAGTATATTTACAGAGCTATAATCCAAAACTATACAACAAATGGCTAAGTCCTAGTTATTGACCCCAGGCCCCACCCATGAGCCTGACCCTGCAGCTTCATATCCAAAGTAATGCTATAGATATATTATGAACCAAATATGGAAGAAATCTTCAATGCAGTTACAGAGATATGAGGAATCAAAAAGGTATAACACAAAACTTTGACATAATGAAAATGCCTAAGTCCTAATTACTGACCCTTGGCCCCACCCTTGGGGCCCGACCCAGGGGTTTAGACAATTAACATCAAAGGCAATGCTATAGAGATATCATGGACCAAATATGGAAATAATCTGATAAGTAGTAACAGAGATATGAGCAATCGAAAAAGGTTTAACGCAAAACTTTGACGTAAAGTTGACGAACGCACGGACAAACAAACAGACAGAATGACAAAAACTTGTACCCCCTGACATACTTCGTATGTCGGGGGAAGTATGTCGGGGGTATAATAAATCTATTGGGACAGACAGGCCCGAGCAATCAGTGCAGACCCAGATCAGACTGCTCATAATGAGCAGTCTGATCAGGGTCTACACTGTTTGCCATTCCATCTACAGCTTTTGGATGCAGTCCTTCATCGTACAATCAAACTGTTCTATTTTTAGGACAATAATGGTAAGTATTTAGGTGTCCCAATTTTTAGAATTTTTACGGTAGGCATCAGGCATTATCTTGATCTTAGGAAAAAGCTACCAGACATTCCTTGATAAAGTACATTATTGGAATTTCAGACAGATGACTACAAGTGCACACACTGCCATTGGTTTATCACTTCGATTGCCTACTACAGCTGCACAAACTATAAACTCTTTTAATTTCATTGGCAAAGCTTCTGCTGCGTTTTGTAAGAACTTTTCTTGTTTTTTTTGCTATTAAATTTTGCTTGCTTTCATGAGAAATCTTTCTTTGAAATGTGCACTAGATAGGTGGAAATTTACTCTGGTATCTACCATTTTGAAAGAGATAGATGCTGAGTCCACCAAATACCGGTAGGTCATATGTTATTTAATTTAACAAAATATCACAAGACAATGTTGACATACTGTATGTAACAAGATCTGAGATAGCATGATTACCACCTACAATACTGCAGTAAGTTACTTGGAAAGGAATGTCATAGGTAAAAGCCTGGGTCACCAAAAATGTTCTCAACCTCTGTGATGAGAGGAAGGATTTCTAGATACAAGTACATATATGAAGCAGACTAGCCTAGACATGTAACATTATTGCTTTTTCAATGCCGCTAACTGGAAGGATAAATCAGCTATTTTAAAGCGGCCACTTCATTCAACCAAATCTTTTACACAAAAATACAACCTGAATGTATATAACATGTTATCATCTGAATAAAAAGGTGTTTTACCAATCAACCTGATGGATTGAAATGTTTTCTATATCAGACTTACCCATGGATATAAGCAGGTTTAGGAACACAGACTGCTCTAGTAAAATGAGCCTTCAGCTTCATCTCCTCATTCTTGTATGTAAAGCTGACATCAATAACCTCTCCATCTAATGCTCCACTAATATCATCATATGATAACACTTCAAGATTCTCAAACAAAACTAATTCATGTACAGTATCAGTAGTGGGATATAACACTATATCAACCTTCCTCAGTTCTTTCACTTGCTGTTTCTTCCATACAAGAAGAAGATATACTGGCTCAGACTGTAACTCATATTCAGTTTTATTTCTGCCATCAATTAGTTCTTTCAATTTGTCAAGAGACTGACTATACTTCAGTTTAACACATGGAGCACCAGAATCTGAAAAAGGGCTCATTACATTACCATCATAAAAATCCTCTTCTGCAGTTTTGTAGGAAGCAGATGAATCTGATCTCTCAGACAAGAAACGTGTCCTAGCCTCAGTGACTACTTTATGATCAGGAGAAACAGACTGATCAGTATCATCATTAGTACTGGTAGGAATATCTTTGATGCTGAATTCCGAGTCAGTATTATTTGATAAGTCAGTTTTATTTGATAAGTCAGTTTCATTTGAAACATTATTTGTTGTAATTTTTTCCATATTAGCAGAATGTGCCTTGTTTTCTGGTTCCACAACAGTTGTACCTTTCACATTGTTATTAATCTTATTTTCAACTTCAATTGATTTTGTGTCATTAATTTTTACTGATTTGGTGCCATCTGTCAGTTCTATTATGACAGGAGTTGCAGAATCTGTGCTATCTGAATCTGAAGCTTGTTGACTGGCTAAATCAGCTTCATTTTTAAGTATAACTTTATTTGTATTGGTATTGTTTACAGCAGAACTGTTACATGTACCCACTACTTGTTCTGTCTTAATATTTGCTGAAGACTGCAGGGAATCTTCATAAGATTTTGATTCTTTTGCTTTTGAAGTTAATACATGAACATTTGCATCAGTCATGTCACCAACTCCACTGAATTTAATTTCATCTGTTGAAGCTGTTTGATCTGTCTGATTGGTGTCTGTTAAAGCTTTATCATGTGCTGATTTTTCTGCATCAATACAATTATAATCAGCAACAATGATACTGGTATTGTTGTTGACTTTATCAGACCAAGAACTATCCTGGACCGACAACTGTGCAAAACTTTGTGATAAACTAGTCATAGGACTGACCACATCGCTGTTTGGTTGGTTAACATCGCTTTTCCTATCTGGACTTTCACAAGAAACTTTTGAAGAAACATGGCTGGCCTCTTCTTCTCTGGAACCTAAATGTTCTTCTTTTTCTGTTATGTCTTTTTCAGTTTCATCATCTTTTGAAGTATAAGTTTTGGCATTAACTTCATGATTTTGTGGCTGTTCTGCAACAGGACTGGCCTGACCATCCGCGGCAAAGAGTTCATTTAAATTTTTACTTACAGACCCACTTTTATGTGCACCATCATTTTCCTCTAAACTATTACTATAACAATTATCATTAACACCATTCTTTAAATTAATATTATCACAGCTAGGCGCTTTGATAGGGGTAGATAACTCTGTAATGTCATCTTGAAACAGTTCTTCTATTCCATGCCTATCTTTAAACTCTTTGATAAACGTATGCCAAACTGACTTTCTGAAGTACTCTTCTAACACATCCAGACCTTCTGATGTAGAGAGATCCGCATAGGAATCTAGGAAGTCCCAGTGCTCAATCCAGGGCACTTGCATCTCATGGGCTAAATGTCTGAAAAGACATGAATAACATTATACACATATACTGACAGCAGAGCTCTAGATAAGAGGGAGTATTTGGAGATAATTACGGATAATTTTTGTTAATTCTGCATAAAAGCATATGTTGTGACCCCTCATCTGATCCACTCGATGAGACGGTTCAGATGAGTGGTCACAACATATGGTTTCGATGAGTAATAAGAAAAATTATCCCTAATTATCATCAAGAGCTCTGGACAATATCTTTGATACTCCACTTACAAACATCTACTGCTAAGAACAATCTCCACCACAGGAAGACTATTTTACCGCCCCCATCCCCCACCCTATTTGATTTCCTCTAAATGGAGATTAGGTACTTAACCTGGCTAGCCAATAATTTATGTGACAGCCTCTCCAATCACTGATTTCTTTTTTTTTTATAAAATGTTTTGCTGCATTTGCATGACAAAATTTGTTTATATTTTACTGGTATTATAAAATGCATGTAAGTAGTTTGTCAATTTGTCTCAATGTTAAAAAGGAATTATGATTTCTTGACCTACCTGCCAATTCTTTCCATGCCTTTCTCACTATCCCCTCTCTTTGTATCTAAATATAGTCTGGCCTTTTCTGCCCCTTCTGAAGGAGGGGTTGTCCATTTCTTGTGGAAATCACTAGCCTGAAACACAGAAGAGCTCTGAATATGGGCAATACTGGATGGTAATTCTGAGATAACTTTATAAATTCCTCTTAAACACATATTACAATCCTTCCTTAGAACATCCTCTAGACTTAAAACAGTTATAAGAAATCACAACATACATGTACATTTTTCATGGAAAATTCAGCTGAATGGGTAATTTTACCAAGAAGTATACATGTCTATCATTTTATTGGGGTTTTCCCTTATAGGACATAATTTTCTCCCTTGAGAAGCAAATTTGTTTTATAAGAGTAGCCCTGATTTTGCATAGGCTTTGTCCTCCAGGGAATCAATCAGACACAAAAGTTGTTTTTCTTTGTAAAAATGGTAGAAAAGAATGGAAAAGTGTCCACTTAATAGGTATCATCACAGAATTTCAGGAAATATGATGGTCCCTTATCTGCAGCTCTGACACATTTATTCACTTGATTTTACCACACTGAAACAACCACAGTTGTCTTTATGTGAGCTGTGCCATGTAAATATCTGTGACACATATGCTAGGACCAGCTGTACAGCTCTCAGCTGGCCAGCTCTCAGGACACAGTCAACTCCCGGTTATCTTGAACACTGATATCTCAAAATATCTTCTTATATCAAAGAACATATTTCAACTCCCGATATCTAGAACACTGTTATCTCAAAATATCTTCTTATATCAAAGAACATATTTCCTATTTTTATTTACATTTCAACTCCTGTTATCTCAAACTACTGATATATCAAAGTAAATTTTCTGGAACCAGAAAATTTACTTTGATATATCAGTAGTTTGGGCTGAAATTTGACTTAGAGATATCGAGAGTTGACTGTAGTTCATCCACTTAACAGATGTGAGATGAACAACATTCTCTAAAATGCACACATTGCATATGCTCACAGACAGGACTTCTGGATGGGCAGCTTGTGTCTGAATATATATTACTAACCAGGTAACCCACTGAATTTGTCTGCTAGTTGCAGATATTATTTCTGACAGTGCCAAAGGAACAGAAAACAGGTTAGGACTTTTCCAAAGAATTCAAAGTTTTGTAGCAACTGGCTCATATGCACATAAAATTTTACTGAAACAGGCAAATAACTTTATTTCCATTTTTTATTCCTAAAAATGAGTACATGTAGTGAGCGTTATTAATACTCCAGAAAGAATATTAAAGTAAACTTACAAAAGAAGGAGACATGGGACCAGCACATGCTTTGATAGATAACACTGGGTCTCTGGGGCTCATTGGGGAACCAGGCACACTACTGACACCTACTGGAGACTTGTTGACGTCAACTGACCAAGGTTGACCAATGACAGGTAGAGTTGAGTTATCAACAGAGCGTAAAAGTGGCACATAATACTGACCTAGCAGAGAAACAAAAGCATAGTTAGGTTATGTTAATATCTGGGTATGGGGTGCAAAGGAAGAAACGTGTTGCGGACAGAAGCTTTTCACATGTATTACCTTTGACCATGTTTCTCTACAGATCTACTATATACGTTTCTGTGGCAACAACCCAACAGCATCCAACAATATGTTGCATGAAAAATATTAGAATTTTGAACAAAGTATTCATGTACAATAGCAATATTAGCCATAACCTGACATTTGCATTAATACTTTGTCACCTTTTTTTCAGCTATCAAATGTGAGATAAAAGCAGTGCTTGTACAAAGCAATATGTCATGACCATTTTTTATATATATATTTCTGGATAGCGTGTAGTAAATGCTTTTGACATGCCTTTAGAGCTGAAACTATTTTTCAAAATGCCTTTAAGTGTCCCATATCAGAGCTCCAGATAAGAAGGGGTATTGAGGATAATTCAAAGATAATTTTTCTTATTTCTCAACGAAAACATATGTTGTGACCCCTCATTAGAACCGTCTCGACGAGACGGTTCTAATGATGGGTCACAAAATATGTTTTTGTGGAGAAATAATGATAATTATCCCTAAATTATCTCTGTTACATGTACCCCTTCTTATCTGGAGCACTGCCATATGCTTAAATCTCAGCTGTGACCAATGCAGATTTTGTGATCTTTAACCTTATTTCAATGACATCAGAGCTCTAGATAAGATGACGTATTTGATGATAATTAAGGATAATTTTTCTTATTTCTCATCAAAACCATATGTTGTGACCCCTCATCTGAACCGTCTCGTCGAGACGGTTCAGATGAGGGATCACAACATATGTCTTTATGCAAAATTAACAGAAATTATCCCTAATTATCACCAAATACGCCCTCTTATCTAGAGCTCTGGACATGTTGGAAATTTTATCCATTTCTATGGATGAAATTTTATTCCGCAAATTCATTAATTTTGTGGAATAAAATTTCCAAAATTTCAACAACATAATGATGGCTAGTAACAGGTAAAATTACCTTGCAGGAGCTCTGCAATCCTTGTTATTGTAGAAGTTAATGCATTGTAACTCCTTGAACAAATCAACTGAAAGAAAGAGTAATAGTTATGAGTTTTTAGAAAAGCTTTCCAAACATGAATTAATGTAACTGTTTTCCTTTACTATCAAAATGCATTTTTAAGTTTCTTGTTTTACCAGTTTTGCTGAAGATTCATAAACTGCAATACTAGACCAGCAAGATCATGCCATGATTCATAACATATAGATTCTTCTACACCAGAATTTACAACAAAAAAGTTCAAAATGAAAAGAGGTTTCATTTGTCAAGTTAAACAGTTCATTTTCCAAGTGAGACAGTTCATTAATTTAACTGAGCTTGAAAAGTTTTGAAAATAAATGGACGTTGTAATTTTGTGAAAATCTAAAAACTGTGGACATAAACAGCAAATATATGCTATATATAATGTAGAATTTAATGTAAGCATTCTGTAAGAAGTTTTTTCTTACGTCCTTTGGCATTTCTCCATACTTGTTCTTGAGAAGTTTATCTGTCTTGGGATGTGCAGCTAATATCCTGACCACCTCATCATGTCCAAACTTACAGGCCATATGCAAGGGTGACTCACAGTTCTGTAATGAAAGAAATAGAGGATCTTACATGAGTGCAGGGGCCGTATTCATAAAGCCACTTAAGCCGTTGCTATGCGGTTGCTAAGGCTAAATATCTATAAAGGAGATTCCCTACAACTATAAAATTGGTCCGGAGGAAAAGGAAAAAGAAATTTAGCCTTAGCAACCGCATAGCAACCAGTTAAGTGTTTTATGAATACGGCCCCTGATGTATTATTGAATTTATTAAACAAGTTGGGGAAAGAGATAAGATGCGAGGTTCTGCCGAGCATCTTATCTTTTTCGCCAACGAGTTTAATAAATTCAATAATACACAAGCACAAAGGCAAGATTCTATTTATCATATGACACTAAAATCGCATTTTATTAGCAAATTTTGCACTAAAACATCACCATTTTGTCATTAGAAAACGCGGCGTTTTATGGACGACAATGCATAACGTTACGTTGTAATGTGCATATTTAATCCGTGGATTATCGTTTTTAATGCATGGCTTTATTACACTCTCAGATGCGACGTCATATGATAAATGGGTTTATTCAACAGTGCACTGGAAACTGATGATAAGTCCTAGATAATTTCTTGTAAACTTCATGTTTTGTTTTCATTTTTTTGAAGGAAGACAGATTTAGGGGCCTAGTATTGGCTTCTCTATGAGAAAAGCCCCCACTCAACAAAGTTTACTCGTACAACAAAGAATAGCTACACCTTCTGGGGAAGCAACTCTGTCATTTAATTTTAGGCTCCTTTCTCAAGAAATCAACTCTTCTACAAGTCCTAATTTAGTCTTAATATAAAAGACTATATGAGCCGTGACACGAGAAAACCAACAAAGTGGTTGTGCACCCAGTGAAGAAGAGACTTCGCTGTCCGCATGAAGGTAGCTTAGACCCTTAGCTACCCTTCAAGCGCTTAGGGAAGACTCTGCTCAGACTAGGCGGATGCCCAGGCTGATCTGAGTCTATGCTGGACGCACAACCACTTTGTTGGTTTTCTCGCGTCGTGACTCATATCTTTCTTTGACCAAAAAGTACATCATGGCAAACTGATAACAGATTTTTCTTCTCTAGAATGACCCTAACTATCTAAATCAGTCTTGTATTTCCTGTATTTTCATTTAAAGTTGTAAGAAAGAGAACCTACCCCTTTATCTGGCATGTTGAGGTACAGGTCAACCAGAAAGTTAATTGTCTTGTTGAGACTTTCCTCTGTATGTAGAGACTGAGAGTAGAGTTGTTGTATAAACCTGGAGTCCTCCAGTGTGTCCAGTATTATACGGCATATCTCTGGCTGGTTTTTCAATGCCGCAATATGCATGGCAGAGTATCGAAATCCTTCCTGTGTACAAAACAAACGTATATCAGAGCTCTAGATAAGAGGGCGTATTTGGTGATAATTAGGGATAATTTTTGTTAATTCTGCATAAAAACATATGTTGTGACCCCTCATCTGAACCATCTCGATGAGACAGTTCAGATGAGGGGTCACAACATATGGTTTCGATGAGAAATAAGAAAAATTATCCTTAATTATCATCAAATACGCCATCTTATCTAGAGCTCTGATATATACCTATGAAAGAATCTACATCATGCAAAAACTTGCTAAATATACCTGCATACAGTGAGGACTCAAGTATGTCTGTGAATCAATGCAGTCAAGCTTTCGAGGAGTGATCAAAAAGTTCTATGCCCCACCATGTTTTGAAACCTTTAAAGTGAAACTGAGTTATTGATTTTAAACAGCCATTCTACAGAGCAACAATCACCAACTTTAGGGAATTTATCTTAAGTATCAATTGGATAACACTTCACCTTTTACAATTACCCCCATGAGTGCACTGTATAACTCTTTGACCGACCATAACTTTAGCAGAGCCAAACATTTGCAATTGTTTTTTTGCATATATATGTCCTACAGCATCCTGGCAATTGATGATACTTGCAAATATAAATTTATTCCATATACGAATAAAAAGCAAAATTTTAATTTTCAGAAAGTGTCTATTTTGAGAGTTTCTGCAGAAAGTGTACAATCGCAGTCCCATGCTCTGCGTGCACATAATTGGATATCTTTTAACTCTTTTTGACAAAAATCTTGTCAGATGTCAATGTTTATATGTGTGTAAACCATTGTTTAATTTTGCTCACCATGTTCCTAACAAACAGGAAAGTAGGAAGTAGAAAGTAGAGTTGCAATATTTAAGAGTTTACGGTAAAGCCACCAGATGCCAATATAATTTGCATTTCCATCAAACTATTGACAAAGCATCATATTTTTATGTACTACAACAAGAATAGTTTAAATCTTGTGGAATGTGCCGAATGATTTTTCAAATTAAGGCAAGACAAATAGATTTTAATGTTATTTAAAAATATGCCACCCCTCTTGTGTTTAAGGTGAGGTAAAAAGGAAACTTTCCCCAAATATTTTTATACTTCCATCGAAAGCAACAAATTACATTTGTGTTAAGCATGCATGCGAAGTTTCACTAGAAGTATCTTAGGCTCAGAACTTTTCGATCGCTCCTCGTATAGCCTTTATTCTGCCCCTTTATTCTGTCACTATCAGCTTAGCGATCTGACGATCCTTCATAAACATTTTATATATTTAATGATCAGGCTGTAATCTCATATTCATTTATTTCTTTCAGGTGAATGAAGCTATACCAAACCTGTGTCAACCGAACAATAGAAGAACCAGTTCGAGGGTACAGAAAGACCAGTTCCATTTCCATTCCCCAACCCATTCTCTCCACCCCCCTCCCCTCCTTACCTGCCTGATATATCATAATGGCTGCTGTTGATGTCAGACTGGATGCTGCTTACTGCATTAGTTGTTGCTACTTTCTTTGTACAAGTTTTCTATCTTTCCTATTGTATGCTTGAGCTCTATAGAATTTACACCTTACTTACAGTATGTCTAATTTTCATGTCATTGCCTGTAACTTTGTTTTATACAAATGTATGGGGATTGGGGAGGACCGTAGTTAATGTTGTAAGAACTTGTGGTCCAACCCAGTTGCTGTATAGATTATTTGGCAATAAAATATGTTTAAACTAAAACTTATTCTGCCCCTGTAGATTCCCCAGGGTCCCTACTTATTTGTGAAGAGTAATAAAACAAGAGCTGTCGCCTGACAGCATAGCTCGCCTGAATAGGTGCTTGCCCATCACACAGTCGCTATGGTGGTGTGGACTGCTATGTATAAAACTTCAGGCAAGCATGTCCATAATGACAACACATTTATAAACAAAAGCTATCTCAGAAATGTCTTAAAATAAAAATAAAAAAATCCACATGAAATTTAAAAGTCCATGAGCTTGAGGTCAAAGAACTAAGGGGTATGGGGGAGGAGGGCAGGGCTAGGATGTATCAAAGCCTTTAACCGTTATCGAACATCAGTCCAAGTATTAGTATCAACTGAGTCCATTGTGGCACTGTGAAATTATGTCTTCATTAATATAAAACTAATCAAAATCTTTAAGACAAAACTCAAAGTCCATGACCTTGACATCAAGGTCATCCAGTCGGGTAAGTATATAGTGTTTTGTAAAAACTCAAAAAAGTGTCTAACATCAGTTCAAGTGTAAACTAAATCTCTGCCAAGCATTATGAATCAGTACGCAATTAGAAAACTTTAATAAAGACCAAATTTCCTAAGTCCCTGACCTTGACATCAAGGTCACCGAGCAGGGCTGGGGTAGTACTCTGTAAAACTTTGGACTAATATCTAACTACAGTGCAAATATAAAAAGAATTCATCTATGGTTTCAGGAGATATATGACATTAAAAAACTTTAACCAAAACATCCAATCAATAAAAAGACAATTTTCTAAGTCCATGACCTTGACATCAAGGTCACTGAGGGGGGTGGGGGTAGTACCTTGGAAAACTTTAGACCAATATCTAACCACAGTGCAAGTATCAAAGGAATCCATCCATGGGTTAAGGAGATACTGGGCTTTAGAAAACTTTAACCAAAACATCCAGTCCCAAAAAACTCCCAATTTTCTAAGTCCATGACCTTGCCATCAAGGTCAAGGAGCGGGGTGGGGGTGGTACCATGTTAAACTTTGGACCAATATCTAACTACAGTGCAAGTATCAAAAAAATCCATCCATGGGTTAGGGAGATATAGGTCTTTAAAAAACTTTAACCAAAACATCCAATCCGGACGCGGACGCCGACGTGACAACAATAGCTCTTCCTGAACTTTCGTTCAGGCGAGCTAAAAAGAGTAGGTCAAGGTCATCATTTGTATAAAGTATGTTGGGCTGGAGTCCCGGACGCTACATGTGAAGTTTCAGGGTCACTGGCCTTTCGATCCTGGAGAAGAAGATTTTTAAAAGTTTTTTTCCCATATATGGGCATGGTTGCCATCTTGGTCATGTGACCCAGACCCCTGCAAACAAACTTTCATTACCAAACCCAGGTAGGCTCCATATGAAACAAGAATTCCGCGGAAAGCGGTGTCTCGCCTGCTGGCGCTTTGTCACAAAACAGAGCTAAATCAGCAAAGATGTATGAATGAACCAAGTTTCATGGCTCTAGCCCTATCAGTTTCTGAGAAACAGACTAAACGCGTAAACTTGCCAAAAAATTGCAAAGTCAGCCAACCGTAAAATAGTGATAAAGACTAAATATCGATGATGGCTTTGAGTTCTTCTCTTCCAGATGAATGCATGGCCCAAGTTTCATGGCTCTAGCCCTTATAGTTTCTGAGTAACAGACCTTAACGCAAAACTTGACAAAAAATTGCAAAGTCAGCCAACCGTAAAATGTATGTCAAGACTTAATACAGATGATGGCTTTGAGAGTTACTCTTTCAGATGTATGCATGGCCCAAGTTTCATGGCTCTAGCCCTTATATTTTCTGAGAAAATGACCTAAACGCAAAAACTCGACAAAAGTTTACGCCGCCGCCGACGACAACGACACCGGAAAAGCAAGTCAGTCAACCTTAAAATCTAGGTCAAGACACAACATTGATGATGGCTTTCAGCTGTACTCTTCCAGATGTATGCATGACCCAAGTTTCACAGCTCTAACCCTTATAGTTTCTGAGAAAATGACCTAAACGCAAAAACTCGACAAAAAATTGCGAAGTCAGTCAACCGTAAAATCTAGGTCAAGACTCAACATTGATGATGGCTTTCAGCTGCACTCTTCCAGATGTATGCATGACCCAAGTTTCATGGCTCTAGCACTTGTAGTTTCTGAGAAAATGACCTAAACGCAAAAACTCGACAAAAAATTGCGAAGTCAGTCAACCGTAAAATCTAGGTCAAGACTCAACACTGATGATGGCTTTCAGATGTACTCTTCCAGATGTATGCATGGCCCAAGTTTCATGGCTCTAGCCCTTATAGTTTCTGAGAAAATGACCTAAACGCAAAAACTCGACAAAAGTTTACGCCGCCGACGACGCCGACGACGACACCGGAAAAGCAATACATATGTCTCGCCTCTGCTTCGCAGGCGAGACAATATGGCTTCAACTGGCCCAGTGGTTTCATAGGAGAAGATGTTTGAAAATCTTGATGAAGGATGGACGGTCACCTGCCTATACTATAAGCTCACCTATGAGCTTAAAGGCTCAGATGAGCTAATACTGTAAAACACTTATATTTGGCGGTCACTTTATTTTGGCGATATTGGCGGAAAAGAAGAAAATCGCAAAATTAAAATGCTGCCAATTTAAACTATATCATAAAAGGTAGGGCTGCAGTTACTTTACATTTCAGTCCCTCTGCCTTTCCATAATATCGAAGCTAATCCATATTGTATTGTATCATATAAACCAGAATATCTCAAACAAACACGCCAGGGAAAAGGGAGTGTTAAAATGCGTATTTGACATGTCACGCTACTTAGTACCCAAGCCGAGTTGATTACATCAGAAGTAACACAAAATGTTTTCGCTATAAAAATTTCATTTTATAACAGGAAATGCATAACAGTATGCATTCACAAGCATAAATGAAGAATTGACTATGTACAACCTGGGCCCAGGTTCACAATCATTCTTAAAGTTAAGGATCACCTTAAAGTTAAGGTGGAAAACTATGCCCTCAGAAAATCCATATTTAAATCAAATTGAAAATCGCAGCTTTTGCGTGATCCTACTGACAATTGTCAGAGAAAATAATACTAAAGAAAAATCGAATCATTTAGTTTTTGTAAGCTTTTATTCATATGCATGAAATTTTAGAACTTAACTTTAAGGCCGTCCTTAAGTTTAAGGAATGATTGTGAACCTGGGTCCTGGTCTCAATTTGAACTTTCGATAACGGCAGCAAACACTGATTGATTATTATTAATTGTTATAACAATTATTATTATTTTCAGAAATCACAAATCTGCCAAAATAAAAATCCGGCAAAAGGTCCAGTTATAAAAACTGCCAAATTTTGCTGCCGCCAAATATAAGTGTTTTACAGTAATGCATTATTACAGAGCTCCAGCTAAGAAGGTATAACAGGGATATTTCAGAGCTAATTTTACTTATTACTCAATTTTTGTACATATTTTGTGACCCCTAATTTGAACTGTCTTGGCGAGACAGTTCTTATGAGGGGTCACAACTTATGTTCTTATGGAAAAATAAGGAGCGCTTATGCATATTATCGGTATAAGGCTACTGTATGACTTACAACACTACACATTTCTATGGATCCTAACCATAATAGTAATAAAGATACTGAACTGTACTGACCTGATATATAACTGGTGTGTCCCCATTGCTGACGAGGTATCTCGGATTGTTCCAAATATAATCTAAGAAGGATCTGACATCTCCTTTCTCTATCGTTCTCCTCACTTGGACAAGATCCTGGGGCTTAGGAGCTTTATAAGGAATACTTTCTGTATTAATCACTTCATCTTTACTTTCTTCAGCCTAGCAATACACAAGCAGTATCTTAAACATCTAACTACTGGGGTCAAGTCTTAAGGGTAAAAAATTTCCTCCCTAGCAAATTAGGGTGCAATATTTTTCCTTTAAGACTAGACTTCATTTTGAAAGGATATTACCCTCAAGGGAAGTCACAAAAGTTCGTCCCCTTTGTAAAAATGGTGGAAAATTATGCAGATGTATTCACATGCCTGAGATGCCAAGCATTATACTAACGATATATTCTGCTGTAGCAATCTGAAACAAATCATATGAGCTGCGACATGAGAAAACCAACAAAGTGGTTGTCCACCCAGTGCAGATTTAGATCAGCCTGGACGTCCGCCAAATCAGTTCAGTCTCTCTGCTAAGCGCTTAAAGGGTAGCTAAGGGTCTAAGCTACTTCCATGCGGACAGCTGAGACTCTGATCAGACTGGGCGGATGCCCAGGCTGATCTGAGTCTGTGCTGGGCGCACAACCACTTTGTTGGTTTTCTCGTGTCGCGGCTCATATGTTAAAAGATGGTAGTGAATTGGTTATTTCTTTAAATTTCAGTGCACTTATAGTGCCATTGTGAGGTTTGAAGATACATGTAATTCAGACATTATTTTTTTCTCATTACTCCACGAAAACATGTTGTGGCTCTCAATAACACTGGGTTAATAACAGTTTGGCTACCTGTACTTTTGACCAAGTCAGTCTATTATCATACATGCAAAAGTGGCTGTTGACTGAGATAATCAACGGCAGTATCAGCTTGGTCGACAGCCATTTACAATAGTACCATTTACCATTATTGGTAATGCTTACGATCGTATTCTCGGATGAAAGCCAGTTTGTATAGTACAGACTTGGTTGAAAGCACAGGTAGCCTAATCAGTATTACCCCCATGCATAAGAACTGCATCCATAAGGTGTTCCAAAGAAGGGCAACACCGTAAGTTTTTATGAATGAAGAATGAAAGAAATTATATCAGAGTTGTCAGTTATCACCAAAACACTGTTACAATTACCTTTGGAGCTTTCATTGGTGAACTGAAAGTATGTTCAGCTGTTAATTTGGCAAACTCTTCTGCTGCTTGTTGGGATTTGAACACTTTAAATCTGGATCCTTTCACCTTCTTAGCTGTCTTCAGGGCTAGGTCCTTGTCAGAGAAAACTAGCTGACCCACTGAAATTATTAGATTCAACATGTCACACAAGTCCACAAAGCTCCAGATAACGTGAGGGTAATTTTGGGATAATTTTTCTTATTTCTCTATGAAAACATGTAGTGACCCTTCATTCAAACCATTCCAGCATGAAAGTTCTGATGAGGAGTCACAATGTATTGTTTTTATGGAAAAACATGGAAAATTATCCCTAAATTATCCCTGGTATGCCTTCTTATCTAGAGCACTGGGTCTGAATAAGGTAGGGTTTTAATGATATATCATCAGATGACTCTGGGTAATTGCTCATACTAGTATTTCACCATAACAAATTTTGTTTGCTCCTCATCAGAACCATGTAGTGCTAATGAATTCAGAAATCTTCATTATCTTGGCAGGAAGAAACTATATTTTACTCCAGTACAATGCATTACAGGTTGCACTCTTGTAAAAAAATGCTCATTATGCAAGCCCCACCTCTTTTGGGAACAGCTTTCAGAAGTATAATGAACATCTCCTGGCCTCTGACTGGTTTTATTATCGAAGTTAATCTGAATGTTATGCTTATTTATTATTATTAAAAATGGAGGTTATTTACAAAACTGTTTTGCTGCATTTTTGATGGGACTGAAAAACACACAGGGGCCCACTGAAAGTTTCAAGATTAATTTACTGTGAACCTAAGCTGTTAAAACTGACAGTACAGTAAGTCTAAAATATGCCACACAACCCCCGTACCTATCATTGAGAGTTTTAAATGATAAGTATGCTGCACAAGATTACCATGATAAACAAGAGCTTTGCAAGCGGCGCATAATACGCCCGTTACAGTGTCATGAAGGAGTTACAGAATGAACAAGATTGTTAACAGAAGGATGGACAGACAGAAAAAGGGGAAACAACTCTGTAATTAATGACTGCAATGTTATTAAAACATCTAATACATCAAATACTATTAGTATGCCAAAAATCAGCCGCAAGGATGAAGCAGCTCAGAAGTTGAGAAATGCTAAAGTCAAACAAGGGAAATAATTCATAAACTAAGTAAACAAGAGTACCATTTTAAGTTATAATACATTCCATTGACAATATACACATCACAATAAAGTTTGTTAAAATGTTTCAAACAGTTAAGGAGTTACAGAGTAAAACGAAAATTGATGCAAGGGCAGAAAATTTAGAAGTAAGCCAGACTTGTGGTTCATGCCCATGATATACTGCCCCATTATTATACACATTCCTACAAAGTTTCATTAAAATATTTCAAAGGGTTATGGAGTTACAAAGATTCCTACAAAGTTGACAATATACACATCACAATAAAGTTTGTTAAAATATTTTCAACAGTTAAGGAGTTACAGAGTAAAACGGAAAATGATGCAAGGGCAGAAAATTTAGGAGTAAGTAAGCCAGACCTGTGGTTCATGCCCATGATATACTGCCCCATTATTATACACATTCCTACAAAGTTTCATTAAAATATTTCAAAGGGTTATGGAGTTACAAAGTGAATGGGGGAATGGGGCTAGCCTAAAAAAAACTAATCAAAGGGAGGTTACTCCAAAATTAAGGAAGGGGAAACAAACATCCTTATATGTGACACCCTGTCTTGTGATCATGCACACTGCTATAAAGTTTCATCAAGATATTCCAAATTGTTACCAAGTTATTGAATGCACAAGATTAGTATACACGAAAATAGCCCACAAAATCTAATCAACGGGATGCAACTCCAGAACGAGGAAAGGGAGAGCAACCATTGTCATATGCGACACATCATTGGAGCCTCATACACATTGCTATGAAGTTTCATCAAGATATCCCAAACGGTTAACTAGTTATGGCACGCACAAGACTAGTAGGGTGAAAAATAATCAAAGGGGCATAACTTGGAAACTAAGAAAGGGGGAGCAACCATTACTGTAAGCGACACTTTGCCCCATCCTAATATACATTCCTACAAATATCTCAAACGGTTACTGAGATATGGTGCGCACAAGAATGTTGACGGACGGACAGACGGACGGACAGCACCATGCCATAATACGTCCGTTTTTTCAAAACGGGCGAATAAAAGCTGGACAAAACTGCCACAGTGCATTATTCTGATAAATTGACCATAGTCAGAAGAATTATGATGTACTATTAAAACAAATAGCTAATTCATTGTTTTATTAATGGATTGCTAATTGCTTGATCAATCCGTTTATTCTTGCACTTTAAAAGTTTGGCTTACTCATATTTTATTTTTTTGTAAGCACTAATATACAGTCCTACACTACAGTGGTGTTCCAGTTTTAACCATCAAAGCAGCCGCCAAGGTCAAGTGAGTACATAAATGGTCATTATCATGTTTTCATCACTTTATTTGCACACAGGATGGTTTCTCTGTCATGAATGCATGAAGCACTGAGAGTGATGCCTAGGCTAGCACATTCTAGCACTTCTGTTTGGATAACAGGCAGAGCTTAACTTAAAGTTACTGTTCCAACTGTCAGGCGTTATTATTTCAATCAACAGGTAATTTACACATTCGAATAAACGTGTAGCAATACACACAGGCTACTGCTGATAAAATGGTGCAAATTTCCAGATATCATAGCATCCATAATTGGGGTACCGGGGTAACCCTGGGACTCAAGTAAAGTCCAGAGACATACCCTGAAACAAGATGCCCCTATCATTTTTTATGAACCAAAACAAGAGTTCTTAGAGGTATTTGCCATAGCAAATATATATAGAGGATCTGACATGAGTGCTCATGTATTATTGAATTTATTAAACGAGTTGGGGAAAACGATAAGATGCGAGGCTTTGCCGAGCATCTTATCGTTTTCCCCAACGAGTTTAATAAATAAATACCAGTTCTAAGCCATACCAGCCCCGTATCCAGGAGGTGGGCCTTGGGGCTTCAGCCCCGCCATCTGGGCTTCTGAGTATAATATGTAGGCCCCCAGATAATGAGTATCTGATGATAATTTGACAAAATTTATCCATGTGGTTAGATTAAAATATATGTTGTGACATCTCAACAGGATTCTAATGAGAATCACAACATATATTTCAAGGCAAAAAAAAAAGCATTACCAAAACTTATCATTGAATTGATTCCTAATTATGTCATACATTTTTAAGCCCCCTTAATACATTTCAGCACCTTCCAGCCCCACCAGTATGTGGTGGTCTGGATCCGGGCCTGCATACCCCAGAACTTATTATTTAAAAACTGGAAATGGATATATACCTTCCACAGACACATGGGGGTCAACAATCTCCGGCAAAGATACTGCAAAAAACACATCAGAAGAGGTATTTAACTTTGGTTGTTCCTTTACACTCTCACTTGACACATTCTTGTTATTGTCAGTGTCCAGAGTGCTGCTGACATGTCCATTATTTGCCTCAAATAGAGCTTTAGCCAGTCGTCTTTGAAACAACCCTATTGTGGTTGGTGGAATTGGCCCAACATTTAGCCCTATTTCGAGCAGTTTTCTGCGTAATTGTTCTGCATCTAGTGATTTCACATTTTCGAGAATTTCATCCATTGTTGCCTAACATGCCTGTCAATCCCTTAATGACCAAATCTTAATCATTTTTTTAAACTTTCTTTCACTTTGACATTGTAAACCGCGAAAAGTCATTACACCAGATCGGAAGAGACGTGATTTTGTTACAGAGCCTTTGATTAGTCAATGTTTTTTCGAGTCTCCAATCAATTTCTAGCTTACAAAATATTGGTCCTGATCATTTGGACGACTGGTTGTGATTAGTCGGGATCGTTGGAGCGCTCATTAAAGAAGTCACAACAAACCTGTCAGACCTAAGAGTACTTAAGTTTAACATCTTAAAAATGAATTTCTGATCAAGTCTTATTTACTCAATTATGTTGAAGTGATAAAACACAGGTTTGTTTACTAATTTAATATACTGACACTGCTATTGGACATGGAATGTAAGAAAATAACAAGGAAATACCTAAGGCTTCTTTGCCTTTGGGGAAACTCCCACTTTTTATTAGCATGTTGGTTATCAGGCAAGTTAGGGTCACGTTCAGATAAGTTTCTGAGCAGGTGCAGTGACAGTCACAAAGAAATAAAGATCAGCAAGTCACTGGCGCCAGAGTCCCAATATTGTCCGCCGAACGGTAAATGTACATGTAGATGTCAAATCTATTAATAACCACATATTAATAGATTTGACATCTACATGTACATTTACCGTTCGGCGGACAATATTGGGACTCTGGCGCCAGTGCAGCAAGTTAACATTTCAATAAGACTTTGCAGATGTATTAATCAAGATCCCGATTTCACAACTAATGCATGTCATCTTGCGTTTAACAACATGGATATGCAACAGCCACAGGTATGGTGGACTTTTCTAAATGTTGGACCGCAGAAAGGACATTTAAACAATATTTGCAATAGATATAGTTCAATCTGTCTTGTAGAGACTCTTGTGCTATTGCATTTTGCAGACAGAAGCCCTTTCTTTCTTTTTTTCTTCGTATACTGCTACACCCTCTCTCGAGGATTATTAGCATACACTGCTACACCCTCTCCTCGAGGATTATGAGCAGAAGCCCTGCATAGCATAGAACAGATACCATCTGGTGTGTTAAAAGTAACAGTGTGACCTAGTTCTACGATGCCGAACGTAATTGGCCCTATTTATATTTCTCTTTTATATTGGACATTTACTTTTTTATTTTTAGTCAGCCTTATAGCCAATAATTAAAACACCTCGACGTCGATTTTAAGGGACTACAGTGTGACCATACTGATGAATTACTAACACTGGTATATATACAAGAGGGTAATAGCAGCAGTTGATCTGCCAGAGTGTCTGGCATTGGACTTCCATGCAGGGTGTATCTGGTTCAACTCCCTTGGGTGGCATGAATGTCCCAATGAATCTGTTCAATCCAACAGACCAGGAAATGCACACTGAGAGTGCCCTGAGCTACAAAAAAGGTATTAGAGTGGTGGTTGATGATCATCTGCAGTGCTCCCGATCCTCAGCAGTGGCTTCTGCTGTATCAAAACTGTACATGTGCATGCAAAAAAAAAAACAGCATGCATGTATTATGCTGAGATAATGCGCCTGATATGGTTTTACATCCAGGGACCTCATTAAACAAGCATGACTGGACAAACAAACAGCCATTGGCCATTCAATAGTACTACAACTACCTTCTTGTATATATATGGCAGTCCAGTTTTCTGTTTGTCTATTGATCTGTCTGTCAACATATCAACCCTAGGGCACAAATTTTAGACACATTTTTTATTAGCAGTTACAATATGCCAATGATTAAGCTTGTCCAATGCTTATCAGTTTTTGCTTTAGCCAGGGAGCTCCCTTTGTTCCAAATCTGCAGAGTCCTTATGACCCTCATTTTTTTTTTTTTTTTTTTTAAGTGTCCCATGCCGAAAATTAAGGGTCCGGATTTCTTATATATCTTGAATGTCTTTTTAACTTTGTCTAAAGTGGAGATATTCTGAAAATAGGTTTTCTGTGCTTGTCTTTGGGAAAAAAATTCAATCTGTCGATCATATCGGATAATCCAGTGTTGGCGACCATTTCTAACACAAGAATTCATTTCCTTGTGTTAATGTTAAAGTCTTACTCTTAGAGTCCCAGAGGACTCTCAAGATTTTTTCTGGGTGTCCCAGGAATAATTTGGAATAAATGATGCAGAATGCTGCATCAGGGAAAATTCCTGATCAGTCTTAGCCTTTAACTCATTTCTGATAAAAGTAGAAACATCAATCATCAGCCTGTAGATGCTTTCTTCCTGTGACAGAACCATTTTATGACCTTGAACTTTATTTCACAGTCTCATGAAACATCATTTTTTGTGTCAGTCACAGCTGATAGCTCCATTTCTTAAGGCTGACAATCTTCAAACCTGGTGTCTGTTGTGTCATTTCATAGCATTGACCTAATATGTCATGCTTTTATGGCTGGTCAGCAGCCCTAACAACCAGTTTAATTCCTTCCTGAGGGTGACTGATGAGAGATTGAACTTTTCAGTCTTAGTCTATCTAGAGATGAATGGGCATATGTTCAAGGGAAGCAGCTTGATGTTGCAGGTGTTTCCTCCCTTTACAAGGGTGGGGCTAAGGTTGGGATGACCTAGAGCAAATTCTTTCCATTTAGAAGCTCGCTTTTTTGGAAGGGTTTCATTTTCCAGGGAAAGTCACAAAAGTTGTCTCCTTTCGAGAAAATGACAGAAAATCTGGGTTATATACCCATACACCTTAATTTACTACTTACCTTGACTGCCAGACTAGTGCCAGTGGAATCAATGTTTGTCAACTTTACGTCAAAGTTTTGCATTAAACCTTTTGTAATTGCTCATATTTCTATAACCTTATATCAGATTCTCTTCATATTTGGTTCGTTATATCTCTATAGCATAACCTTTTATCTGGTTTATCTAGACCCCTGGGTCAGGCCCCTGGGTGGAGGTCAGGGGTCAATTATTAGGACTTAGACATTTTCATTATGTCAGAGTTTTGCGTTGAACCTTCTTTAATTGTTCATATTTCTGTAACACATGTCAGATTCTTTTCATATTTGGTTCATATGATATCTCTTGAGCATTAGCTTTGATGTGAAGTGTCTATGCCCCTGGGTCAGGCCCCTGGTCGGGGCAAAGGGTCAATAATTAGGACTAAGGCATATCTATTATGTCAAAGTTTTGTGTTAAACCTTTTTGATTGCTCATATCTCTGTAAATGCATTCCATATATCTTCCATATTTTATTCATGATATCTCTACAGCATTGCTTTTGATATGGACCTCTGGGTCAGGCTCATGGGTGGGGCTGGGGTTCAATAGCTAGGACTCAGCCATTTGTTGTCTTTTGCTTGTCCTAATATAGTTAAATGGAATCTGGTGATGCATGACTAATTTTATTTTATACTAGTTTACATTGTATGGATGCTGCTGATGACCAAAGGTCAAGGTCACAGACTTTGAATTTGTTCCTTTGTTACATTTGATTAAACTTTTGTGTTAAAAGTTTGCTTTTATTAGGTGTTGGCACTGGTCGGGGGTATATCTGAGCCCCTGCTCATTTGCTCTAATTAAGGCAGTTACAAGGTAGATGTAGTATCTCCCAGTGCTCCAGATGAGAAGGTGTAGCAGGAATAATTTAGGGATACTTTTCCATATTTCTCAAGAAAAATATATGTTGTGACCCCTCATTGAAACTGTCTAAGTGTCTTACCAAGATGCTTCTAAAAAGGGTCACAACATATTTTTTCGTTGAAAACTTTATAAAAATATTATCCTGAATACCCCCTAGCTCTTATCAGGAGCTTTGCAGAATCATTTGTAGTTGCCCTGTACTTCTTAAAGGTGACCAATATGGCTGACTATGAGAGATTTGATGGTGATGGTGAGAAGATCAGTAGTGTGATGCCAGAAGTGTCTGAAAATGAGGTAGGAGAGATAACTGATGTTCAGATCAAGACAGAGAAGGCAGGGGAGACCACTTTGACAATCTATGACACTGAAACCAAGGAAAATCTGGAATACATTGATGACCCAAGTAAAGTTATACCAAAAACTGCTTTTGAGTGAGTATGAATGTGAGGCAAATGAGCGTTTCATGCTTATCTGCCTTATATTACTTTGTACTTTAGTCTCAGTATACCGGTAATGCTAATCACTTTTAATGTTATGCCTTTTATGCAGTTCCCAAACATAGCATAATAAATTTAGTGTACTGTATCACCAGACCATAATAAGTGAAGTTGTACTTCATTATATACTTGTCACAGATATAGCCTTCAATTTGACCAGTTTCCAGCCGTCTGACAAGGAAAGCCATATCGACAGAGGCGTTGGAACAATTTTGACATTGGGGAGGCAGAATTTTGTTTCTTTTTGGTTTGCTTTGCCATCTCCCCGCTCCCCCTCCCCCCACCCCCCTCCCCCTCACCCCAACTCCCCCGCACACACGCACACACCACCACTACTAACACCTTCCAGGGAAAAAGTTAAAAGTTTCATGAAAGGACCTGGTTTGATAAGGGCCATTTTTGGCCCCCATTCAAATTCTCTTAAAATTGCATGGTTTCTATTGCTTATCATTTGTGCGTAAGGGAACAAACAGAAATAATATGTTTCACTTTTGTTAATTCTCAGAATAACATAATTTCCGACATGCCTATGTTGATTCAATAATATGAAGGAAAATTGCAAGAAAAGCTGAGTTTAATAATTTTTCCTTTAAAGAAATAAGTCATTTACAATAGCTTTTGAAAGCTCTTGATAATATGCTTTTGATGAAATGCTTATACGTTGGGTACCCCGGCTAATTACCTGTGCGCAGCACAAAGCCTGTCAAGGTACCCCACCCACTCATGTTTGCAAGTCCAGAGACGATAACCAAAAAATTCCAACAGATCAAAATGAAATGTGTACCAAATTATTCCTTGTGTTCTAACTAAGAAAATGAATACCCACAACATATGTTTATTTTGTCTATGAGCGGAGATATTGGCATTTTTGTGTTGAGAAAACGGGGAAAATGTTCCAAACACTGCCAGTTTGGTAACAAAAAGTTAAAAATAAACATAGAGCCCGGTCTCCAGCACATTTAATATTTTCAAGGCATGTAAATATATATAAATTAAGTCTGCATATAAAATATAAAATGTGCTGGAGACCGGACTCATATATTTTGAAAGCCGCAAAGGCTACCAAATTCGTCATTTTTGTCAGAATCCACTGGGGGTATGGGTATGTGCAAGATTAAAAACACAAATATTTTATACAAGAACTGGTTGATTTGGTATTTGCTGTTACATTTTAGGTTAGAATTTTAGTCATCGAAATAGAACTTTTGAAAAATGAGTTTTCTGGGGGCCAAATATGGGCCTTATCATACCAGGTCCTTTCTTAAAATATAAACAACGGTCCATGGATGTAGCATCAAGTCATTACTTTGACATGATGTTTTCACTTTGAGATATGGATTTTTTTATGCTGCTCCTCTCATTATTACGCAGCTGCTTGATTTTCTTTGTTTTGTTTTATTACTTAAGAAAAAGTAAACCTATGAGGACATAAATCAAAATGTGCCTTTACCATCTTTGAGTAAACCCATGAAGACTAAAAGCATGTTTATAAATTATAAGCTCAAATTCTGGAAACTTGAAGTTAACAGGCTAATTTTGCTCACCTTTTGACTACATGTCCCAGGCCCGGATCCAGACCACCATGTACTGGTGGGGCTCTGGATAACTGGTGGGGCTGGGAGGTGCCGAGATATATGTGTGTAGGGGGGGGGGGGGGGGGGGGGGAGGTGGGCTTGAATATATATGACAATAAGGGATCCATTTAATGAGAAGTTTTGGGTTTTTTTGCCTTGTAATATATGTTGTGGCATCTTATTAGAATCGCCTCACCGAGGCGATTCTAATGAGATGTCACAGCATATATTTTAATCTAAACACATGGATAAATTATCTAGAACTGTCATCAGATACTTCTTATTATCTGGAAGCCACATATTATACATAACAGAGGCCAAAATGGCGGGGCTGAAGCCCTAAAGCCCACCCCCTAGATCCGGGGCTGCGTCCTGTAACATTAAAGCTGTGACAAGCACATATCTGTCCAGAATGTTTATGCTGAACTTGCCAGAATGCCTGTGAGAGCCCTTGTAGCCTGAAGCTCAGCTGTAATGAAATAATCATTCTTTGGCATTGTCAGTGATACCGCCATGTTTCATGATAGAGCTTCTAACTCTTGCATTTTCTATTGCAGAACAGTACAGTTACTGGTGCAGACTATTGTGGAGAGTTTCGTGTTCAGAGTTATAACAGTGTTGTTGATATTGCTAGACTTTACACTGGTGGTGATAGACCTGTCTAACTACGCCTGTGATAGCAGTAGTGCCTTGGAGATCTTGTCTCATTTTATCATCTCATACTTTGTTCTAGAAGTTGGAGCTAGGTTATTCTATTTACAGTAAGTATAGCATTTTCTCTAATGCCATATTTATTTGGTTATAAGATTGGATTAAAATCTTAAAGAGTTCATTTAACAGCAGGGAACACAGTCAAAAGAAGAAACATGGGCCATACTTCAAAGTTTCAGCTACTCAAGCCTCATCAGTAATCCTGACAATATTCTGGTGACAAAAGCGAGAGAAAAGCATACTGTAATTTTTTAATAACAATGTATTGAACCACTCTTATTTCAAATTTTCGGCCTTAGGCCTTCTTCAGGAAATTTGGAAACAATTATTTCAACTATGTGGCATCCATTTTGAAATCATGATATTTGCATCAGTAGTTGACAGGGGTGACGTCACATCATTTCCTGTAAAGTTACTAATAAGTTGGCGTAACGTCAAATGAAACGTCAAAGTTAAAGTTATTAGTAACTTTACAGGAAATGATGTGACGTCACCCCTGTCAACTACTGATGCAAATATCATGATTTCAAAATGGATGCCACATAGTTGAAATAATTGTTTCCAAATTTCCTGAAGAAGGCCTAAGGCCGAAAATTTGAAATAAGAGTGGTTCAATACATTGTTATTATAATTTTTATTCCCTTTGGAAGAATTAGTTTGAAGAATTTATGTAATTTTTTAATTTTGATAAACCAGTCAGTTCAAAGACTGATTAGTATCAAAAGGGGTCCAAATGATTAAAAAGCGATGATCTAGAATCAAAGTCTAAACCAATCAAACAGTTTTGATTTCTCTGAATATATCCTTTGATCTCAAAGGACAAAAATAAAATATAATCTGCACTATGGATGGTGTACGGGGAGATATTTTCGGAATATGTCAATCATTCTTGTGTAATTCAGCTATAAAATGGGGTTTGTATTCCAAAACAGTCCCAAAGATCTAGATCCATCTTACAAGATGGATCTAGATCTTCGGAAGTGTTTCGAAAGGTAAAAACCCATTCTTGTTACTGTATAAATATGTTAAGTATGCCAGGCATTAGTAACTGGGCTAGGATTGTGGCACAATTATGGGCAGTTTCAGCTTAATCCTTCCATGGCCTTAAGTACCAGCTGCTATAAAATTTTATTGCTCATCAGTTGTATAGTTAAGAAAGAGTAAATGTTATGTATCTGTTCTCAAAAATGATCGGCTGTACATTAACAGTCTCATTGCTAAAGGCATTTCATTGTAAACATTACTTCAGTATATTGTTGCAGAGTTTCCAAGACAGAGATTACATTTGAGCCCAACACGACAAAACCAACAAAGTGGCATGTACACCCTGAAAAGACTCAGATCAGCCTTGACAGACTGATCACTGTTCCCTGTGTGCTGTAAGGCAAGGTAAGGGTCTGCACTAGCTTCATGTGGACAGTGAAGCGTCTGATCATATTGGGCAGATGTCTAGGATGATCTGAGTCTTTGCTGGGGGCACATGCGACTTCATTGATTTTCTTGAGGCTTATTTGTAATGTTAATTTTCTTTCCTAATGAATGTGTTCTCTGTAAAGACTCATTATCAAGTCAGTTTAAATCAAGTAATCATAAAGTCTAGGTCTATTTGGATAGAGATCTGCATTTGCAGTAATTATTGTCAGTTATGATAGACTGAACTGATAAGAAGATCTTACATTATTTACATTTCTTGTTTTTTAGGAGAAGATTTTTCTACAACTGGATAGATATTATAGATGGATTTGTTGTCTTGGTGTCCTTTATTGTGGACATGGTGTTTGTTGCCATATCTACCGGGGATCCATGTACAGCTACCGCTGGAGAGGATTATGCTAAGTAAGAACTTGACTATAATAGCTTCAGGATTTAGGATAAATACTGCTATGCATCATTGCCTTGTTGTCATAGGAGCAGTGGGTTTACTTGTGGAGGCCCACCATATATACTGGGCACAGCATATGAAGGATTGAGCCAATATTTCATTTTGGCTGCCTTCAACATTTTCTGATTAGAAAAAGGAACCCATTTACTGCTTGATTGATAGAGATTGATAGAGAGATTTTCAGTTGCTGGCTGGCCTGTCGGAGATTAAACTTGAAATTTCATTGCCGAACACCTCTAACACTTGTCCACATTGCCTCTCATTTACCCTGTAAAACTGATGGCTGAATCAAAAAAGAAAGCCTTACCACAGTAGTACACAGTCTTCTAATGCATGTTTGTCTGTCTCAACAAATTCACCATTAAATCCCAAAGTATGGGACAGACAGACTACACCATTACACCCCAAAGTATGGGATATACAAACTATCTGTTCCATACTTTTGGGGCTTAATGGTGTACATGTTGAGACGGACTTCTGATTTCAATCAGTAGGTGTAAAATAATGCATTCAAGGAGATATCTTCATTTCTGTCTCTCCTGTGACTTGCAGAAGCGAGACATAGGTATTGCTTTTCTTGTGGTGTCATCAGTGGCAGTGCATACTTCTGTCAAGTTTTCTTGTGCAGCTCCGGGGCTACATGTAACAATGTTAATGTTATTGTTTCGTTAAAGTTTCAAACATTAATATAAATATGCAGGTATTTTTTGTTGGAAAATGTGAGAAGCTTTTGCACTGCAGTGCTAAAGCTTCTCACCTTTTTTCAACAAAAAATATATCAGTGTATTTGATTATAAAGTGGTAAAACACTTAACAAGTTGACCTGTAAATGAGCTTGTTAGGCTAATAATGCTTTGAAAAACTGGGCCCTGATTTTGAAATGTTAAATTAGGTCCATGGAATTCTTGTGAAACTGTTTTATTTTTTTCTTTGTATTTCTTTTTATTTATTTCTTTGTACTACAGACTCATTGTGATAGGCAGAGTGTTCCGAATTATCCGGATAGTGAGGATAGTGTATCTGATGGTTCAACAGAGACGTCATGTTGCCCAGGCAACCAGACATGTGGTATCTCAGAACAAGAGAAGATATCAGAAAGATGGTTTTGATCTTGATTTATGTTACATTACTGGTAAGTTTTTCCTGTTTTACTCTATTTACCATAGGAAGCCCCGGTAGCTCCATGGGTTAAAGGCTAGTCTGCTGATCTAACAGTCCCAGGTTAGATTCTGGCGGGCAGAAATCTTTCGAACCATAAACAAGGTTCCATCGCACACAACCTTTCATTATCACCCTCCCACCATCCTGATATGAATGAAATACTGTTGAAAAAGACGTGAAATTGCAAGTCAGCCAACTAGTGTATTTACCATAATATTTGTATATAATCTCAAAGCATCATTCTTCTGAAACATGAACCAGAACTTTGACTTTTCCGTTGGTGGATATATAAAAAAAGTACCATAGAAATGGCAAATAGTGCAGACCATGATCAGGAGCATTCTGATCTGAGACTGCACTGATTGCTCAGAGTTAGAGTAACAGATATAGGATTATAATTGCTTCATCAAAGCAATTCTAGTGTGGAATGACAATGTGCATTTTATGGAAAACCTAAAACAAAATAAAATGAATTAATCCCTGTCCTTGATCTGGGAATAATGGTGAATATCAGTTATTCAAGGTTAATGATGTGATTAGTAAAAGAAACTTTACATTTTCAAATGTATTGTATGCAAAACCACTGTCAGTTTTTGCCAATAAAAATTAGAAAACTTGATTTCTTGGGTACAAGAAGGCTTCAGAAATCCTTGACAAATAACTTGGTAAGGATAACACTTTTTTGAATGACCAGATCAAGGACGGTTGGAACTACTGCTTTTTAATTTTTTGTTTCAGAGAGAGTTATAGCTATGTCTTTTCCATCTAGTGGTCTGATGGCCTTATACAGGAATCCTATACATGTAAATATAGATTTCTGCTACTACTACTTTGGTTATAAGACAGAGGTTTTCTCCTTCAAAAATAATCCCAAAGATCTAGATCTATCTCATAAGACAGATCTAGATCTTTGGGATTGTATTGGAAGGGAAACATCAATATTATAGCACCATTCCATAAAGACTGATTCAGATATTTTGGGGTCATTCTAGAGAGGGGTGAACCCCATCTTATAGCCGAATAAATACGGTACTTGTTATAGCTTATAAGCATCAGATCAGGCATAAAGTACATTCAGTGGAAGGCTGGCTAATGGCACAGTCACATAAAATTTAATTTAATATTAATAAATTGATAAAGAGAATACTCGTTACCAGCTTGTCTAAATCAAAATCGAATAGCTAAAACTGAAAGATAATAAATGAACTGCATGCTTGTTTATTTTGAAATCGAATTTAGCAGCATTGACTCCAAAGTGCAGATGGCTTTTACATGTTGTTCTCACACGTTTTCTGGTTTTGCATATCTGAAGAAACTAGCATGGTGGTCCTATCTCTAGGAAATGGCTAGATATACACTGAACTACTGACTGTTGGACCATTTAACCTTACTCTTACTCCCTGATAATCTTGTTTATGTAATGAAGTTCAGAAATGAATTGATAATTTAAGTACGGTCAAATCTGGATATCTTGATGTTGAAGGTCATCTCAGACTACTGATATCTCAAAGTAAATTTTCTTGTCCCAGAAAATTTACTTTGAGATACCAGTAGGGTCAAACCCGGTACGTTCGAACGGTGGGGTATCCTCGGACACTTTATATTTTCTCTAATTCTCCGATATACGGCTCATTATGCCCATTGCCGTTAGTATACTTACTGTCGTCCAATAATATTTTATCTCACTGGTCGAAATATATAAACCTAAACCGTTTTATAACAAAAGTTTTCATTGGTTGAAAATGGTACATGTCATTAATACACACGAAAGGTGCCATAGTTTTCAAAGCTAGAGACCGCGGAACCGTTGACTGATTCCCGAGAATTTGATTTTAGTTGTTTTACATCACCATTCTTGCGTGTAACTCGCATCCTTTGTGAAAATATATCATTAAATTAGTGAAATTCATACATATTTCTTCTTTTTATACCCCGCCACACGTTAGTGGCGGGGTATTATGTTTTCCCGCTGGCTGTCCGTGTGTCTGTCCGTCCGTCGTACGTACGTCTGTCCGTCCGTCCATTCGTCCGTCCGGTCGTCCGTCCGTCCGTGAGCACTTCGTTTCCGTTCGATAACTTGAGTATTTATTAACGGATTTTATTCATACATGGCATGTGCATTGGTCTTGGGAAGATCTCGGTTGGGATTGTTAATGGGCAAATTTCGATGTCTTCTTATGGAGTTATTGCCCTTTTCATGGTCTTAAAAACAGTTTTTGGTCTGTAGTTCTTTTACACTTTGAAATATCTTGATGAAATTTCACAGAAATGATCGAAGTAACATAAGCTTTTAGTTATAAGCAGAATTTTGTCCACCTGGATTATCTGCCCCTGCCCTAGGGCTATATACATGTATGAAATAATGAAAAAAAATGTTTAAAAATAGAGTCGAAAGGGATTTGTCTGAAACTTGTAACAAATTATCATATTGATATAAGCTTTATGTCTTGATCAAAATTTTGTCCCCCAGTGGTTATCTGCCCCTGACACATGCTGTATACATGTATGAAATCATGAAAAAATCAATGTAAAATCAGATTTTCGGTATATCTTGATGAAATTTCATAGAAATGATTAAAATAACATAAGCTTTCTGTTACAAGTAGTATTAAGTCCACATAGGTTACCTGCCCCTGCCCCAGAGCTATATACATGTATAAAATTATGAAAAATTCTGTTCATGAGGTTCATGTCATGATAAAAAAAATGTATAAAAGATAGAAGACGGGGTATTGGTTTGCAGTGGCGGGGTATTACGCAGTCGTTTACGATGCTTTTATTTATTTCCGAATCTTGTGTTTCTGGCAATAAAATAAGTGTCCGACCGTACCCGCCTCTAAAGATCATAAGTGACGGTACAGTCGGACGCCTGTAATCCCGAAGGATACTCCCATATAAGGTGCTACAGGTACAACTATGTTGAATGAATGGATGTATACCTGCAGATATAGAATTGTAAAATAATCTCTATTCTATTCTATCCCTTCAACTTGCAAGACCGTTGGGGCACCACCGATGGAACAGCTTTATTGGTCCCATCTGCTATAGATGCTTCTCTTAGAATTATAGCTAATTATTAACTGAACAAGACGTTTGGAATGGCAGCATGGTGAGGACTCTAGTGAAAAGAATGAAATAGACATACTAATACAAGCTTTAGTTTAGTATTTACGGTGCTCAAACATACGTTTCTAGGCATCCGATTACACACAGGGAAGTAATAAATGCCTTAAAAGTGTAGTTAATGCTATGCTGTTGCTGGCTTTCTAACTGTATGTCCACATTTGTGTTTCTCAAATTTCTCTTCGTCGTGGTACTGGAATTTGATTTTGACATTACTTGGTATATTTTATTAGCATCTGCTTTTTTAAGGCATAATTTAGTGCACTCCCAAAACAACTGGGGTGTGCATTTCTAGTTTTAACAAAATATCATTTTGATGAGAATGGAAATATGTCAAATGTGATTGGGACTGCATTCTGGACGGTACATGTAAGTGTATTATGATTAGATTGGCGCTCAAAGCTGGTTTAATACACTCATCACTTCCACTATCACTGGTAGAGTAGACTAAAGAAGATTTATGATCCGGAAGATTAGACTTCTTCCTGGAAGTAGGCCGTCTTTGTGATTGAACTTCAACCACAAGAACTGACTTTGATTTTTACCTTGATCTGTGAAAAGAACGACGTAACGTCGTACTCCACTGGCGAAATATAGTTGTTGTCTAGTCTAGTCTATTCCATACAAATCTTGTAGGGCCGTTCAAAAGCACCACAGATCATGAGTTTGCAGCAATCACTTTCCATCTGATCCTGTTTTCAGCTGCTCTGGATGTGCTGGCAAAGTCTATCTTCGCACACTCTTTTATATTATCTTCCTATCGGTCTCTTCTTTTCCTTTAATTATCGAGTGCACGTTATTTTCCTTCTTCCAGAGTAATGTTCATCTAAATTGGGAAGGCATGGAGTAATTGTTTGTATGCCCCCAATTTCGGAGAAATTGTGGGGGCATATTGGTTTGGGCCTGTCCGTCTGTCCTCTAACTCAAGAACCGTAAGAGCTAGGAGCTTGATACTTTATACGCATGATCAGTATGAAAAATAAGCGAACACATGTTTTTTCTTTTTTCCGCGGGTCACATATTTCAAGAGTTATGCCCCTTTTTCGACTTAGCCTGTGGATTCTTGTGAACAAAATATCTCAAGAACCCCTGATGCTAGGATCATGAGGTTTTGCAAGATGAGAATGCCCAAGGTGTAGATGACCTGATTAACTTTTGAAACAAATTCGTGAAATTTTGATCGAGTTATGCCCCTTTTTCGACTTAGTGCATTGTAAGCATATGGAACCTTGTGAACAGAATATCTCAAGAACCCCTGAAGCTAGGAGCATGATTTTTTGCAGGAAGATACTGCCTATGGTGTAGATGACCTGATTAACTTTTGAAAAAAATTCGTGAATTTTTGATCGAGTTATTCCCCTTTTTCGACTTAGTGCATTGAGGCCTATGGTACAAAGGTACCCTTACATATAGTCAAGAACAATAAGAGCTAGGAACTTGAAACTTTATACACATGATCAGTATGGAAAATAAGCAGACCCGTATTTTTTTTTTTTTCCGCTGGCGATGTATTTCCAGAGTCATGCCCCTTTTTCGACTTAGCCTGTGGATCCTTGTGAACAAAATATCTCAAGAACCCCTGATGCTAGGATCATGAGGCTTTGCAAGATGAGAATGCCCAAGGTGTAGATGACCTGATTAACTTTTGAAACAAATTAGTGAATTTTTGACCGAGTTATGCCCCTTTTTCGACTTAGTGCATTGTAAGCCTATGGAACCTTGTGAACAAAATATCTCAAGAACCCCTGAAACTAGGAGCATGATTTTTTGCAGGAAGATACTGCCTATGGTGTAGATGACCTGATTAACTTTTGAAAAAAATTCGTGAATTTTTTTATCAAGTTATTCCTCTTTTTCGACTTAGTGCATTGAGGCCTATGGTACAAAGGTACCCTTACATATAGTCAAGAACAATAAGAGCTAGGAACTTGAAACTTTATACACATGATCAGTATGGAAAATAAGCAGACCCGTATTTTTTTTTTTTTCCGCTGGCAATGTATTTCCAGAGTCATGCCCCTTTTTCGACTTAGCCTGTGGAACCTTGTGAACAAAATATCTCAAGAACCCCTGATGCTAGGATCATGAGGCTTTGCAAGATGAGAATGCCCAAGGTGGAGATGACCTGATTAACTTTTGAAACAAATTAGTGAATTTTTGACCGAGTTATGCCCCTTTTTCGACTTAGTGCATTGTAAGCCTATGGAACCTTGTGAACAAAATATCTCAAGAACCCCTGAAGCTAGGAGCATGATTTTTTGCAGGAAGATACTGCCTATGGTGTAGATGACCTGATTAACTTTTGAAAAAAATTCTTGAATTTTTGATCGAGTTATTCCTCTTTTTCGACTTAGTGCATTGAGGCCTATGGTACAAAGGTACCCTTACACATAGTCAAGAACAATAAGAGCTAGGAACTTGAAACTTTATACACATGATCAGTATGGAAAATAAGCAAACCCGTGTTTTTTTATTTTTCCGCTGGCAATGTATTTCCAGAGTTATGCCCCTTTTTTAACTTAGCCTGTGGAACCTTGTGAACAAAATATCTCAAGAACCCCTGATGCTAGGATCATGAGGCTTTGCAAGATGAGAATGCCCAAGGTGTAGATGACCTGATTAACTTTTGAAACAAATTAGTGAATTTTTGACCGAGTTATGCCCCTTTTTCGACTTAGTGCATTGTAAGCCTATGGAACCTTGTGAACAAAATATCTCAAGAACCCCTGAAGCTAGGAGCATGATTTTTTGCAGGAAGATACTGCCTATGGTGTAGATGACCTGATTAACTTTTGAAAAAAATTCGTGAATTTTTGATCGAGTTATTCCTCTTTTTCGACTTAGTGCATTGAGGCCTATGGTACAAAGGTACCCTTACATATAGTCAAGAACAATAAGAGCTAGGAACTTGAAACTTTATACACATGATCAGTATGGAAAATAAGCAGACCCGTATTTTTTTATTTTTCCGCCGGTCATGTATTTCCAGAGTTATGCCCCTTTTTGGACTTAGCCTGTGGAAACTTGTGAACAAAATATCTCAAGAACCCCTGATGCTAGGATCATGAGGCTTTGCAGGATGAGAATGCCCAAGGTGTAGATGACCTGATTAACTTTTGAAACAAATTAGTGAATTTTTGACCGAGTTATGCCCCTTTTTCGACTTAGTGCATTGTAAGCCTATGGAACCTTGTGAACAAAATATCTCAAGAACCCCTGATGTAAGGAGCATGATTTTTTGCAGGAAGATACTGCCTGTGGTGTAGATGACCTGATTAACTTTTGAAAAGAAATCATGAATTTTTGATTGAGTTATGCCCCTTTTTCAACTTAGTGCATTGTAAGCCTATGGAACCTTGTGAACAAAATATCTCAAGAACACCTGATGCTAGGAGCATGATTTTATGCAGGAAGATACTGCCTCTGGTGTAGATGACCTGATTAACTTTTGAAAATAATTTGTAAATTTTGGATTGAGTTATGCCCCTTTTTCAACTTAGTGCATTATTTGCTTGTGAACAAAATATCTGGAGAACCCCTGATGCTAGGATCATGTTTTTTGCAGGTTGATATTGCCCAAGGTGTAGATGACCTGATTAACTTTCGAAAACAATTCATAAATTTTTGACTGAGTTAAGCCCCTTTTTCGACTTAGTGCATTGTAAGCCTATGGTACAAAGGTACAAGCATTATTGGATGAACCTTCTCTAGAGACAAGCATATGGTTGGGGGCATAGTGTTTCATAAACACATTTTCTAGTTTATTATTATTATTATTTTTTATTCTCTTGTGGTTGATATTCACGTTCTCTATGACTACAAAGAGGACTTATCAGTTACAGCCGATAATTGTGCTTGTTTCCCTTTCCCACAATAATAAAATATATGTACAGACCAGTACTGTTAATTGTGATTTTCAGCGTATTAGGCAAGATCTTGCGTTTTATGGGGTTTTTTTTCAATGCCATACCAGATTCAGTCCATAAATGGTTCATTTCTCCTTAACACTGAGTACACGATATGTCCTTACTTTTAGTCTATAACGTTCGTACAGATTGTGGAAGGCCTGGAGCAGTTGTGTTTGTACTCATTTTTAGTGCTTATTTTAGTCACCTTTGGTTCTTATTCACGTTTTCCACGACCATGAAGGGAAAATACGAATTTTGACTTCTGTCAGAGTGTACCATCATCTCTGTCCGAATGTACCGGGAACCGTCCAATCGTACCCTCCACTGCTGTTTTAGTCATTAAATGTCAAATATTAGGAGCATCTGTCAACTTTCCAACACTTTAATTGGTTCATACCACCATTTAAACATAACACCACGTAGGTGTCAAGGTCCCGGACTTAGATACATCATGGCCGGCTTGCCACTGAGGATAAAAGACGAAGCTGTCCGAACGTACCGGGTTTGACCCTAGTTTGAGGTAACAGGAAGTGAAATGTAAAGAAAAATAGGAAATGTGTCCAAAACTATATTCATTGATGTACGAGGATGCTTTGAGATATCATTTTTTGAGATAACAAGAGTTGACTGTGATATTATTTCTAATATAGACTCTACTTTCAGACAGTATATGTTCTGAGTTTTTGGCAACATTTTTGAATACTTACAGTCATTTTCAGGCAGTTATTACCATAATTAAGAGCACATGCTTCTGGCCATACACAGTTAGTAGTGCCTGACTTGAGACAGGCTTTGTCCTAATGTGTTCCGTTTATTCCAGGAGGTTGCAAGATTTTTCAACACAAAGCATACCGATCATTACAGAATCTACAATCTCTGTAGTAAGATGATTTTCTCTTATTTTTTGGTGGTCAGTTAAACATTTAAGAAATGATTTTCCTTACCGATGATTCATCACTAACCAACATATGATGTCAGAGAGCAGGTTGGGAAATTTTAATTCAGGACTGCAAAGCCAGAGTGAATCAATATTCGTGTTTGCCCAACAATACATGTTACAGAATGGAAATATAAGATTATTACATTATTTAAAGAACTATTTTGAGGTTGACTTCAGAAGTAAATCTTTAATCCAACATCATCAGGGTCAGAATCGGATTTGTTTACGGTACTGTGAAGATAAAGAAAATATTAGTGCATACATGTATGTCTGATGTCCGATGTCTGATGTGGTGATGCTAAAGATTATTTATTTTATTCTTTTGGTTTCTGCATTTGTGATAACTTGTAAGAAATAAGGCATCAACAAGTGAGGCATCAGTATTGAACCTGGATGATTATCTTGTTTGAAAGGATGATGACATAGAATCAGATGAATATCACTAAATGATAAACTATATGAGTACAGTAACAGTATGAGTATTATACCAGTTTTAGGTTTATATTTAAATGGGTAATGACAATATTGATATGTTGCAGGTGAAAGAGACCATCAAGACACAAGTCTGTTTCACAACAGGGTGGAGAGAATATTTATAGATGATCATAATGTACCAACAGTCAGGTAAATTATGGTGTTAATACTGTTAAAGGCCTCATGGAGGGGGGAGGGGTTGCATTTTGCGAAAGGGCTGTTTTATATAGAGCCTAAAGTTTCCTAAATCAGCCACTGCTAAAATACCTCTAATAAGCAATATAATGGTGATGGGTGTACTTTCAGAGGAAGCAACTCTGCTATTTTTGCCGCCCTTTTCAGTAGGGGTCAACTTTTACAGGAAAGAATTTGCTCCTGTATGAGCAAATTCTTTTCTTTAAGAGTAGACCCAAAGAGCTACCTTATCCAGAGAAGCAAACAGGAATTCATGCAAATTGATATAACATTATTTTCAGAAAAGAGACGGGGCGTTTATTAGAACAGGGGATATATTAGGATTAATATGGTACATGTATATAGAACCGGCATACAAAATGTTTTTGGAACTGACTTTTGTTTCACTTTTTAGCTCGCCTGAACGAAAGTTCAGGAAGAGCTATTGTTGTCACCTTGGCGTCGGCGTCAGCGTCCGCGTCGGCGTCCGGATTGGATGTTTTGGTTAAAGTTTTTTAAAGACCTATATCTCCTTAACCCATGGATGGTTTCTTTTGATACTTGCACTGTAGTTAGATATTGGTCCAAAGTTTAACAGAGCGCCACCCCCACCCCACTCAATGACCTTGATGTCAAGGTCATGGACTTAGAAAATTGGAGTTTTTTTGGACTGGATGTTTTGGTTAAAGTTTTTTAAAGCCCAATATCTCCATAACCCATGAATGGATTCCTTTGATACTTGCACTGTAGTTAGATATTGGTCGAAAGTTATCCTAGGTACTACCCCCACCCCCCTCAGTGACCTTGATGTCAAGGTCATGGACTTAGAAAATTGTCTTTTTATTGATTGGATGTTTGGTTAAAGTTTTTTAAAGACCCATATCTCCTGAACCCATGAATGAATTCTTTTGATATTTGCACTGTAGTTAGATATTAGTTTTACTGAGTACTACCCCAACCCCGCTCAGTGACCTTGATGTCAAGGTCAGGGACTTAGGAAATTTTTGTCTTTATTAAAGTTTTCTAATTGCATACTGATTCATAATGCTTGGCAGAGATATAGTTTACACATGAACCGATGTTAGACACTTTTTTGAGTTTTTACAAAACACTATATACTTACCCCATTGGATGACCTTAAAGTCAAGGTCATCGACTTAGAAGTTTGTCTTAAAGATATTAGTTAAAGATTTATATTTATGAAGATATAATTTCACAGTGCTGTGATGGACTCAGTTGATACTAATACTTGGGCTGATGTTAGATAATGGTTCAGGGTTTTGATACATCCTGCCCCCACCCCCACCCCCATCTCAGTTCTTTGACAGCTAGCTCATTGACTTTGAAATTTCATGTGATTTTTTTTATTTTAATTTTATTTTTTAATACTTGTTTCTCAGATAGCTTTTGTTTATAAATGTGTTGTCATTATGGACATGCTTGCCTGAAGTTATATTGATGGGCAAGCACCAATTCAGGCGAGCTATGCTGTCAGGCGACAGCTCTTGTTAAAGTGTGAAATTGTCTAAATCATGATCTTCTGTCTGTCATACTGGTGTACCTAAATTTTATTTTTTTTAACGAATACAACCAAAAGTAAAGAATTAAATAAAAATCCTTGAATCTTGAAGATGACAGGCCTCCATGGCATAATGGTTATAAGTGCTGACTCTTAATCATGAGGTCTCTCACCGCTGTGAGTTCAAGCCTTTGCCAGCGCTCAAGTGAGGCAGCCATATTCTACTTACAGAAGGTCAGGTGACTTTTCCCTGAAATCACGCTGTTTTTGCCCACTTTTGCTTAATCATCAGCTTGACATAAGTGAAATGAGCCGCCACATGACAAAACCAACAAAGTGGCATGTGAGCCTAGAAGTTTGATCAAGGTCTAGGCTGTGCCCTTAAAGGTAGAGAAGGGTCTAAGCTACCTCTTTGCTGATGACAAAGACTCTGATCAGAAGTTAAAACTGAGTTCATCATGTAGGAATTGTTTCTTTCAGAGATATGGTGTTCTTCTGTAACAATGCCAGAGAATTTATGGAAGCTGACAAGAGGAATGTAATAGCTCTTCACTGTAAAGGAGGGAAAGGTCGTACTGGTGCCATGATCTGTGTCTGGCTGGTGCATTGTGGGATATTTGAAGATGCTAAGGTAAAGCATGGGAACTGGGCTTTGACAGTGGCTAACCTTTTGGTCTTAAATATTCAAACAGCTTGTCTAACCAAACAGTGTAGACACTGATCAGATTCTCCATATGAGCTTCTCTTGGGCCTTTACAATAAAGCTTGAAGTTGCTTCCTTATCTGTATCTCATAATTGTAGATTCATTTCCTCTTCTACGGAAAACTGAAAGGAGATATAACTTATTCTGCATAAGCAAAAATGAGTTCTCAGTAACATTGATCAGTTTTCCATGACATAAGCTGATGAAACAACAGAACAGCTGGTTACCTCAGATGTTCAACAGTGATTTTAGTTTTTTTGGTAAACAATTTGTGATGTGTAAATAAATTCTTAAGGAAGATCCTGTAGCAAGGAATGCATTAGGGAAACGAAAATAAAAATCAGACTCAGTTTGACTGCTTCTCTTCGTGTGTGGTAATGTAAGTCTTCAATTTTGAAAGTAATCTGTGTTATTCATTGCTCATTATGTCCCCCCACCAAAGGTGAGGGGGGACATCTTGTTTTTTTATTCTTGCTGCTGTGTTTTCAGGAGTCATTAGATTATTTTGGAGACAGAAGGACAGACCTGTCAGTGGGTACTAAGTTCCAGGGAGTTGAGACACCAAGTCAGGTAGTGTTCAGAGATATTTTTATCAGATTTGATTCTTGAAAATCTGATTTCTATGATACAAAGTCTAACAAATGATTATTGAAGTTATAGTTCAACTTCATTGGTACAATTAATTTTAGCCGCGACACGAGAAAATCAACAAAGTGGTTGTGTGCCCAGTGCAGACTCAGATCAACCTGGGCATCCGCCAAGTCTGATCAGAGTCTTCGCTGTCCGCATGGAGCAAGCATAGACCCTTGGCTACCCTATAAGAGCACAGCAGAGACTCTGATCGAATTTGGCGGATGCCCAGGCTGATCTGAGTCTCGCTGGGCACACATGCCACTTTGTTGGTTTTGTCGTGTCCTGGCTCGTTTGATGTTGCTTGCACAGATGTAGCTTAGATCATGTTGTTGGGTATGTTAATGAGCCACATCATCTGACTTCCAACAATGTGGCAGTTTTGTCATGTGATGTTCAGATCATCCTTATCATTTAATCTGGGTCTGTAGTGCAGTCTGTTCAAAGCATTTGCTTGTCACCACTGCGTTATTGTTTGAAATCACATGATGTGTCTCATTTGATGTGTTCAGTGCTCCAGATAAGGAGTAGCAGGGATAATTTAGGGATAATTGTGCTTATTTTCCACAAAAACATACATTGTGACCCCTCATTCGAACCGTCTCACTGAGAGTGAGATGGTTCTGATGAGGGGTCACAACATATGTTTTCCTTGAGAAATAAGAAAAATTATCTTTGGATTATCCTCATTACCCCCTCTTATCTGAGGCTCTGGTGTTTCTATTTATGCTCTGTATCAGCTTTAACCAGTTTGTTTCCCTATTTTGAACCTAAATATTTTGCAAAAATGAAGTCAAATGCAGTGCCTGAATACTGTTTTGAAAATAGTTGAAATTTCTGTACTTATGTGAGATTTAGTTTATCTGACCAAATTGAACAATATGATTTAAGTGACTGACAGGTGTGCAGAATTATTTTGTTTGATTTCTGTAGATAAACTACGTTTTTTTCTCAATATTAACTAAAGTGTCAGATCAACCATAATTTGGAGATAAAGATATTATTTTTTAACTGTCAACAAGTGAGAACAGTAAAATATGAATAAATACCACCTTAACAGGTTGGCAAGTTAAGTTTACATGCAGTAAAGCAGGGACACATTTGATGAAAATATGAATTGTTTTCTCTTTTCTTCATTAGAGCTGTTCAAATGAAGGATGACATGATAGGTGTCTATTGAAAATATTATATTCTAGGAATTGTCTTCAGAAGCTTCAGACTTGTTTTAGATTCTGATAAGATTTCACGACATTTATATTTGTGGAGAAATAAAAGAAACATACCATATTTGGCATGAGAGATTTGCTTTATCTGGAGACTGTTAATGCTTTCCTTTTTGGTTTGAACCTTTCTTAAGTTTCCAAGCACACTGATATTTTTTTAAATGAAAGGACAACAACCAGTTACTGGTATTTCATCTCGCTTAAAAATATTCATATGTGGTTGTAAAATGCATGTCTCTGTACTTACAGTAATTTCAAAAATCAATGTCTCTTATAAAAGTACTTAAGCAAACAGTGCAGACCCAAACCAGACTGTTTCTGCAGGAACAGTCTCATCAGGGTCAACACTGAGACAATTCCACAAATTGCTTTCATTAAAAAAAAATCACCTGAAAAATCATTTTTTCCATGCTTTTTTCTGAGAGACGAAGAGTATGACATTTAAGAACTTTTATTTTATGATATGTTTGCAGCATTATCTTAAGAGAATATCTTAAGAGTTTGGGCAGACCCCTGGTTGGTGCCAGGGATAAATAATCAGAACTTAGGTGGGCTGGGGTGCTGGTTGGGGTATATGTAAGCCTCAGCTCACTTAAATGTACACAAGTATAGATATATAAGAGGTCTGGTGTAATTATTGTCCTTTCATATGCTTTTCAGGCTTATTTGGAATTTTATAGTTGTAGAGCATTACTATAAATATTCAGACATTTGAATCATGACTCATATTGGCCAACCATCTTGAATTTGGACAAGTCTGCTTGTTTTAATGATTATGAAAATACTGGAAACAGTAGAGCTTATTACCCTAGTTATTCTATTTTTAATCTGAGACTTTCCTGTCCAAAGCAACCATAAAAATTTAGAGCTGTCTATAAGAGGGACATAGATTTTTGGGCTTGTTTTGGAGGGGAAAACCCATCTAATTACAGAAATAGTGCACTTGATTTACATATTTTGACTTTTAGAGGAGAAAAAGAGTCTTATTGCCAAATTAATATGACATGACCAACAATATTTGTTCAAGCATTTTTGTCTGAATATTTGAGCCGAGACACGACAAAACCAACAAAGTGGATGTGCGCCCAACGCAGACTCAGGTCAGCTTGGGCATCCCCCCAGTCTGATCATAGTCTTCACTGTCTGCATAGAGGTAGCTTAGATCCTTAGCTACCCTTTAAGCTCTTAACAAAGAGTCTGATCAGACTCGGCAGATGTCCAGGCTGATCTGAGTCTCTGCTGGGTGCACAACTACTTTGTTGGTTTTCTCGTGTCACGGCTCATTTATGGAAATTCTGTTAGGTGTTATGTTGTGGTGATGGTTAATTCTACTTCTATATTTGCATGTTAGCTAACTAACATTTATTTCTGTAGAGTCGCTTTGTTGGTTATTATGAGAAAGTTAAGAAATTGTACAAGGATGAATTACCACCAAGGAAAGAATTGAAGATTTCATCATTTAAAATAGAAAGTATTGCAGGTAATGAAATTGAGATTAAAACAGTAGTTTTTCCAAGGATGGTTTAGTCCACTTGAAACTGAGTAAGAGTTTTCTACTTAAAACTGCCAATATTAGAGAATATTGATATTAGGGACCTTTTAGAAAACAGTTTTCATTCACCTGACATGGGTGTTATCTGCTCATAAATCAGTATTGACGTTTTTTGTATATAAAGGTAAATCATTAATAAATAACAGAAATAGTAGTGGACCTAAAGTGGAGCCCTGTGGAACGCCATATGTAGCTTGCTTGAGGGCCTCGTGGAAGTAATTGCTATTGATACCCTTGCTTTAGGGCCTCATGGAAGATTAGCATATACATATGTATGTGCTAAATGTTGTAACCCTCATTAAATAAAGTCTTTATTTACTTATTTACTCTGGTTACATAGTGTAATTTGTCTATTATATAGAAGGAAATAAATCCATCAAGGAATTGTCACTTTATTCAGAAACTGCTAAAATTAGAAAATGATGGATGGATGACTGGGTGTTTTTATATTTATGTCCTTTTCAAAGGTATTTTGGTCATAGGCTGTTGGGGGGATGATTATGAATGGCCCTGTGCAATGAAGTGCTGTTTAGGTTTGGGCACAATCTCGCCTCCAGTGGGACTCAAACCTCTGACCCCATGAACCTAAGTTGGAAGCACTAAACACTTGGCCAAGTGGACAGTTTGCTAAAATTAGATTCAGATATGTCATAGATCTTAACAGTTACATGTATAGTGATTTGCTGTAGATACTGCTGGAAGTGTTTTTCAGTCTGCTATTTGCTTTGTAAAATATCCTGTTTTGATTTATTTCCTGATCCTGTTTGTAATAGCACTGTTTTAAAGTTTTGAAATGATTCCTATACTTTTGAAAATTCTTGACTTGGCTTATGGTCACAGAATAGAATAGAATAGAATATCTTTTATTTCCATATTGGGCCCATATAGGCATAACAACAGACATAACCAAATAACTACTATGAACTACATGCACAGTGAAGACCCATATTGGCACTTCTCTGTTGTCAGATCATCCTTCATTAATTATATATATTCCAGAAGTTCCAAATGTTATGTTGATGAATAAAGAGGGCATTGATCAGACTGGATGGGCAGGATGATCTAGACCTCTCAGGATTTCCTTCTGGATTTTCACAACTTATATCACTGTCATATATGAGCATAATACCAATATAATTATTTGCAAAGAGATAAATTCATGCTAATTCATATTTTTATAGATTAATCTTTATTATTGTAAGGCTCAAAAACGTTATGGTATATGGATATACCTGAATGCTTTTCTACCATTTTTACAAAGGGCAACAACTTTTATGACTACCTGTTTGCTTCCCTGGACAAAGGGGTCTGCTGTTCCTCCTAGAAGAGCAATATTTTTCTTTTGAGAGTTGGCCTCAGTTGAGACGGCTGACAGAAAATGAAAATGTGAGTGTTGCTTTTTCTCCCCTGAAAGTGTACCCATTGCATCTCGTGAATGGTTCTCAAAAAAAAAAGCCCTCACATGAATTTTCTAGAAAAATATTACAGCATGATATTACTTGTTTCAGGCGTAGGTAATGGAGATGGCAGTGACTTAACAGTAGAAGTAAGAGCTGATGGTCTTCTCATATTTGAAGCTCGAGTTGGAGATGGAGTTAATTGTGAGGTAATAAACAATAAAAAACTTTCATGCATTTCATGGTTGAGTGACATTCTCTGGTGATCCAGTGAGTGTTAGATTTGATCAGCCCAGTAGTCAGTATTTCAGACAATATCAGGCTGTCTGGTAGAAAGAGATGAAAAAAAAGAAGATAGAAAGATGGAGAAAACAGCAACCAATAATATTTCCAATACCAATATTAAAGATGCAGAACAGATGTGGACAGAAATTGTGTCCCATAATAAATCAGCTATAAGACATGCCCCCCCCCCCACCCCACTCCTTTAAAATGACTCTAAATCTAAATCATTCTGCTAAAAGTTGTAATTTTCCCCCTCCAAAACAATACCCAAAAATCAGATTTATCTTGAATCTTGAGGTTGTTTTATATGGGAAATCTTATGACTAAATTACATGTGGCATGTTTATTTTTCCAGTGTTCCCATGATAAAGAAAACGACAGTATAGAAATCAAGTTGAAGAACTGTCCAATCCTGGCAGATGACATCAAAGTCAGATTTATCTCAACAAATGTAAGTACAAAGCTATTCATGCTTACTCAGTGATGAAATTAATCTGTTACGAATTCATGCCAACATCTCATCTCATTGTGATTTTGACTGAACTGAATTCTCTTTATTAAACAAGAGTGTTTGGTAAGCATAAAAGCAGGACATGTATTTAGCATGAAAAGTGTGGGTCATGTATAAGGGATTACTAAATATACTTAATGTGAATGGGTATGCTTCCATTTTTCTGCAATTTTTACAAAGCAAAAAGAATTTGTGACTTCCTGTTTGCTTCCCTGGGCAACCAAACCCTTCTGAAATGGGGTCTACTCTTAAAGAAAAGAATTTGCTCATAGAGGAGCAAATTTTTTCCTTTTAGAGTTAGACCCCGTTGAAGAGGAAAGCAGAAAAATACAGTTGCTTCCCCTGTAAATCCAAGGTAATATACCCAGCCACCTTAAACAGATATTGTTTCAAAAGTACTATTATGGTATTGCTGAGTTGTGACCTCAGGTAATATTGTTTTAATGATGAAGATGCTTTTTAAGAAAGATGAATTGCTTTGTAAAACCAGTTCCTGTTTGTTTCAGAAAAGTTTTCCCAAGATCTATGACCACTGTGCATTTTATTTCTGGTTCCACACTTCATTTATTGAGGACAACAAGTAAGTACACTGTTACTGTGACAGGCAGGGTTCAAGCATAATTCTGATAAAAATTCTCTTCATTCTGCATTTAAAAAAACAACAAATGTTGTATCCCAAGGCTCACACTGGCTGTTGTTGTTATTTGTCCAGTCAGGCACCTTACCTCAGTGTGTAATGTTTTGCATGCACATGTACAATTTTGCAGGTTGGATATAGTGGTTACCACCAATGTTCAGTGACACTACAGTCACCAATCGCCACCCTGATACCACTTTTCTAGTTTAAAGCACACTGCTTGCAGATTTATTAGTCTATTGGATTGCAATAATCAATCAGACATGTGCTGCCTATAGGACTTGAACTTGCGACACCCTGAATGACTCTGACGACCTCTCATATTCAAGCATCCTATTAATGTTGATTTCTCTGTATATGCCAGTAGCATTGCTTTGCATACACTTTGTATCAGTCCTAAAACACATACTGGGAAGACACTGGAACCTTTCAAATGCCAAAAAACCCATAAAAATACGCTTCTGAAAATGGACTTTGACCTTGTCTTTTTTCACCCGCCCTACTGACATTGCCAAATAAGCAGGGCCAAAACAAAACTATGGGATAAATATGCAATAAAAAGAGATTTAAGAAGAGAGAGAAAAGGAGAGAAAGGGGAAAGATCTATAGGAAAACTGAAAAAGAAAAAACACACACACAAAAAAATTTAAGTCCATGCTCATACTTCCTGGTATGGTGACCCCTGTGGTGGAACCTCTGTCATCATGGGAAAAAATGAGTGTCATATATTGAGTAGCTATATATATGTCTGCTATCGATTACACTTTCATATAGATAAGTCAAAATTTAAGAGCAAATATTTATACCCACTCCCTTTTCCAGTGGTTTTCTTGAAACCTCTGGCTGTCAAAAGGGTATGGATCGCACGAGGTTTTCCATGCATTAACATTTACCAAGTCTTGAGAGAGATGGTTGAACAGGAACCCACACTGCTGTTTTCAGTTAAAAAAGTTAACTTGTCCAAATTCAAGATGAAATTATCCGAAAAATTGATGTGCTATCAGAATGTTAACTGTTTTTTTCTTTTACTGCATTAGGTTGTACATGCCAAGAAATGAGATAGACAATCCACATAAGAAGGCTGGCAGGAAAGTGTTCCGAGAGACATTTGCCATCCAGGTGAACTTTGAAGAACCAGAACATTGATACAAATCTTCTGTCTCATTTTGTCATTGTGAAGTGTTACTCAAGGAGGATTCTTGAAAGCTAATGAAGATAGATATATAGTTGAAACCCATTAGAAGTCCAGGGCCCAGTTTTTCAAAACTAACAATGTCGTTAGTTAATGAGATGTTAAATTTTCAATGGTATTGTGTGCAAAACCATTGCCATGTTTTGCCCAAAAATGTGAGGAGCTTTTGAAGTGCAAATGCTCTTTTTGTTTTTCAGCAAAAAATATTAGCACACTTAATTTTACGAGTACAAGAAAACTTAAAGAATCCTCGACAAATGACTTCGCTAAGCTAACGATCCTTTGAGCAATCCGGCTCATTGCTGATGTTAGACATTGTATTCATCAAATGCATCCGATATGTATTTATATGATTGATGTTTTGTGAAAAGGGAACTTACATGACATGCGTATTGTAAATACTAAAATCAGTCTTCAGACCAGCACTTCTCACTTTTTCACTTTTCACCTTTGATTGATTTAGCCCATAGATTGTAGATGCTAAAAGGGAAGACTGATCACACTGTCCTGATATGCATGCTGATATGAGTCTTCCCTGTTTGCGCTGGCCTCTTTCATGACATGAATCATATGTAGACTCTGATTTTAATTTATCATCATTGACAACCTATTATTGGCAGGCAGTGCATATTCAAATGATTACATTACTATCATTAACATCAAAACAGTGCAGACTACTTTAGTGGAATGACTCAAGTTCGTACCTGATGGCCTTCTCTTAACAGCTTGTGCTCTTAACAGTTACAAATGCTTTATGTGCAATATCCAGCAATATCTTAGGCTTTTGACAATTTAAAATATGGACTTTATGATGTCAGATCACAGTTGCTTGAAGTTTTATGCTAAAAAATCCTCAAAACCCTTTAAACTTGATGCAGTAAGAAATGGCCAGGTATGCAAGCAAAAATGCCTCGATTTTTTGGACTGCTAAAACTGCCAGTTAGAAACACCCCAACAAAAGCAAACTTCTTGCCTGTAAGCACCGTTTTAACTATCTATAAACAAGATAAATTTGTTCAGTTATAGTCTATGCTGTGCTGTAATCCTGAATTCAAAATTTGCCATAAAATCTTGTTGCCATTACGTTGTCCAGTTTCCAGTTTACTGCTGCGCCAAAGTTCAGCATGTGCTTGTAAGCTTTGAAAATCACACATCAGTGAAATCATTCAATTACTTTTAGATATGACCAATGTCGTTGAATCACTGTTTCCATGTATTTTTGTTTGTCTTAACTTTGGTCAAAACGTTTCTTACGAGTGAAAACTTGAAACAAACATGAAGAAAATGACGTCATGATGTTGTGTCAACAACGTCAAAACTACGCAGTAACATTGGCATAAAATTTTCATTTGTTGACCGAGGCCAACATGTACAGACTTTCCAAACAACAAAAAGGCAGATTAGCTTGCGCATCCACACAGTCTGATTGGCGATTTTGTTGTTTGATGATTGGACAGAGTAGGAAGCTGTACATTTAAGAGGATCTTTATCCGCATAATCACTTTATTTGTCCCGTAATAGAACCTGTTGATGTTGCTTTGCGACATTGATACACCGGACACTGGAGACCATAATGGAGTCCGAATTCAAGCTTGCACACCTGGTCATTTCTTCAAATGGCTCATACATGTAGCTTGGATGTTTAGAGGCATCATTGAAATATATTTAATAGCATAAAACTTCAAGCACCTGTGGTCTGATATTAAGGTTATCAGTTATAATCATAGATAGTATATGTGTATTCTATAGACTAGTTACAAAATATTTACTGCCGGAAGAATTTATTTTTTGTGCAATATAAATTATTAAGAATTTTTTTTTTCCCAGTGCCCATTTTCTGTTTCACCCAAGCTTTAGTTGTGATTATATATGTATATTTGGAAAATGTGCAATAAATAGTGATATTTTACAGAACATGGTGTTGTTTGTTGTTTTGTTATTTTTCTCTATAAACTTTTTTTGAGCTGCAACACAAGAAAAACAACAATGTGGTTGTGCGCCCAGTGCAGACTCAGATCAGCCTGGGCAGATCAGCCTGGGCATCCGCCCAGTCTGATCAGAGTCTTCGCTGTCCGCATGAGAGTAGCTTAGACCCTTATCTATTCTTTGAGCGCGTAGCTAAGAGTTTGATCAGACTGGGCAGATGCCGAGGTTGATCTGAGTCTGCACTGGGCGCACAACCACTTTCTTGGTTTTGTCATGTCGCGGCTCATTTATTCAGTTTTGAGACAGAGTTTACCTTCCACCAAAACAACCCCAAAATTTGAGCTCTGTCTTACAGAATGGCTCTAGATTCTGATTATCTACCTGGATGGATCTAGATTTTGATGGTCAAGCAGAGCTCTAGATAAGGGGGGGGGGTATTTAGTGATAATTAGGGATAATTTTTCTTAATTCTGCACAAAAACATATGTTGTGACCCCTCATCTGAACCGTCTCGATGAGACGGTTCAGATGAGGGGTCACAACATATGGTTTCAATGAGAAATAAAAAAAATTATCCGTCAATTATCATCAAATCCCGCTCTGGTCAAGGTTGCCTTGACCATCAGAATCTAGATCCATTCTGTAAAATAAAGCTCCTGGTTTTGATGATGCAGGTTGTACCACACAGCCCTGAGGTATTCTAAGGTGGATAGAATTAGGGGATAACTGTATTCAAAATTGTCATTTGGGGAGGTAAATCCTCGGTTTTATGGTCGCAAATTCCGTTTTACGGCTCCGCTGGCATGTCGCCGTAAAACGAAATTTCCGACCATAAAACCGATGATTTACCTCCCCAAATGACAATTTTCAATACAGTTATCCCTATTCTAATGCACTTTTTCACATTTTAACCTTTCAAAGTGCACGTCTTTGCACCCATTGCAAGCGCTTTCAGCAGCGTAAAACCAAACGTCAGCCAGTGAGAAGCGACATTTTATAATGACATCGGGTTTGCGACAGTAAATCATAGAATATACTGTCGCAAATTTTTGAGTTTATCCAATCAGACGTTGCGTTATATTCGTAAGTGCATTAGAATTGTTCGTATAAAATGCCTGAAATGACTTATACTGTCAAAGAACATGGGTAAACGTCCATGTTTTGAAAATGGAGGAGTTCTTTAGAAGTGATTGGGGTTGCATGAAAAGGTACCCCATGGTATGTGAGAAAAAGAAAGAGTCAGATCAGCCTGAGCATCTGCTTAGTTGATCAGAGCATTCCTTTCAAAGACCCTGGGGAATCTATAATGTGAAGATGGATCAGTTTCAGCAAATGCGCAGGTTGCTTGAGTATTTATTGTATGATGAATGGTCCCAGGTGTTGCAGCACTACTTAAAATTTTTGAGGTGTCTACTTTAAAACACTTATATTTGGAGGTCATTTTATTTTGGTGATATTGGTGGAAAAGACAAAAATTGCCAAATTAAATGCGGTCAATTAATCTGCTGATAGCAGGACCAGAAATTACCGATGGGTATAACATTCATTGCTTACACCATAATATCAATGATCAGCAGAAACAAAGACCGCAAGAAAACATGCAACACCAAAAAATTGTAGCAATGCTTATTAGACAAGGCATGCCATCTATACTTGAAATTAGTATCAAAGCCAAGTTGATTAAAAATTTCTATATTGTTAACAGTTTGGGCCAATTTCAATGAAATTTCATATGCAGCCTTCAGGCAAATGGAGTTGGAGGAGAGGGGTAGGGGGTGGGGAGAGAAAGATTATATATTTGGTCCAGGTCACATGACCAAGATGCCCGCCATGCCCTTATATGGTAAAAACCTTAAAAAATCTGAAGAAAAAGAACCACTGGACCATTTACCTTGAAACGTGGTATGTAGCATCTGGGGCTCTAGTACTACAAGATTTATACGAATGATGGTCCTGGATTGACCTTGACGTATTTCACAGTGAGGTCACATTTGGTCTCTCAGGCTTTTGAATGGGAAAAGCTGAAAAGTGCATTTTTCTGTGGCAGTTAGGCTCTATGATATTGGAATGCAGTTGGCTTCAATCCCTATGAATTCAAGAGTTCAAGGTCATTTATTGACCTTGGCCAAACGTCACTTGGATTGAACGTTTTTAAAAACCTTTCAGAAACTAAAAGGCTAATGACAATTACTTGATCAAACTTGCTGATAACCCGGACTACCGGATGCATTCGAAATTTGGTTATATTGTACATTTTGCCTTGAAGTTACTTGCCCTTGAGTGCTTAAATAGCTCATATTTGACCTTGCCGCGTGCATAGCGACTTTTTTTTACCGAAATTTAATCAAATTTGCTGATGACTAGGTCAAGCATAAAGTCTCAGGCGCATTCGAAATTCAACCATATTGTGCACTTTGCCTTTTTAGTGTTACCTTTCCTCAAGTGCTGAGGATGAATGGACTCAGATGAGCTACAGGACAAATGAACCACTTCACCTAGGAAGCTGATATATTTGAACATTAGTAGTTCTTGATGTGTAAATGGATTAGGTAAAGATGAAGTAACTTTGCCTTCAATAATTATGTAGTTATTCCCCCTAATAGTATTAAGCAGCTACTGGACTCAAGAACCACAGAGCCTAGGCTTTTGAAATATTTCAGTTATGAATAGGTCATTAAAAATGAGCAGACCCGTATTTTTTTTTTTTTTTGCTCCATTAAACTTGTATTTTTAGAGTTACCTGTCCTTTGTCAATAATATTATCAGGATATCTCATAAGGTATTTGGGCTAGGATGATGATATTTCACATACAGGTTGGTTGTGAAATATTCAAAATATTAAGCATTTGTCCCGTTTTCAGACTTTTAGACAGGCCTAAAGCTTGGAAAATTTCTGAGGAATTTTTAAAAAAAATAAAAGAACTGTGACTCTTATCAGGTTAAGACATCTTAAGTTTGACACCTGTAGTGGCAAGCATATGGTTGGGTGCATAGTGTTTCACAAACACTGTTTCTATTTGACTTTGTCTAGGATAAAGCAACTTTACTTTTTATTGAAACTTCTTCAAACTTGTCAGTAATCAGGACAGGAATAAGACCTCAGATCAGTTTGAAATTTAGCCATATTGTAGAGATTTCCTAAGAGTTACTTGTCCTTGAGCACTTAAATAGCCCATATTTGACATTGTCTGGGACATGAAAGGATGCTAGAACACAGGGTATAATCGATTCCGCCAATTTTCGCTTCCTGCAGAGACTGTCCGTCATATTTGGCTTCCGTCGAGACTGTCCGCGAACTCTTGCTTCCTGCAGAGACTACTGTTCTCGAAAAATGGCTTCCTGCCGAGACTGTCCGCGTGACTCTGCTTCCTGCCGAGGCTCTCGGCAGGAAGCAGAATCACGCTGACAGTCTCTGCAGGAAGCCATTTATCATGTACAGAAGTCTCGGCAGGAAGCAAGAGATCGCAGACAGTCTCGGCGGAAGCCAAATATGATGTACAGTCTCTGCAGGAAGCGAAAATTAGCGGAATCGATTATACCCTGTGTAGAGCTCAGGTGAGCGATAGTTGTCTATGGGGTGACTTGTTTGTGTATACCTGCAGACAGGTTCTAGCATGACACATTATGCATAGCATTATGTAATGGCAGATAATATTTCAAAATAGTGGCCATTTCAAATTGTTAAGCTTGATAGGGGTTTATCAGTAGGTCTATGCAAATATAGGTCGGATATAAAATACAAAAATACGTTTTCCTTGGCTTAATAACGCTGGTCAAATTATATTGAAAACCATCCGCAAGAATTTTCACTTTGCTTTGTTAGTGGTGAAAAATTTTATACTAGAACAAAAGAATAGGTAAGTCGATGACAGTTGTCAATATTTTTGTAAAAGCCAAAATACCTGAAAAAAGTTAAAGGTTTCCTGTAGCTTAGTGTCCATAGGGGCAGCGTCCGTATCTTGGGCACAGTATATGAAGCGGAGTCCACCCTTCCCTGATACGAAAAAGTACCCATTTACAGCTAGGTTTACAGTTTTCCAGTCGTTGGCTGGGACCGTGCTGGCTGGCCTAACGGCGATTCGAACCCGTGACCTTCTGCACCATAGCCAAGCATCTCTAACCACTCGACCATGCGCCCCTCTACCTTAATTGCCCCATATGTATTTAGCTTCAGCGAGGGAATTGTATATCACACAGGTGAAGAAATGCCCTGGCTCTGAAAAACGCCCCCTCCCGCTGGGCTTATAAAATTGCTAAATTTCAGGCGTAAAATCCAAAAAATTGAGCCGCGACACGACCAAACCAACAAAGTGGCATGTGCGCCACGCGAAGACTCGGATCAGCCTAGGCATCCGACCAGTGATTTGTCTTCGCTGTGCACTTAAAGCACAGCAAAGGGTCTAAGCTACCTCCATGCCGACAGCGAAGACTCTGATCAGACTGGACAGATGCTGATCTGAATCTTCGCTGGGTGCATACGCCACTTTGTTTTGTCGCGTCGCTGCCCAAAATTTTAGTTGTATGTTCACCTTAATATGATCGACTTTTTTCATAGTGATGACGAAGTGTAGTTATAAGTCGTACATGGTTCAAATCTCTTAAAATTGTCTATTGGAAGCACCTTGGCGAGTGGCTTCATTCGTTTCTCCTCATGCTCTAATTAACACCCCGCCCCTTTTCGTAAAATTGGATTATTACATTGCAAGCCAGCAATGCGCAGTTTGTTAGACTGACTGCTCCTAAGAACAGTCCTGTTTGATCAGGATTTTCTAACTCAATGTTATATCTCAGTATTGCACCAAAGATGCCAGTGAGAAGTTTTTACATATAGTAGACAAGATAAGATTCTGGGCTGTATGACCAGAGCCTGGATTCACTACTGGTAGATTTGGTTGTTTCATGCAAAATTATGAGAAAAAAAACAAAACATTATACTCCAATGCTATTAACCGAGTCAATGACATCTATGCTGTGTGCTGTTTTTCTTGTCATTTCCCTCGCCTTAATAGACTTGAACGTTCCCTCTCGTTGTAAAAAAGAGAAACGTATTTTATTTCTTCATTCCAATAATTTCTAGAGCTTCTACATGTTCATTTCATGGGAAATAATAGAAACTAAAAAAGGTAAAGGTTTCTCATAGCCCAGGGGCCGTAGGGGCAGTGGGGGAACATGCAACGTCCAATCGACGTCGATGCAGCAAGGTGATGCATCGACGTCGGTACGACGTAGCGTGTTCTTTTTGGGCATCGACGTCCACGAGACTGTATGTACTAAAATAACACTAATAGTCTACTGGGACACTCTCAGTATTTCCATTCCCAGTGTTTCGGTATATCTCTGAAAGACCTCCTTCTGGTTACTGGCGAGCGATGTTCCTCTTTCCACCGGGTAGGCGAAGTATAGTCAGCGCCACTGGAAGAGAAGACAAGTTTGTAATTTTATAAGCGCAGTTACAGGTTTGCCGTAGCCTAGTGGCCGTAAGGACAGTGGGGATTAGCGGCCCACTTAATATGTAAGGCGAAGCCCATCAGTCTCATTTCACTGTCTTGCCCTTCCCTGATTAAAAAGAGCAGTAGAATTAGTGAATATAACTACCAATACATCTGAGCATAAACAACACTGAATTGAAAATAGATAAATAATGAGAAGCAGAGGCAGCAGATGGATGTGACGCGATTTTACTTCCTTTTCAAGAGTATTCAGTCATATCAGGACGAGGGGAGGTTGATAATAAAAGGGTGTGTGCAATGGAACCCCGTTTACGATTGAAAAGATTTCCGCTTCCGGGAATCAAATCTCGGGACCGGTAGATCAGCAGGCCAGCGCTTAGCCCACTGAGCTACCGGGGCTCCCCCAGGAGCAGAAGAAGAACAGTTAACCTACATGAAACGACCGACAAAGTACTCACCTTGGGCAATATTTATTCTTAAATTGAGCATGCTTTGCGAAAAGGTGCCAGATTACTGAGATTTATTATTATAACTTTATTTATCCCTTTCAATAGCTGGACCGCCTACCCTCTGACTCGAAATACAATTAGGGTGCTTGTATATAGATTAAACAGTGGGGTGCTTTTTATATAGATTAAACAATGACCAAATTATTACTTACGCAATATGAGATGTATGAAGAAGATATCTGAAGATCTTTATCTGAGCACGTTCATTCCCCACCCACAACGTGTCCATATGATCCACCGCTACTGAGTAGGGCCTCTCGCCCAGTAGGTCCTCGCTCGTCAGCAGTACTCGTAGGAAATGACCCTGTAATATATGTAACAAATTTTCTTTTTGAACATTTAGGTATTTGTTTTTATTTTTCAATGAGAACAAATTTAATGAAAGATTCTAATGGGGTTTGGTAACGAAGGTTTGCCTAAAGCATTCTGGCTTATCTAAATCTGTGGATATAGCTTAATATTCGTTCAGGGTCGGTTTGTGCACACTGATCATACCATATGCCATACTCATTTAAATGGTGTAGCTAGAGTTTTCTAAATTATAGCAAACTAGCCTATTTGAAATAAAAGAATAACCAACCTTTGCATCAAGTAGAAGGACTTCTCTGTTGATAATATCCCCAACGAGGAGGTGCCCATATCTGTCCGATGCTATACCATAGGGCAAGAAACCCCTTCTTTCAGGATTTTGGCCATTGTACACCATGCGTATTTTTCCGTCATAGTTAAATATCACCACGCGTCCTTCTTTCTCGCTTAACCAGTCCGTTATTGCAATGGAACCGTCAATGTTTTGTGTGACCCTATATGGATGAACAGGAATACTCTTGCCCTTTTCACCATCAATATGTCCTGTTTTGTTGCCCCTCGCTGTGAATTTGAAAATGGTACAAGTTGCAGGCGGTGGAGTTGTGGTGCAGCGATCAACACCACAGGCAATTATTTCTCCAGTATTTGACACTGTCAGACCACGTACACGTAGGGGTGCTTTGAAATATTCACGGACTTGCAACTTTCTATCTATCTGCATGACGATGTTACCGGTGAATGTTGAGAGCAGCAAGTTGTCATTGTGGTCAGCAGCTATATCATCTACTGGGGATTTTAATACCACACGGGTTTTCCTATTTCCATCTTTGTTATATAGATATATCTCATTTGTTGTCCAACCAAAGCAAACCCACGCCTCCGTATCATTAATAGGTGCAATGGCGCTTACTTTATTGCCCGGGATATTCTTACAGGTAAATGAGTTTAGCATCCGAGCATGGATTTCGGGAATCATTTGCAGGCCTACTGCCCTCCGTGGTTGCAATGCCCTCCCAGGCCGTTCTTTTGAGCCTTTTTCTACGTAACCACCAAATATATTATCAAGGCCGGCGCCAGTCCTTTGACCATCTTGAAATGCAAACTGTCTCTTTCCTGGCTTTCTTTTAATGAGCTCTTGTATTTCCTGGAACATTTCGATAAGTTTCTGATACATATCCATCACTTCAAAGTCATCCCCAGACTGAGCTATACGCTCTCCTGTCGTTAAAGCAGTCGTAGCTTCTCTTAAGTATGTATTCAATGTCTTCTTTCTGTCATTCATTCGAGTCGTTTCCTTCTTTTCTTTGTGTTTAAGGTCCTTTACCATTTTGTCGCTGGTACGATCTACTTCAGCTTTCAGCATCTGAGAACGTAGTTCAATATTGCCTAAAGTTCCTTTTATGTTGTAAGATAGTTCTTTTTCGTACTCGTCCAAGTCTCGTAGCTGTTGTTTCAGCATCGGCAGAAAGCTTCCACGAATCTGACTTAACTTCATCGGCAGGGTCTGTCTCTGTTCCTGGATTTCATCCCAGAGGTCCTTGGTCTTATGTCCCTCGTGTTTTGTGAGTTTGCAGTTTGTACATAAAGGCCGTAGACATACTTTGCAGTAGAATTGTAACTTTTCATTCTTGTGTATACTACAGAATTGTTTTGATGGCGGTGGTTGTGGGGGCTCAGTTGGAGCCTTGTTTTGATTCATGTACTTCGTCCACTCCAGCAAGTCGTGGTCCGACGATATCTTCATTTTCCTGTGGTGGCCTACACATGACTCACACATGTTAGAGGCACAGTCTAGACACCTGGCACTCATCACCTTTATCTGTTCACACATGTCGCACTTCTCCATGGGAACCTCTGGCTGCTGAGTCCGCCCTCTACCTCCATACCTCCCTGCGGCACCACCCCGCTGTTGAGTTGAGGTAGTCTTTGCTGATGATACAGTCGATATTTTACCATACCCAGAACCGGTAACCTTAGACTTTAATGAACCCCTTCTCTGAACAGGTTGTGGTGCCACCTTTAGTGTGGCTCTCGGTGAGGGTGGCTCAGAATCCTTTGTACTTCCAATATCTAACATTACACTAGATTCTTTACTTAATTCACTCTCTGAGAATGGACCCGCTGCACCGTTTGGTGGATCCACAGTCTCCGTCACCGTGTCCGGATCACCTGTTAGTCCATTACTGGCTTCCGCCATTTTGAAACTTATCTAAGTACTATTTCACAAATTTCAATTCCTTAAAAATGCCTACACCTATAGAGTACCAGAAAATAATGTCCGCACATATTGTATTTTTTAAAGTTCCATTTTGAAAAGATCTGATATTTGATATCTACCGTGATGACCTAATATATTAGGACAGACGGGCCTGGACAAACAATGCAGATCCGGATCGGACTGCTCATAAGGAGCAGCCTGATAGGATCCGCATTGTCTGCAGTTTTCATCTGCATTTTTGCACCAGACAGTAAACTTAATTTGTTCAAATTTTAGAATAAGTACAATAAGTGGCTTTGCTGTCCCAATATTTAGGATAACGGGGTTTTTCTAAAACAATGAATATAAGTTTCATTTTGAACTAATACACTGTCTGTTTTGCAATGCATTGATGCGATTCAGTTGACATGCGTTATATGGTTTTAAAACGCGAATCTTTGATTATATGATAATAATGTTGTGTCTGTAAGCGTTAAATAAATGAAATTCATTTTAATGTGTATTTTTATTATCATTTATCATTATTATTATCATTTCTATTATTAGTATATTTATCCAATCGATCATATTCATATTTTCATTACGATTGTCATGGCATCAGCATCTTTGCTGTTTGCATCAACTGCATATGATTGACGTTACATAAAAAATAGCCCTTAACCAGTGATATAGGTCACTGTTACAACATGTGAAAAAACCGACGAGTCAGATAGCCTGAACATCGACCTAGGCTGTTCAGAAGTCTTCAATTTTTTCGCACATATAACCTTTTAACACTAGGGGAATAATTAAAAAACCCTGAGCAACCTGAGCTGATGCACAGATTGAGTTTGGTTTAAACATTATTTTCAAACTAACACATATGTATATACAACAAATAGATCAGGATATGATAGTAAGCTTTTGGCTTATATATATCATCTCCTGGAACATATCTTACAACATATACAGATGGATTAAACATACAAAACATGTAACATGGAAGTAACCAATAGTCAGTTACAAAATCAGATATTTTGATGTGTCAGAATATGTAGTAATAAATAACTAAATCATATTTAATTGAACGTGTACAGAAAAACAAGTTATAGGTATGTAAAGAGAAACTTATGATATAAAGTAGGATAAAGTAAGAGTACAATATTTGAATAAGTAATAATAGTATAATGATAATAGTAAAGAGATAAAAGATAATATAACGATTGTAATGAAAATAATCAACGTCATCGAGAAGAATATATAAAAACAATTTTGCTGCATCTAAACGGCAAATTTACAACGTCCAAATGGAGACCATACAAGGTAAATATTCACCTCCATAAATGAGCTAGCGATCGTCAAAAACACTTTCTAAAAGTTAGACAATAGAATCGTTACAACTTATAGCATTGACCTTAATATTCATAAGAGTGTCTCCATGAACGTTTATTAGTAACACGAACTGTAATACTATACTGTAACCATGCAAAGCTTGACCACCTGTCCTTCCCCCGCATCTCAGACTATCGGTAAAGAAAAAGCAGAGATTGATTTAATAAACATTATGAAAAGCGTTTTGATTTTATTACAAAGTCTTGCACTTTTGCAAATAAAAGTTAGTTTTCTTCAATAGTTGCATTTGCTATCCCAGATAGAAGCTGATTTGTATTTAGTGTCTGGAGTTCATTAGTAAAACAAGTGTTTCTAAGTTCAGTATATTTAGGGCAACTATAAAAGAAATGATATGCACTTTCAAAACCGCCACAAGAACAAGAAGGACTATCAACAATATTTTTCCTATAGAGATCAGAGTTTAATGAGCTACAACCCAAACGCAGTCTTGTATGCAATATTTGGCCCTTGCGGCAGCCACTACTATAAAATTTTGGCGGCTGTATTATATTCCTGTTTAGACGATGTTTGAACGAGGAAACAGAGGTAGCTTCTTTAATATCAATAGGCAGAGTATTCCAAGCTCTAATTGTAGATGGTAAAAAGGATTTATAATAAAGATTTGTTCCACAACGCAGTGTTCATATATCATTTGAGTTCCTTAGATTATAACGATTTGCATTTTGCACTATTGGAGGTATCAGGTCATTAAGATACGTCGGTGTTTCGTTGTGTATAATTTTATAAAAAATAATCAGCTTCTGTTTATTTCTTCTTTCCTGCAAAGTCTCCCACCCTAATTCAGAATAAAGTTTTTCTACATTACACAATTTTGTTGTCCCCGTTATAATTCTTGCCGCCTCAGTGTGAACTGATTCCAACCGTTTTTTGTTTTCAGTGGAACAGTTGTCCCAAACAGAACAGCTGTATTCAAGAAGGGGTCGGATGAATGCGCATAATAGAGATTTTGTAAAGATCGTCTTTTAATTTTAAATTTAAGTACTCTCAATAAATCTAATCTAGACCATGCGTTATCTGTGATCTATTTGATATGTTCCGACCATGTGCATGCATTTGAAAAAATTAGTCCAAGATATTTGTGAGATGAGCTTTCTGTAATGACAGTGTTGTTCGTTAAAAGGGGTGGATGGTTTATTTGAGCTGGCTTTCTGGATACAACCATTGATGCAGTTTTTAAGGGATTGAAATCTACTAGCCAATCATTTGCCCAACGCGTAATAATTCCGAGATCTAAATTCAAAGTAGTCGCTGCTATATGCGGATTATCAACAATTATATAAAGGCTCGTATCATCAGTGAACAGTCTTATATTGGAGTGAATTTCGTTAACTATGTCGTTAATATATATGAGAAACAGTAGCGGGCCCATGATGGATCCCTGAGGGACACCTGCCTTAACGTAAGTCCATTCGGAGCAGGTTCCATTTAGAACAACTCGCTGTCTTCTATTTGACAAGTAACTCGAGAACCATTTGAGCAGGTTACCCGAGATTCCTAAGCATGAAAGTTTATGCAACAATCCCCTGTGCCAAACTATGTCAAAAGCCTTGCTGATATCACAAAAAACCAGAGGGCCTATGGCCCTATATCGCTCATCTGAGCACTGAGGTTATGTAGGAAAAACTAAGTTGCCACAGCAACAAAACAACATGCACAACAGCAATAAAACACACCATTTATGTAGAGGATAATATCACAAACATTTATGCAAAAAATAAGCTTTATCCCCCCTTAATGGCTTCTGAGAAGAAGATCTTTGGCAAAAAAAACCCCAGAGGACCAATGGTCCTGTAGCTCACCTGACACTTGGTCCTGGTATTTATACATGTATATAGCACCAGGGCAGGGGCAGATAACCCCCTCCCTTGGGGATTAATGTTGAGTCCCAATTCTATATACCAAGCCACAAAGTACCAAGTCACTGGGCCTTTGGTTCTGGACAAAGATTTCTGAAGGGTTTTTATCATATATGGGTGTGGTGGCCACCATGTTCATGTGGCCATGACCATCTGAACAAACTTTGATTCCTTTGACCCAGTATTAAAGCTCCATATGAAATACAGTAATCATTTGTATAAACTATGATGGGCCTGAGTGCCCAATGCTACATACTGGTACCAAGTTTCAAGGTTATAGGCCTGTCGGTTCTCCAGAAAAAGACGTTTGAAGAGTTTTTACCATATATGGGCATGGTGGCCATCTCGGTCAAGTGACCAAGACCATCTGAACAAACTATGGTTCCTCTATGCCGGTGAAGCTCCATATGAAATATGGCTTCAATTGACCCCAGTGGCCGCTGAGATGATGTTTGAAAATGTTGACGGGTGACAGAATCTCAATGACCTTGTACAAAAGTCAAAGAATGACCTTGACTTTTAACGACAAAATATCTTCATCTGGCCATTCAGTTCACCATATATACCAAATATTGTACCTCACACTTAAATAGTTTCTGAAAAATCCACTGTTTAAGCATTTTCCCATATAAAAGCCTACATAACGTACCAAAGTTGACAGTGTCATAAATTAGGTCAAGGTCAATGCACGATCATTTGTATAAACTATGATGGGCCTGAGTGCCCAAAGCTACATACCAAGTTTCAAGGTCATACACCTTTTGGTTCTGGAGAAGAAGATTTTGAAGGGTTTTTACCATATACGGGCATGGCGGCCATCTTGGTCAAGACCCCGAGAACAAACTTTTACTCCCCGATCACACTTAGACTCCATATGAAATTTTGATTCAATCTCCCCTGTGGTTTCAGAGGAGAAGATGTTTGAAAATCTTGATGACGGACAGATCGACAAAATGACCTTGACCTTCAGTGACATAATATCTTCATCTGGTCATTTAGTTGACCATATATACCAAATATTGTACCTTAGACTTAAATAGTTTCTGAGAAATCCGCTATATAAGCGTTTTCCCATATAAAAGCCTAACATACCAAAGTTGACCATGTCGTAAATTAGGTCAAGGTCAACGCAAGGTCATCATTTGTACAAACTGTGATGGGCCCGCATGCTCAATGCTACATACCAAGTTTCAAGGTCATTAGCCTTTTGATTCTGGAGAAGAAGATTTTCGATAGTTTTTTACCATATATGGGCATGGCGGCCATCTTGGTCATGTGACCAAGACCCCGGGTATAAACTTTCGTCCCCCCATCCCACTGAGACTCCATATGAAATTTGGCTCCAATCTCCCCAGTGGTTTCAGAGGAGAAGATGTTTGAAAATCTGGTAATTAGTCGACCATGTATACAACATATTGTACCTTAGACTTAAATAGTTTCTGAGAAATCCACTGTTTAAGCATTTTCCCTTATAAAAGCCTAACGTACCAAAGTTGACCATGCCGTAAATTAAGTTAAGGTCAATGCAAGGTGATGATTTGTACAAATTATGATGGGCCCGCATGCTTAATGCTACATACCAAGTTTCAAGGTCATAGGCCTTTTGGTTCTGGAGAAGAAAATTTTTGAAGGGTTTTTACCATATATGGGCGTGGCGGCCATCTTGGTCATGTGACCCAGATACCCCGAACAAACTTTCGTTCCCCCAACCCATGGAGGCTCCATATGAAATTTGGCTTCAATCGGCCCAGTGGTTTCAGAGGAGAAGATGTTTGAAAATCTTGAAGACGGATGGTCTGACGGAATGACCTTGACCTTTAGTGACATAATATCTTCATCTGGTCATTTAGTCGACCATGTATACCAAGTATTAAACCTTAGACTTAAATAGTTTCCGAGAAATCCACTGTTTAAGCGTTTTTCCATATAAAAGCATAACTTACCAAAGTTGACCATGCCGTAAATTTGTTCAAGGTCATCGCAAGGTCATGATTTGTATAAACTATGATGGGCCCGCATGCCCGATGCTACATACCAAGTTTCAATGTCATAGGCCTCTTGGTCATGTGACCCAGATACCCCGAACAAACTTTCGTTCCCCTAACCCATGGAGGCTCCATATGAAATTTGGCTTCAATCGGCCCAGTGGTTTCAGAGGAGAAGATGTTTGAAAATCTTGAAGACGGATGGTCCGACGGAATGACCTTGACCTTTAGTGACATAATATCTTCATCTGGTCATTTAGTCGACCATGTATACCAAGTATTGTACCTAATACTTAAATAGTTTCCGAGAAATCCACATGCACTGTACGCTCCCAACCAGTGATACCTCAATGCCTCTTTGCTGATGCAGTTCTAATGAGATGTAGGGAAGACTTTCATAACTCCACTTTATCTCTTGCATCATCACTGGTTGGGAGCGTGCAGTGCATGTGCACCGTTGTCCGATGTGTATAGTGGGCAAATCTTTGTCCGTTGTTATGACCTTCAGGGTGTAGTAGTGTCAAATGTGTTTTCTTTTATTGTTTGGATGTAAACCACTTGGTAAGAGTGTTTTCTCTATTTATGTTTTCCATTATGGTCATCTTTGGAGATGGCTAGATGTTGCTTTCTTTGCTCTAAATTCGTATTTTCATCTGCAAATCACTGGTGTTTGTAATCATATCACGTCACGTGTAACCAGAAAATCGGCCGAGTTAGCGTTTTAATTCGAAAAAAATGTTAGTTAGTCCCTTTTTAAGATAGATTAATGATCTATTAAGAGATTTACCCATGATAAATATCCTTTAAGTACGGGACGAATCCACAAGACAAGCAAAGCTGAGCATCCCCAAGTTTTTTCTGACTGTATGGGATGTCTCACTGACAATCGGTTTTACGACCCACGATACAGAATAGTTTTTGACCCCTCTTTTGTTTTCTTTGAAAATAATTGCCCTTACCTAGCATGATATCTAACAAGATTAATTAATCCTGAACCTAAATACACCATAAAATTTTTCTAAAGAAAACACGGTTGTTTCATATAATTTGAAGAAATGGTACCGGCGCAGATTTCGAAATCGAAAGTAGAGTAGTGATTTTCTCAAATTAAATGTGAAAATAAAGCATATCATAACAATTTACAGAAAATTAAGGTGACATGTCGAAAAGATCTGTATTAAGGCTTGTCGAGCAAGCTGTTCTACCTACACTCAATGATTTTAAAACACAAAAATAAACAAAATTTTGAAACTTACCCGACATATTGGGACAAGTATGCGTCCACTATACAGATCGGGACAACCGGTCACTTGTACTGTACGCTCCCACCCAGTGTCATAGACATATGAACATCTTATAGACACTATTTCCAGCATTCTGGGCTTTTTACTATCTGCATTTTTGCACCTGCTTCATTGTTTGGCTAATGGCATAGAGCTATTTTCTTTTTCTTTTGCATTTTTATTTTCGGGAGCGGGGGTGGGGAGGAGGTGCTCACCTATCCCAGTGATATGATTTGATACGTATCCTGCAATCCAGAAGACCTGTGAAGGATAGGGGACAACTTCGGAGTTTCTTTGTGAAATTACTTGTGAGCATATACTGTAGTATTGATTGATTACGACGAAGAAATCAGCCGTTGCGTGGGGCTTTCTACATCTACAACGATTTTGCGGTAGCGAAGAAACTCTTTAACGACAAAAAAGTCAAGGGTGGAATGAAATTCCAGCATGGACAAAACCGGTGCCGTTTGTTCACTTCGCTGGGCGTCCCGGGGTATTCAGCGTAATGTTTTTCATCGTAGAACGAAAATAATTTAATGTGTTGCATTCTGTCGCGTCCGATGTATATTTATTTTAATTATGTTTTAAGCGACTGTTTACATTGCTATACGTTTTTTATATCTCCATCGATTGAAGAGTAGCTACGAATTCGTAAATAATCCGTTCGTAAGTCAAGAACTTACGATGACGTTAGTGAAACGGTCTTAAGAATTTCTTAAGATTTTCGTAAGTTGAAATCTTAAGCTTACGAAATTCGTAAATCTACGAAGTTTAGTGAAACGGTGCCCTGGTCATTTAGTCGACCATGTATACCAAGTATTAAACCCAAGACTTAAATAGCTTCCGAGAAATCCACTGTTTAAGCGTTTTCCCATATAAAAGCCTAACGTACCAAAGTTGACCATGCCGTAAATTAGGTCAAGGTCATCGCAAGGTCATGATTTGTACAAACTATGATGGGCCCGCATGCCCGATGCTACATACCAAGTTTCAAGGTCATAGGCCTTTTTGTTCCGGAGAAGAAGATTTTTGAAGGGTTTTTACCATATATGGGCTTGGCGGCCATCTTGGTCATGTGACCAAGATACCCGGAATAAACTTTCGTTCCCCCGACCTAGGTAGGCTCCACATAAAATATGGCTTCAATCGGCCCAGTGGTTTCAGAGGAGAAGATGTTTGAAAATGTTGACGGACGGACGACGGACGGACGACGGACGGACGGCGGATGCCTGGCTATACTATAAGCTCACCTATGAGCCTAAAGGCTCAGGTGAGCTAAAAACTACACGCACTTCTTTCCCGCTGTCAACAGCTTCACAAAAACAGTGATATGTATGTAATAACTGATATGTTGTAGAGTCGCCTGGAATGAAACCTGATTGTAATGGAGTGATTAGATAATTTATATTGATGTAGTTATAAACCTGTTTATGCACACACCTTTCCATCACTTTACTTATTTGGCTTAATAGTGAGATTGGACGGTAATTTGATGGCAAGGACGTATCATCTTTTTTCTTATCTACTGGAGTTACATTAGCGTCTTTCCAGGGTGTTGGAAAATAACCACTATCTATTAGAAAATTAAAAAGTAAGGACAACACATCAGCGCCTTTTTTTAGCAACCGAGGACTTATTAGGTCAGGCCCACACGCCTTGGAGACCTTGAGGTGTAGTAAAACATCTTTAACGTCTTGCTTTATAAAGCTTACTGTTTGCAACTTAGTATGTGTAACAGGGCGAACAGGGGGTAATTCTTTATTGTTATCGTTTATAGTAGACTGTGCAGCGAAATAATTATTTAAAACATTCGCCTTATCTTCGTCTGTCTCGGCATACCGACCTTCGAAAAACAAGGGCGGAATAGTATATAACCTTTTGTTATTGCCGAGAAGACATTTTGAAGCTTTCCAAAACGTTTTGGGATCAATAGCATCAGAATTTATCAGATTCTCTAGTTTTTCAAAATATTCAGATTTACTTTTTCTGATTTCTTTAACTACTATATTTCTCAGTTTTTTTTAATATTTCTCCCATAAAGCTACGTAGTTTTTTTTATACTTTCTATAAGTTCGTTTTCTTTTCCGAATAATTGAGTTTACATACATACTGTTATATTTTGGCAATATATAAAAGCTTGAAGTTTTAATTTTGATGAAATTGAATTTGGTATTACTGGAAAGTCAGTTAAAGCCGAAAATATCATCAGTGAAGTCCTATTTTATTTAAGATAATAATAATAATAATAATAACCGTCAGTTATAAAATGGTTGATCTTCATAAGCAATGAGCACATTCACAAAAGTGAAACAGAAAGCCGCGATACGACAAAACCAACAAAATGGCATGTGCTCCCAGCGAAGACTCAGATCAGCCTGGCCATCCGCCCAGTCTGATTAGACTCTTCGCTGTCGGCACTGAGGTAGCTTAGACCCTTAGGTACACGTTAAACGCACAGCAAAAACTCTGATAAGACTAGGGGATGCCTGGGCTGATCGGTGTCTTTACTGGGCACACATGCCACTTTGTTGGTTTTGTTGTGTCGCGGCTCAGCTCTGGTTACCGTATTTATTCGATTTTAAGACGATCGAGGGTTTACCCTTCAAAAATCACCGCAAATACTGTAAACCAGTCTTTTGTGATTCAACTGTAAAATGCGTTTTCTCAGTTTTCTCTCCCAAAACCATCCTAAAATCTTATAAGACGGATCTAGACTTTTGGGATTGTTTTGTTAGGGAAACCCCCTTATGAAACCGTCTTATAACGGAATAAATCATGATCTAGGCCATACTAGCTAGTTTTGCTTATTGGCGCCTCATCTGTAACCTGTGAATTTATCTGACAGTCAAAGTCAGACGTGGTTGGCAATTCAGAACAGAAGTTTAAACTTTTTGAATAGGCTCAGTTAACCGAGTCTGCTATTTTCATTTTTTGTGTGTATTCCTCGCTTCCAAATGATCTAACCATTCAGTACATATGTAAAAAGGTTTGTATGGTTACTAAAATAGGACTTTACAGATGATAGTGAGTCAAGGACCCAAACGGTAGTTTCTGAATTCTCAAGTTAAAGCTTTTTGCATTGGTAGCTAAAACTTGATATACCTCTCCCTATTACGCATTGTGTGAGATGTTCATGATGTTGGTGACAGGCAGTAATTCTGTAATACTGATTGAGTTGTGTGAATAAAAGTATTATTGGGGACACGATAATTGAGCCGCGACACGACAAAGCCAACAAAGTGGCATGTGTGCCCGGCGAAGACTCGGATCAGCCTGGGCATCCGCCCAGACTGATCAGAGTCTTCGCTGTCCGCATGGAGCTAGCTTAGGCTATTGGCTACCCTTTACTCCAAGAGAAGTTTAGGCTATTCACTTCGTCTCAGCTTTTATACAAACACTAACAAATAGTAATCACAGGGTATAATCGATTCCGCTAATTTTCGCTTCCTGCAGAGACTGTACATCATATTTGGCTTCCGCCGAGACTGTCCGCGAACTCTTGCTTCCTGCCGAGACTTCTGAACATGATAAATGGCTTCCTGCAGAGACTGTCCGCGTGATTCTGCTTCCTGCCGAGGCTCTCGGCAGGAAGCAGAATCACGCGGACAGTCTCGGCAGGAAGCTATTTTTCGAGGACAGTAGTCTCTGCAGGAAGCAAGAGTTCGCGGACAGTCTCGGCGGAAGCCAAATATGATGTACAGTCTCTGCAGGAAGCGAAAATTGGCGGAATCGATTATACCCTGTGGTAATATGGGAGTAAAAACTGAGCGCATTCTGTTTTCAAACATTTTAATCCATCCGTACGCTTGCGGCGTTTGGACGAATTATCTATCAAACATTAAGGTGGCCATGATATGATAGTGAAGAAAATAAGAAACGTCGTTTTGTCAGTTTGGGAGGATGTTTGCTTGCCATACCCTATTTCTATTGGCAAGCTAGTTAGCCATAGTATAAACCTACCCAGCAGGCACGCGACGTTAAACCAACATTGCATCAGCGTTGATTCAATATCACAACGTTAAATCAACGCTGATTCAATGTTGATTCAACATTGTGTGCCCTGTCGGCTAACAGCTGCATAGTTATTGTAAGCATTTTAGCTCTAACCTTTTTTTGACAAAGTCCAAACATGGACAATACGATTGCAAATGGAACGTCACCTAAAGCTATCGACAAGTGGTTGTGTTGGCAATATGTCGATATTCCCATAGAAACCGTCATGGCTTTTAGCTCATTTTATGTTTCCGCCGTTAGACCCTAGAAGAATGCACACTATATGAGTAAGATACGGTGTTCGGTTAGAGCTATAACATTTAACTTGCACTTTAAATCACTTATAGGCAATGATTATATAAAGCACTTAGTCTGAGTACCCGGCCAACAGAGGGTTAAGGATCGGAAGGGCCTATTTAACTATAATGTTTTCAGCATAATTGAGCCGCGACACGAGAAAACCAACAAAGTGGTTATGCGCCCCGCGCAGACTCAGATCAGCCTGGGGATCCGCCCAGTCCGATCAGACTCTTCGCTAAGAGCTTAGAGGGTGGCTAAGGGTCTAAGCTACCTTCATGCGGACAGCGAAGACTCTGATCAGACTGGGCGGATGCCCATGCTGATCTGAGTCTGCGCTGGGCGCACAACCACTTTGTTGGCTTTCTCGTGTCGTGGCTCAATTATGTTTGCGTGAAGGCTGTGTTTTTAACAAGGATTTTCGGGAGGGTTAGAGTTTTTCATGAAATGTTATGAAAGGCGGGCTCGAATTAAAAGCTAAAATTATGAAAATTGCCTACGTACTTTGCTTGGTAGGCTAGATCGGTGACCACCTACACGGGAAATGGCTGTTCACCTGGCTGCCGCTCGTTATGTCTTTGATGGTGTCTAATTTTGTGTTGATTTTTCCCACATGACGTCTTGGGTGGGATCTGGGATTGAATAGTGCCAGTTCTTGAGAATTTTCCTACTTCTTTGCTTCTTGCATCTTTTTCCACTTTTCGGCTCAAGGGTCCTCGTTTTGTAGCTTGTATGTTCTGCGAGGAAACTTGATGCATATATGAATTTCGTGTGTTTGATATTTGAGTCGCGACACGAGAAAACCAACAAAGTGGTTGCGCGCTCAGCGCAGACTCGGATCAGCCTGGACATCCACCCAGTCTGATTAGACCGTTAAACGCTTTTATCATGCATAAGCTGCAAAATTCACCAGATAACAGGGGTATGATAACATGATTTGATATCATGTCACTGTAGAACTGCGCTTGCGCGAATGTTATCAGGCCTACAGAAGTGATCTCAGAAGACGATTGGCTACATACTGACGTTGGCCGTGATAACAACCTTCGACTGGTTAAATGACGTCACCGACTTACGTCATAACGCATTCTCGACGTCAGCAAGTTCCAACAAAACTGCGTTTGCTTAACATTTGTTTGCCGCTCTTAACGCCGTTAAATCTTCTAATGATGCATGATAAATAGAAAACCACGTAAGTGTCTTTTGATATCAAGTTTATCAGGCTCGACCAGAAACACGTCGGACTGGCTCGGCAAGCCTCGCCATTCCTACGCTGTTTCTGGTCTCGCCTGATAAACTTGATATCAAAAGACACTAACATGGTATTCTCTATATAGGGAAGCTAAGGGTCTAAGCTAGCTTCATGCGGACAGCGAAGACTCTGATCAGACTGGGCGGATGCCCAGGCTGATCTGAGTCTGCGCTGGGTGCACAGCCACTTTGTTGGTTTTGTCGTGTCGCGGCTCATTTATTTTATGATAATGGGCTTGCAGCAAATATAAAATAAGCTCTTCGGCTGGGGACTGATCTGGCGCATTGGCTGGATGGTGGGGTGGAGCCCAATGTTTAGTAGCTGAGCTGCCACTCGCGAAGCGCCACCATCTAGCACAATGTCTTGGCATACAGATTTGCGATCTGGTCCTTTTGTGAACACATTAGTTTAGTTTCATTTATATATTCTTAGTAGCTTAGTTAAATACTACCTTTTGATGTAGCCGGGCCGCGTAGCGCAGTCGGTAGGGCACCTGACTTGTAAGCCAGAGGTCCTGTGTTCGATACCCGGTCCGGCCACTTACTTTCATTTTCCCTTCCGCTGCTTCAAGAAGGTTAGTGCACTTAGTAATGGTTAACCGCTAAGGAGGTCTAAGCCTGTCCAGGAATAGCGTGGTTAGGTTAACTGACCGTCCCAACATGACCATAGCTGTTTACCGTGGAGACGTTAAACTATAACACAACCTTTTAATGTATATACTTCGTAACATTTTAGTGCTTTATACTTTTCTTAGCTTTAATATGTAGTAATTTTCTGTATATGTTAGCTAATTCTTTTTTTCCAGTGTATATATATCATGTATATTACAGTCTTGTAATTACTGTGATTTATCACGTTAGAGAGGTCAATATTCGCTCAGGGTTTAAGCTTTTTTGTTGTTGTTTTTGTCATGTCATCTTAAAAAATCTTATCTTATTATATGTAACTTTTCGTTTTAATTAATCTTTAATGTTGTTAACCTGTGTAACTAACTTGCTTGTTTGTAGCCGCTTTACTCATGTTTACACTGTTTTTCAATAAGTAGGTCCATTTGATGTTACATAGCATCCTTTTACTTTCTAAAAAGTTTGCTATCATACCATCAGTTTATATGCATCATACTTTTTCACGCAAGCTTTTTAAAGTACAATAACTTTGGATAAAGGCTAAAAGTTAAACTTTTGTTACTGTCGCCAAATGTAAAGTTTGAAGTTTTGTGCCAGATATAATTCCTTAAAAACAGCTCCGCCGAGCGGGGCAGTATACGCCCGTTAGGGCTTAAAGTTGGAAAGACAACAAGAGGTGAGAAAACTTTGTCAGTAGCTTAAATCTTCAATAATGAGTCAGATTTAAAATCACATTTAACAAATGAAGCTAATATGAAATTCCTAGACAAAAATTACAAAAGGGTATAATTCCATCAAAGCTGAAAGTAGGGTTACGATTCCTTTTCTCAGCATATCTTCTGATATTTCTACTAACTTTCATGAAGAAATCTTAGTCGATTTTCAAGATATGGACCAGACATGAAATGCTACCTTTTGAACTTCGACCTCTGTTAGTGTGACCTTGATCTTTGTCTGACATTGTTGGAATATAAATTATGCACATTGTCTTCATAAGGCAATTTGACCAATGTATCAAAAAAATCTTTCAAGGGGTTAAGGAGCAGACACAAAGTAAATACAAAATTACTATACACAAAATACAAAGGGGCATACTTTTGTCAAAACTGAAAGTAGGGTTATGGTTCTTTTACTCAGCACATCGTCTTATGGTGCTATTTGTACAAACAGTTTCATGAAGACATCCTAAACAGTTTTCGAGATATGGAGCAGACACGAAATGTTACCTTTTGAACTTTGACCTCTAAGTGTGACCTTGACCTTTATTGGACATTGTTGAAATACAAGCTCTGCACATCGCCTTGATAAGGTGAATTTTTTACTCAAGTTTAAAAAAATCTTTGTTTAAACAATATTCTATTCAACTATTAGATACATTCAGTACATTCAGAGTACCATTTTCACGAAAAAAAAAATCTTTCAAAGGGTCACAGAGATATGGAGCGGACACGAAGTTAATACAAAATTACAGAACGAAAAATACAAAGGGACAAGTTCCGTCAAAACTGAAAGTAGGGTTATGATTCTTTTTCTCTGCACATCGATTGATGGTGCTTTATATTTGTACAAATTTTCATGAAGAAATCTTAAACAGTTTTTGAGATCTGGAGCGGACACAAAGCTAATATGGAATTACTATGTGCGAAAAATACAAAGGGGCATAATTCCGTCAAAACTATAGGTAGGGTAATGATTTTTCCCCCGATATATCGTATGATGGCGCTTTATATTTGTACAAATTTTCATGAAGAAATCATAAACGGTTTTTGAGATATGGAGCGGACTTTTGAACTTTGACCTATAAGTGTGACTTTGACCTTTGTCTGACGTTGTTGAAATATGTGTTTTGCACATCGTCTTGATAAGGCAAACATTTGACCCAAGTTTCAAGTAAATCTTTCAATGCGTTAAGGAAATATGGAGCGGACACGAAAAGTAAACAGACGGACAGACGAACGGACGGAAAGGCGGACAGACGGACGGAATAATAATGAGTTGCAATGAGCTCAAGTCAAGTCAAGTCAAGTAAAATTTATTTAACGTCGGTGCAATTACAACATGTTAACACAAGCTCCTAGGAGCTTTTTCTACCGACTAACAAAGATAAAATATTACAGAAAAATATACATCACAGCACATGCATGAAGAAGCTTAAAAATAATAATAAAATAATAATAATATTAAAAAGAAGAAGCACTTGGGATGTATTGCACTATAAACAAGGGTTCTGGATAAAGATAAAAATATTAAGTTATCTCCGACCTTATCTCTGCGGAATAGCTTTGGTCGAAAAGGGGGACGAAAGGGGGGAAGGGAAACAAGGATCCTAGGAGACTTACAAAGCCAACTGTCAAGGAGCCTTAAGCGAAAGGCGAAAATGGTTCCCAAGATAGATCACAGAGATAGGCCAATAAAACTGTAACTAAAATATTCAAACTAAGAATAGGGTGGGTTGAAAAGCCCATTTCCAAGAGAACAGGTTTGGTTACTTACATAAGGCACATTTACAAACTGCGCCATTCCAGGACTTAATGAACTGTCTAAAATTATTAAAGGAAGTAATCTTACGTGCATCTTCCGGTAAGGAATTCCAGAGATTTGCTGCCTGGAATCTGAAGCTGTTTGTACCATACCTTGCACTCTTGGTTCTGGGCTTTTCAAGGAGCCTGGTGTACCTGAAATTATAAGAAGTGTCTTTAAAGGTAGGTTCCTGGGCTAGTGATGTCAATTATGTCCAGAAAATAATTTCGTCTTTTTCTGAGCAGTATTGAATTCCCTTATTTTTCTGAATTTGTTGCTACTGAGAAACTCGTCAGATGTTGAAGAAAATAGTCGTTTTCCCTTTTGCTTTATTTTCTTTCGTTGGAATTCCAGTTCTAAAAATAACTTTGTTTATTATGTCTATAAGTGCGCGATTTCTGATGCCATTCTCCAAAGGTCTTTTTTCCCTTGACGTGAGCTCTCCTAGAGGTCCTGGCAGGGCGGATGGGTTAAAACTATCCCAAAATGCAATGCAGCATGACATCAGCTGCGTTATCTATTTTTGGCGCGAACTAAAAATAGCGCTAACTGGTGTGCGAAGCAGAGTTAGGAAATCCCTTGCAAAACAACTTTTCTAATATTTTTTTGATTTACACTTTTTAGTGAAACTTATTAATTCCCTTTTATAAGTGCTTTCCAACAACTTAGAAGAAAGTTCATCAAGATTATGCTGCATTCCAAAGTACAGGAACCTACCTTTAATACTTATAAAATCCTGAAGGTATTGGGGTGATTGGCCATAAACAATTTTGAAGGTTTCTATGGCCATTGTTCTTAGTCTTGACAAATGAAGAGTGCTGGTTCCAGCCTTTAAGATTAGCTCTTCATAGCTAGATTGAAAATCTTGGAAAAACAAATTTTAAAGCTCTGTAATTAATTCTTTCCAGTTTTTCTGTGTTTGCTTTGGAACAAAAAAGCCAGATTAACGGACAAAAGTTAAAAATAGAGCTATAATGAATGGGTTTTTAAACCTTTGTTACTTAAACTTCAGTTACAAAGATTTGAAAACAAGAATGTTGTACTTCATTTTAAATACAAGTGACAAATAGAATTATTTTTAAAGTCGGACATGTTATAAAAGTAGCTATTTACCGACTCACAAATGTGACAAACATAATTATGGGTAATACATGCTAAAGAAACATAAAAAATAGGCAGTATATTCAACAGCACATTATTATCTAATAAATATTAAAAATGTTTGTTGCAAGGAAAATATTCAAAACTGGAAAAATATATATATTAGTAAGCAATAGAGAATTTTAAAGGAGTTAAGATCTGCAGATATATACACTTGAGCAATAGTTTAATTTAAAATAAGGGAGAAAGAGCATGAGTGCCTGTACGAGTAGAAGACGATCTCACCGCCTACCATCACGCTTGTCCTTATCTAACAAATGAAATTTAAACTAAAACTGCATGATCCTAAGGCCCCTAAACCCCAAGCAAAACCATAAGCATAAAGTACAAGAGAAGCATGTAGATCATGAATGATAAAAATAATTACTGAAACTTTATTTTCAATTTTTATTTTGGGCAAATGGACTTTCTTATTATTTTTTTTTACTTTGTTTGTCGGAAAATAGCTCTATCAGCTTATGTTAATTGTTATCTTGAATCCGACGTGAAATAGAGTTTCTTGTACCTTGTACTTATATCTTAAATGAAAACGTGTCAGAAGCCTCGCTAGCTCAAAAGGTTAAGTGCTGGCCTCCTTATCTTGCGGACCTGGGTTCGAGCCCCGCTTGAGGCGAGACACTTTCCTACCGTAAACGGAGTTCCATTGCACACAGCCTTTTATTATCACCGTTCTATCGTCCTGATATATCTGATATACTGTTGAAAAGGACATAACATCGCTTGTCATCAATCCGAAACAGTGTTGAGCTCCGAGAGGGCGCCGGTTACGGCTTTTATGCGTACCTCGGTCAAATTTGCGGCGTGTAGCCTGACTGTATTTACAAAACATGGAGGTCGGTGCATTCTCGAATCCCCAGAAGTTTTCAAGTGAAACCTAGTGTTATATACCATATCGGACATTCAGATGAGTTTTTTGCATAACCTACGGAACAGTCTTGTACATACCGATGTAAACAGGTAAATTTTAAAGCTGTTTTGAGGGTTTTAATACAAGATAAACACAAAATGTATTCGGCCCATATGCATTCGGCCATATGTGAATAATATTTCATTGAGGGGTAAGACAACTAGCAGAAATAAAATGAGAGCAACTCTGTAGTGGTGCGCCATGTCAGACGGATTGTCCATTGCGGTCAGTTACTGGTCGATTTGGTTCGGCATTTAGATGGCGCTAATTTCGCTGCACGTGACTGCAGAAGCGCTCTCTTACTTACATTGACGTCGTAGCGGGAAGACGGGCTTTCTATCTCTGGAGTTCCAGATGACAATTCTACCGGCTGAGACAAGTTTGCGGCTCTGTTCCATACAGTATAAAGTAATGGGTGAGTTTTACTTTAATGGTGGCAGCTGAACAGAACTTCCAACGCTTCTGAGAGGGAGAATTTACTGGAAAGTCTCGACCAAAAAATTTGCTACTTCGTGGCCCGGACCAGCATGCGTTTTCAGACTTGATAATTCTAATAACTGTATGGTTTTTCCAAAGGTTTACTATCATTTTTAGAATTATTCTGCACTGTCTGACATAATTTCTTCAATATTGTTTGGCATAATGAAATTAAAAATTTTCGGCTGAACAAAATTGCGCACGTGCACACGTGGCGGCCATTTTGAAAAAAAGACAGCTCAGCTTACTTTTTCATTTAATTGGCTATTCCTGCAACTGCTTACAGCTTAATACCCCAGTTTACAAGTTAAATTTCTTTCAAAGGAAGAAAAATGTATTTCATTAAAATTTCCTCATTTTAACAGACAGTTTTTGTTTGTATAAAATACATGTTTGCAGACGTGCATCCGGTTTCATGGCATAAGTCAAAGACTTGTGCAAATATTGAAACGTGTTTTGAATGAAATACATATTCAGAGGGGTATAAACCGGTTTTGAAGCTCGTGTTAGTCAAAGACGTGTACACCAGCCATAAACGTGGTTTGAAAACAGTTTCGACGTCATTGTAACTTAGTGAGCAGCCATTTTGTTGCAGGTAAAAAGAAATAAATTATAAAATTTATTCTTGTGTATTTACTTTGCGACAAAATGTCATCAGACATGCAAAACCCAATTCGTGTGAATTTTGCGACGGTTGAAGACCTCCAGAGCATTCCACACATTGGTCCAAAGGTTGCATGTACATTGATTGCATTGCGAGAAAGTCAAGGCAATCTGACCCAAGAAACATTGCAGACGTTTCTCCGAGCAAAGTTCGATGAGGAAACGTTGGTAATGTTAGATTTTTCTCGCAATGTAGGCTTGCCTATTGCACCAGCACAATATGGGTTGGAAGAAAGGGAGGAGCCTAGGGTGAAGGAAAGGGAGGAACCTAGGGTGGAGGAAAGGCAAAGACCTGTTTCACCAGCCCGAAGTGTTTATGAGGACTCCTTTGAGGCAAATCCTTCAACCACTACCAAACAAGAGGTAACTGAACAAAGGGCACCCATGTTTACAGAAAGGCCTCCCATGTATGAACAAAAGCCACCCATGTTTGAAAGATGGGAAAATTTTAGACAACAGTTTTCCCCAATGTCCAGCATGCATGACCAGAAACCGTCTCTTCCTGCTGAAAGGGGTGGTGACCCGTCATGTGATAGGCCCATTCCTAGTTCCTCTGTCCAAAGGACTGAGGAATATAAAGTTCCGAGGCCGACAAAGTTTGCCAAAGAACTGTATCGTAAGAGTTCGAAGAGGGAGAAAAGGGTAGGGAAACTGGAAAACAGCAAACATCATAAAAAGAGTGCAAAGCACCAGAAAAGACCTCTCAGAGATTCTAGCTCTTCATCCTCTTCCTCATCTAGTGACAATGCAAAGAAAGAGGGAGGGATGGGGAAGCTAGAAAAAAGAAAACATGGTAAGGCTGGAAAGAAAAAAGGAAAAAAAGATTCCAGCTCTTCATCCGAAGACCGCCATTACATTGAGAAAGGGGCAAAGCCCAAGAAAAAGACTAAGAAAAGAAAGTCTAGAGATGAGCCTTCCAGTTCCCCTAGCTCTTCTGATTCTTCTAGCTCTAGTACAGACTCAGATGATGAGTTTAACATCCGTGCAAAGCACCGTTCTCATCATAAAAAGTCGAAGAAAAAGAGTGGGGCTGAAATTCTGAGATTATTGCCTAAAAATCTCAGTTATGACGGGAAAATAAATTGGCTGGCATTCAAACAGAAGTTCACTCGATATGCCACTGCATGTGAATGGGCTTCTAGTGAATGTTTAAATTGTTTATGCTGGTGCTTGACTGATAAAGCAGCAGATTTCTATGCCATCTTGATGGAAAGAAACGAGCATCTGACATATCGACGTCTAATGAGTCGATTAGAAAAACGTTTCGGTGTCAAGGAATTGGCGGAAACTGCTCAGGCAAGGTTTCGGCAGGCAACCCAGGAACCAGGGGAATCACTTGAAGACTGGGCAGATAGGATATTGACACTGGCAACTAAGGGATTTAAGATGTTGCCAGAGCAGTATTCTAGCAAGCAGGCTGTCGTTAGATTATGTGAAGGTCTACTCGACAGAGAAGCTGGGTTGCGTGTTGGAATGGATAAGCCTGCTACAATAGAGCAAGCCATCAATAGTATAAGGTGGTATCAACACCTACATCAGTCCGTTTATGGAAAATCCAGTAAACGGAAACAGGATGAAGTTTTTGAGATGGTTGTTCAAGAGACAAACGTCCAGAATGAGAGTTCTGATGAGCAAAGTTCATCAAGAATCACAGATCTTGAAGCAGCCATGATAAAGCTTCAGAAAAGTTTTGATGCAATGTCATCAAAGTTCTGACCATAGCAGCAGAACTACAGCTCCAAAATGGGGAAGAAAAATGGTGGTATATGGCAGTTTTGCCCTGACTCATGAACAGAAAATACTGTACTACGCCTAAAGTCTCCATAGTCCTATCAGCGGTAAAAACGACTAAATTCAAATCAGTGTAAAAAGCTGTTCAACCTTCCCGTTTGATAATAAAATGCGGGTTAGTGTGCATATATTGAGTTATATAACAAGCAAAAAGTAGGGAAAACAAGTTTTTGAAAAATAACAAATCGCTCGCAAAATCAAATTTCCTGTTCTGGTTTCCCTCTGGCGGTGCTGTGTGGGCATCTGCGGGATACTGATTGGGACTCCACACCTGTACATTGTATTTTTACCATTTTATGAAATCGAAAGTAGGTCATTTTAGTTGCCAACTAAAATGACCCAAATAAGTTTTCAAACCCTTTTTATGCGAAGCTGAATGATGTTTTATTTGTTTAAAGCTGGCTAATTACGGTCATTTACAATGATGAAACTATAGTAAAAAGCTTGCAGCAATTCCTCATGATAAAATTTTTCATGCTGATAGAGCAATGGAGCCTTTAAGGAGGTGCTGGCAATAGTACGGCTTACTACACAATGCAGGTACTGTTGCTGGGTAGGCTCTTTACGGTACGTACAGACCATTGTTGTCTAACTTGGCTATTACGGTTTTAAGACCCACAAGGGCAGTTGGTCAGGTGGATAGTGAAACATCGACCTGTGTAGCCATGGATATGCTGGTGCAATGTCTAGAATACCGGTGTCTAGAGAGCATTGTAATGCATATGGTCTTAGGGTAAAACCCTGTGATCTGCCGTGTGGGGGGTGTGAATTCTGCATAAAGGCCGATAAAAATGGGGGTTCCTTTTCCAGGGAGGTGGAAGGTTCAGTAACAAAGGCATCTCCAATGTTGCAGATCATTGTACCTATGATCACTGGACAAATGGTGATGTAACTGGGGAATGTTTAATTGGTATGGAAGAAAATGTTCAGTTCTTAAAATCCTGGGGAATGTAGTATAAGTACAATCGAATTGGAACGTGGGGACACTCCTGGGGCACGGGGTCATACCAGAAAAAGTTCAGGGAAAACCTGGGGTATTGAAAAACTTGTAGATATGTATCGGGTAGCTCCTGATGGGTGGATTAAAGATACCATGGGGAATGTTCAGATTGATTCTGGGGGTTGTGATGAAAGTCAAACTGGATACAATCTGGAAATTTTTAGGGACTATGAATTTAGGGTATCTTGGAATATGATCAGGTAGAACCTGGGGTATGTCGTGGATGGGTATTTCCCAGAGGCCTGAGGTGTTGCAGAGAGTAAGTAATAGCCAGTTAGAAACTCAGCTACAGCAACAAAGTTGTTCGCTAGCTGTTAGAGTCAGGATAACAGTGTTCTCCCCAGAAATTTCGGAAGTCATGTCACTTTTAGCACAAAAATCAGATTTTGACTTGTTGATCAGTTTTTCAAAAAAATCCTTAATATAGCAATGTTTGGTCAAAATTAGCCTAAATTTACATTATAAATAATTTGTTGTAAGCCTTAATGGATTTAAAAACTTTACTGGCTAAAAAATGAGAATAATAGCACTTTAATAAAATTTCATTGGAATTAAGGCATGTTGCAAGCGACATGCCTTAATGGTCTGGGGAGATCCCTGGGAGAAATAAGTCCATATAGATATAGCCACATTGGATGGGGTAGTCCATGGAAGGTTACGAGCCATGGAGCAATTGAAGAACCGTCATGCTGGGGTTTCTCATGGAAAGATTTAAAAGAAGGGCAAGCTGAAGATGGAAATCTGCATATACTTGACCGGATGAAAAGCGCTAGTAAACCTGAAGAGGGAGCTCTGTTCCTTGCAGGCCCTGCGGCAAAGTCGTACAGGCTTAACAGGGAGCAATTTCTCCTGATTGATGAGGACCTATATAACTCGGAAAGCCACCGACGAGAAGGACCTGGTCATGCCAACAAGTTTGAGAGACGAAGCCATCCAGTTAAGTCATTGCATATACCATCTGCAGGACATCAGGGAGTGGCCAGAAACAAAGCTAGAAGAAAGGGAAATTCTGTTGATAGGTCACCCATGGAGAGAGTCCACATTGACCTGGGACCATTGCCAAAACGCCCAGAGGAAATGAGAACATACTATGATGGTAGATCAGTTCTTCACTAAATGGGTATAATGTATACCACCCCCATCGCAAACTGCTGAAGTAACAGCCAAAGCAGCTGTTGTACATTTTTTCTTGTGTAATGCCCTTGAGATCCATGAATCACAGATTACTACATATAGGCCGTACTGGAAGATTCCGTCCTTGAGATCCATGAATCACAGATTACGACATAGGCTGTACTGGAAGGACCAGGCAGAAAGGGATCTACTATGAAGGGTAGGGACAGATTACACCCCACGGTCAGCTACGATACCACTTATAGCTTCTTCTGCACGTCAGATGTATCAAGAACCCGAGTCAACTGTGATACACCTGATAGCTTCTTCTGCATGTCAGATGTATCAAGAACTCAAGTCAACTGTGATACACCGGATAGCTTCTTCTGCACGTCAGATGTATCCAGAAGTCACACACTACAGTCAGCTACGATACAACTGATAGCTTTTGCACGTCAGATGTATCAGGAATCGTCAATCAACTACGATACAACTGATAGCTTCTTCTGCACGTCAGATGTATCAGGAACCGCCAGTCAGCTACGATACAACCAATAGCGCCTTCTGCATGTCAGATGTTTCTTGAATATTCTACGACACGCTGCCAACATCAGCTAAACACTGGGAGCTTCACTGCATACCAGGTGTTCTACTGATACTGAGAACGTCCGAGAAGTCGTCGGATCTTTCTTCATAAAATGGGGAGGAGTGTAGTGGTGCGCCATGTCAGACGGATTGTCCATTGCGGTCAGTTACTGGTCGATTTGGTTCGGCATTTAGATGGCGCTAATTTCGCTGCACGTGACTGCAGAAGCGCTCTCTTACTTACATTGACGTCGTAGCGGGAAGACGGGCTTTCTATCTCTGGAGTTCCAGATGACAATTCTACCGGCTGAGACAAGTTTGCGGCTCTGTTCCATACAGTATAAAGTAATGGGTGAGTTTTACTTTAACTCTTTTTTTCACCGTACATGCATCAATTCTTTCTCCATGAGCTTGTTTTTAGAGATTGATCTAGGAAGATCCATATTGAAAAGCCTCGACAACTTAGTTTGTGGAAGAGTAGTCTAATATCTTGACGTAACACCGATTTTATTTTTGGATTGGTCTCCGTTGCGGGTATTTCAGAAAATGACAAAATGAAAAAAAACAATACATGGAGTGCAATTTCGTTGCTCTAGTGGAAGAGAAGGCAACAAATGATGTGTCATCAGTCATGTCTTGAAGCTGGAAGTCAATGGAATGTGCCTATGTGGATTTGCATAAGAATGTGGATTTGCACATAGATCAGGCTTCACATGAGTTTTTGAAGGTTCTCATAGACAGAGGTTGTTGGAGAAATATTGAGAGTTCCTGACTTGTTACAGGCACACGTCCTCTGGAGGCTCACAAGTCCTGGGGTCCAATAATATTATCGATATAGAGATATCAGTGAAGCTTTTGATAAGTTCATTAGAGACTTAAAGATATATTAAACTGAAATAAGACCCAGTCTGTTGTAAGAATCTAAGCTCAGGCGCCCGATAACTCAGTCGGTAGCGAGGATTACCTATAAACTGTAGACTGGCTATATTACCTCTGCTGCATAGGTTCAAACCCTGCGCTGGCAAGTATGAACAGTTGACTGTTCTGTTTGGGGTAGCGGTGGTTTTACAGAGTATTTCCCTTTCCCAGTCCCTATACAGCTGAGAACTACTTCTGGCTTTCTTCTGCCAGAGAACAGTCCTCTGATGTAATGATCAGATATGATCGAATCGGTGTATGAAGGAAAACGAAAAAACGAAAAAGTTACAAATATTATAGGTTAGACACAACAACAACAACAACAACAAAAAAAAAAATGAAGAAGGCTTAATACAAATATACTTGAGAGGTACTACTGCTTTAAGAAGAGTATCAGAGTAACCAGTGACATACCTGAGTTAATTTGGTCAGAGACCTATTACAATAGCAATTAAGATTTTTAGAAGGATATGCATCTATGAAGGAATGTCATTGATAATGCGAAAAATGAAGACTTGTTCAGCCTACGCTTTATGGCAGTCCCATCAGACTTCCTTGCTTTTACCAGGTTTTAATCTATACATGAGGAGGTACTGTGTGCTGCCTCCTGATATTATAGAAACCGACACCCTTGGTGCTTTTAACATTCGGGAGCATAACCTCTACAAGTTAAAAAATATATTACTTTAAGCAGTTATCTGTTTTCAAAACGATAGCAAAAGTAAACTGTTTATTGTTATAAGTTATATGGTTTTCTTTTTTTCACCTTCATGTTGTGGAGTTGTCGTAATTTTAATGGACAGGTCACGAGGTAGGAGATTTTTGCTGAAAGATCTCATACATAAACTTTATGATTATAGCAATAAAACTCCATACACATTATCTAGAAATTGGTACGCAAGGCCCTTGAATATCAGGAAATTATCAGTTTTTAGCTCACCTGAGCACGAAGTGCTCAAGGTGAGGTATTGTGATCGGTCTTTGTCCGTCGTCCGGCGTCAACTTTTGCTTTAAACGACTTCTTCTCCAAAACTGCTGGACCGATTTTGAAATAATTTCTCAGAAATGTTCCTTCGGGGACTCCCTACCAAAATTGCTCAAATGGTTCCGCTCCACTGAACAATATGGCCGCCAGAGCTAAAAATAGAAAAACCTTTAAACAACTTCTCCAAAACTGCTGGGCCGATTTTGAAATAATTTCACAGAAATGTTCCTTAGGAGACCCTCTACCAAAATTGCTCAAACGGTTCCACTCCGCTGAACAAAATGGCCACCAGAGCTAAAAATAGAAAAACCTTTAAACGACTTCTCCTCCAAAATTGCTGGGCCGATTTTGAAATAATTTCACTGAAATGTTTCTTAGAAGACCTTCTACCAAAATTGCTCAAACGTATCCGCTCCGCTGAACAAACTGGCCACCAGAGCTAAAAATAGAAAAACCTTTAAATGACTTCTCCTCCAAAACTGCTGGGCCGATTTCGAAATAATTTCACGGAAATGTTCCTTAGGAGACCCTCTACCAAAACTGCTCAAACGGTTCCGCTCTGCTGAACAATATGGCCACCAGAGCTAAAAATAGAAAAACCTTTAAACAACTTCTTTTCCAAAACTGCTGAGTCGATTTTGAAATAATTTCACAGAAATGTTCCTTAGGAGAACCTCTACCAAAATTGCTCAAACGGTTCCGCTCCGCTGAACAAAATGGCCGCCAGAGCTAAAAATAGAAAAACCTTTAAACGACTTCTCCTCCAAAAGTGCTGGGCCGATTTTGAAATAATTTCACAGAAATGTTTCTTAGAAGACCCTCTACCGAAATTGCTCAAACGGTTCTGCTCCGCTGAACAATATGGCCGCCAGAGCTTAAAATAGAAAAACCTTTAAACGACTTCTCCTCCAAAACTGCTGGGTCGATTTTGAAATAATTTCACAGAAATGTTTCTTAGAAGACCCTCTACCAAAATTGCTCAAACGGTTCTGCTCCGCTGAACAATATGGCCGCCAGAGCTTAAAATAGAAAAACCTTTAAACGACTTCTCCTCCAAAACTGCTGGGCCGATTTGGAAATAATTTCACAGAAATGTTCCTTAGGAGACCCTCTACCAAAATTGCTCAAACGGTTCTGCTCTGCTGAACAATATGGCCGCCAGAGCTAAAAATAGAAAAACCTTTAAACGACTTCTCCTCCAAAACTGCTGGGTCGATTTTGAAATAATTTCACAGAAATGTTCCTTAGGAGACCCTCTACCAAAATTGCTCAAACGGTTCTGCTCTGCGGAACAATATGGCCACCAGAGCTAAAAAAAGAAAAAAGCTTTAAACATCATGGTTTCTGAAGCCAATGGCTCGATTTCAAAAAAAATTCACAGAAATGTTTTACTCATGGCCCTGAACAAAAATTGCTAAAACGGTTCCACTCCGCTGAACAAAATGGCCGCCAGAGCTAAAAATAGAAATAAATCTTAGAATGACACAGAGGGCACAGTTATGATCCAATCATCATGAAACTTTGTCAGAATGTTTATCTAAATGAAATCTAGACCATCTTTGAAACTGGGTCGTGTGGGGTCAAAAACTAGGTCACTGGGTCAAATTTTAGAAAAACTTTGTGCACACTCTAGAGGGCACAATTATGATCCAATCTTCATGAAACTTTGTCAGAATGTTTATTTATATAAAATCTAAGCCAAATTTGAATCTGAATCTTGTGGGGTCAAAAACTAGGTCACTAGGTCAAATCTTAGAAAAACCTTGTGTACACTCTAGAGGGCACAGTTATGATCCAATCAACGTGAAACATTGTCAGAATGTTTATTTTCATGAAATCTATACCAGATTTGAAACGCTTTAGAGGACACAGTTTTGTTCTAATCTTCATAGGGCTTTGTCAGAATGTTTGTCTTCAACAAATCTGGACCAAGGGTGCAACTTGGTCATGTTTGGTCAAAAAGTAGGTCACTAGGTTAAACCTCAGAAAAGCATTGTGTACACTCTAGAGGGCACAGTTTTGATAACTTTGTCAGAATGTTCATATCCAAGAAATGTAGACCAGGTTTGAAACTGGGTCATGTGGGGTCAAAATCTAGGTCATTAGGTTAAATCTTAAAAAAACCTTAGGTACACAATAAAGGGTTCATTTTCCTTTTAATCTTTGTGAAACTCTGTCTATCGGTCATATATATGTCTCTGAGGTTAGGTTCACAGGATACTCAGGTGAGCGATCCAGGGCCATCATGGCCCTCTTGTTTTTTTTTTGTGAGCTAAAAGGGGCCAAAGGAAACACTGTTGCAGACTCTGAGCTGCAGATAAGGGAGGTTTAAAGGTCAATAACAGGCTGGTACAACTTGCTTGTGAATGTTTGAATCTTGAAGACATCAAAACAAATTAGGAGCTACCATTAGGAGCTACCTATGAACTGGAAAATTTTTTACAAATAAGATGTAGTAATATAACTTAAGTTTTTAACCCTACTGTAGGTCTCAACAAAAGCATGTATTGTTTTCCATCGTTAGAACGGTCTCATGATCTGTTTCTGAAGATATATGGAAATATGGAAAATTATACCTAAATATAGTACCCCATTGTATCATGAGCTCTGAAAATACAGGCAGTCTGTAGACCAGAAATGTTTTGGTTAGCTGTACAATTGTAGCTGTAGCTTTTTAGCAATATTACTACCTTAGCCACCCTTCTCTGACTGGCAAGTAATTCCAGGATCATTTTAATGGTGCAGTGAAAAGTGATACACTTTTCATATATTAAACTATAGCATTAAAGGTTTCCTTGAGCTTAATCACAGGGTATAATCGATTCCGCTAATTTTCGCTTCCTGCAGAGACTGTACATCATATTTGGCTTCCACCGAGACTGTCCAGTCTGTCCGCGATCTCTTGTTTCCTGCCGAGACTTCTGTACATGATAAATGGCTTCCTGCAGAGACTGTCTGCATGATTCTGCTTCCTGCCGAGAGCCTCGGCTGGAAGCAGAGTCACGCAGACAGTCTCGGCAGGAAGCCATTTTTCGAGGACAGTAGTCTCTGCAGGAAGCAAGAGTTCGCGGACAGTCTCGGCGGAAGCCAAATATGACGGACAGTCTCTGCAGGAAGCGAAAATTGGCGGAATCAATTATACCCTGTGTTAATGGTAGTAGGAGCAGTGGTTGTTAGTAGCCCACTGAATTTTGGACACAGCTTTTCTTGTCGTGGTCAAAATTTTGTCCCCAGGGGTTATCTGCCGCTGACATTGGGCTATATACATGTATGAAATTATAAAAAAATCTATATAAAATCAAACATTTTGGATATTATGATGAGATTTTACAGATGTAATTGAAATAACACAGCTTTCACGTAACAAGCAGTTATCTGCCTTTGCCATGGGACTTCATACATGCATAAAATTATATATAAATCCATATCAAATAGACTTGAAAGTAATTTTCCTGGCTTACAACAATCATCAGGGTGTTATTAACTACCTGTCATGCTCAAAATGTTTTCACTAGGGATTATCTGCCCTTGACACAGGGCTATGTGGCGGGGTATTACACAGTCATTTACGATGGTTTTATTTTATTTGAAGACGATAGTGTTCATTTACATTGTCAATTTTGATAAAAAATACATTAACCTGTATCACTTTTTCTGAATTTTTATCTGATTATATATTATCTACTGAAATTTAATTAGTAAAATTGTTTATTTTTGAGATGGTGAAAATAATGACGGAGTTTACTTTAAGAGTTAAGCTCACTGGAAAAGGGGTGAGAGCAGTTTTTTTTTCATGAAAGTTTACCCATTCACTTGAAAAGTAATGGAAAGTCAAAATATTTATAAAGCTCACCAGTTCATACACATACATTACCAACAAGATGTTTTGTGGAATTTATGTTGGTGATCAATAATGATGTATTTGACATAGACAGAGCTCTAGATAAGAACAGGTAAACTGGATAATTTAGGGATAATTTTCTATATTTCTCTATACAAAAATATGTTGTGACTCCTAATTAGAACCGTCTGGTTGAGACGGTTCTAATCAGGTGTCACAACATATTTTTATATAGAAATAAGAAGAATTATCCCAAAATTATCCTTAAAACTCCACCTTATCTTAAGCTCTGTATAGACAGTGGTGACTGTGGCTACCACGACATCTGTCATACATGTAGAAAAAGAAAAAAAAAGCGATAAGAAGAAAAAAAAACACACACACGCAAAAATGGCCAGAGAAATGTGTTAATTTTACTTAACATTGTCTTTATTTTTTCCTTTTCAATCTTTTTTATCTTTTTATATGCATTTTTATTTCTATGAAGTGTTGTATTGTGCAGTTAGAAATACCTTGTTGACCAAGGGTGATGTTTTTGACGAGTTAATCAGATTACCGTTCCAAGTTTATTCAGTACTCTCAGGTTTACATCATAGGTAAACAACAAGAGCATCACAAAAGAAGAAGAATTTTTCAGTGCAATGGCGGCAGCTATAATATATGAAGTAACCAAGCCTATAATTTCTGGGAGATAGACACTAGGACTTTTTATAGAATACAGTAAGTCATAAATTTACACTAGAGTCTCTGTATAATGCTACTAGTCATAAGGCCACCATTCGGGATATAATGCAAGGCTAAATCGAACTTTCTTATATTGATTTGCAGTTTAGTCTCAGTAAAAAGCATACTTTTATATAACACTGTGACTTTCAGTGGACCCCAAGCATTTATTAATTAAGGGATTGTACTTTACTTTTTACAGTAATTATAACTGGCTGATAAAGTATACTCAAAAAAAATATTAAAGGGTCAAACGTTTACCCCGCGATTTCTGGAACATTTCAAACATTCGGTAAAATAAATCATTTCCACCTTCCTGTTCATTCATTTTACAAGTTTTGTACACATGAAGTATGAAAATATAGCCTATATCTTGACCAAGTCCAGACTCCAATTCACACTAAACTCAAAATCAGAGTTGTTTGAACTCCATAGGGAACAAATTCACCAAAATTTTCGATTTCGCCAATTCATGAATTTTTTGAAAAATTGCTCGATAGTCATCAAGTTTAATCATTTTTAAGGTTAGCAAGCTATAAGAAGTTTAAAACTCATAGCAATTTTCGAAATTATTCCCGACCAAACTGACACACTATCAATTCTCTATGGGAATTCAAACAACTTTCATTTTAGGGGTAGTTTGACTTAAAGCTTGACCTTGGTCAAGACAAAGGCTATAGGTTCAAGCTTCATGAGTATAAAACTTGCAAAATGAATAAAATGGAAGGTAGAAATGATTTATTTTACCAAATGTTTGAAATGTTCCAGAAATCGCAGGGTAAAAGTTTGACCCTTTAATATTTTTTTTGAGTATAGATTCGTTTGATGCATTATTCGTTATTATACCTGTACTTCCTTGCTGGTCCAGTCAGTCAGTCACAGTTCCTCATTTGTTTCTGGTGGTGTCTTTGGTGGTGACTAATTTTGTCTTGTTTCTTTCCCACATAGTGTCTTGGGTTGGATCTGGGATTGAATTGTGTCAGTTCCTGAGAATTTTCCTACTTACTTTTGATAAATAGTTCATATACGTGGGATAATAAATGCAATACATGGACTTTTGCCTTGGCGGCGAAGGTAATGCAGAATAAATATTTTTTCTCATACCGCAGAAAAGTTCAATGTATTAGCTACGCTATGCGAAACTTTGATGAAGAAATTTCGATGAAAAATAAGGATTTTCTTTTTTTATACTAGGTAGGTATATATACAGCAGAGCACTCTTTTGTTTTGAAGAATTTTATAGCATACTCTGCTGTTCTGTTCTGTTTCAATTCTCCTAACGACGTTCCCCAAGTGGCTAGCGGTATACTCTGCTCATATTTATTGGTTCTTAAATCTAGTCGAACTTTTGCTTTGAATATCGTCCACGTACATTACTTTTGCAGTGTATGTCTAAATACGGGTCTGCGACCCTCTAATCAGTACCAGCATCAGATAAAACTAGCATATTTATGCACCCCTCCCCCCGGGGGCATTAAGATTTGCTCCTGTCTGTCCATCCATCTGTCTGTCCGTCTGTCTGTCCGTTCATCACACTTTAAGGTAGAGACGGTGTAATCAACTCCTCCCACATTTTTCAATGGATCTTTTTCAAACTTTGCATACATATTGAAGATTTGTATGTGGATATTTGATGGAGCTAGAATTAATTTTGACAGAATTACGGCCTTTTGAACTTGGTCATTTTAGGCAATCTTTTGGACTGTAGGATATGTAGTTTATGTAATCAGCTTCTCCCCCAGTTTTCAATGGATCTTTTTCGACTTTTAAAACATGTTGAAGATGTGCATGTGGATTTTTGATGGAGCGAGAATTAATTTTGACAGAATAACGGCCTTTTGAACTTAGGCATTTTAGGCATTTGTTTTGCATTGTAGGGTATTGCGTATGTGCAATCAACTCCGCCCACAGTTTACAGTGGATGTTTTTCAGACTTCACACATATATTGTTGACATACTGAAGATGTGCATGTGAGGTTTGAATGAAGCTAGAATTATTTTCACTGAATTACGGTCTTTTAAACTTAGTCATTTTAGGCAATTTTTTGCATTGTTGGGTCTTGAAATTGTGTAATCAACTCCTGCCGCAGTTTTCGGTGGATGTCTTTTAGACATTCTATACTTGTTGTGAATATAGTGAATACTGAATATATGCATATGTTACTAAACCGGGTGATGAAATTTATTTTGACAAAATTATGCCCCTTTGAGCTTAGACATTTATGGGAATAGTTTTGCATATTAGCCTTGGTATATTGTAGACAAAGTGAATATGTGCATGTTGTTTTTTGATGGAAATAAAATTATTGTTAATAATGGACAACTCAACGATGTACACTGCTCTGCGACAGGCGCTGCACCGGGGCACCACTCGTGTCCTACAGACACAATTTTCTAGTTTTATAATTATAAACAAAAACTGGAACTTGCAAAAAGTACCCAGTATAATGTTTGACGTAATTTTGTCACCCTTGCACGACCCACATATATGCTTATAAGCAGTGTAAAATATGGTATGTGGGTCATTCAATGATGACAAAATTGAACTTGCAAAAAGTACCTCAAAAGTACGTAATTTTGTCATCCTTGTATGACCCACATATATGCAGCTTATAAGCAACATAAGACAAGCAGCTTATAAGCTTATAGGCAACGCAAAATATGGAATGTGGGTCATACAAGGATGACACAATTACGTCAAACATTATACCGTATCCGGGTACTTTTTGCAAGTTCCAGTTTTTGTATATAATTGTGAAACTGGAAACGTGTGTCTGTAGTACATGAGTGATGACCCCGTGCGGCATAACACTGTTTGCTTCCCTGGACATCGAACCTTTCCAATCAGGAATCAACTCTTTAAGGAAAGAATTAGGGTCAAGTCAGGTAAATTCGGACATACCATTGCAAACAGTAAAAATCCTGATGAGACGGCTCATCTAGATTTTCACTGTTTGCCCTGTTATTTTTGTTTTAATTCCAAACAACTGACATATAAAGGAAACAAAGTCACTGTCCGAATTTATCTGTTGTCCGAATTTACCTGACTTGACCCTAACTTATAGATCCTTTAATAGTTGAATCCCATTAAGAAGGGAGACAAAACTGAAAATAGCAGAGTTGCTTCCCATGAAAATGTACCAGTTTCCGTTGTACAGCCGCTTTTAGAGAAAACATAATTTCGGGCATACCAAAACTGTGAGAGACAATGAGTGTGCATGTCCGGACAGCTTGTTTGATGTGCGCATGTGCATTTAGATACATGTATACCAATTTAGATAGACCAATCTGGTCAGGTAACGACGCTTGGCTATTTAGATATCCAGTCTGAACATCTGAAGTGCGCATACGTGGCGAAAACCGCATTACCGTCTGCAATCAGAAGTTCAGAACTCGGCTTTGTCTTTTGTGCTCGGGCCGAGGCTCGAGCTCATTTAGCGATGAGCTTTTAACCATTAGGCAATGGAGGTTCTTCTTGCTAACGTAAATACGTGAACATGTACCTCTGTAATCACTATACGCAGCACTTTACGCAGCACTTTCGGGACGTTGCAGGCGGAGTGGGGTCGGGCAAAGATGTAACAACTTCTCGGCATTTGGGCGCCCTACTTATATTGGCTGAACAGTAGGACAAAGGCGCTTGCAGTAGTGCGGGTGGAGGATGATTCGATATCACTGTTTCTCCTGATTGTCTTATCTTTCTGTTCTTTTAGTAGCGTAGTGGATAACACTCCAGACTACCAATCCAGGGGTCTCAAGATCGATCCCCCGCTTCTCCGGTCTTTCGGATGAGACTTTAAACCGAGGTCCCGTCTCCATATGACCTCGTTGTTGGTGGGACGTTAAACCCGAGTTGACTCACTCACTGTCTGCGAGACTAAAACACTGGCTCAGAGCGCCGCAAAACCCAAACAACAACAATAACAACAAGAAACATCTTTAAAAAAGATAATTGTCGAAGATGAAATTCGTTTTTAAAGAACAACTTTTTAGTCATGTCAGGACGGATCCACCGCTTCATGGGTATTATCAGTACTTTTGTAAAGTAAATGTGTCTTGTTCAAGGACAAAACATGAATTCCCGAGTGAGGATTATCGTGATCAGCCTTGGTCGAGTTCGATTACAACTATTGTCTGGCGATAGTATGTCATGGAAGAAGCGGGTCAACTCGGCCTGCTTTCTGTAAACATGGGGTCTTCACGGCTCCTGGGTCAACTCGGCCGCCATTCAACTCGACCGGGTCAATTCGGCCTGCTGTCATTTGCATCCTCGCCCCAACCTACGAAGATGGGCTGCGCCAGGAATGAACGGAAACACAATAAACGAATAGAGTTTGTTGGGTGTTGATTTAATAAGAAGTCCTTCAAAATGGTGGACAAAACATGAACTAATATAAAGGGCTACCCAATAATCCCTCAACGGATAACTGCAACTGCAGCTAGACTATGGTAACGGGACGTTTCGGGCCTACAATAATACAATGGCGCTGGGATAGCCGGACCAAGGTGCAGGGCAATTATATTTTAATTGTTTCCATGGTGCCGGAGTTTTAAGATTGAGGTCCTTTACCCTGTGAGATTTTCTGTAGTATAGGGTCGAAATAAGAGCAAGTTTGTTACCATCAGCTAATCATCACAGGTCTCTGAAATGTAAAAATTCCGTTTCTGTAGGTGGGGGCTGTGGATACAAATGACTGGGGCATAGATATATAACCATGCGGCACCATGGCCAAAACTGATGCTTTCCTTACTCATTTTCATACAACTTCGATATCCTAGTTTATTTGCCACAAGTAAGATTTAATGGCATGACTGAACTGCAAAAATACCGATACCTCACCAGGAGCTAGCTGTCCCTGGGGAATACTTATTAAAAGTCTATTTCTTAGCTTTTTCTGCCTCATATTTTCATTATTTTCCCTGACTTCGTTTGGCCCAATTGCTAAAGGAGTGAATTCGTGAGTTTGTGAGTGAGCGTGTGTGCAATTGAGCGAATGAGTATCAAGATAAGCCTGCATCGAAATGATTCCTTATCTAGAAAATTTTATCGCCGATGCAATGAATTGGTTTCAAAACTCAATGTCAGGTTAAAATCCCTTTCACATGAAGGCCTATCGGAACCAGAATTTTATGATGACTTAGTATACAAATTCAAAAAGATAAGGGGTATGTCTCATTTTTTGTTCAGCTTCGAAAAAGTAGTTTTTGTTCTCATTGTATTTTGTTCAGTGCTAGCACTAACCATCAAAATCAGGAAGTCATATGACTTCCAAGGTTTGTCAATTGGAAGTCATGCTGAAGGATAGATTTGGTTTCTTCCAGAATGTCCATATTTATATTGCTTTCTCCTTCATTAATGGGTGAAATACCATTATTACAACAAATTTAACTCATTATTTAAGTCAATATTCACTTTATAAATGGTAGGTTATGATAAAAATTTGTAGTCACTTTCTTCCTGGCATTCAGTTTTAAAAATCACAGACCCCCAGACTTCCACTAGTGGAAGCACTGTTTGTTTCTTTGTAATTTTAGTTAGAAATACATCAGTTGTTAAAGAAGACTGATTTCTGGCGCGGCAGATCGGAAGCGCGGTGCGGTTATGGCTTTCATACTAGACCTTTAAATACACGATTGGAAAACTCGAATGCGCCTGATCTACGGCTGCTCAAACGGGTCATGAAATTTGCAAATACACTTTTCGTCATTCGTTATTATTGAATAAAACACGTCTATCCGCAAATAACGGCGATTAAATTAAAAAGGAAACGAAGCTTAAATAAAGTTTATGTTCATAAAACGTCATTTAAAACTGTTTCTTTTCACAAATGGTAGATTGTGTTTATTATCCCCCATACAATAAAAACCCGGATGCAGGTCATGCATGCTCTGATATGTCTACGACAAACAATTCAGAGACGTTATTTAAGGCGAGAATTTAACAACAGTCGTACAAAGGCCTATTGCCCGTACAATTCAATCCGGCACTTTATCTGTATGTTTATTTAATGGTTTATATAAAAGATTAATAAGCATTCAGTATTGATTTAATAACTCGACTTCAAGCTATCCAAGGGTCAAACTCAACGTTTTATCGGCGAACTCGGAGTTTCGCTCTGCGCATGCTCACACTTAAATTTTGCTCTCAGAGATCAAAGGTCTTGGCTACCAAAAGCCGTATACGCAAAGCGTAACACACCAACATATCGACTTAATCTGATATTTCGATATTCAAACATTCCCTGTCTGTTCTCTCTTGCTTTCCATTTTCTCTGAATTGAAAACAATTTAAATAGCATTAATGATTGTTAATCATGAAAAAGGTGTTTTTGATCGACTGACAAGGTAAGCGTAATGATGACCTGTCGGATTCTCTGACCTTTCTGCTCCAGTCCAACCAGAAACTCGGAACTCCGAACTCGCTTATCATCATCACTATTATGTAACCTCTTCTACCCATGTTACCTTTTCTACTAGAGTTAGTGCAGTAACTAATTGGCTTTGTTCATATAAATTAGCTCCTACGAGGTTCCATAAGCCTGTTCCATAGGCCCTCATCCGCTTTTAGGGACCCGCAAAATATACTCAGAGGCAAAAGAAATTATACAGGTAACGCAGTCTCGATTTGTCTACAGATGTCAACATATCTGCATAACGTCTTGGCACTGTATATAAATACAATTTAGAGAAGCATTTGATTCCCTATGATTTTAATTCAAAGGGAGATAATATGAGACATGTAGCATTTCTAACTATGGTTGGAGACGTTTGATGGGAGTTTCAGATTAAATGGGGATGTGGTTTTACTCACAGACATTAGCGCAAGATATTCGTGAAGTGGAAAATGCCATGTGTCGTTTGCAAAACGAGTTTTAATTGGAACTATTGATTTTCAATTAAGGGCCATAACCTCATTATTCATGACTGCAAAACAGTTTGTGTTTTACAGAGCTAGACGTTTGTCAAAGTGACACTATTAATATGTCAACGCAGCCATTTACACGAAGCCCAGTGTTCAAAACCAAAATCTGCATACTTTTTATTGCCTCTGAGTATAGATTGGCTGCAAGGTGTTTCTGCGGCAAAACTGCTAGTAGCTGAAGAAGGACCTGAGTGGCATTATCTCTGGTTGGGTAAAAGTCTTACAAACTGAGAGACAACGTCCTGACATGCCTGAAGTTATTATTTACTGATCGAAGTTCCATAACTTTATTTATGTATAAAAAATAGACACTAGCCGACTAATATGAATATATTTAACTTACTAATTACCGTACACTGTCGGGACAGGTAATTAAGTTCTCAGGACTGGACATACTTTTCATCATCCCTGATGTTACTGATCTTTGTTAAGGCTTTAAGCTAGCCTTTACATGCGAACTGGCCCAATATGTTCTTACAGTAAAAAAGCGGTCTTTCAGCTCAGCATGTTGTAAACGCGGAAAACAAGAAATTGTCTCTGCAGAGGAAATTTCTTTTTTTTTTTTTTTAAGCGTTTACCACATGCTGATCATGCCTTCTGTGTTCATTCTGGACTCCCAATTACGCATGAAGGGCTTTATAGACTGTCTGGGTCAGATTAGTTGTCGATCGCTATTAAGATTTATTACGAACCGCCAGGTTGTTCATGCGAAATAGGAAGACCTACCGTACTGCGCAGGATTTGCTGTTCTGTTCTGTTCGTCAAATAAACTTGATGATGTGCATAATCACTGATTGATGATGTGCCTAATCATTGATCAGACTGTGCGAATTGCCGATCGAGTTTGCGCATCACTAGCGTCATAGATCTGCGAACTTGACATTTACTCGTAAATTTGTTGAACTCATTTGCGTTCCTCTTACAGCACTATTATACAAAGCCTCTTTGATTAAGTAGTACGTGAACGCCCCAGAGGGAAAATAACAGGTCTTGTCCTATCGATTGTTCCTGAACGCAACAATTCCTCATTCCAATAGTAACACTTCCTAGCCATAAATTCATACGAGGGAGCTAAATGTGTCAGCAAATGAGCGGCTTTGTGAGGAGAGCAACTGACTGGAGGCAGAGTCTGGAAAAAAGGTGTTGGAAGCATTGGGAATGCGCAATTCGCATAAAGTCTGCGAGAACTAGTTATTGTCTTGATGAACTCACACCCTGTTAACTATGTTTGCAAGGATATTACGATACAAAAAAGAGCTGTTACGAAACGAAAAAGACTCATAGTTACTAAACGACATGTGGACTTAAGACTCGAAAAAGAGCTGTTACGAAACAAAAAAGAGTCATAGTTACCAAACGACCTAGTCTTCAGGTCGTTTGGTAACTCTGACTTTTTCGTTTCGTAACAGCTGTTTTTGGTTTAAACATTTAATTCGAGAAATATTCTATGTACATGTACAACATACATTCTGACAATATCTATATAATAAGGATACGAACGGAAGCTAAAAGTTTATATAGATCTTCTCCTTAACAACTGTTTTTCGTTTCGTAACAGCCCTTGTATTTACATAGTTAAACGGGGGTGGAACTCGGCATACTCTGATACATCCGGTTGATCTGATGATGCAGCTAAAGATGCATCGCCCACAGGTCTGTTGACCTGTTTCCACATGTGTAACGTCACTTTTTGTTCACCACGGCCTAAATGGTCAAAATCTATAAAACGAAACAGAACGAATTCCGTTTTAGAAATCTTTACAAATTCTACTTTCGTATAAAACAGGTGCCCTCTGGGTTGGTTGGGGTGGTTGTGGTCGGGCGATGGTGCTGGTGCCGGGGCCGGGGCGTCTTTTCCCAAGGCTTATATTATTTTACTTTTATTTACAGATATATGCGCTGAGAAGAGCTAATATATTATCTAGAAATGGACGGGGAGGACCGTGACAAAACTACGTCACAGCCCTTGACTGACGGTAAACAAAATGGTCTGACGGACGGCAACACAGGCCCTGACGATATACAGCTGTGTGAGGTTGAAGTTGGCAAACATGTTAAAATTTACATGGAAGAGGATGAATTTGATCCTGAAACAGGAAGTTTCCTGGAGAAGATGTATCCTGATGACTCTCACATTCATGACGAGCACGAACTTGCCAAGCCGAGACTGAGGCCAACAAGTAAACTCCAGTAAGTTGTTCTAAACACTACTTTCGGTGAATGGCTACGCATTCATGGGGAGCCACTCTGCCATTTTCAGTTTTGCCGCCCTTATAGGGGGTTAGTTCTTAAAGTAAAGCATTTGCTCCCGTAGCACCAACGGGAGCAAATTCTTTCCTTAAAAGTAATCGCCATTTTCAAATGGTTTCGTCAGTCAGGGAAATAGGCAGAAAGTAACAAAAATTGTTGAAAAAAGGGCGGACTGATATGGGTCGCCTTTTGAATACATGTAAAAGACTAAAGGTGTATATAAACACCCTTATGGTTTTGTTTTGGTTTTGTTGCCTTATTGCACGAGAAATAACTACTTCTACAGAAAGGTAACTTCTTGACAAGAATGGCATTTGCTTCTTTTATAAGAGAATTTCTCAAATAAGTTGGGCAACTCTCTAAGGACAGAATTCGCTCCTTGAGAGTGAATTGTTTTGTTATAAGGATAGCCGACTTGTGGGAAAGGAGACGGCTGGTTCAGATCAGTAGTTGCTTCAATTAGATCCATGTTCCTAAAGCCCCCACATAACACGCATGACAAAATGTGCAGTGCCATTCCCATCTGAAAAAAAAAACACACACAAAAGAAACAACAACAAAAAAACAAGCTTCTGCAAGTAGGCAGCCAAAATATAACAAATGGTGTTCTACTCGTATGCTTGTAAAGGAGATCTGTGCTTAGTTTTTGCTTTGAAGAAACTAGTATTGATATTGTGATCTGGTGGTGCAGAATCCATGCTGAGTTGGAAAAATATAAAAATAAACCACATAGTGATAATTAAATACGCAAACAATGTCACAGCATGTTGATATAGCTTGTACATGTATTATGGATGTTCTGTTCCTGGAATCAGAAAATCAATGTTTAAATGAGCCGCAACACGAGAAAACCAACAATGTGGCATGTGCACCCAGCGATGAACCAGATCTGCCTGGGCATCCGCCCAGTCTGATCAGAGTTTCGCTGTCCACATGATGCTAGCTTAGACCCTTAGATACCCTTTAAGCGCACAGCGAAAAGTCTGTGCAGATTGGGCGAATGTGCAGGCTGATCTGAGTCTGCGCTGGGCGCGCATGCCAGTTTGTTGGTTTTCTCGTGTTGCGGTTCAAATGTATGTCACCGTGATTTGAGCACGTTTGCTACTAGAGTGATCATTTAACTATATTATCGTGTGATCAAATGGTGAAATGCTCGACAGTTTATTTCTTTTGGGAATAAGAACGTAGTTGGAATATTTTTAGTCTTTCACCCGACACCGATGCAGTTAAAAAGAAGAAAAAGAACCGGTTCACTTTTCAAGCATTTTAGAGGATTTTATTGCTTTTGCAAATCATAACTAATAGTGCTTTATGATTTAATACAGGACTCCAATGCCATACTGGTTATTTGTTTAAAGGGATCAGACGGATACGTCGCAGAATGGCTCATGGGGACAAATCCATAACGGATTTTTCGGTTTTCTCTGTCAATTTGTCTTGCTTATCAAAGTCACACCTTTCAGACCTCTTAATATCAGGGTGTCTAACTGGATAGCGAATTCATTACGTTGGGTATGCGTAGAATGTCTGACCATTGTAACTCATTAAGTTCTCGAGAGAGTTTTTTTTTTTTTGTTAGATTTCCGTCGCATATTTTATGTGATCATTTGAAATTACTGTAATATCTGTGGATGGTAGACCTGGGTAATAACATTGTTACTATCTTGATATTTGACTTATTTGAAGAAATTATATTATGAAGTTTAGCGTTGTGGCGCACAGGGGCTTTAATGATATTGGTTTGGGGTACAGAAACTGAAAGATACCATAATAATTATATATAATCTTTTGTTTACCCTAAACTATGATCCAAGCTGTGAATGTTTCAATTCTCATAACGATGTTCGCGCCGTACCTCAGCGGAACGTATCCATGGCCACAGTATGGGACACCGTGCGTCCGTCCATATGATTCAAGCTTCTGTGTGTGACATTTTTTTTTATATTGATTGGCATTAAATATAGGTACAGTAAAACATTAGGACTGTGCCGGGATTGTAAAATTGTGTTTTTGCTCTCCGCCTGCTGCGAGACACCGTTCGGTATAGGACATTGTTATGAAAAATGATCGCTCAGAAGTATCATTGTGAAGTTTATAACAATGAGTACTGTAACACTTTGTATAGAGACACGTTAAGTATTTATGGTAGTAGGTCTTTCTTCTTCGAATTGGGACAGTTCCATTTCATCTGTCAGTTGGTATGTCAATAAAGGGAGGACGAATTGCAACCTGTCACGGCACAGACTAGGCTGTTTAGGTGTATCTGGTTTGCATGTAACCATCTTTTCAGTATACTTAGACAATTTTGTCCCAGTAGTTGGAGTTGTAACTGTACCTTGTTAGGTCTTATAAATTATCGGGCTAATTTGTTGACAAGAAAACATATGTAACAAATATTAGCTATTAGCATCTACCATTAGAGTGAAACAAGTGTATCTGAGCCGCGACACGACAAAATCAACAATGTGGTCGTGCGTCCAGCGCAGACTCAGATCAGCCTGGGCATCCGCCCAGTCTGATCAGAGTCTTCGCTGTCCGCATGAAGGTAGCTTAGTCCCTTTGCTACCCTTTAAACGCTTAGCAAAAAGTCTGATCAGACTGGGCAAGTGCCCAAGCTGATCTGAGTCTGCGCTGGGCGCACGACCACATTGTTGGTTTTCTTGTGTCGCGACTCATTTGTGCATACAGTGTAAACTCATATCAAACTGCTCATGAGCAGGCTCTGTATTGTTTTGATAAGAATTGCTACGGGCTTACCCTGTCTGGTCAGAACGTATACTGGTTGCCTTTCGTACGAAGACCTGTTGTTCTTTTGGGCGATTTGTTCTGGGTCTGACTTCTCTATTCATGTATGGAGGCTGGTCTGTGCTTGACAGAGCTCCAGAAAATTGAGAATTTTTTAGGAAAATAGGGGGGTGCAGGGGGCTAATTTTTCTTATTTCTCAACGAACACATACGCTTTGACTCTTCATTAGTACCGTCTCGGCAAGAAGAATATGGGAGTAACATGTATCCTAAATTATCCCTATTATCCCCTTTTATATGCAGCAATGGCATGTTATTAAGGCCCAGGCCTGAATTCTCAATGCTTTTGTTGCATTGCCCTGAGGTTTCAGAGCGGCAGTCAGGAGACCTTAGCATTTGCGTGGCACCGTAGTACTTTATAAGAAGTCGAGCAATGAAGTCGTTATGTAGACGGAGCATTTTCTTATATGCATTCTGATAGTGAATGGATATGCAGATTTGTTTGTGCTAATGTTAAATCAATACAACTAAGCGCTAAACGGCAGTCGTAATAGGATGATAACTGATGTTGCAAAATCATGATATCTCTCTGGTAAGTCACAAAGGCAGTTTGGATTACAGTAAACAAACTCGATAATGGAATAATTTGATTAGTTTCTTGTTCGGCGAGAAGAAGGATACAAATTTTATTACATGGGCGACACTTTCTTAGAAAGCATGGCGGCATGCAGATATACGGCGGTCCAAATGAGATATATTATGAAAGTGAAATTTTAAGGGTTCAATTTATTTCCCCATGATAATGAACATTAAGATGGAAAGAGGACAAATTGAATATTCAAGGCAAAAAGTTGACTATCTGCTTGTTCAGTGCATTTATGTCCTTGCTTAAAAGTCTATGCGGAGCTTTGAGAAATAAGACCTATTCATGTATATTAGTCTGTGTAATCATACCTATTGATATATCTGGCAGATAAAAAAGTAGGGCTATTCCAGCGGCACATATATACCCTGCTTTATCATGGAAGTGACCCCCCCGCGGCACATATATACCCTGCTTTATAATGGAAGTGACCCCCCCGCCCCCCGTGGCCTGATACTTCTTCTGTGTCAATACTTCTTCTGTGTCACTTGCCGTTTCACTGATTTTGTCCGATATTTTAAGCACTGTTTATGTCAATCATTGCATATGGCTTTACATTGTCAGCATCTTATGGTTATGTTATTATATTTCCTCCGTGCATGATTTCAGAAGCCAGCTGGGTCATGCGAGTATGATCATTTTGGCATAAAACGGATTCTTTTCTGAGGATGCGGAGAGCTGCATTTTTGGTACAGTATAACAGTAGTTGTTAAAGTCTCAGAGACATTATTCCATACCAGCTGACACAATAATTATGATACGAAATCAAACTAACTGAGGAAACTTATGAATTATTAAGAATGATTGACTTGGCAAAGATGATATTATTGGCTGCAAATGGTATTAAATCAATGAACGACTCTTACATGTATTGTAGTATACACGTGTCCTAACAAGTTCGGCAGTTTGGCATTCAATTTGATTGTGTACAAATATTCTGGATATAATTTTCAAAGATAGTCTTGATTTTCACAGCAGTTGATTATATCGTTATTCTGTTATTATTCCAGTGTGTCAAACATGGATAGTCCAGAGCATCGTGTGTAGACATCCGATGACCCTTTGATGACCTTTGTATTTCTTGGATGTTAGACATATTAGATGATTCTTATTGTGTTATTTGAATCGGTTTTACATACCGGCAACTATTAAGTCAAGGTTATGGTATTAAATAAAAATAAATATCCTTAGCGAAAATAATAACACAAATAATAATGAAAATATTGTATCATCAGCATCAGTACACATTCCGCAAAACACGATTTCGTGAAATTCTAGTATCAAGACGTCAGGGATGGTATTGTTATTTTATTGATAACCGTTGTTCTGAGGCAAGTTATGCACATGCTTACCACATCATACTGGAACTGATTTTTTTTTTCGAATCTTTTGAGCTTGACTGTCAGTAATATCGGAAAAAAGAGTCGGGATGCCATGTCTCCCGAAGTTAAAATAAAGAGAGCAATTGGAATGCCCATGGCATGAGTCGCCCTCATAGTCGTTTCTGATGTATTTAGCTGCATGAGGCATGGTATATACATAGTTTGCGACCGTCAGAGGCCGGGCAGGTCTCATGCTACGATCGCAAGAACAGATTTTCATCGACGCATTTTTGCCGGCGACGGTCACTTCAGATATCACTAGAGACGACAAATCAGCTAACAAAACAATTGTGGTTAAAGCTGTACTAATTATAAGATGCATTTTACCTGCTTTAGATTTTACGTTGGGTGTTCAATAAGTAATGGAGACACCTTTGTAGATTAGTTGATTTTATACAGAAATAAGTATCATTCATGTAACACCAAAGAGTGTCTTTGGAGCTTTCGAATGCATGTTTGAGGTCGATATTTTAACGTGTTACTATAGCAGGATAGGACGTCACGTTCATCCCGGGTACCACGTGTGATTTTTTTCGACGTCATTTTGGTAAGGAGGTGTTTTTTATTATGCTCATTATGTACGATATGTAAAGAGATATTGAAAATTTAGGAACACTTTCCGTTAAGGTTAGGTTTCGGCTTTAGAAACACGCATCTAATGATTGTTAATGAAAGTGTTCTGAAATCTGGCATTAATTTAAGCTAAAGCAGGGGTCAAAACAATTGATTTTTAGGGAACTTGGCATTTTATTCCGTGATTTCCAGTATTATGCTTAAGTTAATTGATCGGTTATCAAGAACAGGATAATTTTGGTTCATTCTGCTATATACTTTTTTCAAGACTCTGCTTCTTTAAGTGCAATGACGTCTCTCTTCTGGTCCCTCCCGATGAAAATCGGCGGAAAACGTCAAATTTTGGTCGATCAAAAGGTTTGAGTGCAAGGCATAAATAACTGTACATTTCTTTTAGTATCTGAGACTTGCATCTAGCCATCATACAATAACAAACCTTTATCCATTCTTTGTTACTTATCAGCAGCATATACCGGTATACATGGAAATATGCAAAAATTTAGAGACTAAACCTTTAGAAGTTTAAGGCATCGTTGCCATGGCAACGGTATTCCTAAAAAGTACTTAAGAACTTAACCATGTGTCATATGCTTGCTTCTTACGTTTTATATATCTGGAATACTGTTTTTATACATAGCTAATGAAATAAATGCTAATTTCCATTACTTAATGAACACCCCTCGTATAATGTAAAGAAACAAAAAATAAAAATTAGTCATGAAAACCTTCATATACTGTATTTTCTTTGATTGTGGAATTGTAAGTGCATTACATGATTAGTCACCGGATTAGGCGATATTACATGCGCACGTGCAATATTCTACTTACCTTTTCAGCTAATGAGAGTTGACTTTGGTCTTTCGAAACTAATTTGATTGCCATGCAGATTATGTGGACAATCAGTTATTTGTTAAGCTTCAGTCAATAGAACTCGTATGCTTATCCAATATTAGAATAACATTTATGGTCTTGCACAAAAGAGACGCAAATTGGAATAAACGAACAAGGACTATCCATATAAACCTGCATGCATGTAGTCTTAATGCAGCATATAGGGTTGTATGTAGGAGAATTATAAAGGCAACGTCGATATGAGAATTGAAATACTACTACTACTGTTTGCTCACCGACAAAAAATCTTTTGTTTGTAGAAAATATACAATAAACATATGTGTTCAGTCTTTTTGCGGGTGCATAAGCCTGACAGAGCTTTGATATTGCTGGTTTGTCCCTGGAGCAGCTCAGATGTAAACGTTTGTTGACTGAAGAGCAAGCGAAATATCCAAGACTACTTGACGCTGTTATTCAGTCGCTTCAAGCCGGGCCGCGTAGCGCAATCGGTAGGGCACCTAGCTCATAAGTCAGAGGTCCTGGGTTCGATACCCGGTCTGGCCTCATACTTACGTTTCTCCTATCGCTGATTCAAGAAGGGCAGTTGTCAGTTACTGGCGAAAGTATGTGCAGTTAGTACTGGTTAACCGCTCAGGAGGTCTAAGCCTGTCCAGGGATAGTGTGGTTAGGTTAACTGGCCGTCCCGATATGACCATAGCTGTATACTGTGAACGTAAAGACACAAATTAGTCAACCAATCAGTCGCTTCAAGAGATGTGAACTCAATGTACACAGTGTATAGGTTTGAAAAAAGGTTGGTAACTGCCATATTTGATGTGGTCTCAGAACATTATAGTACAGAGTCATGCAAGAATGAGCAAAGCATAAAATGTGAGCCTCCGCAGCTCATACAGGTTTGTGTTTTTCACAAAGGTTCCACAAAGAGTTCCTATTAAGGTTGTAAAATTGTTCTTAGTTAAAAGACAGCAGTTAAAGCTTATGTTTCCCTGGAGGTTTTGCCCGACACTAGTATACCCTACATACGTCTGATTGTCTCCAGAGTCACCACAAATCAAAGATTGAAATTCTGACCTAATATTATTTCAGTTGCTTTCGGTTTAATCTATGATACGCCGTTAACGATAACCGTGACACTTAAAAATTTGCCCAATTTTTTGACTGTGCATAAAACCTACATTTGTATAAATCACTCTTGGATCAGAATTAGTTAAAATAATGAAAGGTCTGCCAGTTTCAAGGATCTGCATGCCGACGCACTGACATACCCTTAACGTGATTAAGAATGTATTTAGATGTCTTACTTTAGCAGAGACCTGTGCATGCCCAGGCAGCGTGCGCAGACTAGTCCCAGTATATGCAGTTTATGGATTAAAACTGTCTAGGTGAACTACAAAATGTGTACACTGACACTTTGCATTTATGTCGTAAGAACATGGTTCCCATGTGAAATCGCAGTGATTCGTGCCAGCTCTTGTGTTCATCTAACGGGAGGTCAAATGTTTTATTTTATATTTGTGCGTGGGGGTGGGGGTGCTATCGGTTTCGCCATCATTGATTTGGTTGGTTGATTTGATGCTTAACGTCCACGGTAAACAACTAAGGTCATGTCGGGACGGTCAGTTAACCTAACCACACTATTCCTGGGCAGGCTTAGACCTCATAAGCGGTTAACCAGTACTAAGTGCACATACTTTCGCCATTAACTGACAACTGCCCTTCTTGAATCAGCGGAAGGAGAAACGAAAGTATGTGGCCAGACCGGGATTCGAACCCAGGACCTCTGACTTACGAGTCAGGTGCCCTACCGATTGCGCCACCCGGCCCGGCTCCGCCATCATTGATAATCGGTCAGTTAGATATCAGTGAACTGTTTTTGAAAGGCACTTAAGGTATAAGGCTTTAAAGAAACCGTTCAGCTACTTTTATTACACAAAAATTAGAAACTGTACGTTTGCTGACCCAATGGAAATGTTATATGTATGTTCCACAAATTTGCTAATAGCGTAATATTGAATGGGAACCTGGCAATTTTCAAAAGGCATAATGCATGAGGGTTGTTTCACTTTGAGTAACTCTCATGACCAGCACCGACCAAAGTAGGGCCTGCAGTTTTACTTTCGAAAGATCGCCTTGTACAAACTACAATCTTACTGTTAAAAAAAAAAAAAAAAAAAAAAAATATATATGTATATAGCTACCATATATATATATATATATATATATATATATATATATATATATATATATATATATATATATATATATATATATATATATATATATATATATATATATATATATATATATATATATATATAGGGAGAAATGAGACAAACATCAAACAAAAATCTTCCCGGTAGCACTGGATCCAACAAATGGATTCAAAATGATTGAAATAAGTATATGGTAGGATTAAATCATCAACAGTGCAAAACAATATTTACTGAGCGCTTTCGGCTTTCGCCTTCTTCAGAGTTTACAGGTACAAGAAAAAAATCAAAATTTCAACATTTCTACAGGTAAATCAAGAAAAAACAAAATAATCATGAAAACGTTTCTCAATTTACTATTCAAATTCACATTAAACGACCAAAGAAATTGAAAAAAGGTCGTTTAACAAAGCAAAATTGCTACAAGGCGGCCGTTTCACGGCCCCAGTTCGAATTTGAAATTGCAAATGGCTGCCAAAATGAGAAAAATCGTATTATGCGATTTGTAGCGGTGTATTTATAGCGATATACATACATTCTGTATACTGGCCATTCAGCTATGATGCAAAACTCACCATAATGAAGGAAAAAGAGAATTTTACATGTAATTACATCGCTACAAAAGCAAGAGTGGAACACTGTATGTCTGGAATAATGCAAGATGCCCCTGCAGAAATAGACTGAAGGTGGGACCGAGGCTAATCTCCTTTGTTAATGCCGCTTGGATTCAAAGTGTTAAGACGACGTATCCAGTAGCTCTCACGACTTTTTCTGGCATTGTCTTTCCACTCTGAATTGCTTTCTAAGCAGCAAACAGAGGCATGACTGAGAAAGTCATGTCCTTGCAAGCAAAAGTGCTCAGCGGTAGGAGATCTTTCAAATCTCTTGTGTCTCCAGTCATCTCTGTGACCATTCATTCTGATATTCAGAGGGCCCTTGGTTTCCCCAACATACTGCTTTCCACACTTGCCACAAGAGATCAGATACACAACATTCTGTGTCCTACAATTGGTGTCACCTTTAAGCTTGACACGAGCACCACTGGACGATGTGGCTGTCTGAGAGGGGGTTATCATTCTACAGGTCTGACATCTTGATCTGCCACAGGGTTTACATTCTCCAAGAGGTTCGTCATCGGTCGGATCTGGCTTCAGTCTAGCCCGCACAAGATGGTCTTTGAGGCTTTTTGGTCGCCTGTAGGCCATGATTGGCTTCTGCGGGAAGACTGTGCTCAGATGGTCTGATGAGTCTATGATGGACCAGTGTTTGTCGACGATACCCCTGGCTTTAGGAAGGTCTGGATGATATGTCAAGACAAATGGCAGAACAGCTTTGTTTGCTGTCGGCTTGGGCTTGTACGACAAAAGATTTTGTCTTTCCATGTGCCTGACCTTCTCTATGGCTTGGTCAATTACCTGCTTTTGGTAACCCCTTTGTTTGAGCTGTTCACAGAGATCCTTTGATCTTTTCTCAAAAGTCTCATCATCCGAGCAGATGCGTCTGATGCGTAGTGCAAGACTATATGGTATATTCTTGCTACAGTGAGGAGGGTGGCAGCTTGTGGGCAAAAGATACTGGTGGGAATCTGTAGGTTTAGTGTAGAGGTCTACAGCAACCTTGTCGTCAGCAAGATGTGACATCGTGTCTAAAAAGACATGTTTGTCATTGGAGACCTCTGCAGTAAACCTAATGGTTGGATGGAAGCTGTTTGCTGTTTCGAGAAATGCTTTAAGAGTTTCTCTGCCATGAGTCCACTTCATGTCAATGTCATCTATAAACCTGAGCCATGAAAATGGTTTCAGGATTACTGACTGCAGTAGTCGTCTTTCAAGCCTACCCATAAATATGTTGGCATACGATGGAGCCATTTTTGTTCCCATGGCCGTCCCTTGAATTTGCAAGTAGTGCTTACCATTGAACTCAAAATTATTGCATTTGAGAACAAGTGTAAGCAGATTGATCAGAATCTGTGTTGGGGGATCTTTGACAGCCCGTGACAGTTTGACAGGGAACATTATATTTCAGAGGCTGAGAGGCAACTGAATGATTCCACCTTCTACAAGGCACTGGATCATGACCCCACTCATGAATTTGCCAAGAAGGTAACTGATGCTGTTAGCGAAATGCTGAATGGAGACCACATAAGTGAGAAAAATGCCATATATCTGACTGTAGACCAACCAAAAGCAGGCCGTTTTTACCTCCTACCCAAGATACATAAAGCCGGAAACCCTGGACGTCCCATAGTGTCTGCCAATGGACACCCTACAGAAAAAATATCAGAATTTGTGGACTTACATCTTCAGCCCCATGTGCAGAACTTACCATCTTACTTGCAGGATACCACAGACTTCCTGAGAAAACAAGATGCTATGGGCCAACTCCCACCTGAAACTCTTCTTGTTTCGATGGATGTCACATCCCTGTATACAAATATACCACATGAAGATGGTATCAAGGCATGTGAAGAGGTTTGGGAAGCACGGGCTGTCAAAGATCCCCCAACACAGATTCTGATCAATCTGCTTACACTTGTTCTCAAATGCAATAATTTTGAGTTCAATGGTAAGCACTACTTGCAAATTCAAGGGACGGCCATGGGAACAAAAATGGCTCCATCGTATGCCAACATATTTATGGGTAGGCTTGAAAGACGACTACTGCAGTCAGTAATCCTGAAACCATTTTCATGGCTCAGGTTTATAGATGACATTGACATGAAGTGGACTCATGGCAGAGAAACTCTTAAAGCATTTCTCGAAACAGCAAACAGCTTCCATCCAACCATTAGGTTTACTGCAGAGGTCTCCAATGACAAACATGTCTTTTTAGACACGATGTCACATCTTGCTGACGACAAGGTTGCTGTAGACCTCTACACTAAACCTACAGATTCCCACCAGTATCTTTTGCCCACAAGCTGCCACCCTCCTCACTGTAGCAAGAATATACCATATAGTCTTGCACTACGCATCAGACGCATCTGCTCGGATGATGAGACTTTTGAGAAAAGATCAAAGGATCTCTGTGAACAGCTCAAACAAAGGGGTTACCAAAAGCAGGTAATTGACCAAGCCATAGAGAAGGTCAGGCACATGGAAAGACAAAATCTTTTGTCGTACAAGCCCAAGCCGACAGCAAACAAAGCTGTTCTGCCATTTGTCTTGACATATCATCCAGACCTTCCTAAAGCCAGGGGTATCGTCGACAAACACTGGTCCATCATAGACTCATCAGACCATCTGAGCACAGTCTTCCCGCAGAAGCCAATCATGGCCTACAGGCGACCAAAAAGCCTCAAAGACCATCTTGTGCGGGCTAGACTGAAGCCAGATCCGACCGATGACGAACCTCTTGGAGAATGTAAACCCTGTGGCAGATCAAGATGTCAGACCTGTAGAATGATAACCCCCTCTCAGACAGCCACATCGTCCAGTGGTGCTCGTGTCAAGCTTAAAGGTGACACCAATTGTAGGACACAGAATGTTGTGTATCTGATCTCTTGTGGCAAGTGTGGAAAGCAGTATGTTGGGGAAACCAAGGGCCCTCTGAATATCAGAATGAATGGTCACAGAGATGACTGGAGACACAAGAGATTTGAAAGATCTCCTACCGCTGAGCACTTTTGCTTGCAAGGACATGACTTTCTCAGTCATGCCTCTGTTTGCTGCTTAGAAAGCAATTCAGAGTGGAAAGACAATGCCAGAAAAAGTCGTGAGAGCTACTGGATACGTCGTCTTAACACTTTGAATCCAAGCGGCATTAACAAAGGAGATTAGCCTCGGTCCCACCTTCAGTCTATTTCTGCAGGGGCATCTTGCATTATTCCAGACATACAGTGTTCCACTCTTGCTTTTGTAGCGATGTAATTACATGTAAAATTCTCTTTTTCCTTCATTATGGTGAGTTTTGCATCATAGCTGAATGGCCAGTATACAGAATGTATGTATATCGCTATAAATACACCGCTACAAATCGCATAATACGATTTTTCTCATTTTGGCAGCCATTTGCAATTTCAAATTCGAACTGGGGCCGTGAAACGGCCGCCTTGTAGCAATTTTGCTTTGTTAAACGACCTTTTTTCAATTTCTTTGGTCGTTTAATGTGAATTTGAATAGTAAATTGAGAAACGTTTTCATGATTATTTTGTTTTTTCTTGATTTACCTGTAGAAATGTTGAAATTTTGATTTTTTTCTTGTACCTGTAAACTCTGAAGAAGGCGAAAGCCGAAAGCGCTCAGTAAATATTGTTTTGCACTGTTGATGATTTAATCCTACCATATATATATATATATATATATATATATATATATATATATATATATATAAAGACATTCGATATTGATGCTGTCTTGCCGGTAACTTTGTTTATGTTTGCATATGTGCCAGTTTCTGGAGTTGCTCATGACTCTTATGTTTGAAGACTTGATTTGATTTGAATCGTTTGTAAAAACGAGGAATTATGAAACCTACTAAGGCGGTGAAATCACCTTGCAGTACATGTATGTCCAGTCTCTGCTTCTTTGAAGTTAGATATTACAACTTTATATCTTGTTTCGCTTGAAGGAAAATGCTTGTACCGACATCAACCTTGGTGTATAACTGAGCCGCGACATGACAAAACCAACAATGTGGCTGTGCGCCCAGCGCAGACTCAGATCAGCCTGGGCATCCGCCCAGTCTGATCAGAGTCTTCGCTTTCCGCATGGAGGTAGCTTAGACCCTTAGCTACCATTTGAGCACTTAACGAAGAGTCTGATCAAACTGGGCGGATCGCCAGGCTGATCTGAGTCTGCGCTGGGCGCACAACCACATCGTTGGTTTTGTCGTGTCGCGGCTCAATAATGATGACACGGCTTGAGATTCTGTTGTTATTGATAAAGGAAAAGGGTCTGTTGTGTGCATTTGGTGTGGGACACGAATCAGCAGTCCGTATTTTTTTCCAGAAAGACATTGATAATAAACTGGAGCTCGTCTTTCGTACCAAACATACATGTACATGTATTATTGCTAAAAGCAAAACAAGTGAATTTAATCATCGCTAATAGAACTACCTCTGGGTTTCTGTTGTGTCTTAAAGTGCTTGTAGATTTGCCATAAATAAATATTGAGCTTTTAGAAGAACGGCTGTTGTCTTAAGAGAGTTTTGTGTGTAGAATTTGACTTGTAAACATATTGTATCATCCAAACTCTTTACATTGCTCTATTTCCCAGCAGTCGTCGTGACGAGGGCGTTAAATTCTCCGATTGGTATATGCGTCTGCATGTGCGTGCGACCTCGCGTAAGAAATCTGTTAGTCTCAATTTAAGGTTTTTGTCAGCGGTGCCATTTTTGGCAAGGCGCGGGGGATGACATCTGGTGTTTTTTCAACACCTTCTGATTAATTACACATTGTCTTTAAGGAATACCAACTTGACACTATTTCTGATACTTTTATTATAATTATTAACTGCGTATGTGAAGGACATGCTAGCTACCTAGGGATGATAACAAATTTATCTGCAGATGGTTTGGTACTTAATCTTTGTCAGTTGAGGAGAGTGGCCTGGAAGTATATATTGAAGTACATGTATATTGCTACAAAATCGAAACGACGTGACAAAAACTGTCAAGTCAGTTAAGACATATTTTTTTTACATTTCTGGACACACTGGAATGCGCAATGTCAGCGATTCTTGATATTTTTCAACTTAGTTTGGTGTATATTACATTCCAAGAAATGCATGAGAGAAAAGGCAAAGAGAAATTATATGTATCGATACACTGAGCATTTTTGCACATTTAGAATATCGAAACTTAGAGAGTTTAAATAAAATTTAAACTCTCTAAGTTTCGATATTCTAAATGTGCAAAAATGCATGTTGCACATTTAGAATATCGAAACTTAGAGAGTTTAAATAAAATTTAAACTCTCTAAGTTTCGATATTCTAAATGTGCAAAAATGCATGGCGCGAAGTTAAAATATAATTCACTAACGGGAGATTTTACTTACAAAATCATTTTACATGTCATAGAATACTGGTGACGATAATAGTATGGCTATGGAGAAGAGGAAGTGCAGTATATATCCGGAAGACTTACCTTTGTCTGCATTCAGGCAAGGATGTTAAAGTCAAGGATATCGTCATGTACATGAGGAACAGTATAAACCTGGTGTGATGAAAGTTGTGAAATATTTTGACTCATTAGATGACTGTACAAATGTAACAAAGTAATGTAGAATAATTAGGAGAATATCAAGAGGTACACTGGTTATTCAGTTGGTCGTGTTAGTGAAGATGACAGTTTTATTTAATGAAGTGAAGTGAACTAGGCTTGTAAAGTATTTTCTTGCCACGGAAATGGATTCAACGGAAAATATCATCGTGAAACAATATCCCGAGGATAGTAATATATATTCAGGTCATTGCTTAGACAAACCGAGAATAAAGCCTCGTAGTAAATTTAAGTGAGTATACTAGTAGTGTTCATAGGTGTTAAATCTGTTTCAATCTTTGCATAGGTATTTTAAGTCTTTTATGTGAAGATTGTAGCATATCTGTACGACAGTACATAGACAGCCATTGCACTTCTGAGGCGTCAATACTAACTTCTGCGTCGACAAAAGGTTTTTGTTTTACGGAATAACAGGGGAAGCACGTGCTCAGTTAGTCATCCTGCCCGGCGTAAAACGCAGTTTCATGATTTGTTTTCGAACGAAACGCGTTATTTAAATGCTTCCCTAAAAATATTTACGCGTGAATCCGGTAGGCAGTCTTCCACCATCTGGTTTAACCTTCAGCACCTGGTTTGGTTGTTAAAGGCTGAGTCCATTGTAAATTTCAGAAATTATGTCGCCTTTCTGGTTCATTTGTCCGTTTGTTCAGTCGAAATCCGTATTTTAGATATTTGAGGATAGTATTGCTTATATCATATGAGCCGCGACACGAGAAAACCAACAAAGTGGTTGTGCGCCCAGCGTAGACTCAGATCAGCCTGGGCATCCGCCCAGTCTGATCAGAGTCTTCCCTGTCCGCACGGAGGTAGCTTAGACCCTTGGCTACCTTTTAAGCGCAAATCAAAGACTCTGATCAGACTAGGCGGATGCCCAGGCTGATCTGAGTCTGCGCTGGGCGCACGACCACATTGTTGATTTTCTTGTGTCGCGGCTCATATCACTTGTATCATAATAAATTATGTAGAAACGTATAAGCTCATGTTTATTACGTCAAAGTACACTTTTTCAGTGTTACTTTTTTACATGATAATGAGAAGATTAACATTTATGCATTTTATTTCACATATAGCTCCAAGCGTAACAATGAGATAATCATTGTGAATCACTTTCCATACTGATAATCCACGGCACATGATAAGAAACATTTTTGTCAGTATCAACGGCGAAATACGCGTTTTAATGTTTTTAAAGCGCAGGCGGTCAAAGAACCAAATCATAAATTCGAAAATATTGACAAGTCCGAAATATTTAGATACACTTACACATGGACCCCTAAAAGGAACTCTGATCATCAGGTATTTGCGAATAATAAGCATCGCCATATCACTGTATCTAAAGGATGACTCAGTGAAAATGAAAGCTCGGTAAATGAGGACTCTGTTATGTTTCGGCCGGGGCCATTAAGTCGGAAGCAAATTTAGAAACGGCTACATTGTAGGGATATATGAGACGATGGTGTCTTCCGTAGAAACTTATAAAAGTTGACACAGGAAATGGTTTTGGATCAGCCTCCGTCCGCTCAGTCTATTCCAATATTCAAAAGCGAATGTTTTCATGGGTCTGTGCTGTCAGCTGGAGATGCTGTTATGAGTCTGCCTTTTATGCCCAGAATACGTTTTCTCAAGTATTGACATATTTGTTTGTTTTCAGCACATTCTTTTACACCACCAAGTAAATTCCCGTACAGATCAGCAGACTCCACACCTTACTTCATACTATTGAGCAGTCCTTCTTTTGAGGTTTCTTTTTAAAGGCATTTTCATTGACTTTGAAAGTGACGATACTTTAATCTTTATTTCAGTTCTGCCCAGCTGTTCGTGAAGAACATTGTAGAACACATAGTCTTCCGTCTCTTCACAATTACTCTCATTATCACCGAGTTCGTTATCGTCATCATCGACATTGCTATCAACTCAGATGGACATATTCCTCACCTTAGTCTTGTTTCAAAAATTATCATGGGGTATTTCGTCGTGGAAATACTGCTCAGGCTGTTTTACAAGGGGTAAGTGTTGTTTTTGACAGCACCCGCACTTATACATAAAAATGACATCACTCTTTAGCAACAGGACAATCATTCAACAGACTTTTCTTCCTTATAATATTATGTTTACATTATTTACCCTTTCATATTCTTGAAGGCTTGTACAAATGCTGGATATAAAGATGGGTTTTGGTGAGATTTTTGTAAAATAATTTCTGTTCTTTTAATGAGGCCTTCGTGTGGGTCACTTAAATCAACTAAAATAACAGCTCGGTCCATAAAAAGGGTGAAGGTATTCCGTAACCTCGTGGCTATAACTGCAGTGGCTGTTAGAGACCTGCGCTATCTTGAGCAGAGACTATGAAAGATTGAGGCCATCTGTCTCCTGTCGCTGCCTTAACCTTCCCTGATGCGTAAAGATAAGCATTTGCTATTAAGTTGCCAAGGTTTGGAGAGATTTTTTGCTGGCTGGCCCATTGTGTCTCAAACCTGCGAGCCGAGCACGTATGACCACTTGACCTCGGCGCCTCTCCGACCATACTGGTGCTATACTGGTGCTATAAGACATGATGAGCAGGCACTTGACAAATTATGTTAGCAGATGTGCTACGAACAAACTCCTTGCCTGTGGTATTTTCTCTTTTACAGTTTTTACTTTCTTATTCCAGGGAACTATTTTTCCACAGTTGGATGGACATTTTGGATATGGTCATTGTTGTCGTTACATTCGTCATAGACATTGCCTTTAGTAATTATGCAAGGTAGGCGGACATACGTATTTAACAAATTAATAATGGGTAAAGACATTCAAATGGATAATAAATCTATTACAATGGCATTTTTTGGTTTTTATTTCGATAAGATCTATATGAATATGCTATTTTACACAACTTAGTGCAAAGTTGCTTTATTTTGGTAATGTAATAATTCGGATGTAAGTCAGAATCTCCCCTCTTGTGTGACCCCCAAATACTTGAATCAGTCCTCTTTAACGCTGCGGTAAGGGTTCCAATTGATCTAACTTTGTGGTTAGATAGGAGAGGTAAGAAACCCGTCTTATAACCAGATAAATACAGAATGAAGTTCCCATATACTGGAAGTATTCACAGATCTCTATCGAAATAACCATTAAATTGAAACAAAACCTGAAACAGTGCCAGTTTTGTTGACAGAAACTTCTTGATAACTGCAGCAGTGCTTCGATATTACTATTTCATTTGTTAAACTGAAGTACTTTTTTATTTATCATTGATATTTAGAACACCTTCTAAATATCATATGGATAAGTGTGCTTTATAACGTGTAATAATTATTACAATAGCTGGATAATGATTTGGATTTGTTTCTGAAAGAGAGAGAGAATCACTACCAACTAATTGTGTGCACCACGGCGGAGGGTGAGGGTGAAGGTTTGGGCCCAGTAAAACCGTTTTAAACCCCCAGTAGTTATAACTGACCGTCCCAAGGCGGTACTTTCGTTGCGGTTGCATTTGTTTTATGTTCGTTGCTGTTTAATTTATTGTGTTCTCATTTTAACCCTTCTATAATAAAAATAGAAAATAGGTAAAAATAGTTGTTAAATGTTTTCGTATAATTTGCTTAGTCGGTTACAGGTTGGTCTAAATTATTTAGTTCAGTAAAGATAGCTGAGTTGCCACCTTTTTGGGAAAGAGCTGCTGACTCGGCTTATCACTTGTAATTTATTAGCTCACCTGAGCCTTTAGGCTCATAGGTGAGCTTATAGTATAGCCAGGCATCTGTCGTCCGTCCGTCCGTCCGTCGTCCGTCAACATTTTCAAACATCTTCTCCTCCGAAACTGCTGGGCCGATCAAAGCCAAATTTTATATGGAGCCTCCATGGGTTGGGGGAACGAAAGTTTGTCCGGGGTATCTGGGTCACATGACCAAGATGGCCGCCACGCCCATATATATGGTAAAAACCCTTCAAAAATCTTCTTCTCCAGAACCAAAAGGCCTATGACCTTGATACTTGGTATGTAGTATCGGGCATGCGGGCCCATCATAGTTTGTACAAATCATGACCTTGCGGTGACCTTGACCTAATTTACGGCATGGTCAACTTTGGAACGTTAGGCTTTTATAGGGGAAAACGCTTAAACGGTGGATTTCTCAGAAACTATTTAAGTCTAAGGTACAATACTTGGTATACATGGTCGACTAAATGACCAGATGAAGATAATATGTCACCAAAGGTCAAGGTCATTCCGTCGGACCATCCGTCGTCAAGATTTTCAAACATTTCTCCTCTGAAACCACTGGGCCGATTAAAGCCAAATTTCATATGGAGTCTCAGTGGGGTGGGGGAATGAAAGTTTATACCCGGGGTCTGGGTCACATGACCAAGATGGCCGCCACGCCCATATATGGTAAAAACCCTTCAAAAATGTTCTTCTCCAGAACCAAAAGGCCTATGACCTTGATACTTGGTATGTAGTATCGGGCATGCGGGCCTATCATAGTTTATACAAATCATGACCTTGCGTTGACCTTGACCTAATTTTTTCGGCATGGTCAACTTTGGTATGTTAGGCTTTTATATGGGAAAACGCTTAAACAGTGGATTTCTCAGAAACTATTTAAGTCTAAGGTATAATACTTGGTATATATGGTCGACTAAATGACCAGATGAAGATATTATGTCACTAAAGGTCAAGGTCATTCCGTCGGACCATCCGTCGTTAAGATTTTCAAACATCTTCTCTTCTGAAACCACTGGGCCGATTGAAGCAAAATTTCATATGGAGTCTCAGTGGGATGGGGGAACGAAAGTTTGTACCCGGGGTCTGGGTCACATGACCAAGATGGCTGCCATACCCATATATGGTAAATACCCTTCAAAAATCTTCTTCTCAAGAACCAAAAGGCCTATGACCTTGAAACTTGGTATGTTGCATCGGGCGTGCGGGCTCATCATAGTTTATACAAATGATGCTCTTGCATTGACCTTGACCTAATTTACGGCATGATCAACTTTGGTACGTACGGCTTTTATATGGTCAAACTCTTAAACAGTGGATTTCTCAGAAACTGTTTAAGTCTAAGGTACAATACTTCGTATACATGGTCAACTAAATGACCAGATGAAGATATTATGTCACTAAAGGTCAAGGTCATTCCGTCGGACCATCCGTCGTCAAGATTTTCAAACATCTTCTCCTCTGAAACCACTGGTCTGATTGAAGCCAAATTTCATATGGCGTCTCAGTGGGATGGGGGAACGAAAGTTTATACCCGGGGTCTGGGTGACATGGCCAAGATGGCCTCCATGCCCATATATGGTAAAAACCCTTCAAAAATCTTCTTCTCCAGAACCAAAAGACCTATGACCTTGAAACTTGGTATGTATCATCGGGCATGCGGGCCTAACATAATTTATACAAATGATGACCTTGCATTGACCTTGACCTCATTTACGGCATGGTCAACTATGGTACGTTAGGCTTTTATATGGAAAAACGCTTAAACAGTGGATTTCTCAGAAACTATTTAAGTCTAAGGTACAATATGTTGTATACATGGTCAAACAAATGACCAGATGAAGATATCATGTCTTTAAAGGTCAAGGTCATTCTGTCAGACCATCCGTCGTCAAGATTTTCAAACATCTTCTCTCCTCTGAAACCACTGGGGAGATTGAAGCCAAATTTCATATGGAGTCTCAGTGGGATGGGGGAACGAAAGTTTGTATCCGGGGTCTGGGTGACATGACCAACGATGGCCGCCATGCCCATATATGGTTAAAACCCTTCAAAAATCTTCTTCTCCAGAACCAAAAGGCCTTTGACCTTGAAACTTGGTATGTAGCTTTAGGCATGCGGGCCCATCATAGTTTATCCAAATGATGACCTTGCGTTGACCTTGACCTAATTTACGGCATGGTCAACTTTGGTATGTTAGGCTTTTATATGGGAAAACACTTATATAGTGGATTTCTCAGGAACTATTTAAGTCTAAGGTACAATATGTGGTATATATGGTCAACTAAATGACCAGATGAAGATATTATGTTACTGAAGGTCAAGGTCATTTTGTTGGTCTGTCCGTCATCAAGATTTTCAAACATCTTCTTCTCTGAAACCACTGGGCCGATTGAAGCCAAATTTCATATGGTGTCTCAGTGGGATAGGGGAACGAAAGTTTATACCCGGGGTCTGGGTGACATGACCTAGATGTCCGCCATGCCCATATATGGTAGAAACCTTTCAAAAATCTTCTTCTCTAGAACCAAAAGGCCTATGACCTTGAAACTTGGTATGTAGCATCGGGTATGCGGGCCCATCATAGTTTATACAAATGATGACCTTGCATTGACCTTGATCTAATTTACGACATGGTCAACTTTGGTATGTTAGGCCTTTATATGGGAAAACTTTTTGTCACTGAAGGTCAAGGTCATTTTGTCGGTCTGTCCGTTATCAAGATTTTCAAAACATCTTCTCCTCTGAAACCACTGGTCTGATTGAAGCAAAATTTCATATGGAGTCTAAGTGTGATCAGGGAATAAAAGTTTGTTCTCGGGTCTTGACCAAGATGGCCGCCATGCCCGTATATGGTAAAAATCCTTCAAAATCTTCTTCTCCAGAACCAAAAGGCGTATGACCTTGAAACTTGGTATGTAGCTTTGGGCACTCAAGCCCATCATAGTTTATACAAACGATCGTTCGTTGACCTTGACCTAATTTATGACACTGTCAACTTTGGTACATTATGTAGGCTTTTATATGGGAAAATGCTTAAACAGTGGATTTTTCAGAAACTATTTAAGTCTAAGGTGCAATATTTGGTATATATGGTTGACTAAATGACCAGATGAAGATATTTTGTTGTTAAAGGTCAAGGTCATTCTTTGTTTTTTGTACATGGTCATTGAGATTGTGTCACCCGTCAACATTTTCAGACATCTTCTCAGAGGCCACTAGGGTCAATTGAAGCCATATTTCATATGGAGTTTCACCGGCTTAAAGGAACCATAGTTTGTTTAGATGGTCTTGGTCACTTGAACAAGATGGCCACCATGCCCATGTATGGTAAAAACTCTTCAAACGTCTTTTTCTCGAGAACGAAAGGCCTATAACCTTGAAACTTGGTACCGGTATTTAGCATTGGGCACGCAGGCCCATCATAGTTTATACAAATGATTACTATATTTCATAAAGAGCTTTAATACTGGGTCAAAGGAATCAAAGTTTGTTCAGATGGTCATGGTCACATGAACATGGTGGCCGCCACACCCATATATGATAAAAACCCTTCAGAAATCTTTGTCCAGAAACAAAGGCCCAGTGACCTTGTGGCTTGGTATATAGAATTGGGACTCAGCATTTATCCTCAAGGGAGCGGGGTTATTTGCCCCCGCCCTGGTGCTATATTCATGTATAAAAGCATTAAAATATATACCAAGACCAAGTGTCAGGTGAACTACAGGACCATTGGTCCTCTGGTTGTTTGTTGGGATGTCTTTGTCAATCTTTCCCTTTGATCTTGAGGATAGGGTTTGGGATCTGATTCAGTCAGTTCTTGAAGTGTAGTTACTCTTTAAATTTAAATGTATAAATCATACTTAAATCTATTTAAGAACTTCAAGAGGGAATTTTATGCTTATTCTGAGGCATTTTATTTACAAATGTTACGTATCATCTCTAATGAGGCCCATAGAATCATTATGTGTATGGAGAATCAAAGTTATAATGAAGCTTAACTTTATCTGGAGCTCTATTACTCAAGTGGTTTTGATTCTTCGCATTCATGTATACTTAGCGCCATTAGAAGTGTTAGTTTAACAATAGCTTTTTTCCGTCATTTTTTTCTGTTTTCAGCTCACCTGAGCCGAAGGCTCAGAGGTGAGCTTATAGGATGGGAGTCGAGCCGTCGTCCGTCCGTGCGTGCGTGCGTGCGTGGGTGCGTGGGTGCGTCAACACTGTCAAACATTAATATCTCAGAAACCAGTGGGCTGACTGCAATCAAATTTTATCTGAAGCATCATTGGGGTGGGGGAAAGGCTGCATTAGGTTTTGGTGCAGATCAGCTCAGAACTCTGGTTTCCATGGCAACAGATAGCCCCCATAGGGTTATAATGGGGAAAACGGCGTCATCACATTTTCTCGACTGTTTTTGCTTAGATCCTTATCATACTTGCAGATAATGGTGACATACATAAGAGCTTGGATGAGTTCGAAATTTGGCCGGATTCGAGCACAGACTACGGAGTTAGCTGCCCTTGAGCGTTTGAAAAAAATCCCATAGGGTTATAATGGGGAAAATGGCGTCATCACGTTTTCTCAACTGTTTTTGCTTAGATCCTTATCATACTTGCAGGTAATGATGACATACATAAGAGCTTGGATGAGTTCGAAATTTGGCCGGATTCGAGCACAGACTACGGAGTTAGCTGCCCTTGAGCGTTTGAAAAAAATCCCATAGGGTTATAATGGGGAAAATGGCGTCATCACGTTTTCTCAACTGTTTTTGCTTAGATCCTTATCATACTTGCAGGTAATGATGACATACGTAAGAGCTTGGATGAGTTCGAAATTTGGCCGGATTCGAGCACAGACTTCGGAGTTAGCTGCCCTTGAGCGTTTTGAAAAAAATCCCATAGTGTTATAATGGAGAAAACAACATCATCACATATTTTTAGAAAAAAATTGTCATCGCTCTATTGCCTACATTTCTCAATGGATTTTAAAATAAATTCACACAAATGTAGGGCATGACAAGATCTCGAGCAAGTTCGACTTTCAGGATGCTGCACCCAAGGTCAAGGTCACCGTGGCTATTTTCAGAAAAACTTTGTCATCACTCTAGCGCCTACATTTCTCAACCGATTTTAAATAAACTTCGCACAAATGTAGGGCATGACAATATCTCGAACAAGTTTGACTTTCAGGGTGCTGCGCCCAAGGTCAAGGTCACTGTGGCTATTTTTAGAAAAACGTCAGCGCTCTAGCACCTACATTTCTCAATGGATCTTAAAATAACTTCACACAAATGTAGGGCATGACAATATCTCGAGCAAGTTCAACTTTCAGGATGCTGCACCCAAGGTCAAGGTCACTGTGGCTATTTTTAGAAAAACTTTGTCAGCGCTCTAGCACCTACATTTCTACATGGATTTTGAAATAACTTCACATAAATGTAGGGTATGACAATATCTCGAGCAAATTCGACTTTCAGGGTGCTGCCCCCAAGGTCAAGGTCACTGTGGCTTTTTTTAGCAAAAACTTTGTCATCGCTCTAGCACCTAAATTTCTCCATGGATTTTGAAATAACTTCACACAAATGTAGGGCATGACAATATCTTGAGCAAGTTTGACTCTCAGGGTGCTGCACCCAAGGTCAAGGTCACTGTGACTATTTTTAGAAAAACTTCGTCATCCCTCTAGCCCCTACATTGGTCAACAGATTTTAAATCAACTTCACAGAAATGTAGGGCATAACAATATCTTGAACAAGTTTGACTTTCAGGGTGCTGCGCCCAAGGTCAATGTCTCTGTGGCTATTTTTAGAAAAACTTTGTCAGCACTCTAGCACCTACATTTCGCTATGGATTTTAAAATAACTTCACACAAATGTAGAGCATGACAATATCTCGAGCAAGTTCGACTTTCAGGGTGCTGCCCCCAAGGTCAAGGTGGCTATTTTTAGAAAAACTTTGTCATCGCTCTAGCACCTACATTTCTCCATGGATTTTGAAATAACTTCACACAAAAATTTAGGGTATGACAATATCTCGAGCAAGTTCAACTTTCAGGGTGCTGGGCTCAAAGTCAAGGTCCCTGTTGCCATTTTTTTGAAAAACTTTGTCATCGTTTTAGCGCCTACATTTCTCCATAGATTTTAAGAAGCCAACTCTGACTATGGAGTTATCTGCCCTTGAGCTTGTAAAAATTGATGTCACCAAGTAATCCAGGTTGATATAGATCTGATCCTTTTCAAACTTGCAGGTAACAAGGGCATGCATGATATAATTCGGTGAGTTCAAATTTTGGCCAGATCGACCGAAGGCTACAGCTACGAAGTTAGCTGCCCTTGAGCATCTAAGAAATACCCCATAGACTTTAAATGGGTAAAATAGTGTCTCCACCTTTACTTTGTTGTTTTTGATTGGCTTCTTTAGATACTTCCCTGTAACAAGAGTATTCATGAAAGCTTGGATGAGTCTGAATTTCCGCCAGATCAGACTACTGACTAGTGTTAGCTACCCTGAGCATCTAAAACATTAATGTCTCCATGTTTTCTTGGTAACTATTGATCCAATCTTTTTCAAGTTGGAGGTAACATAAACATGCATAATGTCTTGCATGAGCTCAAAGTTTGGCAAAATGGGACCACTGACTATTGAGTTAGCTGCCCTTGAGCATCTAAAAAATTGATGTCACAGCTTCTTCTCGGTTGCTGTTGATCTGATCCTCTTTAAACTTGCCAGTTATAAAGGCATGCAAAAAATCTTGGACAGGTTCCAATTTCGGCCAGATCAATACACTTACTGAGGAATAAGCCACCCTTGATTGTTTGAAAAATGTTCCAAAGAGTTAAAATGGAAAAGTAATGTATCCATGCTAGTTTGTTAGCTCACCTGAGCCGAAGGCTCAGAGGTGAGCTTATAGGATGGGAGTCGAGCCGTCGTCCGTCCGTGCGTGGGTGGGTGGGTGCGTGGGTGCGTGCGTGCGTGCGTCAACACTTTCAAACATAAATATCTCAGAAACCAGTGGGCCGATCGCAATCAAATTTTATCTGAAGCATCATTGGGGTGGGGGAAAGACTGCATTAGGTTTTGGTGCCGATCAGGTCAGAACTCTGGTTTCCATGGCAACAGATAGCCCCCATAGGGTTATAATGGGGAAAACCGCGTCATCACGTTTTCTCGACTGTTTTTGATTAGATCCTTATCATACTTGCAGGTAATGGTGACATACACAAGAGCTTGGATGAGTTCGAAATTTGGTTGGATTCGAGTACAGACTACGGAGTTAGCTGCCCTTGAGCGTTTGAAAAAAATCCCATAGGGTTATAATGGGGAAAATGGCGTCATCACGTTTTCTCAACTGTTTTTGCTTAGATCCTTATCATACTTGCAGGTAATGATGACATACATAAGAGCTTGGATGAGTTCGAAATTTGGCCGGATTCGAGCACAGACTACTGAGTTAGCTGCCCTTGAGCGTTTGAAAAAAATCCCATAGTGTTATAATGGAGAAAACAACGTCATCACATATTTTTAGAAAAACTTTGTCATCGCTCTATTGCCTACATTTCTCAACGGATTTTGAAATAACTTCACACAAATGTAGGGCATGACAATATCTCGAGCAAGTTTGACTTTCAGGATGCTGCGCCCAAGGTCAAGGTCACTGTGGCTATTTTTAGAAAAACTTTGTCAGCGCTCTAGCACCTACATTTCTCAACGGATTTTAAAATAGCTTCACACAAATGTAGGGCATGACAATATCTCGAGCAGTTTTGACTTTCAGGGTGCTGTGCCCAAGGTCAAGGTCACTGTGGCTATTTTTAGAAAATCTTTGTCATCGCTCTAGCGCCTACATTTCTCCATGGATTTTTAAATAACTTCACACAAATGTAGTGCATGACAATATCTCGAGCAAGTTTGACTTTCAGGGTGCTGCGCCCAAGGTCAAGGTCACTGTGGCTATTTTTAGAAAATCTTTGTAATCACTCTAGCGCCTACAATTTTCAACCGATTTTAAATCAAATTCACACAAATGTAGGGCATGACAATATCTCGAACAAGTTCGACTTTCAGGATGCTGCGCCCAAGGTCAAGGTCACTGTGGCTATTTTTAGAAAAACGTTGTCATCGCTCTAGCGCCTACATTTCTCAATAGATTTTAAAATAACTTCACACAAATGTAGGGCATGACAATATCTCGAGCAAGTTCGACTTTCAGGGTGCTGCACCCAAGGTCAAGGTCACTGTGGCTAATTTTAGAAAAACTTTGTCATGGCTCTAGCACCTACATTTCTCCATGGATTATTTTTAGAAAAACTTTGTCATCGCTCTATTGCCTACATTTCTCAACGGATTTTAAAATAACTTCACACAAATGTAGGGCATGACAATATCTCGAGCAAGTTCGACTTTCAGGATGCTGCGCCCAAGGTCAAGGTCACTGTGGCTATTTTTAGAAAAACTTTGTCAGCGCTCTAGCACCTACATTTCTCAGCAGATTTTAAAATAACTTCACACAAATGTAGGGCATGACAATATCTCAAGCAAGTTCGACTTTCAGGATGCTGTGCCCAAGGTCCAGGTCACTGTGGCTATTTTTAGAATAATTTTGTCAGCGCTCTAGCACCTACATTTCTCAATGGATTTTAAAATGAATTCACACAAATGTAGGGCATGACAATATCCCGAGCAAGTTCGACTTTTAGGGTGCTGTACCCAAGGTCAAGGTCACTGTGGCTATTTTTAGAAAAACTTTGTCATCGCTCTAGCACCTACATTTCTCAACGGATTTTAAATTAAATTCACACAAATGTAGGGCTTACAATATCTCGAGCAAGTTTGACTTTCAGGGTGCTGCAATCAAGGTTTTTGATTAGATCCTTATCATACTTGCAGGTAATGATGACATACATAAGAGCTTGGATGAGTTCGAAATTTGGCCGGATTCGAGCACAGACTACGGAGTTAGCTGCCCTTGAGCGTTTGAAAAAAATCCCATAGTCTTATAATGGAGAAAACAACGTCATCACATTTTCATTTTTCATCGGATCCTCTTCATACTTGCAGGTAATGAGGATATGCATAAAAGCTTGGATTAGTTAGCATTTCGGCTAGATCCCACCACTGACTATGGAGTACCTGCCCTGAGCATCCAAAAAATCAATGTCGCCACTTTTTCTTGGTTTCTACTGATCCCATCCTTTTCAAACTTGTAGGTAATGAGGAAATGCATAATATCTTAAACAAGTTCAAATTTTGGCCAGATCAGGCCAATTACTACGAAGTTAGCTGCCCTTGACAGCTCTGTCTATTGTGCTCTTGATCGGATACTTTTTAAACTTGCATATATTAAATGAGGGCATACATAATGTTTTGGATGAGTTTAATTTTCAGCCTGATTGGACCACTGACTGTGGAGTTAGCTGCCCTTGAGCATCTTAAATATCCCTAGAGGTTTACAGTGTCTCTCAGGTGAGCAATTGTTGCCCTTTGGGCTACTTGTTTAGGTGAACAACTGGCAAGAAATATGTTTAAACATATCAGAGAACCTAGGGTAGCATACTTATTGTACAATAACATACAAAGTTTTATGTCCAGATTAAAAAAATGGTCATTTTGACAATGCTTTAGTCGTCAAATCCGAATGCATGGCGTTAAGTATATCAGAAATTGGTGTCATTTTCATAGCTATGTTCTGTTAACTGAAACATAGTTTTTGGAGTGGGCCACAAACTATATTTTTATGGTGAAAAAGGAAAATATTCATAGAATTGTTATCGAGACACCTCATACTTGAATCAATGCACTTAATTTCATTTCTGCCCGTTTTTGTTTCAGGCTTGGTGTTATTGGTCGAGCCGTTCGAATAATGAGAATAGTCAGAGGGATATACTTGATATCACAACAAAGGAAACATATAGCTATAGCATCAAGAAGAATCGTTTCACAAAACAAACGAAGATACACGAAAGATGGCTTCGATCTCGATCTCTGTTACATAACAGGTCAGTCCATTGTCAGTGGCTGAGTAACAAGAGCTCACTTTGCTTTTTGTATGCTGTCATGAGGTGTCTGTTCCTCCAGCCGTTAACTTTTACTGTCTGTTCCGTGTCTCCTAAATCCCAGGAAAGATTTTCTTGAAACGTAGGTAACATGAACTTTGAAGAATAACACTGCTGTTTGTTGTTCTTGTTGCATACATGTCGTGTAAATAATTCGATTCATATTTTCTCAAAACACTCTTTTACACTCACTGAGGTGTGAACTGCGCAAAGTTAAAAATAACATTTTACTGATGCATAGCAGTGTTTCTTTTGAAGCAGCTAAATGCAATAGAGGTTTGTTAGATATATGATTTTAAGATTTAATATATTTCTAATTTTAGAGCGGGTTATTGCTATGTCATTCCCTTCGTCAGGGGTACAGTCTATGTACAGAAATAATATCAGTGTGAGTATTGATGCACCTGCACTTTAATCATAAACTTGAAGAAGATGATTAAGCTCAGTCATGCTGTTGATCACTTGCAGAAAAACATTACCTGGAGCCTTCTTTTCATGAAATATTAGTAAAAAAAAAACCTTTTAGCCAATATTTTACTTTAACAAACTTTTTTCTGCTTTTCATAATGTATAAATTTATGCAGTTGATACAATGCTTCAGAATCTTTAATGAAGTTTATATCCCCTGATCATACCAAGACATACTGTCTGAGAGAAGGTCCGTAAGCTCTACCATGCTGTTTTAATACCGATGAATTTATGTTTATTGTACATTGTATATGTAATGTAAATGGAAATGAAATATTGTTCAAACTTAGCCATACCTTTTTAGCTGGCAAATCTCGTCTTTGACCACTCTGATATCCTATGAATCTTAGAAATCACATTTCTTAGTTGAAAAGCTTGCTATAGTCTTTTTAAAAGCTATGTTATAAGCTATATAGTATGCCACTGATGTTTTGTTCAGTATTTCATAATAAAAAAATATAGAAAATATAGTATGTATAGAACATATACTAAGCATAACTTCTAACCAACCACTTGCTTTGTCTTGAACACTGTCGTATGAAGATGGTATCCGGACATAATTTTCTTATATTCAGTACTGCCAATGTGTCATGTAAACGTTGTAAAGTGTTTGAGCTCAATACCTTTAAAATCGTTTTCCTGGCAGCAGAGGATGCACATGTACTCCCATTTTCGAACTTCGCAAGGATTATGACTGTGGTGGAGAAGGTTTTTTAATTGTGACTACAATATTGAATTCTGTATTAAAATAATGCCTTATTATTAATTCTCAAAGTCATTTAAACGTTTTCTATATATTCGCACAAATCATAAGCATATGCTGACAAGATTCCGAAATGTGGTTCTGTCCGAATCGTGAAAATCTGCTGAAATGTTGCGATTTTCGGAAACAGGGGTACCATTATCTTTCACTCATTCAATGGTTTACGGATAAGATTTTTATTTCAGAGTTACCTGATTTACTTTACTAATATCACAAGTTAATTAAAGATGGAAACGTATGTTCAATTGTTCTTTTAATTTAGCGGAAAACATGCTACAAATAAGTGGTCGGTTAGAAGTTGGTTCTAGTATATAAGTAATATACCTTGTTTCAAGATTTGAAATTTTTTTAATATACCTATTTAGGTTAGCGTCGACACGATGTATTATTTGGAAGACAAACATCTGAAAACTCACAATGTGAGGTAATTATTTTCATTTTCTCCCATTTCAGGAGGTGTCAAGATTTTTTGAGACCAAGCATAGAGGGCATTATAAAATTTATAACTCATGTAGTAAGTACAGCTATTCAAAGGCACAGTGCTGTTAGCTTATTCATTTGTGGAATTTGAAGAATACTCAGATATGACATACATGTATGCTGTTGATAATGCATTTGTTTGTTGCACTCGTGTAATAAAATCATATGAACTGCAACAGGACCAGTCCTACTAAAGGCAGAAAAGGACTTTTTCCATCGAAAAGGACCAAAAAGAACTTTGGGCACCGAAAAGGACTTAATTTTTCCATTTTATGCTACAAAAATGTATGATATAAAACAATTTCATATCATTATGATATTACTTAGGCTTAAAGTAATAAGTATTTGTATTGAATTATATTTCTTCCTGAAATTATTAGATGTGTCTAATTTCCCATTACATTAGAAGTGCAGCACCAAAAAGGACTCAGCTTGTGGTCACTGAAAAGCGATATTTGGTAATGAAAAGAACGAATTTGCTGAATAAAGTCATAATTATATCAAATATCTCTTAAGCATACGTGTATATAACATAATAATATATAATGGTCAAACAACGTCCTTTTCTGTGTCCAATCCTTCTTTTCGGTCCTTTTCTCTGGTGTAAGTCCTTTTCTGTCTTTAGTAGGACTCCAACAGGACAAAACTAACAAATTGGCATGTGCACCTTGCAAAGACTCAGATCAGCCTGGGCACCCAGCCAGTTTGATCAGAGTCTTCACTGTTTGCATGGAGCTAGCTTAGACCCTTAGCTACCTTTTACGCACACAGCAAAGACTCTGATCAGACTGGGCAGATCCCCGGACTGATATGTGTTTTCACTGGGTCCACATGTCACTTTGTTGGTTTTCTCGTGTCGTGGCTCCATTATTTATTCAAGCACTAGAATCATCAATATTTTGAATGAGATTTGAAACTTATTTAAAGTGGCATGTGGTTGCCAGTACAGGTTTTCCCTAATTCCTGTCAACGAATAAATTATATAATTTTCGGTCTTTTGGCATCATTGACTGTATTTAGAGTCATTTTGAAAGTAGAATTTGTCTTGAGCTGGTGCTAGAGGGCATGGCCAATGTTGCACATTTCTGTTCTATGATTTAGAACCCTCTTGAAGCAATAAACATATTCCTGTGTTGAGTTCAGTGCAACAAAGATGCTTGTATGTATTTAACCTCAGAATCAGATTCAGAATTGTTTACTGGTGATACGTGGAAGGACAGTCATCCACCAAGACCTATGATCAGGGAAGCTGGTCCCATGCCCTTCAAGAGAAGTAAACCTAGTAACCAAGCCTTTGCTTACTGTGCAGCAGAAATAAGGACATCTGCCAGGCAATTTTAATCTCTAATAGTCTGGGGGAAGAAACTGGGCTTGAAAATGTCAGTCCCCAGTACCGCTAAACTCTTGTGTGAAAAACCACAGTGGCAAATTTTGTTGAAACAACAAAGGAAGTCATTACATTTACAACAAAACATACGATTTTGTACTCTGTAAACTAAGTTTAACTATATCTGATTTAGAACTGTTGATGAAAGAGTCCTTGAATATTAAAATCATTAACTCTGAAATCTTAAATTTTGCATGGCCAGCAGAGTATACCGGTTCAATGAGCTGTCTAAAAGATCCTCACAATCCATTCTGTTTTGATTCTAGGTGAACGGGAGTATAATGTTGACATGTTTGATAAACGTGTTGAAAGAATATACATCGATGACCATAATGTGCCAACTTTAAAGTAAGTTTCTGTGCTCTTCAATGTTTCTGTCTTTTATATATTAGAGTTACATGAAATTTTATGTGTTTACAGCTAGGGTTTATCTGCTATATAGTATACAATCTGTTGGCAAAAGTTTCTCTTTTCATTGTATGTTTTCACATAATCTCAGCCTTTTTTAGCTCGCCTGAATGAAAGTTCAGGAAGAGCTATTATTGTCACCTTGGCGTCGGCGTCAGCGACAGCGTCCACGTCGGCGTCCGGATTGGATGTTTTGGTTAAAGTTTTTTAAAGCCCTATATCTCCTTAACCCATGGATGGATTCCTTTGATACTTGCACTGAAGTTAGATATTGGTCTACAGTTTTCCAAGGTTATTACCCACACCCGCGGGCCCTTCTGTGACCTTGATGTCAAGGTCATGGACCTAGAAAATTGTCTTTTTATTGATTTAATGGTTTGGTTAAAGTTTTTAAAGACCCATATCTCCTGAACCCATGAATGAATTCATTTTATATTGGCACTGTAGTTAAATATTAGTTCAAAGTTTTACAGAGTATTACCCCAACCCCGCTCATAGACCTTGATGTCAAGGGCAGGGACTTAGGAAATGTTTGTCTTTATTGAAGTTTTCTAATTGCATACTGATTCATAATGCTTGGCAGAGATATAGTTTACTGGAACTGATGTTAGACACTTTTTTTGAGTTTTTACAAAATACTATACACTTACCCCATTGGATGACCTTTAAGTCAAGGTCATCGGCTTAGAATTTTGTCTTAAAGATTTTGGTTAAAGTTTTATATTTATGAAGACATAATTTCACAGTGCCACGATGGACTCAGTTGGTACTAATACTTGGACTGATGTTAGATAATGGTTCAGGGTTTTGATACATCCTGCCTCCCCCCACCCACTACCTAAGGTTTTTTGACCTTAAGCTCATGGACTTTGAAATTTCATGTGTATTTTTTTTTTATTTTGATTTTATTTTAACACTTATTTCTGAGATAGCTTTTGTTTATAAATGTGTTGTCATTATGGACATGCTTGCCTGAAGTTTTATGCATAGCAGTCTACACCACCATAGCGACTTTGCGATGGGCAAGCACCAGTTCAGGCGAGCCATGCTGTCAGGCGACAGCTCTTGTTTATCCTATAAGCTGTAAGATTACTTAAATGCCGCATGAAAGGGAGAAGAATAACTCTTTTGTGATCCGGACAACTCTAAATTTGATAAGCATAGAAATTATATCACTGACTTTTTTAGCTTAAGTTAATATTCTATAGTATTCAGTTCTGAGTCTTTCTTAGTCTTAGGCGATCAGATACTTTCCCACAGTCATGGAAAGTATTAATTTGATTGATATTGTTCAAACATACTTGAGTGAAAGTCTGTATTTTATCAAGTATGAAATCGTATAAAATACCTTATAAGGGGTTGGCGTTAGTGTTTCATATCTATAGAATTAAGCTTCGTCATAAGTATATACTCTAACCCAAAATGTAGTCCGTTTAAGCTGCAAACTTTTCAAAGACATGAATCGTTTCTGTAAAAGAGTTTATTCATAATTAGCAGATTCAAAAACATTTTCGGTTTCAATGACATGATTTCATTCTTGCAGAGTGTTTATGCATGTTTACTAAAAGGTTCCATTATATTTTTCTTTTCAGAGATATGATTCGTTTCTGTGAGAGTGTTCATGCATATTTATTAGAAGATCCTGATAATGTGGTAGCTGTACATTGTAAAGGTGGGAAAGGGAGGACAGGTACATTAATATGTACCTGGCTTGTAGAATGTGGCAAATTTGAAGAAGCTGAGGTAAGAAACTGAGGCATAATCAACGAATAACCAAATCTGTGACAACAGAAGCAAGACATAGGTATGACTTGTCTAGCGGCGGCATCAACAACAACAAGCTTTCGTTGAGCTTTAAGGTTTAGCTCTCTTTTGTAAAAATTGGCAGACAGTTGAGACACCCATTTTTATGGATTTTATCATGTTGCACACAAAAAGATGAGCAGATGACATTTTTAGAAAGAGAAATCTTTTGTCTTTCATTTTTCCTTTAAAAAAGTACCAATTCAAATTTGATCTGAGTCATCTGATCTAAGTCATCCAAAAGTGTTTGAATACAGTGTCGGGTTTCTATGAAAAATATGGGAAACATAAAACATTGTTGTCTGTTCAATCCGTTACTGTTAAGTACATACAGTCAAACCTGTCTTAAGCGAACACCCAATGGAAAGGCAAAAAGTGCTTGCTTAAGGCAAGTGCTTTCTTAATACAGGTCAATTTATTCCGAAAATGCTACTTGGAATATGAGACTTAAGCCTCTAAAGACAGGTCATTGGTAAATAGAGGTGGTATTTACGACAGAATTGACTGTATTTACATGAAACTGCTGATCTGTTATCTCTTTTACAAGATATGTATCCGAAATGCTGTGCAGTAAAAACGTGCATTTATTAACAGGTCAGTGAAGTACATGCCTATAAAATGCTTTTTAGTTCGTAGTTATGATATTATTGCATACAGAGTAATTGCTGTCAAAAACTTGCATGCAGAGACCAGAAAATGATGTACACTTTGCTTTTGCATTGAGTTGCAATTAGTGATATGACATTGAGTTTGCATTTTAATAGTAACATGGCTTTGAACTTTAAGGAAATCCGTAGGTATACAAGAAATGCTCTGCGGCATTATTCTATGAGCAGGTCGGGTCCTGTTAAAAGAATCTGAGCCGTATGTTTCATGTTTTCATCAGTTGTGAGACTGTTCTATGCATTTTGCTCATTTCTTTGATTTTTTTTATAGGAAAGCCTAGATTACTTTGGAGGCAGACGGACAGATTTAGATGTTGGGAAAACATTTCAGGGTGTAGAAACTCCTAGCCAGGTAAATGATAATTAACACTAAGGGATTATTGGTCTTTTAAATGAGTGAACTGTCATTGATCCCTACAATATGGCTGTTTCGAAACTAATTTCCGATTTGATGGCCTCAGCTGAAGCTTAGTTAAGCTTTCAAATACTGGATTTTCTTTTTTACTGACTTTTTCCATTGATACATAGATATGGCGTGTGTATTATAATAGGCAGGTCATGCTTACTACTCACGTGCACCTGATCACATCTCGATTTTGGGGTCCATATCTGTGTATCTAAAATATTTCGGAATTGTCAATGTTATAATAACTTACGAGTTCGGACTTATGATTAGGGTACTTTTACCACTTTCATTTAGAGACAGGAAGCTGGCTGGTAATAAAAATGATTATATTTGAAAATAAAGATATTAAGTTTTCTATTTAAGAACGGCAAGAAATTTCAAGGTTGGCTTCAAAAATGATAAGCCCTTAAAATATTGATTTCTGAATAACGATATCAAACTCTTCTTGCATTGCAAAATAGTTCCTCTGAGTGAGTCGTAGTGTCCTGTTTTGAAAAAAAAATATTTTTCTTGATTTCTGAAGATTATCAAGTCTCATAAATTTCTGCACAGTACAAAACACTCTCCCTGTTGCAGAAATAGTTACTAGTTTGTATGACTTGAACTCAGCTGTATATGTAGGAATATTTATGGAACATACATGGCATAAATGCACATAATTGCATAATGGAAAATGTTTCTGTCAAAGAACCTGATTTTAAGAACTATGATAGATAAGGCATACATATATGTATATCTGTCCAAATGTGTAATTTGTCAATTTGTCAACATTTCAGAGTCGCTATGTTGGGTATTTTTCCAAAGTTAGATATGAGCTTGATGGAAAGTTGCCTCCAAAGAGATACATCAAAATAGTAGGACTAATTATCAATGCTATTAAAGGTAACATTTATGTATTACTACTGTAACACTCAAAAAGAATATTAAATGATTTACAAATGAGTTTCTTATTGGTCATTTGAGCTGTTGCTATTGTAAATGACCTTACGCGAATACACTTATTGCTCCAACTTATGAGATGGTATCATATTGACGGCATTAACATAATCTTGATGATGTCATGATGCAGCCATCACTGGTTGTAAGGGTATAGGTTTCTCCATGTCTGTCCGTCTGTCTGTCCGTCCATCCTTCTGCGTCTTTCCGTCCATCTGTCCGTCCGGAGCCATAACTATGTAACCACTGGACGGAATTTCATGAAACATAGAATGAATATGTATCATCATAAACCGCTGATGCACATGAAGTTTCATCAGACTGGCTTCAGTAGTGCTTGAGTTATTGCCCTTGAATTGACTTAAAATCAATAAAATGAGCCATAAATATGTAACCACTGGACGGAATTTCATGAAACTTAGAATGAATATGTATCACTATAAACCGCTGATGCACATGAAGTTTCATCAGACTGGCTTCAGTAATGCAAGACTTATTGCCCTTGAATTTACCCCCCAAAAAAGAAAATGAGCCATTACTACGTAACCAATTATCAAAACTTCATGAAACTTAAACTAAATATGTATCACCATAACATGGTTATGCACGTGAAGTTTCATCAGACTGGCTTCATGGGTTATTGCCCTTGAATTGACTTAAAATCAATAAAATGAGCCATAACTATGTAACCAATTATCGAAACTTCATGAAACTTAAACTAAATATATATATATATATCACCATAACATGGTCATGCACATGAAGCTTCATCAGACTGGCTTCAGTAATGCATGGGTTATTGCCCTTGAATTGACTTAAAATCGATAAAATGAGCCCTAACTAAGTAAGGGATTACTGAAACTTCATGAAACTTAAACCAAATATGTATGACCATAATGCTGCTATGCACATAAAGTCTCATCTGAATGGTATCAGTTGTGCAAGAGTTATTGCCCTTGAATCAATTTATAATTGACAAATTCAGCCATAACTAAGTCCTCAATGAATAGAATTCTATGAAACTTATATATAAACAACAAATCAGGGCCTGTTCGGCGGGGGATATAAATTCACTGAATTTACTTGTTTATACAATTATGGACATGCAATGCATACTATTACCAGTGCAATAGTTAGTGAAAATACCTATAAAACGACCTAGTCAGAATTCATAGTCTGCCAATATTTTATTTCTGGTTCGATGAACCACAGGCACTGTTCAAATCCAGATATACATCTTCAAAACTCTTACTTGTTATACCTATCATAGTGACCTCCGACGGCGGCTCTTCAGCCTTTAAAAGTTTTATCATATGTTAAATCTCCCAAGAGGGTTCCGTTAATTTGAAAGATATAAATTATGAAGTGGCTTTGAAGTCAGTGAAAAAACACACACAAAAAAATGAATGGCACACAAGTGCATCATAATGATGCATGTTTGTTAAATATCTGCTGACTGGTTCATGACAGGTTTACAAGAACAGTAGATTAAAGTCATGAACTCCTAATCTTTTGGAGAACACCAACTAATTCTTGATGACCATTGTTCGTATCAATATCCCATAATATGTCCACAGTTCCAGGTCAAAAAAGGTACTAGTAAACACACATGGGTTGCCCGGCATATTGATACTTGACATCAGTCTTTTCTTGTTTAAATTGTTATTTGATTGTAAATATTATAAACACCAATATTGAGAATATCTGATAGTAAGTTTCATAAAAATATGGGTTTTCAGGTGTTGGCCATGGAAATGGAAATGACCTATCGATGGAGGTTTGGGCAAATAAGGAATGCGTGTATAAATCTAAATTCAGAAAGAGAAACAATTGTATCTTAAATCACAATAAAGAGAAAGATCTCATAGAATTACAGTTTGAATATTGTCCTGTGCTAGTGGATGATATTAAAGTCAGATTCTGCTCAAGAGCGGTAAGAAATACTTTTCTTTTCTTGGACATTAAATAAACATTTTTCAGGGTGAGATATTGAATCTGATTTTCTAAGTTCCTGATTATTGCTTGTCTTTTAACTCAAGCAATCTTTGGTTAAAGGCTGATTGGATACACAACCGAAAATTAAGTAAAGTACATGTAGTTATAAAAAATATCTGTCAGTACCAATCTTAACTAATAACATTATGTGCTAGTTTTTGTGCTGTTTTTTATGTCAGATTTTTGTTTTTTTAGAAAAAATAAAAAATCAGTTTTTTTTGTAGTTTGTTTCATTTGAAATCAGATCCATATAGGTTATAAAGTTACATAATATTAGATTGATGATGATCAGTGATAAGATCGCCAGCATATAATTCCGGAGGGTGTTGCAGTATAAAAGAATGTTGATAATAATGCATTTTCCGAGTAGAATTATTTGACTGATGTGTTTTAATCAAAAGCTTTGCTTTATGTTGCATTGCAGACGAACATTCCTAAAGTTTATGATGACTGTGCATTTTATTTCTGGTTCCACACAGCATTTGTTGAAGACAGGTATGTACAGTATTGCTTTATTAGCAGCCGGTGAAAAACAACTTGCCATTAGTTTCTTGATTTTACTTTTGTTAAAGTCATACCCTATATTTTTTCTAAGTATTATTGATTACCTCAATACAATGACACACAAAAATTGGCTTGACAAACATATGATCATCAAAGGCTCCAACCAGGCTGCATATTTGTGCACCAACTATAGACCTTGGGAAATCTACAGGCACAAAATGAAGCCTCCAGCGATAGATGCAGTGATTCGTGAACTGGTTGAGTTCTCGTTGTTCTGCAAATATGTTAATCTACTGTATTGCATGAAGTGGCTCCTTTATAGAGTAGTATATTCAGAAACTTAAATGTCTGGTTTATTGAGTTAGGTCTAAATAGTGATAACTTTACCTTAAGTAATTTCATTGCTTTTCAAAAAATTGATGTCCTTTCTTTGGGTATCTTAGTAAAGCTCGGCAGTGTCACCGAAGCCTCTAGAGCTCTAGATAAGAGGAGTACTTGAAAATAATTCTGAGATAATTTTTCCTATTTTTTCAATGAAAAGATGTTGTGACCCCTCAATCGAAATGGTAGGTCATAGCATATGTTTTGAGGAAGAAATATAGAAAATTGTCCTTAAGTGATCCCTATTATGCGGTCTTATTTTGAACATGAAGCAGTAAATGTAACCGAAGCTTTACATGGGGAACTTCAGCTATGTTTGCCTGTTAATGTCAAGCAAATCTGAAAAATACAGGGGAAACAAATCTCAGAAAATTTTCTTTGTGACGATGGTATTTATCTCAAACTGACGAGGCTTTATTAGCCGAAACTATGTAGTCTGGCCCATATTCCTACTTCTGTATGTATTCTCTGCTCTTGAAGGATCTTTTTTAGATTTAAATTTTAATTAAACACAAGCATGCATAAATATTTTAACATATTTTTCAGCTTGTTTATACCCAGAGATGAAATAGATAACCCACACAAGAAAAGAGCACAGAAGGCATTCAGGGAAAATTTTTCTGTGGAAATGTTCTTTGAAAATGCCACTGAAGAGAAAGTCTCAGGGAATGAAAAAAGTAAGCTCACCATAGAAATTTGTTTATGGATTCAAAAGCTCTTAAAGACATTTATTCTATACTATAGAAGGCATACCCTTTGCTCCTTAATGTTCTATAGGCCTGTTATATCATATTCTAAATAAGACAGGTCAATGAAATGTCACTTTCCCTGAACAGTAGGATAAGGACACCAATAAAAAGGATATTTGTCTTTTAGGATAACTCGTGTGACCTCTGATGTGAAGAAAGAAGTTAGATTTTGACTTTAATAATTTTATTGAGCTTTGATTATGAATACCGGAATGTGTTGATAGACAAGTAATGAGTAAACGTGGGCATGAATAAAACAAAGCAGATAAGCTGGTATAAAATCAGTGTGGAATCCTTCGTTGTCTTTTTTTGTGTAGATCTCTGATTATGTCATTATCATATACATGGGTCGGGGTCATAATGTCAATCGTAAACGTAGGGCGAAATGTATGGTAATGAGAAGTCTTAAAGTAACCCAGTTCATATTTTAATGCTGCAATAGTGTCATTTTAGCAGTCCTTAATCAGGGACCACAATGACTGCTTTATAGATAATGCAGACATAGAAGATATTTGAGAATTATCATCAAGCCCTTCCGTCCTTCACACACACACACACACACACACACACACACACACACACACACACAATCAAGACGAAGTGATCGAGGACAACAGCAGACACAAAGTAGGATACAGCCATTAAACTGATAAACGAATCATGAAACACCTTCATAAAAAAACACCACATTGGATGGAACAGACCGACATGCTGAGGGTAGCAAAGAGGAACTGGAACAGAAAAGCCATGAGCATTATCGTGAATGGGGTACTATTTCTGAAGAAGCAATTCTACTGTTTTGATTTTTGCCTTCTTTCTTATTACGGTATAATTTTTAAAGGAAAGAATTTCTGGTGTATGATTAGCCTGTAAAAGAAGTCCCCTTTATTGAAGATTCCGTCCCAAAGGGAAAAACGGAGGAAAAAAAACAAAGTCAAGAAGCAGTTTCCCTTTTTAGCTCACCTGAGCTGAAGGCTCAGAGGTGAGCTTATAGGATGGGAGTCGAGCCGTCGTCCGTCCGTGCGTCCGTACGTGCGTCAACACTTTCAAACATGAATATCTCAGAAACCAGTGGGCCGATTGCAATCAAATTTTATCTGAAGCATCATTTGGGTGGGGGAAAGGCTGCATTAGGTTTTGGTGCCGATCAGCTCAGAACTCTTGTTTCCATGGCAACAGATAGCCCCTATAGGGTTATAATGGGGAAAACGGCGTCATCACGTTTTCTCGACTGTTTTTGATTAGATCCTTATCATACTTGCAGGTAATGATGACATACACAAGAGCTTGGATGAGTTCGAAATTTGGCCGGATTCGAGTACAGACTATGGAGTTAGCTGCCCTTGAGTGTTTGAAAAAAATCCCATAGGGTAATAATGGGGAAAATGGCGTCATCACGTTTTCTCAACTGTTTTTGCTTAGATCCTTATCATACTTGCAGGTAATGATGACATACATAAGAGCTTGGATGAGTTTGAAATTTGGCCGGATTCGAGCACAGACTACGGAGTTAGCTGCCCTTGAGCGTTTGAAAAAAATCCCATAGTGTTGTAATGGAGAAAACAACGTCATCACATATTTTTAGAAAAACTTTGTCATCGCTCTATTGCCTACATTTCTCAACGGATTTTAAAATAACTTCACACAAATGTAGGGCGTGACAATATCTCGAGCAAGTTCGACTTTCCGGATGCTGCGCCCAAGGTCAAGGTCACTGTTGCTATTTTTAGAAAAACTTTGTCATGGCTCTAGCACCTACATTTCTCCATGGATTTTAAAATAACTTCACACAAATGTAGGGCATGACAATATCTCGAGCAAGTTCGACTTTCAGGGTGCTGTGCCCAAGGTCAAGGTCACTGTGGCTATTTTTAGAAAATCTTTGTCATGGTTCTAGCACCTACATTTCTCCATGGATTTTAAAATAACTTCACACAAATGTAGGGCATGACAATATCTCCAGCAAGTTTGACTTTCAGGGTGCTGCACCCAAGGTCAAGGTCACTGTGGCTATTTTAAGAAAAACTTTGTCATCACTCTAGCGCCTACATTTTTCAACCGATTTTAAATCAAATTAACACAAATGTAGGGCATGACAATATCTCCAGCAAGTTTGAATTTCAGGGTGCTGCACCCAAGGTCAAGGTCACTGTGGCTATTTTTAGAAAAACTTTGTCATCGCTCTAGCGCCTACATTTCTCTATGGATTTTAAAATAACTTCACACAAATGTAGGGCATGACAATATCTCGAGCAAGTTCGACTTTCAGGGTGCTGCACCCAAGGTCAAGGTCACTGTGGCTAATTTTAGAAAAACTTTGTCATGGCTCTAGCACCTACATTTCTCCATGGATTTTGAAATAACTTCACACAAATGTAGGGTATGACAATATCTCGAGCAAGTTCGACTTTCAGGGTGCTGCTCCCAAGGTCACGGTCACTGTGGCTTTTTTAGCTCACCTGAGCACGAAGTGCTCAAGGTGAGGTATTGTGATCGGTCTTTGTCCGTCGTCCGGCGTCAACTTTTGCTTTAAACTACTTCTTCTCCAAAACTGATAGGAGCGGCTGTAGCGTAGTGGATAACACTCCAGACTACCAATCCAGGGGTCGCAAAATCGATCCCCCGCTTCTCCGGTCTTTCGGATGAGACTTTAAACCGAGGTCCCGTCTCCATATGACCTCGTTGTTGGTGGGACGTTAAACCCGAGTTCACTCACTCACTCTCCAAAACTGCTAGCCGGATTTCGAAATAATTTCACAGAAATATTCCTTGGGGGACTGTCTACCAAAATTGCTCAAATGGTTCCACTCCGCTGAACAATATGGCCGCCAGAGCTAAAAATAGATAAACCTTTAAACGACTTCTCCTCCAAAACTGCTGGGCCGATTTTGAAATAATTTCACAGAAATGTTCCTTAGGAGATCCTCTACCAAAATTGCTCAAACGGTTCAGCTCCGCTGAACAATATGGCCACCAGAGCTAAAAATAGAAAAAAGCTTTAAACCTCATCGTTTCAAAAGCCAATGGCTCGATTTCAAAAAAAATTTCACAGAAATGTTTTACTCATGGCTCTGAACAAAAATTGCTCAAACGGTTCTGCTCCGCTGAACAAAATGGCCACCAGAGCTAAAAATAGAAATAAATCTTAGAATGACACAGAGGGCACAGTTATGATCCAATCATCATGAAACTTTGTCAGAATGTTTATCTTAAAGACCTGGATTTTTGTCATTAGTAAGTTATGTAATCCTTATCTAATCCAATAAACAATCTTCTCTGGCTAGCCAGTCTTCTCTAGACCAGTGTCCGAGCAGTCTCTTTGGGAGGCCCAAAATGGGGGAAATCAATAACAGAGATGCCTTGATTTAATTACTTGCATCAGTATTCTTCAAAATCTTAAGTTCACATCTTTCCTTTTTCACAATCAGAATTCATTTTAAGAGAAGCGAAAATAAAATTATTTACTCTGTGGAAACAAAAATATTGATAATTATAAATCCATAATTGACAAATCACAGTCTATAACCAACAAAAACTACAGTGTCAGTTCTTGTAAAAACAAATGAACTTTGACCAATCACGATTTTCAAAAGGTGTCAAAAACATGTATAATGTCACCAAACTGCTCAAAATACAGGTTTTGCAATTTATTTAAACTGAAGTCTTTTAGGTCTCTGAAGTGATCCTTGAAACAAAATTTCATCTTCAAACTTGCATATTTTCTTGTTCTTGAGATTATAATAATGGCTAATGCATTAAATTACTGAGCACTTGACTTACTTCACAAAAAAAAAAAAAAAAAAATAGACAGAGATTATATAAAAATAAGTGAATAAAATTTAAGAAAGTAAAATTAAAAATAAGTAGTTAGTTAGTGATAATACATGAAAATATTTGTGAAAAGTATTCAATTTTCAATTATTTTTTTTCCTTTCCTCAAGTTCTTTTTTTTTTTTTTTCTTCCTGTTTTTCTTTTTCTTTTCTTTCTTTCTTTTCTTTTTCTTTTTCTTTTTAAATTAATGTTTGAGTATTCTTTGACTGTTAATCAGCCAATTATATTTTACAAATTATAGAAAATATTGTTCTGATCTCTTACATTTTGACTGATGCATGAATTTATCCCACTAGGGCCCCTCAGGCAGGCAGTGATTTCAGCACTGCATTGTTTTATGATCCATTATAATGAGGGATTAGGAGGTGCCTTTGATTTTCTTATCACTTGTTTATTGGAGGGGATTAGTTTGGGGGGGTCAAAATGATAGAACAAAATCCGGGCCTTTAATGAAATCTAGACCATCTTTGAAACTGGGTCATGTGGGGTCAAAAACTAGGTCACTGGGTCAAATCTTAGAAAAACCTTGTGCACACTCTAGAGGTCACAGTTATGATCCCATCTTCATGAAACTTTGTCAGAATGTTTATTTAAAAAAATCTAGGCCAGATTTGAATCTGAGTCTTGTGGGTCACTAGGTCAAATATTAGAAAAACCTCATGTACACTCTAGAGGGCACAGTTATGATCCTATCTACGTGAAACATTGTCAGAATGTTTACTTCCATGAAATTTATACCAGATTTGAAACTCGGCCATGTCAGGTCAAAAACTAGGTCACTAGGTCAGTTCTTTGAAAAACAGTGTGAACGCTTTTGAGGACACAGTTTTGTTCTAATCTTCATGAGACTTTGTCAGAATGTTTGTCTCCAATGAATCGGGACCAAGGGTGCAACTTGGTCATGTTGGGTCAAAAAGTAGGTCACTAGGTTAAACCTTAGAAAAACATTGTGTACACTCTAGAGGGCACAGTTTTGATAACTTTGTCAGAATGTTCATATCCAAGAAATCTAGACTAGGTTTGGAACTGGGTCATGTAGGGTCAAAATCTAGGTCATTAGGTTAAATCTTATAAAAACCTTAGGTACACAATAAAGGGTTCATTTTCCATTTAATCTTTGTGAAACTCTGTCAGTCATATGGATGTCTCTGAGGTTAATTTCATAGGATACTCAGGTGAGCGATCCAGGGCCATCATGGCCCTCTTGTTTTTATAAAAAAATGGTGGAAAAAATAGAGGTGTATCCATACACGTTTTACTTTGAATAAAGCAACTCAATTTACATGGAGTCAACGCATAAATGTTTTCAAGACTTTGTGAGCTGAAGTTTTAAAACGTGAACCTATTTAGAAATAACTGTTTACTGTTAATTAATGTTCTTTTCTCAACTATTTCAGAAGGGCATTGACATATGGCCAGGACAGAGGAATGATTGGCACCGTATGCTGACTGTCATCACAAAGGGTTTCATGTTAGGGTTTCATGTCCGATGCAGTAATAATCAAAATGTGGCTTAGTAGAATAAACAATATTTACAAGTTTGAAAAGCTGTGATTTCAGATATAATAGTTTGGAAACTACGGGTACTTTGTGTTTAGATAGCAATGCGAGAGAGAAAAACCTTTGCAGATTTTAGCTGAATTTGATCACAAGTTGATAAGATAGCCCTTTTTTTTGTCGCAGCTGCTTTAGCAAGCTGCGATATAGGAGTTCACTTTTCCGTCCGTCCGCCAGTACGTCCGTCCATCCACAATTTCCTCAACCCTAGTGTTTGAGTCATTTCTCACAAACTATGATACCTATCATCATCAAACATGGTATAAAGTTTCTTCTTAGAAAGTTCTCGAGGCATGTTGCACATTTTTCTACCCTAGACCTATATTTCATGCTCTGCCAACTTTGTAAAATTCACTACCAAAATTACCTCGACCTTGCGTTTAGGTTCATATCTCTCAAACTATGATACCTACAATCATCTAACTTGGTAAAAGTTTCTTCTTAAAATGTTCTTGAGGCATGTTGCACATTTTGCTACCCTTGACCTATATTTCACACTCTGCTGACTTCTTAAAGTTTCATATCCAAAATTACCTCGACCCTTGTGTTTTAGTCTATTTCTCACAAACTATGATACCTACAATCATCAAACTTGGTACAAAGTTCCTTCTCAGAATGTTCTTGAGGCATGGTGCACATTTTTTTACCCATGATCTTTATTTGACGCTCTGCTGAATTGGTAAAATTTTGCATCCAAAATTACATTGACCCTAACGTTTAAGTCCATTTCTCTCAAACTATGATACCATTTCTCTTCGAACACAATGGGTATACTAAAAAACCTGGGATAAACCTTCTACTTACAATGGCCTTTTTATATGTGGCTATTATTTGTATGCTTGAACTATATCTCATGCTCTGTTTGCATTGGAAATTTTTACCTAAATTTGGCATCCACATTTGCACTTACTCTAATTTTTAAGTACATTTCTCTAAGTAACCCACTTACAATCATCAGACATGGCATAAAATGTTTTCTTAAGCAGGCCTAATGGATTATTAAACTGCTTTATACTTTTAACCATTATTTCATATTCTGATGACTGTTTAATTTTATGTCCAAAATCAAACCCTTCTTTGCTTGTAAGTCAAATTCGCTCAAATAATTTTACATAAATTCATCAAACCTAATCTAAGCATGATCTCTTTCTGCTGTGGAAGAACAAGGCAGGTGCGACATAGCATTCTGCAGAATTCTTGTTTGTCTGATCAGATTCAGGCGTTTCAATATAGTGCCCATCAACCTAGGAGATATTGTAATAGGGTTAGTTGGCTGCAGTTGTGCGTTGTGAAGGTAAGACGTGGCGGTTACCTAATTTTTATGCAGATTTGTCTTAACATTTAACTTGTAAATTTAGGTGCTTGAAATGATATCCTTGAGTCAGATCTTAATGTAAGAAACTCAAGGTGTTAAAAACAATATTATGCTACTTCTGAATATCACAGTTTTGACATTTGAAGTTTATTTGATAAATTTTAAGTCTGAAGGTTGTGACAAAAGGGAAACGCGATAGGGGAAAAAGTTTGGATTAAAGCTAGTCGAGGTTGCAGTGAAGGCGAAAGCCATTAACAGTAGAATGGCAAATCAGTTTGAATGAAAAGAGAAAGGAAACGAACTTCACATCACCAGTGGAATTTTGTCACAGGCGGAAGTCTTCGTTGGTTGAGGAAAGGAAGCCAGTCGTCTTTCAGATATGGTTTTCTTGCCATGTTTTAGTCACGAAAGATTAATGGATTTATTCGTCATTACAGAATCAGGTTGTAAGAATACAATATGTAATGATATATAATGTTGCTCAAATGGTAACGGTCAACTTGGCACATAAAGAACTTGGCGTCCAAGTCACCTCTGCCTTTGATCAAGTCAGTGCGATATACTTTGTATGATAGTATGTAATTATATTTTGCATTAAAATGAAAACACTGTGATGTTAAAATTTTACTTTAAGTTTAGTTTGTTTATCAGATTTTATTTTGTTTATATATTGTACTCTGATACATATGATATTGATATTCTCATACATTGATATTCTCACACAATGAATGAAATGTTCAAGATTATTGAATAAGTCAGCTTCAGGTTGTTTGTTTTATTTCATATGACCGCCTGCATTAGTTATGCAGTTATGTCATTCAGGTAACAAAAATGTAGTGCTTTTTAAGAAGCATGGATGTACAGTATGCCCGCTAAAATATGATAAGCAGAATTTAGAAATGTAAATATGGCCATTCAGTTAGAAGTGAATTTATGCCCTTTTAGTTACATGCCATAAGAAATTTGAAATATTCTTTAGGTTCTTTATTCAAATCTGCTGCATGCTATGGTTTTGGCAAATGTATCTTGGGGATAAATACCTGGAAATAAATTTGTTTATTAATACCACCGTGCCATTATCATTTACATTATCATTGTTGCGGGGCCGCGTAGCGCAACCGGTAGGGCACCTGACTCATAAGTCAGAGGTCCTGGGTTCGAAACCCGGTCTGGCCACATACTTTCGTTTCTCCTTCCGCTGATTCAAGAAGTGCAGTTGTCAGTTACTGGCGAAAGTATGTGCACTAAGTACTGGTTAACCGCTTAGGAGGTCTAAGCCTGCCCAGGAATAGTGTGGTTAGGGTAACTGACCGTCCCGACATGACCATAGTTGTTTACCGTGGACGTTAAGCATCAAATCAATCAATCAATCATTATCATTGTTTAATAATTTTGTACTCAACTTTATTATATATAAATAGTTATAGATACACCTGCTAGTCGAGATATAGTTGTGCTTGCTTAACTTAAACTGCCAAAGAATTGTGTTTAGTAGCTGAGTTACTTAATCTGGTACTTAACTAAATAAACATGGTTTGTATTCTTCGAATATTTTCCAATGTTAGTATGACTGTATATTCAGTTTGTATATTCAGTTTGTGTACTTGTCTCATTTAGCCTTTAAAGTTCCTGTCTTCCAGTGCTGCAATAGAATATTGTCAGTAATTATTTGTTGAAAGTGACATCAATATGTAAACTGTGTGATTATGTAAAAAGCAGATGAACTTGTTGTTTAAAACACAGTCAAGGGTCAAAAGTATTTCCTCAAAATATTTTCCCATAGACTTTAGTGCATTTACATGTTTACAAGAAAATTCATTTTTGCAGCAGCCTTTGGCCAATCATAAAATTATAACTAAGGTAGAAAGTTATATGAACAGTGCAATAAACGTTATTAACATTAACAAAACTAAATTCTAACACCTCAGTGTAAAGAAACAGCTTGTCAAACTTTGCTTAAATTTTGAAATTACCAAGTTGGCATTGACGTTAATGGCGATGTTGCGAAAAATTGGATCAAAAACTCAAACAATCAAGAAAAAGTCATGCTGTTTGAGAATAGGCTAACTGACATAAAAACAAATATATTGCACAGTTTATTTGTTCAGCTGTCTACCAGTATCAAAATTATTGTAATCCATTGAACAGAAGTGCCAAAATATAATTTCCAATAAGCAGGAAAATACACTGAAATCTATGGAAAAATTAATTTTGTAGAATTACTTTTGGTCCTTGACTGTATCTACACCTTCAGCTTGCTCAATTTACATCCCGGCAGACAGCGTTTTCCTTTTTTTCAAAGAAAGAAGGGCTTATCATTTGAACCAAATTGTCCCGCTATACCGAATTGTCCCGCTTAGAATGTAGTGTCGTGCATAATAAAAAAAAAAGTGTAACACAATTGTCATCTGATCATTAATGTTTTAGGGCTCTTAAGGTTGAGCGCATTTCATGTATTATTTTATCATTTTAAATGTGATATTACAATATTGTCAGTTCATGAACACATCACATATTCTATTTTTATTATATACTTACGGTGTGGTGTCCTATATTTTTTCTCTTTTAAATTTAGTATGAAGTGCAGTCTGTCATTTTCACTAATTGCATTGATGCTGTATAGTTTTTGGCCCACAACAGAGAAACAATATTTACAGAGCATGTTGTGAGATACAAAATTTGATGGATTTTCATATCATATGTGTGTGTCTTTGTGTGTGTGTGTGTGTGTGTGTGTGTGTTTTCTTTTCAACATTTTTTCCTGTATGAATATCAAACTATGTCTGTATTTGTCTCTCTTCCAGCATCTATTTATTTTTTAATGAAACAATATAAAGTTATTTCAGACATTTAATATGCAGTTTGATTAGTTTGAATTCCATGACATATTCAATATGTTGTCATCACTAATAATTTTTATTAAATGATAATTTTTTATTAAATGATAAAAAAAAGCCTGAATTTCCTTGCCGGAGTTCGTATGGGAAAAAGATTAAGGTATGCAAAGTGTCATGAAAATTTATTCAGTAGTAATGAAATTAAATCATTTTTTTGCCCTCCAGTTTTTCGCAAACGACCTATATGTCGGTCCTATTATTATAAAGGATAGGTATATGCGATCTTATGAATTTATTTATTACCCCAAGGATGTAATCAGTATTCTGTTTTACAATGGTCAGCGTTTCGTACATCAAAACATAGCTTGTGTATGGTTGTGAAAGAGGGTAAGATAGCACCAGAATATAAATAAATAATAAAAAGAAAAAAGAAAAAAAAAAGAAAGCAATAAAAGTATAATTTGTACATAAAGGAGTGAAAATGGAAAACAAGAGAGAAAAGGGACCATATTTTGACGAGACGAATATGCCTTTGATTTCAAAATGATAGTAATTATATTTGGTTCAGGCTTTAAAGAATATACCAAATTAAGCATCTTATAGTTCTTTTCATACAGATTTTGTAGTATTCATACTATGATTTTGCAAAAAGGAACGTTGTAAATCATCTTTTATTTGACATTTTATTGATGCTTCAAGTTCAGATTGATTCGTCTATGTAGCATAAAATTCTGATATTTGATTGTATATGCAAACCTCATCTTGAAGTTTTTGTGGTGAAGTAAGTGAAATCTTTTTAAAATGCTATATTGGCTAAAAACGTTGTGTTTGCCCCAAATAAAACTTGAAGAAGAGACGCTGGAACTGTCGCTTTTTATAATCTTTAGATCAGTTGATACAGAATTCGGTATAATAGTGTTCAGCCTCTCAAGGCTTACTAACTGATCTTTTCATTACACAGGGTGAATTACTGGAAGTGTGGTCTGATTTTTTTATGTTTAAGATGTTGCTGGTTAGATATGAAAGTAAAAAGTATGCAAAGACCAGGAACTGAAACAATCAAAATCCAAATCCAGCCCTCAAACCATAGTTGGAAACAACTAAGATTACAAATAATCAAGATACAGAGAACATATGGCCAACCGAGTGAGCAGCTTGTTCCCAAAAGGTGGCCACTCAGCAACCCAAACCGAACCAAAAATAATAAGAACATACATAAGGTAAAACATCACAGAAACTCTGACACCAAAAACAGGCAACAGAGAACCACAACAGAACTGCCGCCTTTGAACGGTCAGTAATGAATTACTGGGGGGCTTAAATCGATTTTACAGGCCCAACCTCACCCTCAGTTTCTGAAGTGGTACAAAACATATAGTTGGTTGTTCGGTTCGCATTATAACCCTCTAACTGAATCTGTTCACGCCAAATTATGATACCTACGAGGGTTGATCCAGAAGTAATGTTACTGCAGCTATAAAATCGTGTAGACGTATAAGAAAGCAATAAAATGTCATATCCAAATACTTTAATCTATCTAGAGTCTTAAAATTTCATAAAATTTTAGTGAACGTTTATCGAGATATTCTGAAGGCATGTTAATGACACCACCACACAACAGTAACCTTGACATTCTAGAGGAAGTTTCGATATTGTGTCATGTCTGAAGTGGCGTATTCTTTGTTCCAGCTCAGCACTTATGTCTGTTCGTCCATGTCTATCTCATATTTAAATGGTATTTGAACGGCTCTGCAGCTTATGTTTAAGTCTTTACACAATGTTCGAATTGCTGAACATCGCTCTTTATTTATGGGGTATCAAACAAGAGTGACGTTATTGTCTGACTGTGAACATACAGGTCTTCCTGTTTTCAGAGGAAACTTTAGCGACTCAGCTGCATCACTGCAGTGCCGATTCCACTTGAAGACAAGCCTAATGTTATATCACCATATGTCTAATTAACAAACACTAGCGTCTCTAATTGTGATGTTCCTAATTTGTGACAAAACCGTATCAGTATGCACTGACGCGTTTGCCAGAAATCAACATGTTTTTCAGTGGCAGTAACAAGCATTAGCACAAACTGCAATGACATAATCAAAGTTTCAACAGTGGGCGGCAAAACTGTATTTCGTCATTGTATTGAATTTTCATCTGAATTCGTGCGTTAGTTTGATTTAATTTGTGATTGCCGTTGAAAATCATTATCATGTAATTAGCGTAGTATAAGTACTACCATGAATAAGCTTGCGATGGACACAGTGACATTATTTTTGGGTCAACCCTTGTACATAGTGTGGTAAAATGAAAGATGTGAATAGAATTGTGTCCCTGAGCACTGAATAGCTTTGTGGATGTTCTACTGGAGTATATCTGACTGTTATAGCCTGCTGCGTCCTCCGTAAAATAAGTTTCTCATAGAGGAACACTATCTTATTATTGTGAGTCTAGACCCTCATAAATGCAATATGAAATTGTTCCACAATGTGTTTTATGAGTTTTTTTATACAGTTTGAATATACAAATTAATAAACTTGCTTTTTATTATACTGCCCAGACAAATTCAAACAAAATAATTTTCATTATAAAATACTCGTGGTCAAGAAATAATGCGTGCTGACCATAGAAGTGTTCAGTCTTTGGTCAAATATCATCTTCATGCCTCTCTCAAGAGTTTTAAATGTCCAAAACGGTACTCTTCGGAGATCTTGTAAAGACGGTAAATGGGTTATATGCGGCGAAATAAAAGAAGGGCAAGGTAAAATCTCACAGGTATCTGAATAAATTGTTCCACTTGTCAGCATAAAGTGATTGATTAGGGTAATTATGAGGGAATATTTCATTTTTATTTGTAAAAAATATCAAGGCTTAACATCACCATCCAAAAAGGTCCACATTTTTGTAGCAGCAACCTGTATATTAAATGAAAATGTGGCCAGATAATGAAGAATTAGATGTAGGTAATTAAATTGCTTAATAAGTCCAACAGAAACATCAAGCTTTCAAAAAGATAGGGTATCATAATGTAAACAGTAACTTAGCCGAAACTGAAATATAAAGAGGATCTTACATGAGTGCGAGGCTATGCCGAGGATCTTATCGGTTTTCCCCAACGAGTTTAATGAATTTAATAATACAGAATGCAAGATTCTGTTTATCATATTAGACTAAAATTGCATTTAATCAGTAGCAAACTTTGCACTAAAACGTCACGATTTTGCCATTAGAAAAGGCGACGTTTTTATGGACGTCAACGCATAACGTTACGACGTAATTTGCAGACTTAATCCGTTTTTTAATGCATGACTTTATTAACTCTCGGATGCGACGTCATATGATAAAAAGCTTAAAATATTCACTGCTATAATATGGATACTTTCCAAAGGCAAGTATGATAAGACATCTTAGCAAATACCTTCGGATATCTATCTGTCTTTTATGACGACTTGGTCACATCTGACCACTATATAGTTGTTAGAATTTAGCATGAAACAGTATGCTAACACAGTGCGCCAATAGAAGCAATGGAAAGTTTCCTTGTTTCATTCTGCAGCAATTGTCTGTTTCGGAGCGCCTGAGTCTTATTTCTGACGTCACTGGCAGTTACTGACATATTTTGTGACGTTTTGAGACTTAACACTGTGTAACGTCTCTTCTTTTTCAAAAATCGTCATAAAAACGTACATTTGTCTTATACAGTAAAAATATTGCTGGAGCATCAGGAGGTTTGGGAGAATTTGAATGAAAAGACATTTTTTAGATAGCATTTTTGAGTGTTAGAATCGAAATACGAGGGATGATCAAAAAGTTCCCGGAAAAGTTCTGTATTCTCTTTACCGTTTTACTTTCTTCAATGAAATTTCACACTATCCGACTTCAATGTATTTGTGATTCATATCATACAAAACAATTGACTTATGTCTAATCAGTTTCATGCACGCGCCACCAACGTAACGACCGGTAACGTGACCCGGCCCAGCTAACGTTGCGTTGCATTTTTATCGTTTCTAATAACATTTTCTGAACGTTGTTTATCTATGAAATGTAGGTAGTAACGTTAATTCATTCACCTTAACTTAGAAATATAAATCTTATCTTTATTTTCATAACAATTTTTGTAACTTCTTTTGATCTTTTTAACGAAAGGATGTCTAATTCCAACGTGCCCTTTAAAAATCAAATGTGTGGGGGTGGGGTAATTCAAGGGCAGATAATTTGCATTACGTTATAATATGGCATTGTTATGGTCAAGTTTCATGAACCTTAGATAATGGCAATTCGTTAAGATATGTGATGTACCCTTTCAGTCGAACTATTCCAGAAATGTGACAAGGCAATCTGATGTCGTCAGCAGCATAAGCTGTCTATCAAAAGTCTTAAATCAAGCAGCAGCAAGGCCACATCAGTAATCAAAATTCAGCCATAGTCTTAAGATAAGTCCTTTTGTATAAGTAGCTTCATGTACCACACTCTTCTAAATGATACACATAGTAATAAATTAATATGACCTTAGTTGTGACAAAGATGGCCGATACATCGTTGCTGCTGGGTGAGATGGGCAATTGCTGGGAGTTTATTATGCTGTCGATTGCAGGTTGTGTTGTCGTATTGCTGGAATGGTTCAACTGAAAGGCATAAATCATATATCTAACGAATTGCCATTATCTCTAGTTCATGAAACTTTATCATAACACTTCCGTATTATAGGGTAAAGTAGGTTATCTTCCCTTGCAATTACCCACCCACACATATTTACTGATTAAAGGTCACGTTGGACTTAGCAATCATTTCGTAGAAAAAATCAAAACAACTTACAAAATTTGTAAGGAATATCAAGATAATATATATATTTTTAAGTTTATGTAAAGTAATTCATGTATCCATTAATAATTTGTGAGTAAGCAACGTTCGAATTTAGCTACTAGAAACGATAAAAATTTAACGTAACGTTAGCTGGGCCGGGTCGCGTTACCAGTCGTTACGTTGGTGGCGCGTGCAATGAACTGGTTAGACATAGGTCAATTGTTTTGTCTCATATGAATCACAATTACATTAAGGTTGCCTGGGATAAAATTTTATTGAAGAAAGTAAAATAATAAAGGGCGTACAGCACTTTTCCGGGAACTTTTTGATCATTCCTCGTACATGTAGTTCAACTCTAGCTTTGGATTGTTGAGCAATACTTCCGCTGTTAGTCGCTCAGGTTTTGGTAGATATATCACTCGCGCTCCGCGCTTGTGATATCATCTACTGTACAACTGACCTCTAAACAGTGAATTATAATCAACAGTTCATTGCTAGAGCTGAACTATTTCTTAAATAATATAAAAGAGGTGGTCATTAATACTATTCAAGAGAAGTAACTCAGAAACATTTTAAAACACATACCTTTAATACGAAGTTTAAATAACCTCTTTAAAACTGTCATGTGGTCTATGCGGAGGTCACAGAAGCGGGAAGACCATTTCACAGAGAAATGTTTTGCAGAAAGTATGAATGCTAGAAGGTGTTAGAATATGTCCTTGTGTATTGCGAGTTATGTGATGCCATTGTTTGTCTCAAACGTGATACCAAAATGCAACTAAGAATAAGAAAAGAACTGGATTACTCCTCATTTGTTTTGTCTTTGTGTGATCACTGTGTTCAGAGTGAACAACCTTGCCAAATCATTGTGTCGTTGAAGACATATACAGAAGGTGGACCCGACTTGAAATGGGACTGTATAGTGACAAGTCGTGTCATAATGTACATGTATATGTGAATCTTGTGAACAGTCAAGTAGCCATGTATTGAAACGTTGGATATTTGCTAGACCTTGTAAATTTGAAAGCTTTAGGTGCATGGGTTTACGTCCACCTCTTTTACGCCAGTTTTGCAAAGGAGAACAAATTCCTGACGTCTTGTCGTTTCCGTGAACAAAGAATTCCTTCCAATAGTGGATTTTCTGTTACAGAAAATAATTTGCTCCTAGAGGGGCAAATTCTTTCCGTAAACAGTTAACCCTCATTGAGAAGGTACGCAAAATTGAAAACAAGAGTTGTCTGTCACGAAAGTGGATCCATGCATCTAAAGCAAACACATAATGTCAAGGCCATACTACAAAATATTTTTTCAGTCAACACTCGATATCTCGACCACTGATAACTCAAAGTAACCTCTATATCAGAGAATATTCGGTAGACACATTTCCTATTTTTCTTTATATTTCAATTTTTAATATCTCAAACTACTGGTATTTCAAAGTAAATTTTCTGGAACTAGAAAATTTACTTAGAGATATCAGTATTTTGAGATGAACTTCGACCGTGAGTTATTGGGAGTTGAGAGTACGTGATTTTTTCGAGCTGAGTTACTATGTGCAGATAAATTTGGATGATTCAGTACTTCACTTTCCCCAGCAAACAGCTGTTAAAATCTGATAAGCACACATATCAAATACACACAATTACCTCCACGATTTGGAAGTAAATAAAGGGGAGAGAGATAGACTGGATAGGTTGAAGATAATGTTATAAAGACACATTTCGCCTGAATGAAGTTCAGGAAGAGCTATTGTACTACCCCCGGCGTTGGTGTTAGCGTTAGCGGCGGCGGCGTCGGCGTTAGCAAAATGTTAAAGTTTTACGTTTAAGTTTTTAAGACCTCAAAGTATTAAAACCCTTTGATTTGAATTATTTATAGTCTGATGATAGATATTGGTCCAAAATTTTATTCTCCACCCCTGGTCATGACCTATAGGTCAAGGACACGGACTTAGAAATTTTATGTTAAAGTTTTACGTTAAAGTTTTAAGATATCATAGTTCCTAAAGCCTTTGATTGTTTTGAATTATAATTGGTATGATGATAGATATTTGTTCAAACTTTTATTCAGCACCATCCCCATCCCTGGTCATGACCCTTAAGTCAAGGTCACGGACTTGGAAATTTTATGTTAAAGTTTTACTATAAGTTTTCATAAGAACTCATAGTTTCTAAACTCGTTGATCGATTATAATAATACGAGGGGTGTTCGGAAAGGTTTGCAAATAATGTAATTTCTTGGTAACGACCATAAAGACAGAACTACTGATAGCAAAATCACATAAAGCTATGATATGCCTAGACAAGTCTGCATACACGATGTTTTTTTTTTATTTTAAAGGACGCATTTTTAACTCCTTTGAAAGAGGTATACCCTAAAGGCACTGCAAATTTTTACTTAGGTAGGCCGTAATTCGTATATAAGCAGTCTTTGATTTTTTTTTACTTTTACTACTTACAGACAATGCCCAGGCAATGTTGTCTTGTGAATATCGCGGAAATCATATTTGATCTAGGTTCCATACTGTCCCGTGAATATGAATTTTCCGTATTTTATGTAGTAGTAAATGCTCCCTTTCTATTAAAGTTAGAATGATTTTGTAATATTTACATTATCAGTGTAGAGCTCTCTGTTAACCCAATTAAGTGATGCGGGCGTCAATGTTGTTTAAAAGTCAATAATTACATTGTATCACGCGCTTCAGAGTGACAGCTCATCTCACTAACTAGCACGTGAAATCTACAACATTCCATGTACTTGAATGGCTAGTAAACATTGAGTGACAGCTCGCTACGCCTACTTGCACGCGAAATCTACAGCAGGAGGTGGAATTTATTGGTAGGCAGTGACAATGCGGCTGTTCCAAACTATTGCTAAATTCGGCCGGTAATGTTTTTTAAACAATCTTTATATATGTATTTCTTAATTTTGTTTATCTTTTTATTGATCAAAAGCATCGTTTAATAATATAAATATAAGGAATGAATGTTATTTTTTAAACGTTTACTGAAGTATAAACTACATCGGGTCACGAGCAAAGTTTACGTAAACCCCTTCGGGGTTCACTTACTTTGCTCGTGACCCGATGTAGTTTATACTTCAGTAAACGTTAAAAAAATAACATTCATTCCTTAAATGAAAACTAGTGTGCTAGCATTCAAAATCTTGTCAGCTAGAGCATTTACATGGGTAAACGAGTCTGTCAACAAATTCAAATTAATGCAAACAATGAAGCCTCTACAATCTTTCAGACGTTGACGTCGATTTCAATAACGTCTCAAGAACTGCGCATTGCTTTGCAAACAATCAATCGATGGCAGTTGCTATGCTTCTAACTTTTGTATGAATATTGTAGGCAACGGTAGACAAGAGTTGGCAAAGATTCATTTTGTATTTACAAAGATATTTGACTTGAATGCCTGACACTGAAAAGATTTTACATATGAAATTAGCCTTGTGGTATGACTACGGCCTAACAGAATGCGTTATAAGTCAATCAGGAAAAGTGTCTTTGTATAATTTTTGATATCATTGTGAAGACAAAATGCAGTGCTTTTAGTACATGCACAGCATTTGTACCCAGTATGCACCTAAACAAAGTTACGAGGCCATTTGCAAGACTTTTCGAACGCCCCTCATATCTGGTATGATGATAGATACTGGTCCAAAGTTTTGTTCAGCACCATCCCCACCCCTGAACAGGACCTAGAGGTCAAGGTCACAGACTTCGAAATTTTATATTGAAACGTGAGATGTTCTTGGCTAAATTTTCTTAACCTTTTGATAGATTTCCTTTATACTTCCACAGATGTTAGGTAATGGTCAAAATTTTTATGCATTACCACCCCAACCTCTTTGATGACTGAGGTCAAGGTCATGGACTTATAAATGTTTTGTTAAAATGTTTGGTTATAGTTTCCTAAAGGCACAGTGTTTTCTTAATGTGTGGATGGATTCAGTTGATTCCATTAGATGCTGGTCCAGAGTTTTACATGGTACCAACCCCACCTCTCTAATTGACCTTTAGGTCAAGGTCACAGCCTAATGTTTTAAAGTTTTACACTGCCTAGATGGAAAATTACCCAGACTGATGACAGATACTGCTCCAGAGTTTTACATGGTAGCAGCATCACCTTCCTAATTTACTGTGGAGGTCAAGATCACATTCTTAGAAGTTTGCGTTCATGATGGGCATGCACCAGGTCTGGCGAGCTATGCTGTCTAGTGACAGCTCTTGTGTCACTATGCCCCTGTAATAGATGATGCAATGATCAATAGAAGAGTAGTGCCATTTTATTGTTTGTTAATTGTTTATTGCATTTTCAATAATGTTATTTTTGTTTGGGCCGCGACACGACAAAACCAACAATGTGGTTGTGCGCCCAGCGCAGACTCAGATCAGCCTGGGCATCCGCCCAGTCTGATCAGAGTCTTCGCTGTCCGCATGGAGGTAGCTTAGACCCTTAGCTACCCTTTGGGCACTTAACGAAGAGTCTGGTCAATTTGTGCTGCTGCCCCGGCTGATCTGAGTCTGCGCTAGCTGTCCCCTTTAGTCTTAATAGTTTAGCTCCCCTCAAGCTGAAGGTCATGGGCAGTTGGTTAAGAACAGGCAGTCTCCGTCATTGGACGTCGCCAATCAGATGCTTTCTCCTTCGAAACCACAGATCCTATCAGACCAGTTACTTTGATTTAAACAGTATTTTAAACAATTAATATCGTGTTGTATACATTCAATGTACAATTGATTTGAAAAGGATTTGGTTGAAAACATATGGCTTATATATCAAGCATTTTCTTATTGAGAGTCCATTGTTTGGGCCTGAAGTTTGTTTGAATATTTGGGATCGATATCTAAGATGTCTGCCACTCGTCTCTCTTCATCCCGCCCCACAAGAGATAAAAATGGATTTTTTATCCCACTGACGTGTTTCCCTGTTTTGCCATGTTGCGACTTTCCACAAAGCATTCCTGTTATGTTTTCCTTTGTGCCTTGTTATATCTGTCAAGTCTGGAGAAATGTGAAAAAGGGCTAGTTGCCGTTCTTTCTGTCATTTCGTTTCAAGTGATTTATAAGACCTAACTTGGTTCACTCGTCGTGTTGGTTTTATTGGGAGGGTATGGCCTGTGATTATGGCATTTCCTGGATATCTACATTAGTGTTTTGAAAGTGAATCTTCCAAACTTTACAGTTTAATGTGATAGAAGTGAAAAAACGATTTGTTGTGATCAAATTTTGTGTCCAGATTTGTCTGTCCCCGTCCAAGGCCTATAAATACATTGTTAACATAAAATCATTTTAATATTTTCATGGGACCTATAATTTTTTGCATATTACACGTGATTCATGATCATTGATAGCGAATAGTATAAGCATTTGCTAATCATATTTGAGCCGCGACACGACAAATGTAACGACGCTTTACTGTTCGCTTATAGGGTAGATAAGGGTCATAGCTAGCTCCTTGCGGACAGCGAAGACGGCAGATGCTGATCTGAGTTCGCTGGGCACACATGTCACTGTTGGATGTGTCATGTTGCGGCTGATTTGTGGACTTAATAGCGATTTGTTCTATCATTAATAATCTCGTTATGTTACAACCAAAGCTGAGGATGAAAATAATTCAGAGACATGTGTAATTCCTGTTTCTCCTCAAATGCAAATGTTGTGTGAATTAATTTCGGGCAGAGCGATATTAGGGTCCTGCCTATATAAACACTGAACCTCAAAACTAACTCGCCACTTTTATCGAGTCTTCATAATTTTCGAATATACACATCTTCTTGTTTATCTTTATTTCATAGGGCCTATCCATAACTTAGGACATACGTAATATACATGAAAGGTAATCCAAAATATAGTCAAGCGAAAAATGGAACTGGTATAACTGGTTAGGCAGGTTTTCTACCCGTGCCGTATTAACGCCTACCGATTTAAAGTTCATGTCAATTAATTTACACAGCATATAATAAGTAATGTGCTTAAGTATTGGGACACCTAATATAATAAATTTTTCATTTGTCCCAAATGGAAAATTTATTATTTTCAGGTGTCCCAATATATACGCACATTACGGGTACGTCCAAACATTCATGTGATTCAGTGTGTATCTAAAGTTATATATTACACAGACTTCGAATAAAGAATCTTTATATGCTTTATGATGTGGATCACAGGGTATAATCGATTCCGCTAATTTTCGCTTCCTGCAGAGACTGTACATCATATTTGGCTTCTGCCCAGACTGTCCGCGAACTCTTGCTTCCTGCCAAGACTTCTGTACATGATAAATGGCTTCCTGCAGAGACTGTCTGCGTGATTCTGCTTCCTGCCGAGGCTCTCGGCAGGAAGCAGAGTCACGCGGACAGTCTCGGCAGGAAGCCAATTTTCGAGGACAGTAGTCTCTGCAGGAAGCAAGATTTCGCGGACAGTCGGCGGAAGCCAAATATGACGGACAGTCTCTGCAGGAAGCGAAAATTGGCGGAATCGATTATACCCTGTGTGGATAGTTGCACTTGACATGGAGGAGTACAAGCCACTCTCACAATAGCAGCTGACAATAGCAGCTGCTCATTTCACCCGCTCATAACAACTTAGATATTTGATTGGCCTGTTACTATGTTTACAGCTTACAGAGATAAAAAGTTGCGTTTTTTCTGAAGTTCAGTGTATTTTATGGGTAATAAAAAGACAATATTTCAGTTATCATAGAGCCTAATATATATACAGTTGACTCTTGTTCCCTCAAATACTAGTATTTCAAAGTTCCCTTTTATATCAACGAATATTGTTTAACACATTTCTATTTCATCTCAAACTACTGGTTTCTCAGAGCAAATTTTCTGAGACCAGAAAAATTACTTAAAGGTATCAGTAAATTGAGACTAACTTCGACTTTGAGATATCGAGAGCCGACTGAATATGGCTTAGTCAAGGAGGTATTTCCTATAAAAAAACAAAAAACCCAAAAAAAAAAACCAAACAAACAAAGAACAATCTGAAAAAGATCTTTTAAGGCAGATTCTTGTTTTTGGGAATGAGAAATTCTATATGGTTGTAGAAGGACACCAGACAGATTTAGATATTTGAGCCGCGACGTGAGAAAACAAACAATGTGGTCGTGCGTCCAGCGCAGACTCAGATCAGCCTGTGCATCCGCCCAGTCTGATCAGAGTCTCCGCTGTCCGCATGGAGGTAGCTTAGACCCTGAGCTACCCCATAAGCGCAAAGCGAAGAGTCTGATCAGACTGGGCGGATGCCCAGGCTGATCTGAGTCTGCGCTGGGCGCACAACCACATTGTTGGTTTTCTCGCGTCGCGGCTCATTTGGAGACTTTCTGGATCGCGACAAATGGTCTTATAGTCTTAATATTATGGCATTTAAATGAATGATTAGGACTGCTTCATTGCATTTTTTTTATGTGAGAGTTGGTTTCTCTTGTGTAATATCGAACATGTCTTAGTGAATATATGAGCCGTGACACGAGAAAATCAACAATGTGGCTATGCGCCCAGCGCAGAATCAGATCAGATCAGTCCGATTAGACCCATCGCTAAGCGCTTAAAGGGTAGCTTAGATCCGCCCAGTCTGATCAGAGCCTCGCTGTCCGCATGGTAGTAGCTTAGACTAGCGATGAGTCTGATCGGACTCTGCGGATGCCCAGGCTGATCTGAGTCTGCGCTGGGCGCACAACCACTTTGTTTCGTGAGGCGGCTCATATTAAATGGTATAGGGTATAGTAGTTATAGTACATTAGTCATGATGTTAACTTTACATGTACATGAAATAAAATATGTTGTAATACCATTTTAACATTAATAAATAACTTGTTTCAGATATAATTTGTTAATTAGATCTCTTCTGTTATATTATTGACTAAAAGGCGCTAGAAATTATATTATGCTTTGCCATTTTACAGGTTTCAAATAATCAAATCTCAAACCAGTTTTTGATAATTCTTTATTATACCCATGTAGCCCAGTAACAAATTAGTAGCATGAAAATGCAGAAATCTGTGTTACATCCTCTTGCACCGAGGTCTAGTAGCTAGAGCGACTCGGTTATGGCACAACAGGTCTTCAGTTCAAATCTGGTTGGCTTAGCCAGCAACTGGAAAACTCTGTCAGCTCAGCGGTAAATTGGTACTTTTTTTGAATCAGGGAATTGTATGGCAGCGTAAGAAGAGGGATGGGCCCCGCCTTTTACATATTGTGCTCAACCCCGCCTTTCACATGCTGTGCTCAATCCCCAGCTGTCCTTAGGGTCACGTGGCTATGAGAAAACATTTACCTTTTTCCACCTTGCTACTTTTGATTGTTCACTGGGTTGAAGCATTATGAGCTGCGTCAAGCTAGCATTTTTTTCTTCATATTTCGTTACTGGCTAATAAAGGTGTGTACAGTTTGCATACGCCTAAAGATAAATTCTCTCATGACGACGTTTGTAGCGCTGAATTGAATCTTTGGAGAAAAAACATATCTTCAAGTTTGGATAAACCGATTTTCGTTTTGTGTTCTCTCAGTTCTATTGTGCAAGGACATTTGCAATGCGTGTATTATGGTTGATTTCATAACTTAATTACCATAGTAACCAACGGATTGTAGGCTTGCTGTTCGTAAAGCAACTTTATAGTAAAGGCCAGAGAATTTGGTGAAAATTCTTTGAGTATGTTTCTTCTCCAAGCAAAATCTATGTTGTGACTCCTATTATTAGAAGCTCTTGCTAAGACTGTTTTAATGAGGGATTTCAGACGGTTCCTTTGAAGGGTCTGAACATAGCTTTTTCATCGAGGATTAGAATAAGTTCACTTGCGGGCCTTTGTTTATGTGTCACAACAGCACCCTCGAAACTGTCAAGATGCTACGACAACAGAGTTTTGGTCATGTTCACAATCAGGCATATACAATGTACTCTTTACTTTTGCAGATATGGGGTACCATAGCTCCAGTAAAGCATTATCTTGAAAATTTCAAAACACTAATCTGCTCTATCGATACCATGGCTTTGCTATCCAGTAGAGTAAAAGGCAATGATCAGGAACAGATTTAATCGAGTTCTGGGGCCGTATTCATAAAGCCACTTAAGTCGTTGCTATGCTGTTGCTAAGGCTAAATATCTATAAGGGAGACTCCCTACAACTATGAAATTTGCTCTGGAGGAACAGTCTTTCTAAGACTGTTCCTCCAGAGCAAAGTTCATAGTTGTAGGGAATCTCCTTCAAAGAAATTTAGCCTTAGCAACAGCATAGCAACCACTTAAGTCGTTTTATGAATACGGCCCCTGAGTTCCACATCCTGCCCTGAACACCAAACGTGAAAGGGACATCTACAGCTAAGATGGCACTGAAATAAACAGCACCAGCGAAAAGCCAAAGGAGCAGCTCTTTACCAGTAGATTGCCACAACTGATACCCAGGACTGATAAATATATCAGAAATCCCCGCTTTAGAAAATGGGAGTATGCTGGTGTGCATATGTCTGTACATCTGTCTTTCTGTCCGTTATTTTCTGTAATTCCGTTAACCTTTTTTGATCAGAGTTTACGTCAAACATAATGACTTCCTTTATCATGAGATTGAGAACTTGCCCTTATTGATTCTTCCCCGTATTTGATTTTCTTTCCCCTACTTTGAAAAATGAAAATTTTCGTCAGACTTTTCTCAAGAAACGTGCTAACTAGAATGGTCATATTTCCTACATGTGTGAGGTTTTCTTGTACTCTGGAATAGAGAATTAGCGCTCTTCTTTTTCACTTTTCTTTCTCCTTGTGTTTCTAGGTTGAAATACTTTATATTTCACAGAACTTGGTCAAGGCAGAATACTCATTCTGTATACGAGTTGATAGTGACATTTTATCGTTGGATTGACAATCGACCATCGTTTTACATGCTAAAAATTCTGTTTATTCTGATTTCTTTCTCTTAATCATATGAACATTGAATAGGTTCGGAACAGATTACACAACAACTGTTCAAGGTGGACTGTTCATATTTTGAATACAGGCTGGCAGCGACTTGCCATAATGTGGGACAGAGAACCAGCTTTCGGCTGCTTTTTCTTTCCTATATCTTTTTCTTTCCCTCCTCTAATGCGTATATTTCTTAACAAATCAAGCAGAAGCTGTACGAGAAGGAATGCTCATTTTGTATCGTGGGATTGCGAAACAGCGTTCCCCTGTTTATTCTTCTGTGTTTTCCCAATTTTTTTTGCTCACTTCATGCAAAACTTTTTTGAAGCTATTTCTTTGAAATCTTTCTTGGTAGAATGTTTATTTAAGGTATACATGCGGACAACTTCTTATATCTTTGCATCCTTTTCATTATGAAAATAACATTTTACCATTTTACAATATCACAATAACATTTTACTTCAACTGTTCAGCGGTGGTTTAGTCTGATTCTGCGACAGTTGTAGTGTAATACAGTTGTATATCAATTGAGCTATAAGGTGTTTATGGATCAACAAATGACAAAGAATGACGGAAAAAATGTCAACAAACAATAAAAGTCATTCTACTTATGAGCAAAAATTCTGGTGAAAGTAAACAAATGCATCGGTACCATTTTCTTTCATCGGGATTATATAGTCATGCACAGCATAGACTGCGTCAGCTAAATATCAAATACCAGATCCAGTAAACTATATTAAACATGAAGAAAGTTGGTGGGAAGATGTACCTAGACCATATATCTATGTTACTAACACTGTTCCCTATCTCCTTAACACCGGATTCTCTGTGTTTTGAACGGTACTTCATATTGCCTGTAAGACATCTCATAAATAACATCAACAAATTCATTCTTCGTTTCGTTCTGGAAGTTATGTGGTTGAGAGTCACGTGGTTTCCGGTTGTACTGTATTGGGCGCCATTGGTGTTGTGTAGCATAGGTTGCTGAAAAGGAAGGGCTAAATGGTATATACTTTGATGACTGTGTTTGTGTGATAAAAGCAAACTACATCTAATACTCTTTAAAAACATGATAAATTAACCCAGTAATGCCTCATGGACTATGTTTATCCTTATCAAATGGGTGTGTCCATTTGTTAATGAAGGGATGTCTGGCTTAGCCTATTTGTATCATCTTTATTATCCTTTCATTATAAGAAGAAATACACAGTTTTCCTATGGAAATAGTAAAGACCTGAAAACGCGGCGTCTGATCTGAGTGCACTGTTTGTCGATGTCCTATTTATGAGACGTTTGAGGATTGAACAACTGAAATAATTAATTTTTACTACCACTAAAGCCAAAAGGTGCAACGACCTATTTCGGGATGTAAATTTAAACATAAATATAGCTATGTCTTCTCTTTCTCGAACAGAATCAGGGTAGGGTCAAGTCGGGTAAATTCGGACAGCAGGTAAATTCGGACATACCATTGCAAACAATGAAAATCCTGATGAGACGGCTCATCATGAGCCGTCTCATCAGGATTTTTACTGTTTGCCAAGTTATTTTTGTTTTAATTCTAAACAACTGACATATAAAGTAAACAATGTCACTGTCCGAATTTACCTGCTGTCCGAAATTACCCGACTCTACCCTAGTGTAAGATATTTCTTTCGGTTCAAATTTATAGAGTAACTACATTTCAGAAACTGACTGAATCAGATCCCTAACCCTATCCCCAACATCAAGTCGATTGGAGAACAAGTAGACTAACCTGGTCTTCGTCCTCCTCATCTTTACCGCCCTCTAGAGGCATTATCTTGGTGAAATAATTCACCGCTGCATACTCAATCATGGCTGCCATTTCATAGACGACACACACATTGAGATACATATCTAGTGCCGTGGCGTAGGACACTCGAGGTAAGCCTTCCCTTACTGTCATTCCTATAGCTGCAGTGGCGAGGATAGTAGTCACACCTGGGGCCGTATTCATAAAACGACTTAAGTGGTTGCTATGCTGTTGCTAAGGCTAAATTTCTTTGAAGGAGATTCCCTACAACTATGCAATTTGCTCTGGAGGAACAGTCTTACAAAGACTGTTCCTCCAGACCAAATTTCATAGTTGTAGGGAATCTCCTTTATAGATATTTAGCCTTAGCAACCGCATAGCAACGACTTAAGTGGCTTTATGAATACGGCCACTGGACGAAAATACTTATTGTGAAAAACAATATAAAAGTCAGCAGCATTTCAACTGTCAGAAGGCCAGAGGGCCAAAATTTAGCTTACAAATCAGATACAGATTTGCTGACTTGATTTTCTCCCTCTTCATTTTCAAAAACAAAAAATAAAACAGTTTAATTGTGAAGTATAGAATTTTTGTAAAGAATACATTAAAATGCATAGGCTAGTTCCATTGCTATTATGATTTTAAAAAAGTCTGTTTTATCAGCAGCCGAGAAAAGTATGCAAGCAAGAATGAGAAGGGAAACATCACATGGTAGGAAAGACTGTATTGAAAAATATAAGGAAAACTTTAAACATTTACGTTAAATTATACCAGACTATAGGTAGACTTACCCACTTTACAGTTAAATCTAAGGACAGGAAAGTTATTAATGATATTACCAAGAAGAACTCGAGCCGGGGCTGCATCTCTGTTAATCCAGAACGAGACCCACGATAGGCATGTGATCATGCTACATGGGAGGTAAGTCTGCAGGACAAAATATCCTATGTGGCGCTCGAAGTAGATATAGACTTCCAGAAGTGAGAATTCACCTGTGAACCATACAGATTTAGATTTAGTTAGAATTTATGACACCTAAGTCTGAAGAAAGCATATAATATGAGTATTGACCAACTATTTACCCCGTTGTTGCAACGCACACTTGAATGCAATAAGACTGCCGCATACGTACCCATTTAGCATTATTTCATATTTACAGTGATGTATTCAAATGTAACTGCGTTGGTTTAAACATGGAGGATCTTACATGTGTGCTCATGTATTATTGAATTTATTAAACGAGTTGGGGAAAAAGATAAGATGCGAGGCTCTGCCGAGCATCTTATCGTTTTCCCCAACGAGTTTAATAAATACAATAATACAGGAGCACGAATGCAAGATTCTATTTATTATATGACACTAAAATCGCATTTATTTGCAAATTTTGCACTAAAACGTCACGATTCCGCTATTAGAAAACGCGACGTTTTATGGACGTCAACGCATAACGTTACTACGACGTAATTTGCATATTTAATCCACTAGTGGATTATCGTTTTTAATGCATGGCTTTATTTCAGTCTCAGATGCGACGTCATATGATAAAATATTTTATTCAACTATCTACATTTACTACATTCAAAGTACAATTTTCATGAAAAGGATTTGGTCGAAAGCTCATAGCTTGTATAGACCATTTCCAAACGGCGTTAATACTGCACATCTAGATTTAGCTGTGGATATTAAATATGTCGTGGTATTACATTGAGAAAATGTGGAGTTGTGCAAAAATAAAACTGTTTTAGTTACCGATGGCAGTTCTCTGAGTATGGTTATCCGTCGTGACAGTCTTCAGGTCAAACTGTGACATCATGACCCCGTCATGAACCTCGACAGATTTCTCATTGCCATACTTCCACAGATAGATCACGTCATCTGTCGTATACCCGTCTAGGAATAAACAAAAAAGAAGTAAAACTAATTGTAATAAACTAATAAGTAAGTGTACTTTGTGATCAACCATTTTTACCAGATCGTCCCGGCGGAAAACCTAGGGGGTAAGGAAGGTTTAAAGCAGTTTTAGTACCCTTCCCTCCTCCACCACATACACACACACACACACACACACACTCCAAAAAAACACACCTGTAATCAAGATTTATGACTGGCTAATCCGAGGGTGATGCTTCTCTTGTTTTCACTTTTTTGTCTTTGTCGGCTTTCCGTTTATCTTAACCTTTTTACATTATTTGTGATAGCTTTTATTACCATCTGCTGCAAAAGGGCTTCACTCTTGACTGTTAGCTCGTTTTGTTCAGCTTTGTCTGTCGTCTTGATTGTTTTCCTTCCCATGTAGTGTTCAGACCAAATGTGTTGGTAAATGATCATTGTCTTCTCATTAACGTTGGCTGGGAAGCATGCTGTTACCTCTGTAAGTTCAGGGCCCAGTTGTTCAAAACATCGTTAGGCTAACAAGCTCGTTAGAGGTCAACTCGTTAAGTGTTTTACCACTTTATAGCCAAATACACTGATATTTTTTGTTGAACATATGTGAGAAGCTTTTGCTCAGAGGAGCAAAAGCTTCTCACATATTTTTCAACAAAAAATATTGGCATATTTGAATTATTTACGTGTGAAATTTTAACGTCACGTTAACTAACGACGTCGTTAGTTTTGAACAACTGGGTCCAGTGCCCAGTTGTTCAAAGCATCGTTAGCTTAACGAGCTTGTTAAGGGGTCAACTCGTTAAGTGTTTTGTGACTTTATAGCCAAATACACTGATATTTTTGTTGACAGCTTCTCACATATTTTCAACAAAAATATTGGTGTATTTGTGATATTAACGTTTAGCCTGCACGTTACGATATACCTATGGGAGGTTTTTGCGCACGGCAAAGACGGGGATCGGCCTGGACATCAGTCTAGTCGGATCGGCGTCTTTGCGGTGCGTTTTATATGCAGCAATAAGATTATCTTCCAGTGTACAGCGTAAACCCTGATCAGACTGCACAGATGTCCAGGCTGATCTTGGTCCTCGCTGTCACGGGTTTTTGTATGCGTTGGTTCATGTAAGTATTGATCCATTTTGCTGTACAACACTCGGGTTTACATTTCAAGTTATAGGGACGTTGCGCATGTTATTTGCCGCTCTACGTCGCGTTACGTTTTCACTAACGGACGTGACGTTACTTGTTTTTTCAAATACGGTCTAGTTTCTGAAGAAGACGAAAGTCGAAACGTTAACCTCCAGTGTTTTGTCTTATATCTGGACTTTATTGATATTAACGTTTGGAATTTTAACGTCTCGTTAACTAACGACGTCGTTAGTTTTGAACAACTGGGACCTGGTTGTAACACTTCTGCAAGTTCTTGACAATGTGTAACTGACTTTACGTTTTGGGCATGTCTTCAACTGACTTATGTTGGTACCAACCTAACCGGCACATAACTTTGAACCAACTTTGAATCAACATTGATTCAAACCAATTATATTGACTTAATTGTAAATCAACGTTGTTTCAGCATTAGGCCTATACATGTATGTTGACTGTGCTGTTTTCAGTTTCAGGGATAACTGAACAACTGATAAAGCAGATATACTCAACAATTATGCTTTCTTTTTTCATACCAAGTGCTTGGAAGTATCTTAAGTGCATTGTCACCTGGTACACATAAATGGTCATTTACAGTAGGACATAAATCCGAAAGTTCTTTAAATCTGAGGAAGGCAGGTGACACGTGCAATGTTTTGGGGTCCTAGTCACAAATTGTGTTCCCTAATTGTCCAAAACAGCTTAAAAGAAAACTTCTTTTGCATTTTGTCGTGTTTTTGCAGAAATGAAAACTCAAGAAAAATGCATCGGTCGGCAGGTACACAGAAATGAATACATGTTCCCGCAAATAGAGAGAACAGCGTGCTATTGAAATAACCAACCTTGAGAAAGCTTTGAAAAATAATATGAGCCGCGATACGAGAAAACCAACAATGTGGTTGTGCGCCCAGCGCAGACTCAGGTCAGCCTGGGCATCCACCCAGGCTGAGCTGACTCTTCGCTAAGCGCTTAAAGGGTAGCTGAGGGTCCAAGCTACCTTCATGCGGACAGCGAAGACTCTGATCAGACTGGGCGGATGCCCAGGCTGATCTGAGTCTGCGCTGGGCGCACAACCACATTGTTGGTTTTCTCCTGTCGCAGCTCAATTATTGCTTTCAGTGTATCAGCTTAGTGATTATCATTATCATCAGTCCATTTGAAATATATGTGTCCGTTATTCTTGACCGGGCCACAGATATTGCTGTCCTGAAAGTGTCCTGAAAGTCTGAGAGGATCAAGTCAACTAGAAGTATCACTGACCGATAGTTGTGAGGTTTAGTGTAAATAATATTTAATTCGATATACTGGACGAATATTAAAACATTAGCTTGGAAGGTTTTCTCTGGTTTCTTCACCAGATATTATTAGGGTCACTGATGAGGCTTTATTAGCCGAATCTACGTAGTCCGGCTCATGTTCGTTCTACTGAATGTATTCTCTGCTCTTTAAGGAACTCTTTAAGATTTTAATTTAACTTCGCTGCAGCTGGTGTTGTGCCATGTGGCGGCCGTAAAACGTCTCCCGTAGTGCACATGTTATTATATTTTCGTCCTTTGCGATCAGCGGATATATTCTGATCAATCTGAAATTTGAGATTGGTTTATGCTCTATTTCTAGATCATCGTCTTTTATATTATTTGGCCCCTTTTTGATATTAACCAGTCGTTGAATCGACTGTCCAATTAGAATGAAGACATTACAGTTTGCTTTTCTCTGGTTTCGTCACCAGATATTATTAGGGTCACTGATGAGGCTTATTAGCCGAAACTACGTAGTCTGGCCCATGTTCCTTGTACTGACTGTGTTCTCTGCTCTTGAAGAAACTCTTTAAGATTTCAATTTGTAGGTTTATCGCAGTAAGTATCAGTAACTGAGATGGGAGTTTCACTGCTCTCAGTTAACAGTGAAATTTACGTTAACGTATTTAAAGTATTGATATTACATTAAAAAATCTACAAAGTTTGGCACCTAAAACTATTACCATAACTCTCCTTAATGGATTAGTTAATAATGTGTTCAAAAGTTGCACAATGTTGGCCCTTATCAGCAGCAGTCTTACCTGGATCTTCACTGTTTGCTCAGACCTATGTGTACGGTGTACAGAAATGTTAGTAGAACAAGTGTCAGTGATTATTGTATTTTGACCACATGTGGTAGTAAGTTTGGTCCTACCTGCTATACGTACTTACAGCTTCCAATGAACAGCGGGCAGACCGGTCTGTCCATGGGGTAGGTATTCAGTCTCATAGGACAGGCAGCTTTAATAGTCAGTCTACAAGAAATAGGCAGCTTTAATAGTCAGTCTACAAGAAATAACAAAGAATACAAAAAAAAAACGAATTAGGGGATAACTGTATTGAAAATTGTCATTTGAGGAAGTAAATCACCGGTTTTATGGTCGGAAATTTCGTTTTACGGCGACGCACTAGCGGAGCCGTAAAACGGAATTTGCGACCATAAAACCGACGATTTACCTCCCCAAATGACAATTTTCAATACAGTTATCCCCATTCTAATGCACTTTTTCACATTTTCACCTTTCAAAGTGTACTTCTTTTCACCATTGCGAGTGCTTTCGGCAGCGTAAAACCAAACGTCAGCCAATGAGAAGCTACGTTTTATAATGACGTCGGGTTTGCGACAGTATATCCCAGAATATACTGTCGCAAATTTTTGACGTTATCCAATCAGACGTTGCGTTATATTTGTAAGTGCATTAGAATACAAAATAATTGAAAGACTAAAAAGCAAAATATGTCTTGATATGGCTCACCCAATTATTGCTTAAAATCCGTACTATCATGATGCGAAAATGTGGGATATTTTGAACTTCTAGATCACGCAAATCTGCTATCGTAGCATATGACTTTAGAATGTATACATGTTTAAAATCCAAAAGATATATTTTATTTTCAGTTAAACTATTTCACTGTCACGAGGCCTCATTCATAGTTTTGCCTCAATGAAACCTCACCGTGTCAAGACACGACTCGCACGGACTAGGCATTGTTGAACCGGTTTCATTGATAACAATTGAACGTTGAATGCAGTCTCGTGCAGGTGAAGCCATGTGTAAATTTATAGGCAGCCAATACTGTTCTAAGTAGACTTACAAGGGTGTAATGAAAATTTTCTTTAGTCCTTTTTAGTGGACTCATTACTAATTCTGTTATTACCATTATTAGTACTTGTATAACATGCTGCACCATTATAGCTTGCTTTTATATCTTACACATATCTCTCCTCCTCACTCAATTCTTATATCTCTGTTTTCCCCACCCCAGTAGTTTAGGTTCTGTAGGCCGCAATATGTTACTGTGTACCCCCCCCCCCCTTCTTATATTCTTTCATTTAGCCACATATCTGTACTCCTGCACAACCCGTTTAGTATATTATTATTGATACGCCATATGTTATGTTTTCTGTATTCTGTATGCATGTACTGATATGTCAATATGTATTGACCTGAGTTTAATAAAGTGCTAGTTGAGTTGAGTTGAGTTGAGTTGTAGCTGAATGCAATGCGAATAAAAATAATGAAAAAAAATGTTAAAAATAATAACAATAATTAATGATAGTTATGATAATAAAGATAATAAAATGATAAACATGATGATAATAATAGCAATATATGCAACCTTGTTGTATTTTCGGAGGATATATACCAACAAAATTTGAACCTACTTGAAATGGTTTGGTTTTTATTATAGTACAATAAAGTTTCTGTAGCTCTGAATTGGATCAGTCTTTTAAACTGTTTACTAATGTACGATACTTCAGTACTCAAAACTTTTGTTTTTCGTTAAAGGCAACTTGTACTTTGCGCTAGTGCATAGATATGATAAAAGTATTTATATTCCTGACAATTTGTATTTACCACGGCAATATGAGGTTGTTGTTTTGGGTTGTTTATCTTATTGGATTCTTGTCACAGTGTCTGTTATCTCTGGCCAGCCTTATCAATGAAATCAATAGTGTATGAAGTCAAACATAACTTCTAGTTATTAATCCATGGACCATCCGAGGCATAAAGGTTATCCAAATACGGACAAGACTTATTAGAGTGCACAGCATATGAAGATTGCTTCAGCATGTTAGGGTTGAGAATATATCTTCATCCTATTTTATAAAAAGTAAACTGCGTTTTGAGAAAGCCTGTCTGAAGACTATTCAAACTTTCCTGCCGGGGAACCATTGTTTTTCATTTGTTATACAACGCAAAAAAAACAATACAACATAACGTTTACTATTCAATCTCTTTCTGCCGACGAAACATTTTTATTAATTATATACCCGCAAAAACAATTACCATGATTCGGAGAAGCAGTCATGACTAAATGAAATTGAACCGCGACACGAGAAAATCAACAAAGTGGTTGTGTGCCCAGCGCAGACTCAGATCAGCCTGGGCGTCCGCCCAGTCTGATCAGAGCCTTCGCTGTCCGCATGGAGATAGCTTAGACCCTTAGCTACACTTTAATCGCTTAGCGAAGAGTCTGGTCAGACTGGATGGATGCCAAAGCTGATCTAAGTCTGCGCTGGGCTCACAACCACTATGTTGGTTTTCTCATGTCGCGGCTCAAATATCGGATGATTTCATCTATGATATCTGTCGTCAATCACAGTAAAGACATATGCGATCAGTTTAAAGAGGCTAAACTGCATACACCTACATTGGCAGCGTCTACTGCAATTAAGAATGAAAACTGGTTGTATGCAGTTTTAATTTGATTCAGCAGTCGACAGAGTTTGATAATTACGCCTTTAAAACTAAAATGTTCCTTACTGAAAACAGTGTCTGGTAAATTTCAATATAATTCAACGCCAGTTAGCAGTACGATGGCTTAGTTAAACAGAATTAAAGTATTTTGTTGTCTCCGAATGGTTGCGATTCCAGACCAGCAATTTGATTTTATTCTCTTATATCATTTTAATTAAAACTGATGAACTTTAGGCGCATACACATTGACTGATTTCAAATCATCAACATCGTCGTCATTACCATACTTCATACTTGTAACTGCAATTATAGACTAAAAACATCGTAAGAGTACCTTAACTCCAGTTTATTTTAAAATTACATTTATAAGCGTATAGAAACTTGAAGTAGCTTGTTATGTATATGTTTTATAAGATGCAGTTGGTACTGATCGTCTATTCAAGGTCGATGGTCTATATTCAGGTTCCCAGGTATCTTCCAGACAGCCGGCATCCATGTTTTGGATAACGCGTCATGTTAACATAAGATTATATTTTCGTTATCCCCATCCATTGATCCCTAACTCAGGAAGAAAAAAAGTCAGTTTGGTGACTGTTTGATGAAACTGTGTAAGTGCGAAATTAAACTCTCGAATATTATGAGGCAATTACTTTATGTCGATGACATTTTCCATTGCCGTTTTCGGGAATGTAATGAATCTTAATTTTCGCGCTTAGGCAGTCTTAACTTTGTGTATATATATTTATTTTAGCGCGCAGCTCCTTTCTAATGTGAAGATGCAGTCACAGTTCTCATAACGATACCCCACCGCCTCCCTCATGGGAGACTCAAGGAAACACATTCATAACTCGCATCTGCTGGCACGAGTCTGTCCGTACAGTGTTTGTTAATGCTTGCTGATCTACTCTGGAATATCGCCCTCCCAGATCATAATCCGAGACCTCTATATTGACTTAGATTAACTGTGTTAAATTGCATGCATATAATAATAAATAAATAAATAAAGCAATGAATAAATATATAAATGAATAAAACCTTAATAAAGGAGACTTATTTACGAAAATATTTGTCTTCACAAAACTGCAAATGAAAAGTTTTACGAAAATAATACTTTCGCTAAAGGTTGTTGCATTGAAAGATGGAATCAAACATTATAGAAGTATTAAAGATTAAGGACACATGTGCATACGAGTAACACTATACCAACATTAGCGGTAAACTATCCAAACCTGAGTTGCATACCTTCTCGAGAGATACACCCGTCCATCTTCCCGAATTCTCACGAACAGATTTGGTACTGTGATATTATGCTGATTGGATCTTTGACCATTTAAGAAATATGTGTTAGGCTTCCATATATGTGAAAGAAAGAGGTTGTTCAGAGTGACTTCTGTGATATTGCGAATGTCGAATCGCAGACGGTTGTCGAACCATCGCTGTCGAAAATAACACTGGAACGAATAGTCCTGAAACCAAAAAATCACATTGAAACAAAATGAGTAACCTTATTTATGCGGTCTTGGCCTAGAGGAGCGTACCTACGTCCCAACCAGCCAGCACTTTATCACATACTTTCCTTTATATTCGGTTTTGTTAAAGAGTAGATAAATAACCATATGACGCAGGTCCATTCCCATGTATGGAAATTAAAAAAAATGAGTTTAGTAAAAAGTAAGCCACATTATAACGATGCATGAACACTCACATGTATTCAATCATTTTTCTGTTCACAGTGTTTGCTTTGAACTAAAAAACTGGTGGAGTTGTCATGAAATTCCTGAAAGAGGTCAGTGTTAATACTCTGCTATGCTCCTATTTAGGTGGAGGAAGGTTTTGCCAAACTTATTAACGTAAGATGTATGTTTGGCAAACACTGTAGACCAGAATAGACTGCTCCTACGGAGCAATCTGATCATAATCTACTCTGTTAAGAATTCTCATCGCCACTTGCCTAAATTTCCGATTACCAAATTTTGATAGGGTACCATTTTGAAGAAAAGACTCGCATTGGCTTAAAAAGCTTTCGTATAAGGGCAAACTTGGTGGGTAGATAAGAGAACAACAAATCAGCAATTCTAAATGGATAACCTTTAACAGCTAGGATTATTTGCCATGGCTGTTATGTACGGACACTGTCGTCTCCCGTTGGTCTCTTACTCTATCGCAGATGTCTGAAGATTGTGCAGTTACACTATGGTTATGGAATGCTTTATTTCTTTCTACATTGAAAAAGACAGCCAGACAAAAGATAATAGTTCCATTCCATTATGGCTACGAATAAAATGCCAAAATTTTGACAAAATAATAGATACTAATCTCTAACCTTTTTGTCTCAGCGTCAGAGACTAAATTCTGAAAATTGGAGCTATTACTAAATTTAAGGCCGAAGGGTACATATATCACGCCGAAGGCTATAAATTTAAAGGTTTGTTAGCTAGAGGTTTTCTGGTTATCTGCTAAACGCTACAATAGCTCACTGAATATTACATATTGAATATGTCTGATTTCAGACAATTTTTCATCAATTACATTATTAAATTCGTTAATGAAGTTAATTCACTAAAGGGCTTCAAAACACACCGTTGCTACTAAGCTACATATAACAGTGTGAGATGTGTATAGAGCCACGCAGGCCTTCAGGTACCTATTTTCGGAAGTCGGCACACATATTCTATGTACAGTAATTGAAGATTTCATTTACATTTCGAAACGAAATGGTACCTATACAGATGCTAAATTTTCAGGCCCCGGATCATTCGGAAGCATGGTACTCTTTTCCAAGTTTATGTGTTATGAAAATAAATTCTTGGTGTGTTTAGACAGAATGGAAAAAAGCTTAGAGGTGCGTTCTAACGCAGATAACTACATTAAAACACATTTATAGTAACAGCTTCTATGTAGTGTATTTTCTGACCTTACCATGTCGCTCTCCGAGATTTGTCCCATACTCCGTATTAGTAAGTCTGTCTCTATTACCACCGGTGGACCTAAAGAGAGAACACATACATGTGTAGATGTAGTTGTTATTTATAATAATAATAATAATAATGATAATAATCATTACATCTCTTTTTTTTTATTATAATACATGTACTAATAAAACCTAGTGAAATATTTTGATATAAGTTTCAGTAAATGTTGTTCCAGGAACACTGACTCCATAATTCGATTTTGAATTTAAGAAACTATGAATAGTAGACATTTTGTCAGCAAACGCATCATATATATCTAACATTTTTTACTGGAGGCACTGTATACATACGATTTATTTTGGTTTAAACACATTTATTTCAAACTTTTTTCAGTTCACATAATCATTGATACATTACAAATAATGGGATTGGAACGAAAGCACTTGTACTTATATATAAAGTTCCTCTCCCTACATATTTCTAATATGTATACATCATGGCGACAGTTTGTCAAAATAGTTGAACAAAATTATCAGGTAAACATATTTTTTTTCAAAAAACAGATACAATCAGAGAGAAAAAAATAACACAGAAAAGTTTCCGAACATAAAACAAAAAGGGGGAAAAAAGAACTGGAGAGAGATCAAGCGAAAAAAAAACAAAAAAAAAAAAAAACTTCAATATAAATATGCAATTTATGTAGTTGAGGATCAGAGAGAGGGTGCGGATCTGCAGTGACAGTCGCATCAAACACAGCGATTTTCATTACTGACAAGAAAAGACCAACCGCATCTTATTAATACGATGATCAAAAACGTTTAGAGTCCAAAATGAATTTATGCACCTTTTCGAATATAACTTTATTTTATTTTCTAAACGTGTTCATGAAGATTATACATACTTATATGTAGATCTAACACCATTTAGATCGATTCATCCATAGGTATCAAGGCGGTAATCGATTATTTTGTCTGTTTTCTGTGACATGGTACAGTGCCAAAAAGTCCTTGCCATACGTCAACAATTTAATTGAAAGAAGCAAATGTTAAACGTTTGGAGCGATTTCATTTCTATCAGTATGTTATATATCTGTTCGCTTGTTTTCTTGAATACATATATCTTTTACCTCTGAGGTGAATATGAAAAGGCAACTATTCTATTTTATTGAAAATATATAGAGATAAACTGAGAGCTATGCCTCATTCTGCAGCAGCTGGCTACAAAGATAATGGATGGGCTTTAAGAAATTGCTATAATCCAATCTTCTTGATTTATTACTGTTTAGTGATGGAATATTGCGATAAGACAGAAAATAATCTTCTGTCAGGTCTAGGTTCATCAAGCTAATGGACCAAGCAAGAAGATTATTACTTTCCCAAGTGCTGACCAAATTGAAATTGTAAGCTGTGTCGGTGATTAATTTGTATCAGTCATAGATATACGTGAAGCTATGCCAAAATAGAATTGAGCCGCGACACGGGAAAACCGACAAAGCGGTTCTGCGCCCAGCGTAGACTCAGATCAGCCTGGGCATCCACCAAGTCTGATCAGACACTTTGCTAAGCACTTAAAGGGTAGCTAAAGATCTAAGCTACCTCCAAGCGGACAGCGAAGACTCTGATCAGACTGGGCGGATGCCCAGGCTGATCTGAGTCTGCGCTGGGCGCACAACCACTTTGTTGGTTTTCTCGTGTCGCGGCTCAATTAAACCTAAAAGAGAAAGACGGGACAATGAGACCAGCCAATGTAGGATAATACTGGTCGCCTCTTTCTTTCTTTCATTTTGTTTATTTGTTTGTTTGGTGGTGGTGTTGGTTGTGGTATAATAGAATCATGTAAGAGAGATGATGTAACAAGATTTCCCGGTTATAGAATAGTCCAACCTTAAGGCCGTTTTGCGATAAGCGATAATTCACCGATAAGGAAAACATATTTACATGATGAAAGTTACATTATGAGAGTCAACCCAGTGGATAATATAAACCTATCCATATCAAATTTAGTTCGACACACGCGCATTTCTGTTTTAAACTTCTTTGAAGTGTCGCTTAACCCCGAAAGATGGAAAGAAAACAAATGATGGGCAGATACATGCAATAGTTTTACACGATTAATATACTGATGGTAGTAGACCTAAAATTATATTAATATCATGCATGAATGAAACAAAAACACCCTTTCACTTTTACTATTTTAATGTACTTGCGTGGAAAGATCAATATCAAACTATTTGTCTGTTTTCCGAGGGATTTGCAACAACCCAAAGACAATAAAAAGCACTTTAAGTGCTGTTTTAACACCGACATTGACATAAAACTTGCCTGGAAATTTATTGAACGTTCTAACAAACTGTTTGCAATAAGGAACCTGCCAGTTTAAATGTAATTATCAAACAGTGCCGGATATTGAATCAGTTGAAAATGGCACAAGACTCGCGCTGCCTTATAAAGGCCAGGAAAAGCTGCCGATGCTGAAGAAAATGCTCTGTCTGACAAAGAATCGATTCATTAATTATCTGGCCCCGAGGTTATTAAAAAAATTTCATGCTCAACTCAGCTAAGCATGTATTTTTTCTGCTAATAAATGTTAAAATGCCAACAACCATTGGCATTTTAACATTTATGAGAAGAAAAATAGCCTTCTTGGCTTATCTGAGTCTGAAAAGTGTTGAATTTCTTGGTATTTTTACTTTTACGAGCACTTTAAATTTCATGCTCAGCTGAGTTGAGTATATTGTAATCTCGGGGCAAGGATGGACAGCGGTCAAGCCATTTAAATGATCATTATCTCGTATTTGGCAATGAAGACAGAAATCAGTTACTAATCTAAGGTTTGACAAATAATTTTTTAATGCTGTTAAATGTAGTTACCCGTACTATTTTATGAAAAGAAGATAATTGCCAGGATACTTGAAAGCAGTGACGTTTCCCTGACTATGATATTATCCTTGCAACTGGCACAATTTGGTTTAAACATATTTTATTTCAAAAATGCACATTACAGCATACAAACAACACAATAACACAAAGCAATAGGATCAGAACGAAAGCTAATAGCTTATATAGCCCTTCTCCCTATCATTAAACAACGACATTTGCTGCAGACAAAGGACGCTTATACGGCGCAACTTCACTTTACGAAATTAAAACTGGCCTCTAAACTCGAGATATATATACTCAACCGAATTAAAACGCAACACCTAATTTTTCCAATATTTCAAAGCTCATGTGTTATGCAGATCATTTTCAGTTTAATTTCCAATTTCAACAGGGATTAACGTTTACTGTCCCAGAAATTCAGTTCTGTTGATGAAATGTGTAACGCTTGAGAGAGCATTACCGAGAGCTACCCGATTTTCAAAAGTCTCAATTAAGGATATGTCTGCCATGGCGCATGGAATGCTGCATGCTTATGTAAGCCTGCGATTGGAAGCCAAACATTTCCATTACCACCTATCAATGATTTTTAGACTTGTAGAAAGAGTTCGACGCACTTGGGAGACCACAGATTATCTCCGACCCGGCTCGTTGCGACGTATACATCCTGTCTCGCGATAGTTCTGTCTCTTTTTGAGACTTTTGAAAATCGGGTAGTTATCGATAGTGCTCTCTCAAGCGTGAACCATTTCATCAACAAAACTGAATTTCTGGGACAGTAAACATCAATCCCTGTTGACTTTAGAAATCAAACCGAAAACAATCAGCATATGACACGAGCTATGGAATATTGGATAAATTAAGTGTTGCGGTTTTAATTCGGTTGAGTATTATTTTCTTACCCGGTTCGAAATTATTTTCTTTTTATTCGTTAGAATCATGTTAGTATTCACCAAATCGCAGCATACAAACAGTATGTATTCTAAAATACATTTAGGCCGTGAGCGAAACAGCATGGCAAAATAAAATAAAACTATTCAAACGCAGCTACATGCAAATATGAAAAAGCAAGACATTTCTATAAGTATTGAGAAGGCATTATGCGATAGGAAGGACTTATTATAGCAGACCTAATGAGAATAAGGTCGAGAGAACTTAGGTCTGCTTACTGCTACGTTGAGGAATAACATTTTTGTTTGATAAAAGCACTTACTAGGATAAAGCTGAGGATAAATACTCGTAGTTAAAATAAAGTATAAAGAGAGAGAGAGAGAGAGAGAGAGAGAGATGAATAAAAGCTACGTAAACTGTAGACAAACTCCATCTAAGCGGACTGTGTCTTACGATATGTTGCACGATAATTCCAAGCATGTGGGAATTGCCTTAATATAAAGATTGTTGTCTTGGAACGAAGAAACTTTATTACTTTCCCAAATCAGCTCATACAAGTAACGCTGCAATACTTTAATTTTGTTCCTTCACAGTAAATTAAAATAATCTGTCAAAATATTCACACTTGTGCACATCACAGTCTGGCATGAATAGAAGCATTTCTAATCAAATGTCACAAGAGAGCAGAAAAGCTAGTAATTCTTTGAATAAAGGAGAATCGGTTTAATTACTCAGTGTGCATGACGGTTCGTACAAAATAGAATAACATGGAAGGAACGACGAAAATAAAGCACACCCACGTTGAAGGAAATAAATGAGAAAATGGAAAAGTAGAAAGCAGAAAAATAGATTATCTATATGTTAACCTACCCTACCCTACCGTACCCTACACTAATCTCACCCTACCCTGCCTTCCCCTAACCTAATCTCGCCCTCCCCATCCGCCTTACCCTTCCCTACCTGGCTACCTACCTTACTATTTGGCTACCTACCTACCTATTTTGAGTGTCTATTTCTCGCCCATCCGATGTATGTATGTATGTATGTATAAAGAGTCGCGACACGAGAAAACCAACAATGTGGTTGTGCGTCCAGCGCATACTCAGATCAGCTAGGGCATCCGCCCAGTTTGATCAGACTCTTCGTTAAGTGCCCAAAGGGTAGATAAGGGTCTTAGCTACCTCCATGCGGACAGCGAAGACTCTGATCAGACTGGGCGGATGCCCAGGCTGATCTTAGTCTGCGCTGGGCGCACAACCACATTGTTGGTTTTGTCGTGTCGCGGCTCAATTATGATAGTGGCACATCCGGGGTATCTTCATTAATATTTCAGTAAGAATTTGAAATTACAGGTTAGGCTCAAAGTCAAATATTTGATTATTTAATAATTGAAATATTACTTTATATATTTTTTTCAGCAAGTTTTCTGCTACGATCATGCACGTAATGAATATATATTTGAGAAATATTGTGAAAGTATTTTTCTACTTACCGCCAAATCCAGGCCTGAGCTCTTTTCGGTAGTTCTGCAGTAAATGGTCGAGTACTTCCGTTACATTTTCTGCTGCAGTTGGAAACTGTGACACACATTCCCTGAAGAAGAAAGCAGTTACAAACCATAGAAAAGGTGTAAAACGACAAATAAAAAAAAATCCATTTGCTGATCAATCAATATCTTCTCAAAAAAAAAAAGGTTCAGCCTTTTGAGAATCACTAAACGACTCTTTTTAAGCGTGACACATGTACATCTTGTTTCTATGATGTCACAAAATGTGATGATTTGACGTTCTTTAAATGCAGAATAAAAAGCGCACAGATACCCTTATTTTTCGACTTTTTTCTGATGTCCGATAAGGTATTCAAGTCATACCATTATGTGCACCGTCTGGAGGTCTATATAGCTGTGCTATAATTCCTTCCACATCTCCATGCCCTGTGCGTGGATTGATGCAAACATGACTGATCATAGTGTTCCGATTTTATTATTGAGTCGCGACACGACAAAAGCAACAAAGCTGCATGTCCGCCCAGTATCATCAGAGTCTCCGCTGTCCGCATGGAGCTAGCTTAGACCCTTACCTACCCTTTAAGCGCACAGCAATGACTGATCAGACTGGACGAATGCCCAGACTGATCTGAGTCTTCGCTTGGCGCACATGCCACTTTGTTGGTTTTCTCGTGTCGCAGCTCATATGGTTTACTTCGATGCCTCACTAATGAGTTGGAAGACCTCTACCGAGACCGAATACTTGTGTTCTTTTATCTCTACCAGAAGGACGTATGAGGTTGTGCGCATACAATTAGTTACAGTCCCAGTAGCTTAAGCTACTGTCCTTTCCAAGGCGGGAACTTCTGGGGCCGTATTCATAAAACGACTTAAGTGGTTGCTATGCTGTTGCTAAGGCTGAATTTCTGTGAAGGAGATTCCCTACAACTATGAAATTTGCTCTGGAGGAACAGTCTTACAAAGACTGTTCCTCCAGACCAAATTTCATAGTCGTAGGGAATCTCCTTTATAGATATTTAGCCTTAGCAACCGCATAGCAACGACTTAAGTGGCTTTATGAATACGGCCCCAGATGCTTATCCCTTTTGTTGTATGTCTAACATTGTGGTCACTGGTACAGCTGTTCACCTTGCTCCCTGTTTTGTTTTGTAGTTTAAGCCATCCATGTCCATTCGAATGTTCTTTTCTTATTAAATGGATGAGTCCAGTTGTAAGTTAACGGGTGTCTGGTTTAGTTTAGTTTTGTCATTTGTGTTTTATTTTAAGGAAAAAGTCCATTTGTTTTATGCAAATAGTGTGGACCCTGATCAGACGCCGCGTTTCGGAGAAGGTTTATGTCTATCAGAGAAGCAAATACGGGTTTACTACGAGGTCTTTCAACCATGGAGTTGTATCTGATAACAAAGATGAAAAAGAAAAAGCCAGAACTCCGGATTGCGACAGTCTGTAATAAAGTTACCGGGGTGCTAAAACCGCTATTTAACTCGTCAACTCACTCCATAGATTGTACTATAGTATACTTGATAGTTGTTTTGGTCCGCGTGCAGTCTTTCTACTTCATAGTGAATCAGCACAGAAAAAACATAAATCAGGCATAAATGAGCCGCGACGCGAGAAAACCAACAATGTGGTTGTGCGCCCAGCGCAGACTCAGATCAGCATGGGCATCCGCCCAGTCTGATCAGAGTCTCCGCTGTCCGCATGGAGGTAGCTTAGACCCTTAGCTACCCTTTGAGCAGTTAACGAAGAATCTAGTCAAACTGGGCAGATGCCCAGGCTGATCTGAGTCTGCGCTGGGCGCACAACCACATTGTTGGTTTTCTCGTGCCGCGGCTCAAATACTGTTTTCAAGCAAAAAGGGGGACCTGCAGAAACTGCCACTGGAATCTTGAGCAAAGGATATATACCAGCTGAACGCTGATATCAGTTCCTGTAATAAAGCTGTTGATAAAAGGTCCGGATCCTGATCAGAATGCTGTAAAGGAGTAGTCTGATCAATGGCTTATATTTGCTGGCTCATCTACTGTTTGATGGAATATTATTCTTTATTCTGGGACATTCTGACCAGACTTTTAGAATAACTACGGCATTCCTTTCAAGTCATATCACGTGAAGCATTATAATAGTTTTATATGGATGCGCTCTATAAATTCACATGAAACGCCATTATCCCCACAATAGAAGTGTTAAATATGTATATCATAGGGCCGCTGAACGATTCCTGATTTCCCATGAGGTCAAAAATGAATAATGACCTATTTCATATATCATTTTTGACACTAAATCATATGTCTAGCTTTATTTTTATATCATACGTGTAAGAGGAAACTATATTTTCCTATTTGGTTGTGCAGTAAAAGTTTCTCGCTGGAACTTGTCATTAGATGTAGCGATGGTAGAAACTATGTTTAAGACATGCATTAACTGATACTTGGAGCTGTTTCAAAAATACGGCAAAAATTGGAAAGGTTAAACCCTTTTAAGTCTCAGCCTCTTATGAAAATTTAAATGCTCTTCCAACGCAGTCCCTACGTTGTTCTTAGTAAGACTAGATATACATATTATCGCCAATGTTCCATTTCGCGTTGTCCTAACATGCCACGCGTCCTTGATTTCTTCGGTTCTGCTGGTGGATTGTTCTTTGTTATTTTGGACTTTCCGGAGTAGAAAGATAGGCAATGATCAAGCACTTATACATTCAGATCTTATAACCCGTCCTCAAAACCAAAATGATAAGGAGTATTCAAATTTACAGCAGTTTAGGAACCCACACGATAAACCGAATAAACAGCTCTTTCCCAGACAGGCTGGTCATCCAGCTACCCCACTAGCAAGAAAGATATGAATCATTGTGTCATATCAATAGACTCGATTAACTTGCATAGCACTGAAGTTATTCTGGTAAGGGAAGTGTAAGACACATGTCTCTTACACTTCCCTGTTTTGGTGTAGTATTGGTGAATTGTTTCACTATACCGTCTGTAAATAGCTTACCAAACGTCGTTTTTAAATAAACCATTTGCATGATTTGAATAAACACACTCCGAAAAGGTAGATCCTTTGGAGTTTGACGGCTGGTTCCTTCAGATTAAGTTTGGTCAAAAGAGTCTCGTGCAACAAGCCCAACATTGGCAAAAACGAAACGTGTATGAACATAAAAGTAGTAGTTTGCCGTTTAAAGGATATAAAGGCCATGTTACAAAATGTTATAAAATGCTCTTAATTTATAGTGCTTGTCGAAGAAAATGTTCGATAAAACATTCATGATACACTTTGTTGCTTCTTTTGATGATTCATCGTCGTTAAAATGAAATGTTTGTTTCAATATTCATGATACTCTGTCAAATGGCATCAAATTTGGCGGGTGCATCATTATTCATCAAAAATGCTGGAATGCTTAAGATACAATAATTATGGCTGGCTTAAAACAAAGAATTTGTGTGAATGTCAGAAAAATGTTTTTACTCTAAAAAAAAACAACAACCGTATTCATAGCCCTCATTGAGAGCAATTCACTGTTTACCAGGAGTGTTGCAGATTACATCCTTATCAGCCGCTTGTCAAGAAATATTTGGCGGAAGATTTGACTGGTTCTATCGCCATCCAATGTTTGTTATCTAATTTGAAATGCAATTAAATTTTTTTGGTTGGGGTGTTAAGCTTTAGAGAGGCGCGGTAGTCGAGTGGTTAGAGTGGCTCGGCTATTGAGCAGAAAGTTACTGGAAGGTCGTGAGATCGCGGCTCACCGTCGCCATCCGACGACTGGAAAACTCTCTCTGTCAACCCAGCAGTAAATGGGTACCTTTTTCGAATTAGGGAAGGATAAGGCGGCGAAAGGAGAGAGATGGGCTCACATTTACCTTTTTAAGCTTACACTGTCAAATAATTTAAATGAACATAAATTAACCCGTATTTGGTCAGATAAATTAGAAAGAGTATCATGGGTTTAAGATATCAAAAATTTATATTAATCATCTGATATAATTTATGACATACACTTAGCACAATCAAATCAATTCGCGTCATCTCAATATCATAAATGGCTCCATCCAGTAGTGTTATATATCTGCCGTATAAACGCCTAAACACTTTCTTTGAAAGTAAGTATAGACATAGAATTGCTAAGCTGACATGTTCGAGTCTATAAAAACACTACTTACACAACAGGTGCATGAAAGCATCGACTCGGACAACAAGAACAGTAAGGAACCACAACAGAAGGGTCAATAATCAATTAATGGGGACGGGGAGGGAGGATGAAACAAATCCGTACCAAATAGATAAATGTAGATCCAAAAAAGGGTCTTCAAAGTCAGAGGTATTAGCTTTATTAAGCTGTAGTTCAAAAGGTATTAGCTTTGTTTAGGTGTAGTTCAATTGTATAAGTTTGATTCACCATCCTTCAAAGTAAGGTCTGTCAATATTTAAAAGATTGTTCAGATATCTAGATGTTGAGTTAAATGCTTCACTAATTTCAGCTTGTTCATCATTAGAAAGAACCATGAAATCTCTTTCATAGCAAAACAAATCCATAAGAAGAGCACAGTTAGTACCCATCGGAATACCAACAATGTGTTTGTATAACTTAGTGATAAATCTAATGTGAATACTATCTAAAAGATGCGTTAAGGCTTCGGCTACAATTTTACTTACTCTTGTCATCGAAAAAGCCTGCGCAAAACATTCATTTATAGTTTAAGTCTCTATATCAACCAAGGCACATAAAGTTTACTTATTGCATGCTTCGAAAATGAGGTATTGGATCAGTCTGCATATGCGCGCAATCTGATAACAGCAATCCACAGTTTGGTTTCTGTTTTGTATAGATTGTTGCTACAAATAGAGAAGAATTCGATCAGACTGTGATGAACCCATCACTTTATGTGTTCGTGAAACCTTTAAAAGTTTATGGCAAGGGATCGATAAATTTTACTGCCACGCCGATCAATTAGAAAAACAAAGCAATTTCCTTAAGAACTTTGTATTTAAAACATTTTAAGATTATTTACTCTGGCACCTTTGCTCCAAATGCTGGCTACTGGTTCCAGGAACTCTATAATTATTTTAATGGATTGTAATGGAATGAAACCGAATGCCAGTGAATCTGCATGCTTATTTATTTGTTTGTGTTTGCCTGTGGTATTCGCACACGCAGTGCTGATTCAGAATAATAAACATGTTAACAGTGAATTTTTTTATTCATGCAGGACGCGCATGCCAGCTTGTATCTTCGCCTTTGGTGTATATTTTAGGCTCAGTTTAGAATTGAATTTTCGGCAGTTTATAGTGCTCCTGTCTCATATGATCAACACCACGCAGTTTTCACAAACAGCAAAGAATCACACCTCTGAATCTACGCAATCTAGTATTAGCCTTCTTTTTGTAACTGTAGGTTCCTTAGGGCGTGAACAGCAATTTTAGCAAAGGCTCAAATCAGGGGCTGAGCGTATAAAGGAGGCGACGCAAGTCTGCGGAGTTTAGTTCCATTCTTGTGGATTATATTGGATTGCTGCAGATTCTTTGCTGCATCGGAAATCTCCTTCCTGATAGCTTTGGCTGTCGTCTTTCTCTCGGGTATTGAGGGACGGCTGTTCGTTGCCTGTAATCTTATTTTTTGTCTTAGCGACATAAGTTAAATACAGAAGTGCGCATTTGCCGCACTATACGAGCGGCGTTCAAAAGGTTCTGATTCTCGCCACATAATTTTGTTTAGCGGCATGCTGGAGACAAAATCTATGCATATGTTGAAAGCACTACATTTTGCCTTTACAGTGATACCTAACAATATAGAAGGATACATTTTCTTATTGGGCTACAATGAATTTTATTAAGCCTGGGTCATATCACTGGGCTAATTTCATAAGTGAATTGTTTTTTGGTGTCATTCAAGTCAGAATCATTGTTAATACAAAATAATTTTTGTCAGCTGTTTGTCATTCGTTACCCTTCAGTATCAATATCTTCAAAAGTTAGAAGGGTAGCCAACGAATAATAATAATAATAATTTAATAATTGAAAAAAAAACGAATCAAGTACGGTTACTACTAGAACGTTTGCACATGTTTATTAAAGTCAAGGTTTGACAAACTATGTTTATTTTAAATGCTGTTGTAGAAGGCGATCTAAAATTACAAACTTTGGTTTCTGCATAAATCTAGTTTATGTTTTATTCTATGGCTTTCACATTTTGTAGTATCATCGAAACGGTCAAATATAGTTAGAATGAACGTTCACAGAAACATTAGCTTGCTCATTTGACAAGACTTAAGGTCACTACCGACACCTGAGCAAACTTTTTATCTAAACAAAAGATTTTGTTAAAGATCTGACTACTAAATTTTCATCAAGAAACAATAAAAACTGAAAGTCATCGACTGGTTTCTGAGGTATAGCATTACAAAGATATACCTACTCATAGTTTTTATGCAAAGAAGATGCAACCTTAACACTGACAAAATATTTGAGCCGCGACACGACGAAACCAACAATGTGGTTGTGCGCCCGGCGCAGACGCAGATTAGCCTGGGCATCCGCCCAGTTTGACCAGACTCTTTGTTAAGTGCATAAAGGGTAGCTAAGGGTCAAAGCCATCTCCATGCGGACAGCGAAGACTCTGACCAGACTGGGTGGATGCCCAGGCTGATCTGAGTCTGCGCTGGGCGCACAACCACAATGTTGGTTTCGTTAGTCGCGGCTCAAATGTTCGTTGTTTTGAAAAATCGGGGGAATAAGCACATTACAGTAAACACTAATGTAGTCAAACGACTTTAATTTTGCCTCACTGCAGCTGGTGTTGTGCCGTGTGGCGGCCGTAAAACGTCTCCCCGTACATCATCCATAGTGCAGATTATATTTTATTTCCATCCTTTGAGATCATAGGATAGATTCTGAGAAATCTAAAATTTGAGATCGATTTAGACTATTATTCTAGATCATCGTCTTTTATATTACTTGGATCCTTTTGAAACTAATCAGCCCTTTTAAAATTAAGAAATTACAGTTTGCTTTTTTTCTGGTTTCGTCACCAGATATTGTCAGGGTCATTGACGAGGCTTTATTAGCCGAAACTACGTAGTCTGGCCCATGTTCCTACTACTGTATGTATTCTCTGCTCTTGAAGGAACTTTTTAAGACTTTACTTCTGTATATGCACGCGCCAGTTTTAAATTCGTTTGGATGGGTAAACACTTGCAAATGTTGACGCATATTCAAATAATTTTCAAAACTAAATATATTTTCCTATAATAGATTTTCATTAAATCTGTAACACTTATTTGCCAGTTAGTATTTAGTATTACTACAGAATTAAAACAAGTAGTTACCGTCTCGTAGAACAGATTTTTTCACTTAAGTACCCCACCCTGCAATTTTCCCCATATAAAATCTCTAATAAAGGGCACTAATGCACGTCAGTAACAATGTCTCATGTTAGTTCACAGAAGAAAGATTTATACAAATAGCTGACATGTGATTGTAATGGAACTGGTTAACAGAAGTAAACGTTTTAAAGATAAAGTCTGAATTTGTCTATTTTCCCCATATAGATTGTGCATTTCAGGGATGATTAGCCATATTTGAATACGTGCAGGCACTCAGTCATAAATCCTAATGTGTATTTTACTGAATAACTTTCACCCAATCGGATATAAACTGTTCGAGTTATACAATTACTAATTTCGGAACTTTCTTTCCTTTATAAAATAGTAAAATGTTAATCAGGGGCTGTTACTCATGCCAAAAATAATACGTCTTTCATTGTTAAACCTTTGCATTTCTTATATCAAGCCACTGTATCTGTGAAATTTTCAGTTGAATAGGGTAATAAGTAGAAACATTATAAAGCATAACAGGCCCGGATCCAGACCACCTCGTACTGGTGAGGCTTGGGATAACTGGTGGGGCTGGGAGGTGCCGAGATGTATGCGTATGTGGGGGAGGAGAAGGAGGTAAAATATATGACATAATTAGGGAGCAATTTGATGAGAATTTTTGGTAATTTCTTTTTGCCTTGAAATATATGTTGCGATTTCTCATTAGAATCGCCTCGCCGAGGCGATTCTAATGAGATGTCACAACATATATTTTGATCTAGTCACAAGGCTAAATAATCTCAAACTCCTTACTATCTGGAAGCCTAGTCATATTTTACATAACACAGAGGCCAAGATGGTGGGGCTGTAGCCCCAAAGCCCACCCCCGCGATCCGGGCCTGCATAATATAAATTAGTCTTGCAAGAATTACGGTAGTATCGGTATTGGTCTTAAAACCTTGTACAGTCAAACCTGCTCATGGGGTCACCTCTATTAAGGGGTCACCTGCCTTTAGCAGCCACTTTTTCTGGATCCCTTGAACCAAATTACAGTGCAAATGAACCTGTATTAAGGGGTCACCTGTCTTAAGCAGCCAATTTTTGTCCTTCCCTTGGGTGACCCCTTAAGACAGGTTTGACTGTATTTGCATTTAGATGTTTTAGGTTGTTTAGGTCCAGAGCATTATGCTGGCGAGTTCATTTCAATTTAAGAATCATTTTAAAACTCTATGTCACTATATAATATTGAAAATGGGATACACCTATTATTGATAGATGTTTTTTTTCCTGAGATAATTTCACCTATATTTGATTATTACTCAAAGAACCTTTAAGTTAACAAACTTTAACGACGCCTGAATCAGGATGGAAGATAGGGCGAAGGTCGGAGTTCCGTAAAATTGGTTTAAACAGTTCAGTTCAGTTCAGTTCTCCTAACGACGTTCCCCAAATGGCTCAGGGGTATGTAACCATAGTTGCACGCACTTGGCGCCGAGTGTCCGCCCAATAGGCGGGTTAAACAGCCCCCCAAGTACTTTATACTAACCTTTCTAAGGCGATACGTCTACTGTAAAACACTTAGATTTGACGTTTACTGAATTTTGGCGTTGTTGGCGGTTAAGGCAAAACGCACTTAAGCCCGTCAATATTACACACACACACATGCGCACAGTCAGATGAAAATGAGTACCTGATTAGAATTTGAGATATTTTTATAACGTCCCATTAAACTATACATTGTGGCAGCCCATTGCAATCTCCTCGATTGATGCCACAATGTATAATTAATAGACAAGTAAGGAAAATTGCCACAAATTTACTTTAAATTTACTTAAAATGGTATGTCTAAAATTCCAAAATTCATCTGCGCCAAAATGTGATTTTCTTTAAACCGCCAAATTTTGATACCGCAGATATTTATTTTACAATATTTTATTATTTGTTGTTGGCCATCAACCCTAAGTCTTCGATAAATCATTTTGTATTGTCTATTCTTTCTGATTCATTCTGATTTATTTTTGTGTAGATACAGATACAAAATACGTAAAATGCCTGTTTATCAAGCTTAATATATTATGTTTCACGCAATTATGTATATTTTTATTTGTTGTCTATTTATGTAAGATTTATGCGGAGCAAACAAACACATATGTAGACTTCGAAGCATCATATCTATTGGTTTTGTTAAGGTTACCTACCTGGGAAAGAGTTATTCGTATTGCTATCTAATTTAGTTCCGTTTTGTTACTATATATCATTTGGTGTCGTGGTTGGTATGTGGAATTTCGTTGTATTAGTTCCTGATTATTTCCATTTCTTCACCTTAAGTTAAATATGTTGTATCTGTCAACTTTCACGCGAGAGAAAACAATATATGTACATCTAGTAACAGGTCTACATTCTAGTTTTTGCATCCTAAATTTTCGGCACACGATGAAGCATCTCTGTAGGTGTTTCCAGGTAATGATCTGGCATCAATAAAGTGCAAGGAATTTTGAAATCTCGGCCATCCAATACGTCGAAATCAATGGTAGTATTTTCTACTATCTAAAAATGTCACTAGAATAAAAAATGTTAAACTTACCTCGAAATTACCAGAAGAGGAACGATGTAATAAATAAGATCCATAGCAACACAAACTTATTCTTAGTTAACATATAGCTATCCTGCTGAAGGAACTATTGTGCTTTATCGTCCGATATAACCTTTAGTCAATACTGATATAGCTTAACTGTAAGATAGGAGACACTTGCTCTATACATGTTATACTTAACGAGGAACTCTAGCAGCTGTCTTTTAATTGCAGAAAGAGGATTACACGCCCGCCCGAAACAATATCTGCTGTCAATTAACTCTTAAAGAAAAAAAAACAAAAGAAACAACAACAACAACAAAAACAGCAACTTCAGTTAACATACACAAATAAACCTAAATAGTGTACTTTACGAATTGTCGCAGAAATCCTTAAATTCTATATGACATGGTTTTTTCATGTTAAGGGATATTCTAAAGAGACTTTCATGAGAAGGAAATGTCACAGTTGGCTCATGTTATGGTCCTTATAAGCTGGTGTCAGTTTTCAAAGCCTCATCGGCATCTAACAATGAAAACCATGCTACAAATAAAATGAAACAAGGAAAAATCTTAAAAAAATTTTAATCAGCGCAGATTAAATGGAAGTGTGTTTTGTGTAGTATGTCTCTAGGTAGAGAGTTAAAAATAACTTTCATGAATATGACTCAAGTGAGCTATGTCAGTAGGCACCCGCAATCGTAATTTTGACACTGGGTAGCGACAATAACCTATCTCAAGATTGAGCTGTCCAATTTGGAATTCCAAAATGGACCGCAGTCAATCTTGAGATTGCCTTGATTCCAAAACAGTTACCAATTTGATGCAATGTTTGTTTGTGTGTATTAAACCAAAAGTAGAAATCGAAAGTAGGTCTACATTGAAAAAAGAAAGTTTTGAATATTTGCGCCTGTTTTCGATAGGATTTCCATTGCAAATTTACAAACAAGATCAGAATTTTGAATTAACATCTGACAGAGTGCTAGAATCCACGCAGTGCAGTACAACGGGAAAAAACCCCCGAAGATTAGATATTTATTGAGGCTAAATTTTAACATACGCATTATCTGACCAATGAAATCTTGTGAAGTGTGGAACAAAAGTGAAATTACACTCGGCTGCGTCGAGAAAAAAAAATGGCAGGCCAAGTGTAAAAAATATACATATTGATGAAGACCGAAGATAGACCAAGACCTAATGAACTCATGACAATTATGATCGTTGCAACCCCCAAAAAGCACCATCACTCCCCTATCTCCCCTTTGTTATACATACAGGCATGCATGCACAGTACACCTACATCTTTACTAAAGTACTCTTGCAGGCCCACCCAACCCCCTTGAGAAATAAACGGTCCACCCAACCCCAAACCTGGAAATCTGCAAGGCAACATTGCAGTTTTCCCAAAACCTCCGATGGAAACATGAAGGAAAGGAAAGACACCAAACACAAAGTATGTATATATGTAAATATGAGACCGGACTGGAATGTTTCCATCGAACAGTAGGTCACGCGTATATTTTACGAATTTTTTACAAGGCTGGGCAAACAGGTGAATTACCCCCTAAACATGAATCGACACTAAAAGTCCCTTAAATATACCTTTTTAGATGACCGGTCAAAATTTGCAATCCTGTAACTTAGTGTGGCACTAGAGGGCCGTTTTGGGCCAATTTCTTCGGCTTTTTTTGTGCTTTTTTCAAAACTATGCTTACTTGCCTGCATGTGTGCAGGGTGACGGCGGTCTGCACGGGTCTGAGGAGGTCTCTCTGGTCATTGGGCGGTCTGGATGTCCACGGCTGTGATGAGATGTGGGATGGTCTGGGAGCCTGTGGCTGGGATGTGGATGGTGGATTCCTTCTATCTGCTGGAACCGTCTTTGACCTGTATTCAAGTAACCTCTCGGCGGCACAACTTACAAACGGCGAGCACTGGTGCCTGGGACAATTCGCAATAGTCGGAATCGACTAAGTCCTATAGAACACCGTTGGTAGCTCACTTTGGCTGAACATTCAAACACACAGTAACTTACAGTTAGCTCACACTCTTTCCTGCATAACGTCCGAGCGAGAAGCCCGAGCCAGAATTTGACTTAGGCTTCATGCACGGCTAACAGTGAGCTAAAAAACTAATCCGGTTTCACCGGCGTTGCCTCTATGCGCCTTTGGTGCCTGGTAACGTTAAAAAAAAACAGATCATCATAGACCAAGACCGCAAAGCAGAGCCAACCCAAGACACCGAATGGGGAAATAAAATATATTTATAAATACAAATGCGTACATAACCGAACGAAATGTCGCTTCTTTGATAACAGACATACGCAGTCCAACGAAAAGGACTGAACTGGATTAAAATACAACAACATCAAAAACAAAATTAAACACCTACAGTATGTATTAAACCACAAGACAAAACAGGAAATAAAGTGGACAGGTATAGGTAGCTACAATGGAAGAAATGCAACAAACGGGATCCGCACAAGAGGTTTCTACTTGGGAAAGGAAAAATTAAAATCTTAAAAAGTTCCTTCAAGAGCAGAGAATACATACGGAAGTAGGAACATGGGCCAAACCAACATAAGCTGATTCTTTTCTTGAGTAGCTAAAGAATAAGATCAGGACAAGAGGAACACAAATAATATTAATAATAATAATAATAATAATAATGAATAATAATAATAATTAAATATAGTAATGAAAAAAAAAATAAGAACAATTATGAAAATATGTCTTATCTAGTATCAACAACGAGCAATATAAACGTACCGAAATTAGTGCGACCAAAATTAGTGCGACCGACGCGCATTTGTTTTTTGAAAACGTCTTGAGAGTCGCCAAACCCGAAAAGTTTGGGGAATAAAATAAAATAAAATAAAATAAGGTGATTGGCAGGTCTTGGACGCCAAAGAGCATCCCTCTCCGGGTCACAATTAATGACGCATTGCGCGTGACACAGTAGCTGCAGACATCAAGTAAGTCTACACGCGAGTGCAGGCATCACCAAGCCACATCCATCCCTGCTTCTTGAGAAAGGCGACAGACAAAGGCGTCAGGCAGGAAATTTCTAATGCCTCGAACACCTGCAAAAAGCCAAATTTATCCACAAGAATGGAAACTGATACTTCATACATTGCAAAAGTAAAATTTTGAGCCATGACACGAGAAACCAACAAAGTGGTTGTGCGCCCAGGGCAGACTCAGATCAGCCTGCTCATCTGACCAGTCCGATAAGACTCTTTGCTAAGCGCTCAAAGGGTAGCTAACGTTCTAAGCTACCTCCATGCGGACAGCGAAGACTCTGATCTGACTGGGCGAATGCCCAGGCTGATCTGAGATCAGCCTGCTCATCTGACCAGTCCGATATGACTCTTTGCTAAGCGCTGAAAGGGTAGCTAACGTTCTAAGCTACCTCCATGCGGACAGCGAAGACTCTGATCAGACTGGGCGAATGCCCAGGCTGATCTGAGTCTGCGCTGGGCGCACAACCACATTGTTGGTTTTCTCGTATTGCGGCTCAAATGCACAATACACCGCAGTGTCAGTCATGGGTACGAGGGGCGTTCGAAAAGATTTGCAAATGGCCTCATGACATCGTTTAGGGACAAGCTGGGTACAACTGCTTTGCATTTACTAAAAGCACTGCATTTTGGCTTTCAGACGATGCCAAACACTATACAAAGACACTTTTCCTTATTGAGTTACAACCCATTTTAATAGGTCCCAGTCATACCACTGGGCTAATTTTATATATAAAACCTTTTCAGTGTTACGCATTCAAGTCGAATTTCCTTGTAAATACAAAATTAATTTTTGTCATTTGCTTGTCCATCGTTTTCTACAATATCCAAGCAGAAGTTAGAAGCGTTGCAACTGTTATCGATTTATTCCTTGAAAAGCAATGCGCAGTTCTAATGACGTTACTGAAATTTACGTTAACGTCATTTTTGAAAGCTTGCAGACGCTTGGTTTTTGGTATTAATTTGAATTTATTGACAGGTTTTCTTTGACCCATGTAAATGCTCTTGCTGACAAGATTTTGAATGCTAATACACTTGTTTTCATTACAAAATCATCAAATTTTGGTAGAACTGGTGAGATTGCCACAACATAAAGTACGGATAATCCGTATTTCCGGGCCAGTATGGAACGTATATTAAAAACAATTTCCGCGATATTTACAGGACAGCATTATCTGGGCTTTGTCTTTAATGAACAAAGATAAAGAAAAATCAAAGGCTGCTGATATATAAATTACGGCCTACTAAAGTAAAATTTTGCAGTGTCTTTAGGGTACACCTCTTTCAAAGAAGTTTAAAATGCGTCCTTTTAAAAAAAATGCACCGGTTTTTTAGTTTTCTCAACGCATATCATAATTTTATGTGTTTCTGCAATCAGAAGTTCTGTCTGTATGGTGGTTATCGAGAAATTACGTCATTTGCAAAACTTTTCGAACGCCCCTCGTATAATTATTTATGTCTTTACTCGTTAAGGTGGTGATAATCACTGATTTGGGACAAAGACAAAAATCTGCATAAGATACTCAAAATAAAACTGATCTTTCCAAAACTTAGCAGATGCCTTCTGTATGTTGTTTCTCATAATTTAGAATCCCAAAATGCAGCATTTATTAATGTTAAAAAGTGTTTTTATAAGAGAAGATCAAAGGGTAATTTTCTGCGAATAAATCTGAAAAAATAATATCATTATTGAAAATATACTTAGTGCTTAGAGTACCTAGTTGCATAATGGAGAGCGTCCTAGCAATTATTTTTTCAAACTCTTTCACACATTATCAGGCTGAGCAGATGAAAAAAAGATGCAGTCTGTGTCCAAATTTTTTTGTCAAAACACACAGGTGAGACAGGTCAGACTATTTTAACAAGGTTGAACAATTTCATCTACACACCACTGATCATGTCAGTAATGTATTATTTATATTGTAGGTGTTTCATAGGTATGCTTGCCTACCCTATATTTAATAAATGCATCCAGTGTACATTTACTTTGTACACGGTTGAACATTTGAGAAACAGCTACCGTTTTCATCTGGTCTACATTACAATTTGAGAAAGAGTTGGAATAAATAATTGCTAGGACGCTCTTCATTATGCAATAGTGCACCTTCAGCACTACGTAAATTTTCAATAACGATATTATTTTTTCAGATTTATTCGCAGAAAATTACCCTTTGATCTTTCCTTATAAAAACACTTTTTTAAGCAGCATGTACGTCTATTTTGTATTCTAAACTGTAAAGAACAACAAAAATATGAAGTCTGCTAACTTTCAGGGAGATACATTACTTTTTTATGGTTTTATGCAGATTTTTACATTTACCATAAATCACCACCTTAAGGGAAGACATATTTTTCCGCAGTTTATTTGTCCGCCTGTCTTTTTTTTCTGTCCGTTATAAATTGTGTTTGCTCCATAAGTCTGAACCGTTCAAGATATTTTCACGAACTAGGTACAAATATAAAGCGTCATCAGACGGAGAATAAGAACCGTGATTCTTACTGTATTTTTAGGATAACAAGCCCCTTTGTAGTTACAATGTGGGAATCGTGTTAGCCTTATAACTTAAAAACCGTCGAAGATATTTTCACGAAATTGATACACGTATTAAGCAGCTTCAGACAAACTGCAGATATCTAATACCATAAGTCTTCCAGAAGCGTCAAGTTGGTTACTTATTCCCTATTCCCTATTCCCGATTCTAATAACCCATATAGATATCGGTACTTTTAAGTTGCGACATTAAATACTCTTGGAATATTAATCTTTTCTCTAGTCTGTAGTTGTCTGTCTGAGTACATCTCTACTCAGTCAGGTTGTTTGTCTGTCTGTCTGTTCGCATGTATTTGATTTCGCATATGAAAAGGGTATATCTGTTCACTTCAAATTCTATCAAGCATCGCCCCAAAAACGTCATGGAGATTATACTTTTGTTTTGTTGTGCCTGTCCATGCGTTCCTTCATTATTTTGTCCGTCCTTGCGTCTGCCTGTCCTGGAGGTATCCTGTCCTTTTAGTCTTTTGTCTTTACAGTGATAGCAAAGCAGGTGTGTAAGTTGACTAAGGCATTTGGAGGAACATATTGGTGCAATTACTATAATACTATAACAGGCTGTCGTTGTTGTACATCGATGCGATCTTTTATCTGTCCGTATGTGTATGTCTGTCTGTCCGTCTGATTTTGTTTGCATATACATGCAAGTATATAAAATCAGCAGCAAAACGTATAGGATGTATCGTTGTTACCCTTTTGGAAGGGTTTTCGTGGTCCTGAGAAGCAACAGGAAGTAATGGAAGTTGTCTCCCTTTGAAAAATGGTGGCGAAAAACATGGAACAGTACCCGTGCACTTTATGGAAATACTGCTGTGTCCGTCTTGGTATGTATCTGTGTAACCGTCCGTCCGTCCGGTTTTGTTTGTATTTATGCAGATCCAATTAGCAGTAGCTAGTAGATACAATTTTTTGTATGCACAAAGACACATATGAGCCGCGACATGAGAAAACCAACAATGTGGTTGTGCGCTCAGCGCAGACTCAGATCAGCCTGGGCATCCGCCCAGTCTGATCAGAGTCTTCGCTGTCCGCATGAAGGTAACTTAGACCCTTAGCTACCCTTTGAGCACTTAACGAAAGGTCTGGTCAAACTTGGCGGAAACCTAGACTGATCTGAGTCTGCGCAGTGCGCATGACCACATTGTTGGTTTTGTCGTGTCGCGGCTCAATATGGAGGATATAATATGAACATTTGAAGTAATTTCACTGAGCCAATTTTGAAAAAAAAAAAAAAAAGTTTCCTTCCATATGAAATGAAGTGAAATAATGTTGACGATTTCACCCTAACTTTATAAGTGAGAGGGATTTTTAAATGATACCATCTTTTGCATGCAAAAAGACAACTATATGGAGCATATGATATGAACATTTTAAGGAAAATCACCGAGCCAATTTTAAAAAATAAAGGATGAAATTTTATTCCGTATTAATTTAAGTCAAACAATGTTGACGATTTCACCCTAACTTTATAAGTGAGAGGGAGTTTTGAATGATACAATCTCTGGCATGCAAAAAGACACATATATAAAGCATATGATATGAACATTTTAAAGAATTTCACTGAGCCAATTTTGAAAAAAAAAATATTAAAAGTTTTCTTTCATTTGAAATGAAGTGAAAGAATGTTGATGATTTCACCCTAAATTTAAAAGTGAGAGGGAGTTTTGAATGATAGATTCTTTTGCATGCATAAAAACACAATTATGGAGCATATTATATGAACATTTTAAGGAATTTCACTGAGCCAATTTTGAGAAAAAAAATATGAAATTTTCTTCCATATTAATTTACGTCAAACAATGCTGACGATATCACCGTAACTTTATAAGTGAGAGGGAGTTTTGAATGATACAATCTTTTGCATGCATAAAGACACATATATGAAGCATATGATATGAACATTTTAAGGAATTTCACTGAGCCAATTTTGAAAAAAAAAATTTAAATGTTTTCTTCCATATGAAATGAAATCAACGAATGTTGACGATTTCACCCTAAAATTATTAGTGAGAGGTAGTTTTGAATGATACAATCTTTTGCATGCATAAAGACATATATATGGAGCATACGATATGAACATTTTAAGGAATTTCACTGAGCCAATTTTGAAAAAAACAATGAAATTTTCTTCCATATTAATTTACGTCAAACAATGTTGACGATTTCACCGTAACTTTATAAGTGAGAGGGAGTTTTGAATGATACAATCTTTTGCATGCATAAAGACACATATATGGAGCATATGATATGAACATTTTAAGGGATTTCACTGAGCCAATTTTGAGAAAAAAATATTAAACTTTTTCTTCTTTATGAAATGAAGTGAAAGAATGTTCATGATTTCATCCTAAATTTTTAAGTGAGAGGGAGTTTTGAATGATACAATATTTTGCATGCGTGAAGACGCATATACGGAGCATATGATAATAATATTTTAAGAATTTCACTGAGCCAATTTTGAGAAAAAAAAATGAAATTTTCTTCCATATTAATTTAGGTCAAACAATGTCGAAGATTTCACCGTAACTTTATAAGTGAGAAGAGTTTTGAATGATACAATCTTTTGCAAGTATAAAGACATATATATGGAGCATATGATATGAATATTTTAAGGAATTTCACTGAGCCAATTTTGAAAAAAAAATATTAAAAGTTTCCTTCCATAGGAAATGAAATGAACGAATGTTGACGATTTCATCCAAAATTCATAAGTGAGAGGGAGTTTTGAATGATACAATCTGTTGCAAGCATAAAGACATATATATGGAGCATATGATATGAATTTTTTAAGGAATTTCACTGAGCCAATTTTGAGAAAAAAAAATATGAAATTTTCTTCAATATTAATTTACGTCAAACAATGTTGACGATTTCACCGTAACTTTATATATGAGAGGGAGTTTTGAATGATACAATCTTTTGCATGCATTAAAACGTATATATGGAGCATACGATATGAACATTTGAAGGAATTTCACTGAGCCAATTTTGAGAAAAAAAATATGAAATTTTCTTCCATATCAATTTACGTACAACAATGTTGACGGTGTCACCGTAACTTTATAAGTGAGAGGGAGTTTTGAATGATACAATCTTTTGCATGCATAAAGACACATATATGGAGCATATAACATGAACATTTTAAGGAATTTCACTGAGCCAATTTTGAAAAAAGTATTAAAAGTTTTCTTCCATAGGAAATGAAATGAACAATTATTGACGATTTCATCCTAAATTTATAAGTGAGAGGGAGTTTCGAATGATACAATCTTTCGCATGTATAAAGACACATATATGGAGCATATGATATGAACATTTTGAGGAATTCACTGAGCCAATTTTGAGAAAAAAAATATGTAATTTTCATCCATACTAATTTAAGTCAAACAATGTGACGATTTCACCGTAACTTTATAAGTGAGAAGGAGTTTTGAATAATACAAACTTTTGCCAGCATAAAGATATATATATGGAGCATATGATATGAATTTTTTTAAGGAATTTCACTGAGCCAATTTTGAGAAAAAAAATATGAAATTTTCTTCAATATAAATTTACGTCTAACAATGTTGACGATTTCACCGTAACATTATATATGAGAGGGAGTTTTGAATGATACAATCTTTTGCATGCGTTAAGACGTATATATGGAGCATACGATATGAACATTTTAAGGAATTTCACTGAGCCAATTTTGAGAAAAAAAATATGAAATTTTCTTCCATATTAATTTACGTCAAACAATGTTGACGATGTCACCGTAACTTTATAAGTGAGAGGGAGTTTTGAATGATACAATCTTTTGCATGCATAAAGACACATATATGGAGCATATAATATGAACATTTTAAGAAATTTCACTGAGCCAATTTTGAAAAAAAAATTAAAAGTTTTCTTCCATAGAAAATGAAATGAACGAATGTTGACGATTTCATCCTAAATTTATAAGTGAGAGGGAGTTTTGAATGATACAATCTTTCGCATGTATAAAGACACATATAAGGAGCATATTATATGAACATTTTGAGGAATTCACTGAGCCAATTTTGAGAAAAAAAAATATGTAATTTTCATCCATACTAATTTAAGTCAAACAATGTTGACGATTTCACCGTAACTTTATAAGTGAGAAGGAGTTTTGAATAATACAAACTTTTGCCAGCATAAAGATATATATATGGAGCATATAATATGAATTTTTTAAGGAATTTCACTGAGCCAATTTTGAGAAAAAAATATGAAATTTTCATCCATACTAATTTAAGTCAAACAATGTTGACGATTTAATCGTAACTTTATAAGTGAGAGGGAGTTTTGAATGATTCAATCTTTTGCAAGCATAAAGACACATATAAGGAGGATATGATATGAACATTTTAAGGAATTTCACTGAGCCAATTTTGAAAATAAAAATTAAATGTTTTCTTCCATATGAAATCAAATCAACGAATGTTGACGATTTCACCCTAAAATTATAAGTGAGAGGTAGTTTTGAATGATACAATCTTTTGCATGCATAAAGACATTTATATGGAGCATACGATATGAACATTTTAAGGAATTTCACTGAGCCAATTTTCAGAAAAAAAAAATATGTAATTTTCATCCATACTAATTTAAGTCAAACAATATTGACGATTTCACCGTAATTTTATAAGTGAGAAGGAGTTTTGAATGATACAATCTTTTGCCAGCATAAAGACATATATATGGAGCATATGTGTGAATTTTTTAAGGAATTTCACAGAGCCAATTTTGAGAAAAAAATATGAAATTTTCTTCAATACTAATTTACGTCAAACAATGTTGACGATTTTACCGTAACTTTATATATGAGAGGGAGTTTTGAATGATACAATCTTTGCATGCATTAAGACGTTTATATGGAGCATACGATATGAACATTTTAAGGAATTTCACTTAGCCAATTTTGAGAAAAAAAAATATGTAATTTTCATCCATACTAATTTAAGTCAAACAATGTTGACGATTTCACCGTAATTTTATAAGTGAGAAGGAGTTTTGAATAATACAATCTTTTGTCAACATTAAGACATATATATGGAGCATATAATATGAATTTTTTAAGGAATTTCACTGAGCCAATTTTGAGAAAAAAAATATGAAATTTTCTTCCATATTAATTTACGTCAAACAATGTTGACGATTTCACCGTAACTTTATATATGAGAGGGAGTTTTGAATGATACAATCTTTTGCATGCATTAAGACGTATAAATGGAGCATATGATATGAATATTTTAAGGAATTTCACTGGGCCAATTTTGAAAAAAAAAATATTAAAAATTTTCTTCCATAGGAAATAAAATGAACGAATGTTGACGATTTCATCCTTAATTTATAAGTGAGAGGGAGTTTTGAATGATACAATCTTTCGCATGTATAAAGACACATATAAGGAGCATATGATATGAACATTTTGAGGATTTCACTGAGCCAATTTTGAGAAAAAATATATGTAATTTTCATCCATACTAATTTAAGTCAAACAAGGTTGACGATTTCACCGTAACTTTATAAGTGAGAAGGAGTTTTGAATGATACAATTTTTTGCATGAATAAAAAAATATATATGTAGCATATGATTTGATTATTTTAAGGAAATTCACTGAGCCAATTTTGAGACAAAAATATGAAATTTTCATCCATACTAATTTAAGTCAAACAATGTGGACGATTTCACCGTAACTTTATAAGTGAGAGGGAGTTTTGAATGATACAATCCTTTGCAAGCATAAAGACATATATATGGAGCATATGATATTAACATTTTAAGGAATTTCACTGAGCCAATTTTGAAAAAAAAAATTTAAATGTTTTCTTCCATATGAAATGAAATCAACGAATGTTGACGATTTCACCGTAACTTTATAAGTGAGAGGGAGTTTTGAATGATACAATCTTTTGCATGCATAAAGACATTTATATGGAGCATACGATATGAACATTTTAAGGAATTTCACTGAGCCAATTTTGAGAAAAAAATATGAAATTTTCTTCCATATCAATTTACGTCAAACAATATTGACGATGTCACCGTAACTTTATAAGTGAGAGGGAGTTTTGAATGATACAGTCTTTTGCAAGTATAAAGACACATATATGGAGCATATAATATGAATATTTTAAGGAATTTCACTGAGCGAATTTTGAAAAAAAAAATATGTAATTTTCATCCATACTAATTTAAGTCAAACAATGTTGACGATTTCACCGTCACTTTATAAGTGAGAAGGAGTTTTGAATAATACAATCTTTTGCCAGCATAAAGACATATATATGGAGCATATGATATGAATTTATTAAGGAATTTTACTGAGCCAATTTTGAGAAAAAAAAATATGAAATTTTCTTCAATATTAATTTACGTCAAACAATGTTGACGATTTCACCGTAACATTATATATGAGAGGGAGTTTTGAATGATACAATCTTTTGCATCCATTAAGACGTATATATGGAGCATACGATATGAACAATTTAAGGAATTTCACTGAGCCAATTTTGAGAAAAAAAATATGAAATTTTCTTCCATATTACTTTACGTCAAACAATGTTGACGATGTCACCGTAACTTTATAAGTGAGAGGGAGTTTTGAATGATACAATCTTTTGCATGCATAAAGACACATATATGGAGCATATAATATGAACATTTTAAGGAATTTCACTGAGCCAATTTTGAAAAAAAAAAAATTTTTCTTCCATAGGAAATAAAATGAACGAATGTTGACGATTTCATCCTAAATTTATAAGTGAGAGGGAGTTTTGAATGAAACAATCTTTCGCATGTATAAAGACACATATAAGGAGCATATGATACGAACATTTTGAGGAATTTCACTGAGCCAATTTTGAGAAAAAAATTTCATCCTAAATTTATAGGTGAGAGGTAGTTTTGAATGATACAATCTTTTGCATGCATAAAGACATATATATGGAGCATACGACATGAACATTTTTTGGAATTTCACAGAGCCAATTTTGAGAAAAAAAATATGTAATTTTCTTCCATATTAATTTACGTCAAACAATTGTGACGATTTCACCGTAACTTTATAAGTGAGAGGGAGTTTTGAATGATACAATCTTTTGCAAGCATAAAGACATATATATGGAGCATATGATATGAACATTTTAAGGAATTTCACTGAGCCAATTTTGAAAAAAAAATTAAATGTTTTCTTCCATATGAAATGAAATCAACGAATGTTGACGATTTCACCCTTAAATTATAAGTGAGAGGAAGTTTTGAATGATACAATCTTTTGCATGCATAAAGACATTTATATGGAGCATACGATATGAACATTTTAAGGAATGTCACTGAGCCAATTTTGAGAAAAAAAAATATGAAATTTTTTTCAATATTAATTTACGTCAAACAATGTTGACGATTTCACCGTAACTTTATAAGTGAGAGGGAGTTTTGAATGATACAATCTTTTGCGTGCATTAAGACGTATATAAGGAGCATACGATATGAACATTTTAAGGAATTTCACTGAGCCAATTTTGAGAAAAAAAAAATGAAATTTTCTTCCATATTAATTTACGTCAAACAATGTTGACGATGTCACCGTAACTTTATAAGTGAGAGGGAGTTTTGAATGATACAATCTTTTGGAAGCATAAAGACATATATATGGAGCATATGATATGAACATTTTAAGGAATTTCACTGAGCCAATTTTGATGAAAAAAAATAGGAAATTTTCTTCCATATTAATTTACGTCAAACAATGTTGACGATGTCACCGTAACTTTATAAGTGAGAGGGAGTTTTGAATGATACAATCTTTTGCAAGCATAAAGACATATATATGGAGCATATGATATGAACATTTTAAGGAATTTCACTGAGCCAATTTTGAGAAAAAAAATAGGAAATTTTCTTCAATATTGATTTACGTCAAACAATGTTGACGATTTCACCGTAACTTTATAAGTGAGATAGAGTTTTGAATGATACAATCTTTTGCAAGTATAAAGACATATATATGGAGCATATGATATGATCATTTTAAGGAATTTCACTCAGCCAATTTTGAAAAAAAATATTAAAAGTTTTCTCGTAAAAGTGTTATTCGTAAAAGTCCGTATCGCATCCGCAGAGTCTGTAACTGTCCGTATCATATCCGTAAGGCCCGCAAGATCCGATTCCAAATTTTGAAAATTTTCAAAATTCAAACGCGGACGAGTAAACCGTATTGATCCGTAACAAAAGGTAATTGAAGGCATTCATTCTCATTTATCCATATATAATCCGTATCTAATCCGTATTTTATCCGTATCTAATCCGTATATAAACCTATCATTCCGCAGCCCAACCCCAAGTTGTGGACTGATACGGTTTCGCGCAGATTGTTACCTTCAATTACGGTTAGTTGCGGGTCTCGTTCGGAGTTTTTTTACGGACTTTTACCTTCAGATATGTTTCTATACGGATAACTTACACTTCAAAACTGATAGATACGTATTGGTGAGGATAATTGCAAACAGTTAATCTGACTGGGGCATTAATCCGTAACAATACGCAGAACGAGACCCGTAACTAACCGTAACAATCCGCATGAAACCGTATTTGTCCACAAATTTTGGGTGGACCGCGGAACGATAGTCGAGATACGGATTAGATGCGGATAAATGCGGATAAATGCCTTCAGTTACGGATCATTATGGTTAACTCGTCCGCGCCTGAGTATTCAAACTTTTCAAAATGTGGTGGTATATCCTGCGGACCTTGCGGATACCATACGAATACGATTCGGATTCGATATGGAGAGAGACCACGCCCACAAATTGTGTGGATTTAAAGTCCGCAACTATCCGCCATATCCGTAATGTGTGTGTGTGACTGGGGCATGAGGGGGGGGGGGGGGGGGGGGGGTTGAATGATACAATCTTTTGCATGCATAAAGACACATATACGGAACATATGATATTAACATTTTAATGAATTTCACTGAGCCAATTTTTATAAAAAAAAAATGAAATTTTCTTCCATATTAATTTACGTGAAACAATGTTGACGATTTCACCGTAACTTTATAAGTGAGAGGGAGTTTGAATTATACAATATTTTGCATGCGTAAAGACACATATAGGGAGCATATTATATGAACATTTTAAGGAATTTCACTGAGCCAATTTTAAATTAAACATATATATACGATATATATACTCAGTCATAATAGTTCCTATACATGAAACTCTTTGTGTTGCCATGGCAACTGCGAAAGTTATGGACATTCCGTCCATGCTGACGTCAGAACAGTATCCATTTTTCTATTGAACAGATTTATTCGTTTTGGTTTCTTAAGATTACACATGCTATAGTGGTCGTTTGAATATGAAAGGGGTAAATTCGTTAAAATATAAATAGGCCACGCCCACAAATTCTGCGGATAAACTGAGAATTTTATCCGCAACTATCCGCCCTAACCGTAATGTGTGTGTGTGGCTGGGGCATTAGTCACAGACACTGATTACGGATTGGGCGGATAGTTGCGGACTTTAAATCCACACAATTTGTGGGTGTGGTGTCTCTCCATATCAAATCCGTATGGTATCCGTGTGGTCTCCGCAAGGTCCGCAGGATATGCCACCAATTTTAAAAAGTTTAAATATTCAAGCGCGGAAGAGTTAACCATAATGATCCGTAACTGAAGGCATTTATCCGCATTTAACCATATCTAATCCGTATTTAATCCGTATCTCGACCTATCGTTCCGCGGTCACCAAAAAATTGTGGACAGTTACGATTTCATGCGGATTGTTACGGATAGTTATGGGTCTCGTTCTGCGTATTGTTACGGACTAATTCCCCAGTCATATTAGCCATTCGCAATTATCCTCACCAAAACGTATCTGTCTGTATCGGAGTGAAAGTTATCCGTATAAAAACGTATCTGAAGGTAAAGCCCCAGTCACACACACACATTACGGATAGGGCGGATAGTTGCGGATAAAATCCTCAGTTTATCCGCAGAATTTGTGGGCGTGGCCTAATTTTGTTTAATGAATTTACGGATATAGTTACCAATAGATGCGTATGGATACGTATAGGTACGAACTACTAACCTTCCGTTACCTTCTGTAACCTTTAGATGCGGATAAATACCTTCAGATGCGGACTGTTGCGCATGCCTAGCGGATAGAAGACTAGAAAAGATTAACTGCGACGTACACATCTGTGTCTACTCCTTGTTGCTCCAGTCACACACACACATACGGACTGTACGGATACTACGGATGGCCCGTCCGTATATATCCGTTTTATCCGTAATGGATCCGTATCAGATCCGCAGAGTCCGTAACTGTCCGTATCATATCCGCAGAGTCCGCAGGATCCGCGTCGAAATTTTGAAAAGTTTCAAAATTCGGGCGCGGATGAGTAAACCGTAATGGCGCGTTACTAAACGCATATATCCGCATCTATCCGTATCTAATCCGTGTCGCATACGTATCTATTCCGTATCTTATCCGTTATTGAACCTATCATTCCGTAGTCCCACTCCAAGTTGAGGACCGATACGGTTTCAAGCGGATCGTTACCTTTCGTTACGGAAGTTACGGGTCTCGTTCGGCGTACTGTAACGGACTGTTTTCTACAGTAACGTTTCAATACAAAAAGGTTGCGTTCCAATACTGACAGATACCTACAGGATGGTTTGGAGAGGCGGCTGTACGGCAACAACACCAGTAGGGGGGCAAAGAGACAGAGACTGTATCTCAGGGACTACTACAACAGAGAGGCCGGGTCGGTGCAATGGCAGTGACGTATGGTGCAGTTATGGTGCGATGTTATGTTTCTTATTTGTAACAGCCTAGTGGGGTCATCTTTTCATGAACATGCCAATAGCAAAAGTAGGGCCATCATTCCATATTTATCAATTTGAATTAGTTGTCCAATATAGGACAAAGTAATTTTTTTATTAATTACAATTAGTTGTCCAATATAGGACAAAGGTTAATGGTGAAATGAAGCAATAAAGATCTACTGGTCAGGCTTGAGTAGCCGAAACTTCGAAGATGGCCCATGTTCCTTCTTTCGAATGTGTTCTGTGCTCTTGAATGAACTCTTTTAGATTTCTATTTCACTTCAGTGCCACTGGTTTCGTGCCGTGCGGCGACCGTAAAACGTCTTCCCGTACGTCACCTATAGTGCAATTTATATATATTGTTTTCCTTTGAGATCAAGAAAATATTCTGAGATATCAGAAATTTTCGTTTGGTTTAAATTTATAGTCTAGATTATTGCATTTTTTTTCCTTTTAGATCTTTTATGGTACTAATTAGTCTTTGAATTTACTGCCTTATCAAAATTAAGAAATTACATTATGCTTTCTCTGGTTTTCGTAACCAAATCATATCGGGGTCACTGATGCGGTTTGAGTAGCCGAATTCTCAAAGTATGGTCCATGTACCTTCCTTCGAATGTGTGCAGTGTTCTTGAAGGATTAGAATAGTATCTACTTTATCAACTGCCGACTGAATATCTATGTCAACCAAGCAGTAAATGGGTACCTTTTTCAAATCAGGGAAGGACAAGGCAGCGAAAGGAGAGAGATGGGCTTCGCCGTTCATATGCTATGCCCAAGATACATTGACCCTAACCACCTACTCCCACCCCTCCTCCCCAAGCCACCGCCCCTACGGCCATGAGGCTATAGGAAACCTTTACCTTTACCCAATTTATAGTTTGAATCCAGGTATACAAAAAAAAATGTAATCCTTCATGAGCACAGAACACTAAACACATTCGAAAGAAGAAGCATGTGCCATACTTCGAGGTTACGATTTTTAGAGCCTCATAAATGACCCTGACATGACCCATTACTTCCGTAACTAAAGGTAAAGCTCCGTGTGAAACCGTATCAGTCCTCAACTTGGGACTGCGGAATGATGGGTTCAGTTACGGATAAGATACGGAATAGATACGGATGAGAAACGGATTAGATACGGATAGATGCAGATAAATGCGTTCAGTTACGGACTTTTACGGTTTACTTATCCGCGCCCGAATTTTGAACCTTTTCAAAATTTCGACGCGGCTCCTGCGGACCCTGCGGATATGATACGAACAGTAACGGACTCTGCGGATGCGATACGGATCCATTACGGATTAAATGGATAGATACGAATAGATTCGGACGGGCCATCCGTAGTATCCGCAGAGTCCGTATATGTGTGTGTGACTTGGGCATTAAAGTCCTTAAAAACACTCCGAACCAGACCCGTGACTGACCGTAATTGAAGGTAACGATCTGCGTGAAAACGTATCAGTCCTCAACTTGGGGTGGGCTGTTGTATTTCAATTCTCGTATCGACGTTCTCCATGCACCTCAGCGGAACGAATCCATAGCCGAAGTAACAGGGCGCCGAGCGTCCGCCGTCGTCCTCGTCGAAGTCGTTGATAGCCGCGGCCATAGGGAATTTCTTCCTGGAAACACACATCACTCTGGTATCTTCTTTCAGGAACAACGACCCTTGTTAGAGCCACACTGTCGATACATCTTAGCCGCCACGTGACTGGGTTGCCACGTGGCGTTGCCGCTCCTTCACCACGTCGAGTTGGGGTGGGCCGCGAAATGATAGGTTTATATACGGATTAGATACAGATAAGATACGGATTTGATACGGATTATATGTGGATGAATACGGATGAATGCCTTCTGCTACCTTTTATTACAGATCAATACGGTTTACTCGTCCGCGCCTGAATTTTGAAAATTTTCAAAATTTGAAATCGGATCCTGCGGATCCTACGGATACGATACAGACAGTTACAGACTCTGCGGATGCGGTACGAACGTTTACGAATAACACCGGACAGATGCGGATGGGCCATCCGTAGATGCGATACGGATCAGTACGAATAAAACCGGACATATACGAACGGGCCATCCGTAGCATCAACAACATCTTTCCACATCTAGAAGTAACAGAAGGTAATGGAAGGTAAGTAGTACGTAAACATTCGTATCATCTCATCATATCAATTTAAAGGGAAAATATCTTACCGCCGACATCTGCATGCTGGTAAATCAGCATGAACCAGGGGAGTCATATTATAAGCTATATTTCTCCTTCAAAAATTTAATGGCATTCATAAATACCTTCCTTTACAAGTTGAAGTAATGTCTTTGGTGACGTCGTTTTCAAATTCTACTTTTCAAAGTTAAATTTTATGTCTCCAGAATTCCTTTTAGAGACACAGTCAATTTTCATTAATTTTGGTACTTTGAATTCAATATATTCTACCATATCTCTAGAACAAATAGATGACTTTTTACCAAACTAACATGGTTTCACCGTTGGGAGAGTGCAAATTGTTGATTAAATTTTGGTGACCTTGACCTTTATTTCAAGGTCACAGTAAGACTTATAATGTCAATTTTAAGTCAAGTTTTGACCATTGTCTACACATTAGCTCCTGAATTAGTACGAAATTATGCCCAAAAAGTGGCCTAAATTAAACACTATCAGTAGTTAGAGCATTAGTTATGATTAAATGGCCATGACACCATGATTAAATGGCCATGACGTCATCTTCAAGGTCAGGTCAAGGCTAGACTAAACGGAGTTTAATCATAGATTTCACACAATCAGTCAGCAGAAATGTACCAAATCTGAGTGTTTTCATTTGAAAATCATTGTTTAATATGCACAGAATGACCTTGACCTTGGTCTGAATGTCTGTGTAAGCCGCAAACATAATGAAACAAAATTGGGTTAAACTTAAAGGTTATAGAAAAGTCTGTTGTGAAATAATGAACTTCTGAATGTATTGGTGACCTTCAGATCAAGGTCAAGGTCATTATATTAAGGGCATATTAAGCATTGATTTACAAATAGAAACATATATATTTGTTAAATTTCTGCTTACTAGCTGTGTGAGATCTTTGTTTAAATTCTGTCTAGTCTAACCTTGACCTTGAAGATGATGTCATTGTCATTTGATCACAACCAGTGCTCTAACTACACATAATGGTTAATTTAGGCCACTTTGGTCATAATTTCATACCAGTTCAGGAGCTAATGTGTAGACAATGGTCAAAACTTGACTTAAATTGACATTATAAGTCTTACTCTGACCTTGAAACAAAGGTCAAGGTCACCAAAATTTAATCAATAGTTTGCACTCTCCTAATGGTGAAACCAAGTTAGTTTGGTAAGAACTCATCTATTTGTTCTAGAAATATGGTAGAATATATTGAATTTAAAGTACCAAAATTAATGAAAATTGAGAGTGTCTCTAAAAGAAATTCTGCAGACATAAGATTTTACTTTGGAAGGTAGAATTTGAGAAAGGATATCACCAAAGACATTACTTCAACTAATAAAGGAAGGTATTTATGAATGTCATTAAATTTGAAGGATTAATATAGCTTATAGTATGACTTCCCTGGTTCATGCTGATTTACCCCATCCACTTTAATAACCCCATTATTCCAAAAGTCGTGCTTACGGAGCTTAACCACTATTGATTCAGTATAGCAGACACTATAGGCTAATCATCAGCTGAAAATAAAACATTTTGCTCTTGGGCAGAAAAAGGGTCTTATAGGCACCCCCTTTGCTCAGCGAATGTTTTTACAAATTCTCTTATCGTAAACTCAATATACTTGTCTTAAGAATGAAAAAGATTGTATCATTCAAGTTTCTCTCTAACCGCTCTCCTCCTGGTCAAATGTTCACTTTTACCTGAACTTTTTTATGAAGAAGATAAACTTTTCAGACAGTTGCTCAAAATAGGGTCAGTGGACTTTTCCAAATTATTTTGGTATGATGTACGCCATATATATGTCTATAAACATGCAAAATATTATATCATTCAAACTCCCTCTCATCGATATATTTATAGTCAAATCTGCAACATTTCTGGCTTTAGTTAATATACAAGAAAATCTTTTCAAATATTTTCTCAAAATTTGCTCAGTGGAATTTGTTAAAATGTTTCTATAATTTTCTAACTATACATGTTTTTAAGCGAACAAAAATATTGTATAATTCTCTAGATCCTTTTACTAGTCTAGCTAAAGTCAAAGATTCAGTACCATTTGGTTTTTGCTAATATATACGATAAAAAAGCTCTGAAAAGTAAGATCCGATCCTTTGGAAGCAAGGAATACATCATCAAAACAGAAAATAGCGGACTCGGTTTAATTGACTCTATTCATGACCAGTAATGAAATGTGCTACACCAGCCACGCCCTGTAGCACCGGCTTCAGCGGAACTCTATTTTCAAAATAACTAAAATGAACTCAATGATCCCAAAGAACCAGAAAAATATAATCTGCCCTATGATGATGTACGGGGAGACGTTTTACGGCCGCACACTTTGCAAACATTTTCTCAAAATAGGTTGTGTTTTTTTTCCAGTTTTTTTTTCTTATTATAACCGCAATTATTATGTCTATAAACACGCAGAAGATTGTATCATTCAAACCTCCCTCTCATCGATATATTTGTAGTAAACTTTCAACATGTTTGACTTTTAAAAAGTTAATAATATATTTATACAAGAAAAACTTTTCAAAGATTTACTCAAAATTTGCTCAGTGGAATTTGTTAAAATGTTCAAATAATATTCTCACTATACAGGTTTCTAAGCGTGCAAAATATCGTTTAATTCGATACATTTCCTTCCATTAGTATAGAAAAACTCAAATCTTCACGATTATTTTACTTTCACTAATACAGAAGATAAAGTTAGCATAACTTTCTTCAAAAGTGGCGCAGTGGATTTGTTCCATTTTTTGTGATTATATACCTTATATACATGTCTATAAAGAAGCAAAAGATTGTATCATTTAAAACTCTCAACGATATCTTTATAGTCGATTTTTCAACATTTTGACTTAAATAAATATACAAGAAACACTTTTCTTTTTCTTTTTTAAATTGATCCAGTAAAATTTGTTCAAATGTTCAATAATAATCTCGCTAAACCTGTTTTTAAGCGTGCAAAAATTTTATCATTCGATGCTTCCTCTCACTACTATAGTTAAAGTCAAATCTTCAACATAATTTGACTTTTATTAATATACAAGAAAATATAGTATCATTCAAAATTCTCACTCTCCGCTATTCACAAAATTTGACCTTTAATGGATGAGTACATGATTGCCAAAACTGTATCATAATTGGCTCAGTTTTTTTTTCAAATATTCTCAGCATAAATTCAATATACATTTCTCCATTGATACCAAATATTGTATAATTCAAGACTCTCTCTAAACGCTATACTTATAATGAAATCTTCACTATTATTTGACTTTTTGAATATAGTAGATAAACATTTCAAATATATTCTCAAAATAGGCCCAGTGGAGTTTTCCGAATTTTTCGTATTATGTACGAAATATACACGACTATAAGCACGCAAAACATTTTATTAGTCAAAACTCTCTCTAACCGATATATTTATAGTCAAGTCTCCGACATTTTTTACTTTCATTAATATACAAGAAAAAGTTTCAAATATTTTCTCAAAATTTGCTCAGTGAAATTTGTTGAAATATTCAAATAATGTTTTCACTATATAGGTTTCTAAGCGTGAACAAGATTGTTTAATTCAATATTTCCTCTCCCTAGTATACCTTAATTGAAATCTTCAACTCATTTGACTTTTACTGATAAAGAAGATAAAGTTTGAAAAAAAATTCTTCAAAATTGCCTCAGTGGATTTTTCCAATGTTCTATGTATAATGTACGCACTATACATGTTATATACTTCATTTCATAATGAAGAAAAGTTTCATATTTTTTTTTAAAATTGGCTAAATGATTTTGGCTTATATATTCATATAATATGCTCCATATATGTGACTTTATGCATGCAAAAGATTGTATCATTCAAAACTCCCTCTCACTTATAAATTTAGGATGAAATCATCAACATTATTTCACTTCACTTCATATGAAAAAGATTTTTTTTTTTTTTTTCAAAATTGGCTCAGTGAAATTCCTTAAAATGTTCATATAATATGCTCAATATATGTGTCTTTATGCACGCAAAAGATTGTATCATTCAAAACTCCCTCTCACTTATAAATTTAGGATTAACTCGTCTACATTCGTTCATTTCATTTCCGATGGAAGAAAATTTTTAATATTATTTTTTCAAAATTGGCTCAGTAAAATTCCTTAAAATGATCATATCACATGCTTCATATATATGTCTTTATACTTGCAAAAGATTGTATCATTCAAAACTCTCTCTCACTTATAAAGTTACGGTGAAATCGTTAACATTGTTTGACGTAAATCAATATTGAAGAAAATTTCCTATTTTTTTTTCTCAAAATTGGCTCAATGAAATTCCTTAAAATGTTCATATTATATGCTCCATATATGTGTCTTTATGCATGCAAAAGATTGTATCATTCAAAACTCCCTCTCATATATAAAGTTACGGTGACATCGTCAACATTGTTTGACGTAAATTAATATGGAAGAAAATTTCATATTTTTTTTCTCAAAATTGGCTCGGTGAAACTCCTTAAAATGTTCATATCGTATGCTCCATATATACGTCTTAAAGCATGCAAAAGATTGTATCATTCAAAACTCTCTCTCATATATAAAGTTACGGTGAAATCGTCAACATTGTTTGACGTAAATTAATATTGAAGAAAATTTCATATTTTTTTCTCAAAATTGGCTCAGTGAAATTCCTTAAAAAATTCATATCATATGCTCCATATATATGTCTTTATGCTGGCAAAAAATTGTATTATTCAAAACTCCTTCTCACTTATAAAGTTACGGTGAAATCGTCAAATTGTTTGACTTAAATTAGTATGGATGAAAATTACATATTTTTTTCTCTAAATTGGCTCCGTGGAATTCCTCAAAAGGTTCATATCATATGCTCCTTATATGTGTCTTGATACATGCGAAAGATTGTATAATTCAAAACTCCCTCTCACTTATAAATTTAGGATGAAATCGTCAACATTCGTTCATTTCATTTCCTATGGAAGAAATTTTAATATTTTTTTTTCAAAAATGGCTCAGTGAAGTTCCTTAAAATGTTCATATTATATGCTCCATATTTGTGTCTTTATGCATGCAAAAGATTGTATCATTCAAAACTCCTTCTCACTTATAAAATTACGGTGACATCGTCAACATTGTTTGACGTAAATTAATATGGGAGAAAATTTCGTATTTTTTTTCTCAAAATTGGCTCAGTGAAATTCCTTAAAATGTTCATATCGTATGCTCCATATATACGTCTTAATGCATGCAAAAGATTGTATCATTCAAAACTCCCTCTCATATATAATGTTAAAGTGAAATCGTCAACCTTGTTTGACGTAAATTAATATTGAAAACAATTTCATATTTTTTTCTCAAAATTGGTTCGGTGAAATTCCTTAAAAAATTCATAAACAATCTCAAAATTGGCTCGGTGAAACTCCTTAAAATGTTCATATCGTATGCTCCATATATACGTCTTAAAGCATGCAAAAGATTGTATCATTCAAAACTCTCTCTCATATATAAAGTTACGGTGAAATCGTCAACATTGTTTGACGTAAATTAATATTGAAGAAAATTTCATATTTTTTTCTCAAAATTGGCTCAGTGAAATTCCTTAAAAAATTCATATCATATGCTCCATATATATGTCTTTATGCTGGCAAAAAATTGTATTATTCAAAACTCCTACTCACTTATAAAGTTACGGTGAAATCGTCAACATTGTTTGACTTAAATTAGTATGGATGAAAATTACATTTTTTTTTTCAAAACTGGCTCAGTGAAATTCCTCAAAATGTTCATATAATATGCTCCTTAGATGTGTCTTTATACTTGCGAAAGATTGTATCATTCAAAACTCGCTCTTACTTATAAAATTAGGATGAAATCGTCAACATTCGTACATTTCATTTCCTATGGAAGAAAATCTTAATATTTTTTTTTTCAAAATTAGCTCAGTGAAATTCATTAAAGTAGTCATATTATATGCTCCATATATGTGTCTTTATGTATGCAAAAGATTGTATCATTCAAAACTCCCCCTCACTTATAAATTTACGGTGACATCGTCAACATTGTTTATTACGGAAGAAAACTTCATGTTTTTTTTTCTCAAAATTGGCTATGTGAAATTCCTTAAAATGCTCATATCGTATGCTCCATATATACGTCTTAATGCATGCAAAAGATTGTATCATTCAAAACTCCCTCTCATATATAAAGTTACGGTGAAATCGTCAACATTGTTTGACGTAAATTAATATTGACGAAAATTTCATATTTTTTTCCTCAAAATTGGCTCAGTGAAATTCCTTAAAATGTTCATATCATATGCTCCATATATATGTCTTTATGCCGGCAAAAGATTGTATTAATCAGAACTCCTTCTCGCTTATAAAGTTACGGTGAAATCGTCAACATTGTTTGACTTAAATTAGTATGGATGAAAATTACATATTTTTCTTTTCAAAATTGGCTCAGTGAAATTCCTCAAAATGTTCATATCATATGCTCCTTATATGTGTCTTTATACATGCGAAAGATTGTATCATTCAAAACTCCCTCTCACTTATAAATTTAGGATGAAATCGTCAACATTCGTTCATTTCATTTCCTATGGAAGAAAACTTTTAATATTTTTTTTCTCAAAATTGGCTCAGTGAAATTCCTTAAAATGTTCATATTATATGCTCCATATATGTGTCTTTATGCATGCAAAAGATTGTATCATTCAAAACTCCTTCTCACTTATAAAGTTAAGGTGACATCGTCCACATTGTTTGACGTAAAATAATATTGAAGAAAATTTCATATTTTTTTTTTCTCAAAATTGGCTCAGTGAAATTCCTTAAAATGTTCATATCGTATGCTCCATATATACGTCTTAATGCATGCAAAAGATTGTATCATTCAAAACTCTCTCTCATATATAAAGTTACGGTGAAATCGTCAACATTGTTTGACGTAAATTAATATTGAAGAAAATTTCATATTTTTTTTCCTCAAAATTGGCTAGGTGAAATTCCTCAAAATGTTCATATCATATGCTCCATTTATACGTCTTTATACATGCGAAAGACTGTATCATTCAAAACTCCCTGTCACTTATCAATTTAGGATGAAATCGTCAACATTCGTTCATTTCATTTCCTATGGAAGAAAATTTTAATATTTTTTTTTCAAAATTGGCTCAGTGAAATTCCTTAAAATGTTCATATTATATGCTCCATATATGTGTCTTTATGCATGCAAAAGATTGTATCATTCAAAACTCCCTCTCATATATAAAGTTACGGTGACATCGTCAACATTGTTTGACGTAAATTTATATGAAAGAAAATTTCATATTTTTTTTTCTCAAAATTGGCTCAGTGAAATTCCTTAAAATGTTCATATCGTATGCTCCATATATACGTCTTAATGCATGCAAAAGATTGAATCATTCAAAACTCTCTCTCATATATAAAGTTACGGTGAAATCGTCAACATTGTTTGACGTAAATTAATATTGAAGAAAATTTCATATTTTTTTCCTAAAATTGGCTCAGTGAAATTCCTTAAAAAATTCATATCATATGCTCCATATATATGTCTTTATGTTGGCAAAAGATTGTATTATTCAAAACTCCTTCTCACTTATAAAGTTACGGTGAAATCGTCAACATTGTTTGACTTAAATTAGTATGGATGAAAATTACATATTTTTTTTCTCAAAATTGGCTCAGTGAAATTCCTAAAAATGTTCATATCATATGCTCCTTATATGTGTCTTTATACATGCGAAAGTTTGTATCATTCAAAACTCCCTCTCACTTATAAATCTAGGATGAATTCATCAAAATTCGTTCATTTCATTTCCTATGAAAGAAAACTTTTAATATTTTTTTTTCAAAATTGGCTCAGTGAAATTCCTTAAAATCTTCATATTATATGCTCCATATATGTGTCTTTATGCATGCAAAAGATTGTATCATTCAAAACTCCCTCTCACTTATAAAGTTACGGTGAAATCGTCAACATTGTTTGACGTAAATTAATATGGAAGAAAATTTCATATTTTTTTTTCAAAATTGGCTCAGTGAAATTCCTTAAAATCTTCATATTATATGCTCCATATATGTGTCTTTATGCATGCAAAAGATTGTATCATTCAAAACTCCCTCTCATATATAAAGTTACGGTGAAATCGTCAACATTGTTTGACGAAAATTAATATGGAAGAAAATTTCACATTTTTTTCTCAAAATTGGCTCAGTGAAATTCCTTAAAAAATTCATATCATATGCTCCATATATATGTCTTTATGCCGGCAAAAGATTGTATTAATCAAAACTCCTTCTCACTTATAAAGTTACGGTGAAATCGTCAACATTGTTTGACTTAAATTAATATGGATAAAAATTACATATTTTTTTTCTCAAAATTGGCTCAGTGAAATTCCTCAAAATGTTCATATCATATGCTCCTTATATGTGTCTTTAAACATGCGAAAGATTGTATCATTCAAAACTCCCTCTCACTTATAAATTTAGGATGAATTCGTCAACATTCGTTCATTTCATTTCCTATGGAAGAAAACTTTTAATATTTTTTTTCTCAAAATTGGCTCAGTGAAATTCCTTAAAATGTTCATATCATATGCTCCTTATATGTGTCTTTATACATGCGAAAGTTTGTATCATTCAAAACTCCCTCTCACTTATAAATCTAGGATGAAGTCATCAACATTCGTTCATTTCATTTCCTATGAAAGAAAACATTAATATTTTTTTTTTCAAAATTGGCTCAGTGAAATTCCTTAAAATCTACATATTATATGCTCCATATATGTGTCTTTATGCATGCAAAAGATTGTATCATTCAAAACTCCCTCTCACTTAAAAATTTAGGATGAAATCGTCAACATTCGTTCATTTCATTTCCTATGGAAGAAAACTTTTAATATTTTTTTTCTCAAAATTGGCTCAGTGAAATTCCTTAAAAAATTCATATCATATGCTCCATATATATGTCTTTATGCTGCCAAAAGATTGTAGTATTTAAAACTCCTTCTCACTTATAAAGTTACGGTGAAATCGTCAACATTGTTTGACTTAAATTAGTATGGATGAAAATTACATATTTTTTTTCTCAAAATTTGCTCAGTGAAATTCCTCAAAATGTTCATATCGTATGCTCCTTATATGTGTCTTTATACATGCGAAAGATTGTATCATTCAAAACTCCCACTCAGTTATAAATTTAGGATGAAATCGTCAACATTCGTTCATTTCATTTCCTATGGAAGAAAATTTTAATATTTTTTTCGAAATTGGCTCAGTGAAATTCCTTAAAATGTTCATATTATATGCTATATATATGTGTCTTTATGCATGCAAAAGATTGTATCATTCAAAACTCCCTCTCATATATAAAGTTACGGTGAAATCGTCAACATTGTTTGACGTAAATTAATATTGAAGAAAATTTCATTTTTTTTTTTTTTTTTTCTCAAAATTGGCTCAGTGAAATTCCTTAAAAAATTCATATCATATGCTCAATATATATGTCTTTATGTTGGCAAAAGATTGTATTATTCAAAACTCCTTCTCACTTATAAAAGTACGGTGAAATCGTCAACATTGTTTGACTTAAATTAATATGGATGAAAATTCTTTTCTCAAAATTGGCTCAGTGAAATTCCTTAAAATGTTCATATCATATGCTCCGTATATGCGTCTTTACGCATGCAAAAGATTGTATCATTTAAAACTGCCTCTCACTTATAAATTAAGGATGAAATTATGAAATTTCTTTCACTTCATTTCATAAAGAAGAAAAAGTTTAATATTTTTTTTTCAAACTTGGCTCAGTGAAATTCCTTAAAATGTTCATATCATATGCTCCATATATGTGTATTTATGCATGCAAAAGATTGTATCATTCAAAACTCCCTCTCACTTATAAAGTTACGGCGAAATCGTCAACATTGTTTGACTTAAATTAGTATTGATGAAAATTACATATTTTTTTCTCAAAACTGGCTCAGTGAAAAACCTCAAAATGTTCATATCATATGCTCCTTATATGTGTCTTTATACATGCGAAAGATTGTATCATTCAAAACTCCCCCTCACTTATAAATTTAGGATGAAATCGTCAACATTCGTTCATTTCATTTCCTATGGAAGAAAATTTTAATATTTTTTTTTCAAAATTGGCTCAGTGAAATTCCTTAAAATGTTCATATCATATGCTCCATATATATGTCTTTATACTTGCAAAAGATTGTATCATTCAAAACTCTCTCTCACTTATAAAGTTACGGTGACATCGTCGACACGGTTTGACCTAAATTAATATGGAAGAAAATTTCATTTTATTTCTCAAAATTGGCTCAGTGGAATTCCTTAAAATGTTCATATCATATGCTCTGTATATGCGTCTTTACGCATGCAAAAGATTGTATCATTCAAAACTCCCTCTCACTTATAAATTTAGGATGAAATCATGAACATTCTTTCACTTCATTTAATAAAGAAGAAAAGTTTTAATATTTTTTTTTCAAAATTGGCTCAGTGAAATTCCTTAAAATGTTCATATCCTACGCATCATATATGTGTCTTTATGCTTGCAAAAGATTGTATCAATCAAAACTCCCTCTCACTTAAAAAGTTACGGTGAAATCGTCAACAATGTTTGACGTAAATTAATACGGTAGAAAATTTAATATTTTTTTCTCAAACTTGGCTCAGTGAAATTCCTAAAAATGTTCATATCATATGCTCCATATATGTGTCTTTATGCATGCAAAAGATTGTATTATTCAAAATTCCATCTCACTTATAAATTTAGGGTGAAAATTGTCAACATTGTTTCACTTCATTTCATATGGAAGAAAACTTTTAATATTTTTTTTCAAAATTGGCTCAGTGAAATTTCTTAAGATGTTCATATCATATGCGGTTCAACCTTCACGATTGGTAATTAAATGTGGGTTGATATGCTTATATTGATTCATATAACAAGCAAAAAGTATAGAAAATTGGTTTTTGAAAAATAGCAAATCGCTCCACAAATTAAAATTCCTGTTCCGGTTTCCCGTCTAGCAAAGCTATATAAACATAGGCGGGATAGTGGTTGGGACTCCACGCCTGTACGTTGTATTTTTACCATTATATTCAACTTAATGAAATCGAAAATAGGTCATTTTAGTTGCCACCTAATATGACCCAAATAAGTTTTCAAACCCTTTTTATGTGAAACTCAAAGATGTTTTATTTGTTTAAAGGTGACTCATCACGGTCATTTACACTGACGAAACGATACTGAGAAGCTTGCAGCGATGCCTCATGATTAAATTTTTCACGCTGATAGAGCAATTGGGCCTTTAAAATGTTCATATCATTTGTTCCATATATGTGTCTTTTTGCATGCAAAAGGTTGTATCTACTAGCTACTGCTAATTTGATATGCATAAATGCAAACAAAGCCGGACGGACGGTTACACGGACACATACCTAGACGGACACAGCAGTATTTCCATAAGGTGCACGGGTAACTGTTCCATGTTTTCGCCACTATTTTTTCAAAGGGAGAGAACTTCTGTTACTTCCTGTTTGCTTCTCAGGACCATGAAAACCCTTCCAAATGGGTAACAACAATACATCCTATACGTTTTGCTGCTGTTTGTATATACATGCATGTATATGCAAACAAAATCAGACTGACAAACAGACATACACATAGGGACAGATAAAAGATCGCGTCGATGTACAACAAGGACAGCCTGTTATAGTATTATAGTAATTCACCAATATATTCCTCCCAATGCCTTAGTTAACTTACACACCTGCTTTGCTATATCTGTACAGACAAAGACAAAAAGGACAGGATATCTACAGGACAGGCAGACGCAAGGACGGACAAAATAATGAAGGAACGCATGGACAGGCACAACAAAACAAAAGTATAATCTCCATGAAAGTTTTAGGGAGATGCTTGATAGAATTCGAAGTGAACAGATATACCCTTTTCATATGCGAAAGCAAATACACGCGAACAGACAGACGGACAAACAACCTGACTGAGTAGAGATGTACTCAGACAGACAACTACAGACTAGAGAAAAGATTAATATTCCAAGAGTATTTAATTCGCAACGTTAAAGTACCGATATCTTTATAGGTTATTAGAATCGGGAATAGGGAATAGGGAATAAGTAACCAACTTGACGCTTCTAAGTCTTCCTACATTTTACGGAATAATGTGTCCGCTATATAACTTTGAAACAGCCAAAGATATTCAAATGTGGAATTTGGTACAAAAATGAAGTGTTATCAGGCGATGTGTGGATTACAATAACCATATCTCCACTTATTTTTTTACAGAATTATGAAGTTTTGTATTTTAAGTATAAATATTTTGCGCGCTCTGTAACTTTAAAACCATTGAATGTATTTATTCACAACAAATATATAGCATTATCAGATAATATGCTGAAGACATAAAACAGAACGCCACCTATACTTTTTACGGCAATTGTGCCCCTTTGTAATTTTCAATATGGAAATTGTGTTCGCTCTGTTTCTTTAAAGCCATTGATGATTTCACAAATTTTGATACAAGTGTAAATCATCATCAGACGACGTGCAGAGAACAAAAAATATAACTCACCCTATAATTTTTACAGAATGATGTCCTGTTGTAATTTTTAGTTTACAGACAAATATATTTGTGTCTTCTCTATAAATTAAACCCCTTGCAGATACTTTCACGAAACCTGGTTCAACAGACTGCGGTACAGTCTCTGTACCAGGGGGGTGCATTCATTGCTCTGTTTCGCTGAGCATCTTTGAGACCATGACTATGAGAATGAAACAATCCTAAATATAAAGCTTTGTCAGTTGATGCACCTACTTTTTTTTATTAAAGGGGTTGGGTGGGAGATATTCGTTTTTGTTTCAAAAACAAACATCTGGTTTTCTTTGTTTTTCTTTTCATCCTAATTGAAACCAACGCTGGCGTCGAAGGTCATTAATAGTTTAGAAACGGCCGCATTGTAGGGTTGGTTGGTTGTTTTGGGTTTAACGGCCCTTTGAGACTGTATTTCAGTCTATATCGGACCGTCTCCCAAAGAAAGGGAGAAAGAAGAGAGAAATGAAAGACGAAAGAAAAAAATGTCCAAACAACCCCCACAGTACATGTATACTGGTTGCATTCAATTATACAGGTAGGTAAGTAATACCTATATCACAGTGTCCGAACTACATGTACAATCTCTTCCGGTTTTCATAGCGTTGAATCGAGAGTACAAACGTTCGCTTATAACCAGTAGTCGGAAATCATTATGTTTTGAGATTTTATCCGGAATCTGCTGCGTCACTTATAGCTATTCAGCTTCGAAAATGTAAAGAGGTAAGTTTAATATAACTTGCTCTTCGGTCTTTTACTTTATTACCCTGTACAATGTCGTGTATGGGTGGGTAGTAATTGGTACAGTATTCAAATCGCCCTTGGCATGATTCTTAAACCATTTTGAGCATTTTCTTACATGTTTTATAAAAAATCTTTAGAATAAACGGAAGGCGTTATCAATCTACAGTTTGTTAGTTTTGATAAAAGAATGATAGCTAGGTTTTGCACGACACAATCTCGTGTCAAATTAAGCTGTTCGGGAAAAAAAAATCTGCGACGGCAAGGAGTTTTTCATTGTACAGGACAATAAAGTAAAAGACCAAAGAGAAAATTATATTAAACTTACCTCTTTACATTTTTGAAGCTGAATAACTATAAATGACGCAGCAGATTCCAGATAAAAACTCAAAACATAATGATATCCGGCTACTGGTTATAAGCGAATTTCGTACTCTCCATTCAACGCTATGAAAACCGGAAGAGATGGTACAGTGCGTTCGGATACTGTGTATATCATACTCACAGTATAAATATTACATTACAATGACCAAGACAAGTGTGTTATTGAAATTATTCAACCTTGAAAATAGACTCTACTGTGTATTTTCGACAAATATTTGGACACAGGCTACATCTTTTTTTTTATGCACAGCCTGATAATACATTGTATGTTAAAAAATTGGAAAAATAATTGCTATGACGCTCTTCATAATGCATTAATTTATGTTCAGACCTAATTACATTTTCAATAATGATGGTCATTTTTTATGTGTTTGCGCACACACAAATTTATCCTTTGACCTTTTCTTATATAAATCCCTTTTAACATCAACAAATCCTGCGTTTTGGGATTCTGAATTGTGAGAAACAACATAAAGAAGGCATCTGCTCAGTTTTAAGAAGATCTGTTGTGTTTTCAGCATTTTACACAGATTTTTGTCTTTGTCCCAAATCAGTGATAATCACCACCTTAACTGCTAACCCACCCAGGGCAGCTGAAAACAGGACTAGGTAGAAAGGGACTTTTTAAAGTCATCTGTGGTGCTCAATGATCTCACAAGATTATGAAATAGACTAGACTAGAGTAGACAAGGTAAAATGATGCCGAATAGTAAAATTACTGAGCGAAATGCTTGACTAGCTGCACTTTATCATGTATATGCATGTCAATTTTGCACGTTTTTCACATGCAGCAAACTGAAATACATTATTTTGCTGTCATTCTGTATTTGAAATTTCGGATGTTTTCCTAATCAAACCACAACATTTGCGCTTTATTTACATAATGAAAGGGCTCTCTGAGGCAGACAAAATCACATACTCATAGGTGATAGCAAGTATACACCTTTGATATGCCCGTATTGGCCTTGTTTCAAAGGAAATTTATAAAACGGTCTCTTCGCAGCACAGGTTATCTGCAAGTGTTCTGGTACAAATATTAAGCCCATTGTTAGCTCTATTGGGCCAAGCTTACAGCATAGGGCTGTGGTCCATTGTCTGTCAGCCGTCTGTTCATTTTAAATATTTTTAAATGACATATTGCCCCTTTGTAATCACAATGTAACATCTGTAGAATAAGGGTGGTCGGGTAATGCGATGGTGCTGAGGGTAACTTACAGTGCCGGGGCGAGTGGGGGTTGTTTGGACATTTTTTCTCTCGTCTTTCATTTCTCTTCTTTCTCCCTTTCTCAGGGAGACGGTCCGATATAGACTGAAATACTGTCTCAAAGGGCCGTTAAACCCAAATCAATCAATCAGTAAACGTCTGTAGGATGGGGGAGTAATAAGTTCTTTTTCATGCCAATTTTAATGTACCTCGTTTGCTATGGCAATTTGAAATTGTCATTGACTTTAAAGGGAATGCTTTTTTGTGCTCTTGCACCCTTCTATTGCAGCTATTTCAGCTGCCATGAAGCTGGAAAAGCAAACAATGTATAGAAATATTAAGTAGTACAGTATTAACCTCTGCAAACATACTTTTACTAGTATAACTTGGTCCAGACCTTTGCTTCCTTTGCTTGTGCAACTTAGTCCAGAACTTTGCTTGTGCAACTCTGTCCAGAACTTTGCTTGTGTAACTTTGTCCAGAACTTTGCTTGTGCAACTTTGTCCAGAACTTTGATTGCTTTGGGAATGACAGCGCAGACCTGATTGTAACAACTGATTTACAAACACGAACCCTAATTCTAAATCAGTCTTACCAAGTCATGAAGTATGTATCTAATTCGTAGAGGTGTTAGTTAAAAACTGTGTGAGAAAAGGGCAACTTTCTTTTGCTGATGTATAGGATCTGCATGAGATGAATGCATAGCAAAATATTCTGCGAGCAGACAATAATAAGAGAGTCCCTATCTTTCTAAGTAGGCACAACATGTGTTGCACATGCCTTTCTTGCAAACCAATTTTCAGAACAGAATATGTTTAGAATGGATATTGTGGGCCTGTTTTAGGCAAATTATGGACTCTGGTTTGTGCATGCTAATTAGAAAGTTAGTGTCGCTAGAACAAATAAATATACTGGTAGGCTAACGGTTGTTAATAAGTTATATGTATAAAGGGGGGGTTTTGGGGGGGGGGGGGGGGGCTGCGCCCCAGAAGCCAAAACAATTTAGAAAATCACATTCTGACAGACAGTGCTCCCTAGCTCCCATAAATTAAGAGCTTGCTCCCCAGCTCCCTGAAAATAATTGCAAATGCTCCATAGCTCCCTGAAAATAAATGGCGTTTCTCCCCAGCTCCCGCAAACCCTTGGGAGGGTCTCATCTCTAGTAAGGACCGATATTGGCATAATTTAGTCATGCCAACATCGGTCCTTACTAGAGGCCATCATGAAAAAAAATCACTCGAATTATTTTTGGAGTAGGAAACATTATAAAGATTTAATTTGATGGCCTCAGCCAAAGCTTAGTAAGGTTTTCAATTTTCACTGACTTATTTAACAGATACGTAGACATAGCGGGTTTATTATGATAAGCAGATGGTGCGTAGTACTCGCGAGAACCTGATCACATCTTTTTTGAGGTCGATATCTGTGTATCTAAAATATTTCGGAATTGTCAATGTTTATATAATTTACGAGTTAGGGCTTACGATTTGGGTATTTTGACCACTTTCTTGGCAAACTCAGTATGACAAACACGCACCCTTGCACACAACTTCTTCAGTGTTACTAGCCCCACAGAAACAACACGGTGATTGGAAGGTCTCGACAGACAACGGAAAATCCTTCATCGAGCCACACTTACTGGCGTTATTCGGGAGAGACATTAGACAAGACATACCTGCAAGGTCGCTGCTAAAAGCAAGAGTTCCCTGTAGAGCCGGCTAGAGTCAAACAGGCCCCGAGGTTCTAAAACTTGAGTACATTCTCAAACTTAAAACCTCGAACCCATATCCCTTATTTCTGACTCTTACATTAGTGTGCTGTAGCCTCAAACTTCACGCGAAACCTCATTATTCACACTCTTAAAGTGTTGCCTTAGGATATCATAATGCCTCTGAACAATTCCTCATGTCCCTCGAGACTAGAAATACATGATGATCTGTTATACATAATTCTTCCCTGTCTCAATCAAAAATATTAGCTTTATTAATATTGTGTAAGACCATTACAGAAATATTAATTTATATGGTATGGGTAACTATTTATATTGATTGTTCTTTTGTTTTAAATATTAGACCTTAGTCTGATTTTAATAGAAATCAAGCAGCTTATCCGCGACTGTCAGTATGGCCTGATGAGCTTTGCCTCATGGACAAACAATCTTTCGCTAGGTTGGATATTAGTACTGCCTGTTTGCTTAGTAGTATTTCCTTAAGTTAAATAATGATTCTACGTGTATGCTTGAGGGATCTCTAGATCTGTATTATATTTTAGACGCAATATCTCATGATCCATAGAAGATGTTCTTTGAAATTTCAGAACTTTAATTTGCAAACAGAAATGAAAACTAACAACATTTTAGAACACTACATGATTTTGATTTTAATTATTATTCATTTTCATTTTCCCCGGATAATTATTACTAACGCTACGCACTTTAGAATGATACCCTTTGAGTTAAAATAAAAACAATTTAGTACATCTGATGTGATTTCTCATAAAGGAACCATAGACAAAATGACAAGAAACAACTGGTTAGAGCACAGAGATTTTATCTACTTCATGGGAAGTGATAGGTTGAATAACCAGTTCGAAATTTTGATACACATTGCAGCTGTCTGTTTAAATCAAATGACATATTTGAAAACTGTAAACGTTTTACTGTCCAATCTCGTTTAGTTATCAATAGGCAAATTTGTGTTTAGATTTTAGCATCGCAGCTTTTACATAATGGAACACTTTTGACACATCGAAGGAATTGAAGATGATGCACAGAAACCGAACAAAATGGACAAATGTATGGTATCAACATTTTCATATTACAAAAAATAATTTGTTTAAGACCATTAAATTAATAAAATTAATAAACAAATAAATCAAATGCCACAACTCGAAGAGACGATCATCATAGTCATATTATCTGCTTCTTACCAATATAATGCGACCTGGCAGCTCAGTTACAATTTAGAATAATTCCACAATTCAAGCAAAGACGTGACAAGATTACAGTCTTTACTGCCAAAAGCTTGATTGATCGGAAAAGACAAACCTTAGCTGTCAATTAATCAAATAAAGCCAGAAGGCTGCTTTCAATTCAAGGCATGTCTTTGAAACTTTTGGAAAGTTCAAGTGTAAGTGTTGATGAATATTGCTTTTTGGGAGCCAAATTTTATGGAACGGTTGTTTACAATTTCAGACCGAGTATTTGTGAAAGATTTTCTCAAAACAAATCACGGTAGAAGCGTTAAAAAAAGAAAACATTGAAGTTGAACTCATAAACCATAAAATTACCGACAAATCCGAAATACGTAGATACACAGACACAGACAATAAACCAAGGACTGGTGCATATAAATGGTTAAAACTTAAAATAGAAAGAAAGGACACACAACGGATGCTTTGAATAAGCTAAGGCCATGCAAGGTTTGTTCCTTTGTTAATAATTTTCCGACGTCGCGCCAGGCCGAAGACGAAATGAAGGCGCTTTTTGGTTGGTTGGTTGTTTTGGGTTTAACGGCCCTTTGAGACAGTATTTCAGTCTATATCGGGCCGTCTCCCAGAGGGAGGGAGAAAGAAGAGATGTGATAGACAAGAGAAAAAAAATGTCCAAACAACTCCCTCCCGCACCTACTGCAAGCACAGTAGGCCCTTGCCCTACTACTGTTCAAATCAGTTGGGCGCCCCGGCACTGAAAGTTACACGCAGCACCATCGCACCATCCGACCGCTCCTAAATGAAGGATCTATTTTAAACTTCTTTGAGAAGATATGCACTTTAACAAAGCCTTTGCTCATGCCCAACGTTGTCCAACTAGTGGTTTCTTTTTACTTTGGCTCAAGAGTATCACTATTCTTAATTTACTTCCGTAAGGCCGAATCCCAAAGCTCTCTACAAAAACAACGAGGAAGGAGAAAATGTTAAAACCATACATTCTTGTTTATTGGGGGTCATAGTCCAATTATCCAAGAGTCCAGTGAAACTGTTATCTTGTCAAAAGAAATACCATGTCTTATACAGGTATTGACATAACAGGGCCATTAGACGACCAACACAGACTGAGGGTGTGTTCTGTAAAGTAGAGAATAATTGTCTTTAACCATAAATAAATAAAAAAATAAAGAAATAAACAAATAAAGGACGGAATAACATAACTGCGACAGCTTAGTACATTCAAACTAAGAGGAACCACAAACCCGAATACAAGAACTACCAGTAAACAACATGTTGAATTGACACTGGTGATAAAGTAAAACCATAAATGTTTCCGCCATATAAAATGAGGATATTTTTGGCCGATAAAAATCACGATATTTAAAAAGTGTTGGCATCAAACCGAATCAAAAAAATCGACGCTTTACATTGACAGCCTAAGAAAACTCCACACTAATTTACAATCAGAATGTTACATTTCTATGAATAGTAGAGTGATCGTGAAACTGAGACTCATGCACTGACGTTAGCATCGCTAAGTAAGCTGACCGTGTGACAGTAGTCGCTAGATACTTTCAATGTCAGAAACTGCTCTCTGCAGACTGGGCATATTTCTTACAGCAGTGAACTTGAATCTATGCACAAAATGCTCTTAGTTACGTTACCTTATGTTGACGTGACGTCAGATTCAGGCTTCTGTGCCACAATGTGGATAAAAACGGTACTAACATATTATAAACAGGGATCTTTTAAGTTAAAATTGGTATATTTTCCCCTTCAAATCATTTTTTTTCTCGAAATCTTGACGTTTCTTTTTTTTTTTTTTTCATTTCTATTTTGACCATTGACCCATCTAAAATAAGCTTTTAGTGTTCTCAAATTTCAACTGCTTTGAATTTTTTATCAGAAAAGAGTAAAATAAATACTTTATCAGTTTCAAATCACAAAACGTTACTGTGAATCTGAGTTTTTGAAAAAATAATATGTATTCAACAGTCAATGTTTTCTGAAGATATATATCAAAAATATTTTCTGATAGGAAAAGTTTACCAAACTATACAATAGTTGCATTTGCACGAAAATTTCCTTTCATATCAGGCTTGTGTTTGCATGTCATCTAAGGGTGATAAATGACCCCGTAGATGCCTAAATATAGCCACTTATGAACTTGCATGCATAGGATTGTGAGGTATACGGTGGAATGGTCCCCGACCCACAATATATCAATTCACGGGAAAAATAAGATTTAACACCGGAAAAAAACTTATATCCAATTTGAGCCGGTGTAACGAAGTAAAGTGACCCCCATAGAATAAGGACCCCCCGGTCATTATTCTTTATAAAATAGTGACTCCCCGGTCATAATTTTATGACTCCCCGGTCATAATATTATGACCCCCACACACGAAATAAATCGACCCCTCGCGAAGAATTGTGACTCCCATAGAATAACGACCCCCTGTAATTATTCTTTAAAAAAGTGACCTCCCCTCGCCGGTCATTATATTATTTCCCCACAACCACCCTGTACAAAAAATAATAAACAAACATATAAATAAATAAAAATAAAGTCATTCCGAGTATACTGTACGCACCTATGGCTCATACGCCTGGCGTCCCTAAAAAGGGCCGGAGGCAAACGTGAAGACCAAGATCAGACGCAGCAGAAATACGCGTCTGATCATTTTCTTCATTGTTTGCATAAATACAGCAATTTCTATAAAATGAAAAACAAGAGGGTCATGAGGTCCTGAATCGCTTACCAGAGTAAAAAAATGTAAGCACATCTGATACTATATGAATTCCAAAATGCTGGATATCATATTTTCAACATCATTATATGTTTGGGAGAAGAAAAAAATTAAAAGGTTTATAACATATGCGCATAGCGTACATCTCGGTCATGTGACCAGAGCCGTTCAAGCTCTTGTTTCCCTGACTTATGGAGGCTCCATGTGACATTTTGCTTCAATCAGCTCAGTATCGTTTAACAGAGATGTCTGAAGCTGTTTAAATACGATCAAAGAATGACTTGGATCTCTGGTACTAAAATGCTTCAAATACTCATTAAGTTGATGGCTATACCAAAGTCTTTAAAAATATGTTATGACATTTTATAATATAAAGAAAATTTGACCTTGTTCTGAAAAAGGTCAAGTTAATCCAATATCATCATTCTAATAAATCTAATAGAACGCCGGTGCCCAATGCTATATACAAGGTATCAATGCCATCAATCAAGAGAATTTTAAAGGTTAATTTCCATGAACACTAATGTCAAAGCATTTCGCCTATGAAAGCACAAAAAAGCAAATTTGACCCTCCATTGAAAAGGCAAGGTTATCTCAAGGTCATCACTTGAACAGTGTTGGTAGTACAAGATGCTACATATCAAATTTCAAGTCCAAGGGTCAACTGGTTCTCACTGGATGGTCGTTGTTCTATAGAGGTCGTTTCTATAGATTCCCCATAGAATAACGACCCCTGGTCATTGTTCTGTAGAAAAAAGTGACTCCGTTTCTGAAAGATACTGACTCCCGTTACCCGTCGATCATGTTATTGCTATCATCAAGGAGTCAACGGGTGCCTGTATCTTTTAGAAACGGTGGGATTTTTCTATAGAATAATGAACGGGGGTCGTTATTCTATCGGCTTCCCATAGAATAACAATCTCCCGGTAATTATTCTTTAAGGAATAGTGACCCCCTATCCCGTCATAATATTATTACTCTGCGGTAATGACCGGGGGTCATTATTCTTTAAAGAATAGTGACCCCCGGCCGTAATATTATGACTTCCTGGTCATAACATTATAACATTATGACCCCCCGACCCCACCCCTCCACACACACGCACCCTTCCCACGCGAAGTTAAATGACTCCTCACGAAGAACAGCCTACTCTTTTTAAGAAAATTGATGCCCCGGCCATATTTTTTTAAAAGAAAGTACCCTGGTCACATTATGACTCTACGAGAAGTCAAATTACGAGACGCAAAGAAATCGCTTATAAAGGGGTCAACAATGAATTTTCGGTATACTTCAAAATTTTCTTTGAATAGGTGTTGCTCTGAATTCCCTGTAAATAGCTTTTTTTTTCATTTTCAAGCAGATAAACTTAGAATTTTGGTGTGTGTTTTTTTTTATATAATTGAAGGTATTTAAAGTAAGCAAAGTTTTACAGAGATACTTTCCCACAACCCCAGCGCCTCAGCAAGCCACTTTGCATGTATGTGTGGACTTTTAATATATACATTATATGTAAGTTGCATGCTTAGGCAAAGGTAGGGGAGATAGTATACAGCTGGAAAACTGAAAAGTGGGTGGGGTAAATAGACCCTCTGCATCTTTGAGCATCTGTAGTATTTTCTTCATTTTAAACATATTTAACAATTTAAATTCAGTAAATAAGAAAATTCGAAAAATATATTTTGAAGACTGAAAAATGGCACGTTGCCCTCTTGAGAAAGGCGGTGAGAGTAACAGTACAGTCGTGATTTATCAAAATCAACAGCAAAACCTCTTCATAGTGCATAAGTCTACCTGTTAATGCTAAAATCTTATATTACATTAACACCATAAGTCCAACTAGTCACATTGTCGTTTGTTTTAATATGTGACATTGACTTAAGTTTTTGAGGTGGGGACCTATATCTTGCAGACTTGCACGCGATGCATCGACTTTATGTGGCTAACATTTGTTTACAGTTATTTGAAAGTCTACTCACAAAGTGACAAAGTTACATGTCAGACACGACATTCTGTTTGCTAGAGTCATTTAGCAGGACACCATTATCTTTGAATAATGTCTGTGATCTCGGACTTCGAGTTAGGTACCTAGAACTTGCGAGCTACACATCGTCTTGACATTTGTGCCAAGTTATTATAAAATCCATCATCAAACAAGAGAGTTTAACAGACCGGACACAACATTCTGTATGCCAGAAGCATATATGAGGACACCAATGCTTCATGGGGAGTCGTAAAATAATGACCGACGTGGAGGTGGGGGGTCACTATTCTTTAAAGAAAAACGACCGGGGGTCACTATTTTATAAATAACACCGGGGGTCATTATTTTTTAAAGGGAGTCAGTATTTTATAGAAAAGGGGTCACTTTTTCTAAAGAATAATGACCGGGGGGTCGTTATTCTATGGGGGTCACTTTACTTCGTTACACCGGCCGCGACACGAGAAAACCAACAAAGTGGTTGTGCGCACAGCGCAGACTCAGATCAGCCTGGTCATTCACCCAGTCTGATCAGCGTCTTCGCTGTTCGCTTAAAGGGTAGCTCGGATCAAAGCTAGCTTCATGCGGACAGCGAAGCCTGATAAAACAGGGCGGATGCCCAGTCTGATCCGAGTCTGCATTGGGCACACAACCACTTTGTTGGTTTGTTCGTGTCGCGACCTATCTATTTGCCACGGCCGCAACATTTGGACCTTCAGGTACCGAACTTTTATTTTCACAGACCAATCCTTCAAAAGCGAAGACTTGGCGGATGCACCTTCATAGGCAGGGGATGCTTGTAACTCGCAAAAATCTCTGTATAGAGGTCAATTTTCTGGTTTTCTTAAAAAAACCAAGAAACACAATGTAGTTATTAATGTATCTACGACTTTCGAGTTTGGACGTGATTTTGGTATGATGAACACTTCTATTATATTTAATAAAACACCTTTGCACCAGTTTTAACCAGGTTTTTCTGGGGGAAAATTAAATTAAAGTGTTATATTATATATTACCAAATGACGTCACTAATTCAAGCAAACACTACTTTTGTTTCTTTTTATGGCTTATATCCTATTTATTTTTTCATCAATCAATTTGTCTCGGGAACATATCGTAAAAGCACGATCAATCAAGCTGCACTTATTCAGGCACTGTATGTAAGTTAATGTCATCTTTTACAGTTTAATTGAAATTGAGCACCATTTTTTTCTATTTCCCAATGAGAAACATACATCTAGTGCTGATATCTTTCCTCACAGCCACAAGGAAACCTCTACAAAATTTTATAGCATTTACCAGTACACTGACGGCCAGAAGATACACTGCTAAAAACATTTAAAGGAACGCCAAATATTTTTCCATGGACGACAGTGCAACGCCGCCCCACTTTGAAGTCCATTTACTTTCGCTCGACAAAGACACGAAATTTCGAATTTTTGCCATTTTTTAAAGAGGGTCGAGGTTACTGATAGCACAAGTTTTGATCCAATATTTGCCCTGCCCATGTCCATGGACAGTTTTTTGTGCAAATGAAATTTTGGTAAAAAATTGCATTTTTTCAGAACAGGTGAACAGCATGAAAATTACAACTAAAATCGACACAATCAGTTTGCCTATGAAGCTGAATGTCTTACAAGATGACCCATTTGAAAGGATCACTTTGAATTCAAGCTTATGAGATTTTATAGACTTCCAGAAAAATGCCTCATTTTCAGAAAAATCGAAAAATGCAAAATTTGTTCCATGGAAATGATCTGGGTATCAGTTGTATTGAAATTCTTGTTGTCCAAAACTTTGATTGTTCTTGCAACCGCTGCAAAGGAATAAGGAATTCTTGACCTTTAGCGATCGAATTTATGGGCCGTGGAACTGGATATATGTTGTAGTAATGTCTATGGGAAAATATCAGCTGTTCCTTTAAATATTTTGAGCAGTGTATATAATGCATATTAAATATACCATTAAACTACATGTGTACCCTTATAACGACAGACGGCAGAAAAAGAAAGTTTCAAACAAAAGTTAATAGTTAACCTACAAAAAAGTTTTAGACGTTTACATACGGTTTTTACGTACATCAATAATCTTTGTACGCTTCTTTCTCTTATCTTATGGTTTTGAGAGCGTGATGTAGGATTTAATTGTATTAATCCCTGATCAATGCTTATCGTTTTGCTTTACATTATTTGCCAAAACGAACATCAAAGAAACCCTTCACATTTCACTCTGAGCATATGCAAAAATTATCCAGTCTCTCTCTTTCTCTCATACATCGCCTATTTTGTTTTGCAGAATTGGGAAATAATATCTACTCATTTAATCAACAGGTCAGTGTTGGTTACCGTCATGAACTAGAACAGACACGCCTAAAAACTGAGTCTTTTGGAAAATATGAAAAGAAAAGGTCAGTGCATATACAGTGGTACATACACTTGTATTTAACTCTGAGGGCCTCATGGAAGATTAGTTGTATTGCTAAATGTTGTCACCCTCGTAAAATAAAGACTTTACTTACTTACTAAAGATGCTCACATTTACCGCTAATCAAAAGATATCTTTATACCATTACTATACTAATATGTATGTCAAAAAAAAGTAATTAAACAAACAGCTGCCTGAGATCTTTGAACACTAATTCACATTTCTTCCTGATAATTTCTTCTCATTCCAAAAAATACTAGGGAACGTTATAAAGTGGAAATCTTAAAATCCATTTAAAAAAATAAAAATACAAGAGAAACCAAACAAAACTTTGGTGTTATCTAAGATTCACGCATACAAAAACGACTGTCTGACTCACCTGGATATTAGAAAAAGTATCAGCAAATAACACAGAATATCCATGGCATAAAACTCTAGTCCTCACAGAAAATCGTTGCTCGTAGTTGTTCGATATAACCTGTAGTCAAAATATCGCTGCTCAGTCAGATATCGGTGTTACATAATATTAATATTCCCTGAATTGATTAAAAGAAAACTCTTACAAAAGCAAAGTTTCGGAACATATACCTCTGGTTGGTGTACAATTTGTCTCCGATGGTAAGATCAGCCTCAAAGTTCGGGCTTCAGTGCAGATTTCGATTCTTTCTCATCTTAGTCCATGTAGTCAGTACTTAAAAAAAGGTGTAAGATAAACTTTTAGGTAAATGACTAGAGTACTGAACCAGTGATAGTGTGATCTAATGACACTTAATTACTTTTTCAGCCGATCACAGAAATATGTAAAAACCAAGAGAAACTAAATCTGACAATTTCAGTATCAAATGATATTATATAGCGGACTCGGAATGATTTCTTGTCTGAAATGCTATTGACAAATACCAACCTCTGTCCATTTTTATTATGGGTTTCACACGGCCTAGTACCCGTTTGGGCAGTTGAGGTAAGAGACCCACTGTATCTAGGGCACAGCATATGAAAGTCGGAGCCCATCTCTCTCTTTTCACGGCCTTATCTTTCCCTGATTCTAAAACAGGTACCCTGTTACTGCTTGGTTAAAAGAGGGTTTTCCAGTCGCCGTATGACCCGACTCGGGTTTGAACCTGCGACCATCCGGTGACCTTCTGCACCATTACCAAATTGCCCTAACCACTCAACCACGGTGCTTCTCTATTAGTAAGACTGTTAGCGGTTTGAAAAAATTTTATGCGTGCAATCTAACACTTAAATCTTTAGCAACTAAAGTTTCTGTCTGCATTAGGACCTCCAGTCATATCACCGAATTTGTATTCATCCTAATTCATATTTTAGGCTACATTCTCGTGAGTTCATTCGACTTTATTTCTAATGTCGTCTTTTCCAAAAAGTGGCTGGAAAAAACTCATATAAAAGCACTTATTATGTTTGTTTGGCTCAAGAACTCATGTATTACTATACTAACGATAAAATTGTCTGCGCAACTAGTGTAGGTCTAGGTCAGACAGATTGCTACCTTTGATTTGGTTCAGAAGCAGCCTGACTGTTGTATATATCAATTATCATTCTCCCCTTTTTTGGCACCTCGGTAGGTAGGAATTATAATTTAAAGAGTAACTACACTTCAGTAACTGACTGAATCAGATCCCAAACCCTATCCCCAACATCAAAGGGAAAGATTGACAAGGACATCCCAACAAACAATAAATTACAAGTAATAAGCCGAGTCAGCAGCTCTTTCCCAAATAGGTGGCAACTCAGCTATCTTTACTGAACTAAATAATTTAGACCAACAGAACGGTTACAACAGACTAAGCAAATTATACGAAAAACATTTAACAACTATTTTTACCTATTTTCTATTTTTATTATAGAAGGGTTAAAATGAGAACACAATAAATTAAACAGCACCGAACATAAAACAAACGCAACCGCAACGAAAGTACCGCCTTGGAACGGTCAGTAATAACTACTGGGGGGGGGGGGGTGTTAAACCGGTTTTACTGGGCCCAAACCTTCACCCTCACCCTCCGCCGCGGTGCACACAATTAGTTAGTTGTTCGGTTCGTATGGAGGTCCCCTAACTCATCTGAGAGTCATCACGGGCAACAATTAAAATCAAGAGAAGACCGTGATGAAGCAAGGATGAGGACTCGACAGCCAAAACGTGTTGAGACACCTGGAGATCCCTGGGGCGTCAGCAACTCCACTGGAAACATATAAAACAGTTTCAGTACCTGGCTAAGATCTGATTGAGTTCCAAATAAGACTTCAATGTTTATTGTTTTCCATGTGTAACTGAGTTCTGAAATATTATATCAGGAAGACACAAGTGAAACCAAAATAGTAGACTGGGTTTCATTGAGTCTGTTCATGACCGTTAATGAAATGTGTAACACTGTAAAAACTAGACGTGGTGGACAGTAAAAAATATAATCTAAGCCTGTCGGAGTATCCGACCATATTCGCCGAACAACTAGAAACATGTTAGTTTCATCATGTGAAAGATGGAGTGAAAGAAGCCGCCATAAGCATGTGTGCTTCAAGTCACCATTGTACCTCGAACACTTTCTATGAAATATGCTTTGAAATGAGTGTAAGAAAATTTAATGATAACAGAAACAAAAAGCAGAAATGGGTCGCCTTTTTACTTTCCCAAGATACAACAAGTTGTTGGCATCATGTGACCTATTATTACTAAGAACATCTTACTTTAAACGGTTGCTGTAAAATTTCTGTTGAAATAATAATAAATGTTTTAAGCATCGAAAAAAGAAAACTTAACAAATCCAGGAAAGGAAAAACAAACATGGCTGGTTCATAGTTCCATAATTTATATCAAATACAAATCATTAGCTTGGTTACGTTGCAAAAAGTAAAATCATTATAAATAAAGGAAATGCTCGACAGAGAGAAAGCGGGATTACAACGCCTTGACACTTAAAGACCTTGTCTTTCTTTAACAGAAAATACAAAAATAACATTTTATTTTAATCAGTTGCTGCGAAAGTTGCACGAAATGTTTCATTGTTCAAAGCATATACAGAAAGAACATTGAAAAATAAAGGGATGAATAAGCTGGAAACGGCTGATTCTCAATCCCAATATACATTTAGTCGCCATATAAACTACCTCATCTGAACAGTTGTAGTTGAAAAAGTCATTATTAAAAAACGAAGAGAAATTAAAATAAACTGAACATATAAGGTGAAGAATGAATCTCAAATCAAGGGTATAAAACGTCATAAGCCTGCATACCAAACTTGTATACGATCGACACAAAAATGATAAAATAATACGGGACTTCAGAAAAACTAATAGAGCAAAAGATGGCCGGACGGACAGATTTAAACCAGTATACCCCAGCGTTTTCAAAGCTGTGGTACAAATACAAAGTTAACATTCAGTTCCTGTGCATGCTCTTACTCATGGGCAAAGTATAATTTCACAGGGAAAACCATAGAAAAATACTGACAGACTGCAACAACAATTTATGGCACTTTCTCCTGGAGATGTTTTCCTCCGAGATTATTGCCGTGATATCAACATAGCCAAGATGGAAAATATCTCAGCGAGACCTTTCGCTGGACAAATAAATATTTACAGAAACTTAATATTATACACCACTGTAATAAGAAAACAATTTTACGCGGAAGAAAAACAATAAATTGTCTGACTTGTGGTCATAAATCTTGACAGAATAATTTCAGTACAATCAACAGACACTAAAACTCTCTCTCCCTATCTAAATGAATCAGAAGAGTATGCCGTTAGACGAATGTATGCAAAACAGCTCTTTCAAAAGCTTTTCCGAGGTCAGCTGTGCATTCGGAATTTAAAACAAACTAAAAGCGGAAGAACCTTTACTCTGTCATTTCTATAAATACATATATCTCATATGTGTAAGGATAACAAAACTGTATCGTTGGCTATGTTGACCATAAGGTTTTGGAGTGGATATGGAAAAGCGGAGGTTTGGGGATGGGCCTGGTTGGTTTGCTTTGTCATTATCTTAAATCTTTTCTATTTCCTTAGCTGTTTGTTTATTTGGTACCATTTGTAGGTAGTGATCTATAACTGAGCTACCACGTGGAGCTACACCGTAACAACGTGGAATTGGCGACAAGCAAAGGCTCTGATCAGACTGCACATAAGTGCAGACTGATCAGAGCCTTTGCTTGTTACAGAAGTCATGTATGAAAGTGACCCAAGCCATACGGCCAACAATGAGGCCTCCGATTACCCTGTATACACTGAGCCACTTTAGTTACGCACCACTTTTTCAATGCCCATATTTTTAGCCCATAACTGCTTACAATAACAATTTCTAGCAGAATACAATCATTGATAACTTGTCTAACTGATGACAGTCAAAATTTTGCAAAATCGCTGGAGTGTATCCGGACACTTTGCTGAGAGCTTATTTTGGCAATAATGCACGTGCAGCCTAAGGGCCATTCTAGCATTGAACTTCATCTTTGGGGATAGTCTCTTTAGAAAAACGTCTAAGTTATGTGATTCCAAGTGGCTAGCCAATTTTAATAAAGCAGATTTACAACACACGTTCACTTTATAAAATAAATTTACTTTTGACGTCATTTTAAAGTTAGTTTGGATAACCAAACAATTTTTCTTATCATGAATTGTGATGGCCATAATACCATTGACAATATCGAAGTCAGTAAAACTAAAACACAATTGAAAATTGACTCATTTCTAAACCCTTAGAGTAGCAACGTCAAGACTAACGTCAAAGTCATAACGTAGAATTCTCAACAATGTTTGCATGAAAATGAACAAAGGACATGTGCTTGTGTACAAGGAAGGTATTATGGAAGTATTTCGATCGCTTGCTTACAAAGCAACATCAACTTTCACAGTAGCTATTGAAAACAAGATAAATAAACTTACGTTTTCAACCTGTCACCGCAAAGTAGGCAGCGGATATTGATAATGAAAAGTACGCCAATAATGACAACAATATGACGGCCTTTCATATCATAGAAAGTAAAAACGTTCCGACAGAACACTGTGTGAAAACCTAGTGTTGAAAATATCCTTTTACGATACGAATTCAGGTTATGTTGGTAGCGTTGCGAATTCTAATTTGGTTGGTACTGCTCTTTTTCGTATGACCAACCATTTGTTTGGTTTCCGACAGGCACCAATTTTACGGGATTTATGCATAAATAAGTGCTTTCTTAGCTTGTAGATTTGAATTTAAAAAGAAATCAATTGTTTATTTACAATTTAGGGTTTTCCCCAAGGCGGTACTTTCGTTGCGGTTGCATTTGTTTTATGTTCGGTGCTGTTTGGTATATTGTGTTATCATTTTAACCCTTCTGTGATAAAAATTGAGAATGGGTAAAAATAGTTGTTAAATGTTTTTTGTATATTATTTGCTTAGTTTGTTGTAACCCTTCTGTTGTTCTAAATTATTTAGTTTGGTAAAAATAGCTGAGTTGCCACCTATGTGGGAAAGAGCTGCTGACTCGGCTTATCACTTGTAATTTATTGTGTGTTGGGATGTATTTGTCAATCTTTCCCTTTGATGTTGGGGATGGGGTTTGGGATCTGATTCAGTCAGTTCCTGAAGTGTAGTTACTTTTTAAATTTATAAGTGGCGCGTAACTAAAGAGGCTCAGTGTAAATGAGAAACTTGATCTGAATATCACATGACAAAATCGCCACATTGTTGGAATTCACATAATGTGGCTCAATTGTGACTGTTTCTTAGTATCTGTATTAATTACTTCTCAAAATTGATTTATTCTCAGACGTGTAATATGCATGACGCATATTCCATTAAAAGCAATTCTATCATAAGGAGTATGGCAAACTATTTCTGGCTTACATCTGATCGGCTTTTAAACACATGCAATTTACATTACTGCACGATGCATTAGATAATAATAGAGAACAAGACAGACTTACGAAATGCTTATTCTAATAATGCAATTTATTACTTTGGCATTTCAATGGATTAGTTTGGTATGAATTCTTTGTAGATATTATTCCAGCAGTTGCAAGACAGTTTTTATGTTCTTTTTCATATTTATCAAAACAAGACAGAAGAAGCAAGTGGCACAAGACTATGTTTCTATTGCACATATACATTTCAAGAGTGCAAAGTTATGGGAGTAGATTGATAAAACAGTTTCATCAGTTAGCAGTCATTTCAAAGTATATTCCCTCATTTATTTCAGCGTCTCCAAAATAAGCAATTTTACTAATTTCGTTAGATAATATATAGTCATAAATAAATTCACTGTAAAAATTCTGTAAAAGGTTTCCATTTCATGTAATTTTTACTTTAAATATAGTATCGTGATCGAATATGTAGACGAACATATTCGTGAACCAATAGGAAAGTCGATACCACACCTTACTGTCATAAGACCATACCTAGGTATTTTTCTGATTCGTGCGCGTGCAAGTGACGCCAGAGAAAATGAATTCTATCCAATAAGGCGATTTCAACCGAGGTCCGCGATTGTAGAAAATTCATTTTATTTCTTGATTTGAAAATATTTTTCACAAAAATTGCTTTGAATATCAATGTCAAATGTATAACATGGCTATTTTGGAGTTAATGAGTAAACTTTCATGAAAACGTTTTTGTGATTATAAGCAAGGGCGTAAATTTTTCAGCTTATAATATCATTTCTGACACCACGAAGACAATGAATCAGGAATTAATACAATCTGGTCCGATATCCCGTCCATAAAACAAAAAGGGAAACTGGAGTTAAAAACCACTTCCTAGATGTTTAAACACAAATTTATCTGAAAGACATAGAAGGTTAAAAATTGTAATGGTTACAAATTTACCTTGCAACAATTATAACGTTAGTGTACCAACAGTTTTCAGGAAGAAGTTGCCCAGAACATTCGTTAGTATGTATTATTCAGCATCGTACTTATGCGCGGAGCAAAATAATTTTTGATACATTTTGATGCATTTAATACATGCTGGTTTGAAGAGAGAGAATAATCTCCCCCCCCCGCCCCCCCCCCTCTGATGTCCACACAAATGTAGGTTTTGTTCTTATCTGGGTCCCGTCAGCTTCCAATGGTATTTCAAAATGTTGAAAGCATGCTCAGCCTATTATAGCGCCATTTTATTTCCACCTGAAAATAAAAAGATCAAGCTTGTGAAAATGGACAACCGCAATATAACAATGCTTATCGTCTCATGAGTATGTAATAATTGATCTTTGAAAAAAAAAATATACTGGTGGTACTCTCACATCCTGTCCTCAAAACTAAACAAGAAAATAGGTATATTCATAAATTGACAGCAGTTTACGAAAGGCACACACTGTAAACCGAATGAACAGCTAGACATGGGGTCAGTCAGCTTACCCAACTGAAGCATCACTCACACAATAGGTGACCGACAGCAACGGCTAGGACAAAAATTAAGTTACAGTAGAGTGGGAGGGTTAAACCGGCTTTAATGGACCCAAACCCTCGAGGTCCTTAGCTTTTGCAATGGTTTAAAACATTTAGTTATTTGGTCGATCAAAGTGAAGGTTTCCAGTCCCTTCAATGAGTCATCACGGGAAACCATATAAACAACAACAACAAAAAAAAAAAAAGAAAAAAAAAAAAAAAAAGAAATACGTTTTGGGCTTTTGGTGGGCGGCTTGGTTCCGAAAAATTCTTTATCTCAGTTTCTGATGTGAAGCAAGTATGAATTGAGACCGCGTGTATCAGAAATAACTATTTACAGATACTTTAATTTATACACCGCTGTAATAAGAAAGCAATTTGGATCGGACAAAAAACAATAACTTGTCTGCGCTCTGGTCTTAAATCTTGACAGAATAATTTCTTCACAATAAACATTCACCAACGCTTTCCTTCCTATCAAATTGATTCAGACGATACCATCGCTCTGCTGTGACAATAGGGATTTTATTGAAGCAGTCGTACTAGAGATAGTCCTTTTGAGCTATCAGTTTGTCCTGTTCCATTATCTGAATTATATAAAATGTTGTTTAAACCAAAATAAGCGTTGTTGTCTTAGTTCTGGAGATCATTTTCATTGTTTTAAATAGTTGCAACCTTTTAATCTATTAAAGTGATCAATATTCTACATACGATACATCGTAAGTGCAAATAAATATTCGATATATTTGTTACTTAGCAGTATTCACTTAGAGTCTATAAGAATATTTCATTAAAATGTAACTTTTGTATTGTATTTTAAAAATATCAAGGCACTAGTATTTATATTTATTTTCATTTAGAAGTACTATTTCATCAGATAGACAATAATTATGTAATGCAAGTATGAAATAAAACTTTAATTTGAAAAAGTGTTAATCATGCTTCTTTCTGGCATTTGTTTTCTACAAATCACAGACTTTGACCAGCAGACATGAAGTGCCACCATTGTTACTTGAAGTTTGTCCACGGCTATACAGCTAGAAATCTGCAAAGCTGGTACGGCTCAATGGTTGGCAGGCAGGACCCCGTCCGCCAACGAAAGTGAAGAGTATGCACAGACATTCCACACATTGTCAAATAGACTGACCGTCAACAATTTATATAGCGAGCTGAATTTCCGTGCGATATCTATTGGCATGCAAATAAATACTTACTGAAACTCTACGTTATAAAGGAATGTAATAAGAAAAGAATTTAAGCGGGAAGGAAAACAATTAAGTGTCTGCCTTGCCGTCATAAATCTCGACAGACTAATTTCACCACAGTCACCATGCATCAAAATCTCTCTGTCTGCCCAAGTGCTTCACAAGAAGTGACGTTGATATAGTAAAGAAAGGCTTTTTAGTATTCGTTTCATATATGTACAGTTGTGTTTAAGGATCATACTAAAGACTTCTATGGTTAAAGCATAAAATTCCATACTTGACAAGCTGAGAAAGACTTTTTTAGTTAATACTTTCTTTTTATTTTAAAGAACCGAATAAATTGTTTAAACATTTAAATGAAAAAACAATCTGTGTTCAGTATGTCGCGTTATGTACTGAATGAATGAATGAAGGCTAAGACACTCATCCCTAATTTCTTTTTTTTTCTCACCCTGATCAATTTGCAGCAAAATTGTGAAAAAGCCTATAATCACCTTTCCGAACAATTGATATTGAAAGAAAGTGTAAGAAACTCTAAAGAAAATTGCATAGATACGCATTCAAGTGTTGCGCAAGCATATTTTTTATGCATACTTAAAGCTGGAATATATTATCATGAACACGACGAATTCTAGATGTTTCCTGTAGTTATTATTGAACACGACGAATTCTAGATGTTTCCTGTAGTTATTATTAACACGACGAATTCTAGATGTTTCCTGTAGTTATTTTTGAACACGACGAATTCTAGATGTTTCCTGTAGTTATTTTTGAACACGACGAATTCTAGATGTTTCCTGTAGTTATTATTAACACGACGAATTCTAGATGTTTCCTGTAGTTATTTTTGAACACGACGAATTCTAGATGTTTCCTGTAGTTATTATTAACACGACGAATTCTAGATGTTTCCTGTAGTTATTTTTGAACACGACGAATTCTAGATGTTTCCTGTAGTTATTATTGAAGTATTTTCCCACCTCTCTTCCAACAAGTCCTGTCATCTGTAGGTTCACGTAGAATACGTATGCAGCATACATGGGAAGTTGTTTAAAGGTGCGGTAAGGAGTGTTCATTTTATTGCTATTTTTCGACCACATACATGATCATCTGTATACATGTGTTTTTATAGTTTAAGCTATACACGAATGGTATAAGACAAAGCCTATGACCCTCAGGTGTGACACGTGCTTGATATGGAAGTATATAAACAAGTCATTGTTTTCCACTATATGGAACACATATATAAGCCTATAAGAAAATTTTGTATGTGTTTTAGTGTGATTCAGTTTTACATTCTCCAAATATGATAACTGCATTAAGTTTCTGAAAGAAGTGAATAAAGCATACCTTAGCTGGATGCATAGACGAAACTTATGCAAATGATCTAAAAGTATTTTGTCAAAACAGAATATTAAAACATCACAAATATGATTGTTTTATAACTTTTCACTTCCAAGTTTAGTAAGTATGCAGTTATTAAAAGTTATTAAAAGTTCTTTGGGAGACGCCATGACCTCGTTGTTTCCTACGATGTGCTGTTTCTAAACGTATTTCCGATCTGATGACTGCCGCCGAACCATAGTATGGCTTTTGGTTACCGGAGACATGGTGGGTGTATTATACCAGACAGGTGATGCTTACTACTCGTAAGCACCTGATCACACTTCATTTCTGGAGGTCCATGCCTGTGTATCAAACTATTTCGGATTTGCTTATGTTTATATGGTTTATTAGTTCGGACTTATGGGTTTGGTTTTGGTACTTTGACCGCTTTATATAATTAATTCTGCTACTCAAATTTCACTTCATTCGCTTCAAGAAGCTACACTCGTCTTTGCTTTTAAATCAATAAACATTTAGCAATGAAATATTGTTCTCCAAAATACAGGGATGAAATCTGAAGCTTCAGTGATCTTCCGTAGTAGAGTTCTCAGGCAACGCGGATCCAGATGAGGCGGCTCATTAGGAGCCACATCATAAGGCTCTACACTGTGTGCCCTCTACTCCTTGAATTTTAAATATGAATAATCTTGGACGAAGCATTCTTTTTTTCAAATTTTGCAGACGGTAAATTTGTCAGCTGCTGTTTGGTACTGTAAGGGTTTATATAAAGCAATGTCTTCTGGCATAAACGGTGAAAAAAAAGGAAAAGGTAGACAGAAGAGGTGGAAAGCAATATTAAGAAGTGGACAGAGATGGACCTTGCCAGCACAACTAGGGCAGCTGAAGGTAGGACTAGTTGCGGAGGGAAAGGAGTTATTGTTAAGTCATTTGTGTGCCCCAAAGACCTCAAACGTTTATGTAATAAACTAGACTAGATGCTTCCATTACAATGCTTAGTAATATCCGTCTGTTAATAGTGATGGGTGACTGTCCTGTAATCTCTTTCGATGTTGTCAGTCTGTAAATCACACTGCATTTATGTAAACTTCTTTTGTAAGTCGACATAATTGAAAGACTAGTAATGACTGAATCTTGCGCTTTGTACACGATAAACAAAACGAAACCAATTCATGTAATTCTTTGATGCATCATACAATAATGCAGACAGAATTTGCATGCAAAGGAGAGGCTTAAAGAAGGCTTATATTCCTTTACAATTAATATCTAAGGATTTGTCAGCTTTGTGGTGATGCAGACTGTAGAATATGATGCCAACAGTAAAAGAAGCCCAAATCTTAATCAAATTTATCGTTAAAAGTTATTCACTTTCATTGAAACATCGCATATTCATTATTTTCTTTACATAGCAGATTGCAGACGTCACGTAAGTCATTTAAAGACGGATAAAGCAAAACAGTGCAATTACTCATGCTTTGATCTTTGATAAAATCAGAATTCAAAGCCTGTTGTCTGCCATGACTAGCCCTTCAATATTTTGTTTTAAAGTTTTGAGTGTTATTTGCACTGAGAATGGGGATCTGTTGCACTGATGTTTGGTAAAGGCACATTTATATACAGACTGCTAAGTGCAAATATCAAGAAAAGTCTATTTTGTGCGACACACATGCTACACACACAATTTGAAAGGCGCACACAAAAGTTGTTCCCTTATTTTGTTAAAATGACAGAAAAGGTGAATGTGTATCCATACGCCTGAAGGGATTTTTTTTATTTTCAGGAGCGACCACCTTTCCTTATGGTGTGGATCTGTTCATTTACACTATGTACAGATAGTGTGTAGTTTCGTGTGGTAGCTGTAAACGGTCATCCCGAACTTTAGGGTTGTGTAGGCTAGACTCTCTGGTTGAGACACTTTGTCAAATAGAACTTTCTCTGTTTTCTGAAAACAAGTTAACATCAATTTACATTACTCCTGGTGAAACAATCTATCAAATAACTATAAACTTAAAGTACAAATTAATTTGCTTCTTTTACGAGCTCTAATTTTTCAAAGCGGAGTCAGTTCAGAGGGCCACTGAAGGTCTCAGGGCCCAATAATACAAAGTCTAGCACGTAACATAAAGCAAATTCCTGCTTGATACATGCATGTTTGTTTCCAATGCGTAAGGATTAAATCTTTTAAAACCAAGTTGCCTTAGCTTCGACATATTTCTGGTTAGTTGAAATAATGGGCAAGAAGAAAGGGAAACAATTGGCACGTTATTTTATTATCCTATTTATAGTCCATGACAGCCTTGCGCCCTTTAGAATTTATTCTACATGCAGCTCTGGTATTGTGAATAATACGCCCAGACAAATGGGTAAGGTTACAAGCGTAAAGCTAGTTTTAATGTGTCTAAAAAAACATTTTATATGATTCGGAAGAATTTCTTCGGATTGTCGATTCAGAAAACTCGACTTTGCAGAAATGAAAACGAGCTTCAGTGTAAAACAGTTGCATATTCTGAAATATTGCTTAAAGAAATATAGACATATAACAAAACAATGTATGAAGATTAGGTATTAGAACCTGATTTAAGGAATATGACTGCATGCTGGCGGTTGCGGTCGGCTGGACTTGATTCGGACGTGGTGACTAACAATTCCATGTTAACCATGTGTCTTACTACTACTTATATAGCCAGAACGCTCAATGATAACGAAGATCTTCAGGAAGAGCCACAACTACATATGAGCCGCGACACGAGAAAACCAACAAAGTGGTTGTGCAGCCAGCGCAGACTCAGATCAGCCTGGGCATTTGCCCAGTATGATCAGAGTCTTCGCTGTCCGCATGGAGGTAGCCTAGACCCTTAGCTACCCTTTAAGTGCTTAGTGTAGGGTCTGATCAGACTAGGCGGATGTCCAGGCTAATCTGAGTCTTCACTGGGCGCACAACCACTTTGATGTTTTTCTCATGTCGCGGCTCATCCAATCGCTGGCCACATCCTGTCTGTCCTAAACACCAGGTGGAAAAGATAAACATAACGACGTCACACAAGTAAAGCAAGACAAGCGAAAAACCAAGAGGTCAGCGAACCCTTTTTCATGGGTTAACCAAAATGACATATCTGAAGTGCTCTAGTGCCGTATTGGAAATACTCGCACCAGCTGGTATTGGAGAGGATACAGCCGCAACTCGCAGAAACGTCGCTTAATGCTTCTGCGAAAAGTTAAGGCACAAACTAGCCTGTATATCTTGTCAGATAATTTGTTGTTCGTATACATATAGGGGCCCTGACACATCTACCGGTGCCAAATGAGGGCTCTTGATACCTAGACGGATTCACAAACTGGTTAGAGAATTTGCTGTTGCAAACAGCAAATACTCAATCCAGTTTGTGAACCCGTCTAGGAGAGAACTTTTTTTGTGCTGCGGCTCAATTGAATTTACCGATTGTGTGCTATATTTACATAAGTCATTATGACACAGAATAATTTCATTCTTTCCTTTAATCTTGTTTTCTCAGGAAAACCGGGAATTTGCACAGAGTAAATCCCAACCGAGGATATGTTTCTTCTTTTTCTCACCATGAGTCCCAGAGAGAGACGCTAAAATTAAGCTTTAAACGAAGAAATCGATTCGTAACTGACCAGAATACTGTATATAATATACAAGTATGACTGGTTCCAATAGTGACACGGTACAGCTTAAGTCAACATCACTGTCGGCTGTGAATATAAATATGGAAGTTCCTCTGAAACTGATATTATCAATTTTGATATCCCACCCTCAACATCAAATGGTAAAGAACAAACAAACAATTAAGTACTTGTTCATGAACTGACACCAAACGGGAAACGGCTACACGAACCAACAACACAAGTAGCAGGGTTTTAAACACGCTGGCTAAACAGTTCTTTACCAAGTAAGCGGTTATAAAGCAAGCCTTAACCAAGCATTTAAAGTGACCCTTCAAGCTGGGTTTTGCCAGTTTACACTAATAGTGCTAGGCCCGAAATCTGTAGCTACGCTAGATAACACTTTCGCTCTCCCTAAAGAGTAGAGTTTGGCAACCATGTGGATGTTATAGCCTGTACCCCTCTGGACATAATAAAGCCCGGAGACATTCTGAGAAATCCCTCTGGGGCGCTAGAGGGGTGAATTTGTAAAAATGACAAAAAAATGACTATTTTCTCTGATTTTTTTAAATTTCGAAAAAAAATCCGGTTGTCTTAATTTTGTATTAAATTACACCCATATATATGTTGCCACAAATGTGTTCTAATAAATAAGACTTTCCAAGGTGGTGTAAATATCACCAAAGGGGCCCCACGAAGGGATAATTACCAGTAGTATAATTTTCGTAATTTTGACCCCACCCTTGAAAAATGTTATGTTCTGAATCACTTCTAAAAGATTTTGATTTTATTTAAGTATGGAGGTTTTGCATATAGCCTGTGACGGTTTTTAAGTGCATTTTTCAAGTGAATTTTTGTTCGAGATAACGGGCGTGCCACGGTAAAATGAGATATATGAATGCAAAATTCTCTTAATCCAAACTATATAAATTTAAACTGCAACTGTCTGTCACTGACATAGAATAAGGCATTTTGGTTGGAATTTTGTTGATGAACACGGAAATGTTTAAATAAATATATAAACGTCCAATTTGATGCAAATTTGCTACACATGTCAGTCATAAATATTATTTTATACAAACCCTGAAGAAAAAGGCTACCCTTCATTAACACAAGGTTTGCCAACCAGTCTGCAGCAGACGCTCCGTTTGCGAGCAGCTCCTTTCAATGTCACAACACAATCATAAAGATCTGAGCAAGATGACAAGAAGGTAGACCATTTCTACCAGTAACTCCAGTAAATTACGAAGGACATTCTGGTTGTACAATGTGATTGGAATGGCAAGTGGAAGGGAATCACAAACAGTCTGGAGAGACGTATTAGGACCCTACTGCAATGCCGAGATAAATGAGCGGGGTCTCAAACTCCTAAATTAGCATCATTACCAATCTGTACTGACAAAAACCTGGGGCCCACAAACCATCCACAAGGTGGACATAGCACAGCCGAGACAGGAAGCATTAAGACCAGATTAACTACATCTTGGTGAGGAAGCGGTTCCAACGAGGAGGACAAGGAGCTTTTTCAGCGCAGACATATGAAGTGTACATTACCTGTTGGTGATTACCTCTCAAGTTCGTCTGAAGGAGACCGGAAAGACAACCCAGCCAAGACTGAGGTTTCACTGTGAGAAGTTCAAAAACCCAGATATGGACATGCACGTTCCAAGTAACAATAGGCGGGAAATTTGCACCATTCATCAGTCTGAGGGATGATGACAGACATAGATAGCATGATAACAAACTACAGTACAACATTGACTGACACAGCCAGTGAGATACTTAGGAAGGAACGTCAGAGGACAACGCCCTGGGTCACCAGAGACGTTCTTGATCTCTCTGTGGTGAAGGAGAGATTCGAAGAAGAGCCGGCATGAAACAGAACGAGTGAAAGAATACAGAGCAGCCGACAAGAGTGTTCAAAAGACCCTGCAGAAAGCAAAGGAGGACAATTTGAGGAGATTGAAACTTGCCTGAACAAAAATATCAGCGTAACAGATGGTGAAGGATCTAACTTCAGGGAAACAGGGTAGATCACCAAATGTCCAGGTCTCGTCTGGAACATGTCTGAAACAGCACCAAATTCTCAGCAAATGGACAGAATATTGCTCAGAGCTATACAACCATGTGCCATGGTGACAATACAGTTCTGGACTGCACTTGGCACTCAGAAAAAAATCTATCTACATACGATCCTTCGCGAGGCAGCTTAGATTGTAGTAGCTGCACTGAAAAAGGAAAAGTCTGCCGGGGTTGATTATATTTCAGTATAACTTGTTCAAGCAGGCAGGAAGACCATGAAAGGTCTATAAAAAGTTCTGAAGAACAGAAGAATGGCCGACCCCAATGACTCCGTCGCTGGTAACTATGCTCCCTCATTAGGGTCAACTCTGTCAGAACTACAGAACCATCGGCCTCAAATTAAAGTCATGCTGAAAGTCATCTTTAACAGGCTCAAATCCCAAGTTGAAGAGATTATCGCTGAACAAAAGGCTGGCTTCAGTGTCGGAAGAAGCACAACAGAAGAGATAGGCCTATCCTCTGTAGAAATTACTCAGGTGAGCAGATGGTCATTTTTGAGTCTCCTGGGCGTTTCTCGAAATGTCTCCGGGCCAAAATCTAAGGTAAAATAAATGTATATTTTAATGCACAGGGTTGCCATACTCTACTATTAAAGGAGAGCGAACCTCTTTTTTTTATCATGGGCTCCTGGACTATAATAATTATTCGAGCTTATGACGCGTTTAAAGAGAAAGCTGTATACGAAGAGAGTTAGGAGAAACACAATGAAAAACCACAACCAAAATGTGAACATTTTAAGACGAAACGGAACAGTACGTCTTTGATGACACATTAAATTTAATGCAACCGAAGAACAACTGAGGAAAATATATAGTATATATTAAGCCTTTTTCGGTGTAAAGCTATTTGACGTAGGCTCCAAGTCAGACTGTGGACTCAAAAAGCTAGACTGTGTTAAAAATGTCACAAACAAGCTTAATTTTATATTGCAATTGTTTGAGTGCTTCATGCAACCATGCAGATCTCTAGTATAGTAAAACCACACATAAAATGCGTTTGTATTGAAAAGTTGAATTACTGTTGTGTGTGTGTATGGGTTTTTGCTTTGTATTCATATAACGGAAAATGGACAATATCAGATAATGCTGACCCAAAGTCATAAGAAAAATGAGCCGCGGCACCAGAAAACCAACAAAGTGGCTGTGCGCCTACCGCAGACTCTGATAAGCCTGGGCATCCGCCCAGTCTGATCAGAGTTCGCTGTCCGCATGAGGGTAGATTAGGCCCTTAACTACCCTTTAAGCGCTTAGCGAAGAGTCTGATCAGATGCCTAGGCTGATCTGAGTCTGCGCCGGGCGCACAATCACTTTGTTGGTTTTCTCGTGTCGCGGCTTAAAGGTCAATTATTAAGGTGCTTTTTTATTACAGAAATGAAAGCAGTTTTCTCTATGCAACTGAGTATCGAAAACCGCATCAAATTATCATTAATAGTTTTCGAGATATAAAGAGTTGAATTTGTAAATTTTATGACAGCTGACAATCATTTTGAGCTGCCTCATTAATATTCATGAGGCCTTCGATGACGTCATCGATGAACACTGGAATTTTAAATTTATTTAAATTTTTTAAATTGTCAAATATTTTCTTGTTGAACATTCTAAAATGGTAAAAAAAATTGTATTGTATTATTGATGACACTAATAACAACTGCCCAAGTTCAAAATATTTCTTATATTTGCAATTGAAGCAGTTAAATTTTCAATTTTAAATATTTAATTAAAATTTGTTAAATTTCAATTTACATGCTTATCAGTATATATAATTGAACATAGTAGTTTTAGATCTGTTAATTAGGTCTCTGACAATGACTTTTGTGTACAGAAGTAAAAAAAAATGTTTTAAAATCTGTTTTTAAATTGTTTTAAATTTAATTCAAATTTTGAATAAAATTTAAATTTGAGGACGAACATTCTCAATAAATTACCCAGCCAATACACAAAGATTAAAATAATCAAAACTGTAAGATAACAATCATTTACTCTTTAGATAAAAGGTGGTTAATTAGTTTAAAAATTCATTTAAAAAATTAAAATCATCAATGACATCACAAAATAGTGCATTGTGGTTAGAAATACTTTAAAAAAGTAAGGGAGATAAGTAATGTAGGAAAAAACAGCCGTAGGATTTTTAAACTGGCATAACTTTTGAACGGATAGGAATTTTTCTATGCCGTTTGTAGCATTATAATCCTCTCTCTGTCCACTATCAATTTGCTTCAAAATTAAGCATTTATGCAATTTCTTCGTAATTGACCTTTAAATAGACATGACAAATTGGAAGACGAATTCCATTACGTTTATTCATAAAAGACAAACTGTCTTGTCAGGACTACTGTCATTATTGTGCACATTTATTGTCTTTTGATGAGGCTGACAAAATAAGGAAGTATTGACCACACAATATATTTGTCGAGAGTTTCTTGACCTTATACCATATTTGTTCTACCTTTTGCAACCGAAATAATCATGTATTACTTGTTCTCTTGTTATCTCCTTTGCACGCAGAGTGATATATTTAAACATTTGGCAGTTTTCTTAATTATACTATTTCATTGATATGATGAATGAATGACTGGCAATTTTCCGACCGTTTTAACAGGGTGACAATGAAAGACTGTGCAATGGAACCGCGTTTACGGTTAGAAAGCTGTCCAGCGACTCTCAAACCCAGGCCCGCTATAAGCAGGTCAGTGCTTAATACAGCTAGCTACCAGGGCTCTTCTCACTTTCTTTTTAATGCGATTGCGAAACCGGACCTAAAAGCTGACAATGGTAAAAGGCTCAAGCCGAAATTGAAACAACGAACAAAATAAATAAATTGTTTGGGTTAGAAATAAAAATTTAGTATGCATCCATGTTTCAAAAATATGTTAAGTTTATAAAGACTTTACATAATTATGTAAAAAGTGCTGCCTGGACGGACGAACGGTACTCCATTACTGCAGCAATGGATACGTTCCGCTGAGGTGCAGTGGGGTGGGGGTGGGGAAGAGGGTGTTGGGGGGGGGGGGGGGGGCGTCGCTACGAGAATAGAAATACACACACAAACTATGCCGGCTTTAAGAATGCGCCCTTATTTTTGTATGAGTGTTAAACAAAACAGTTTTAACTTTTATATTTTATATCCGCAGCGACAATAGTCAGAAGGGATTATTTTTTTTATATTTTACACCTGCCTGTATATCAATCTGTCTGTGTACCTTCGTCGCGCTTTCATGCATCAGCGCCTCCCGCAGTAATTGATAAGTCATTTTGAAACTTTGTACTGGTATCACAGCCTCACTGAAGGCATTCATGATTTTGTAGCTCAAAAAGAATAATAATAAAAAATTCGGCGGAATGACGGGAGATTTAGAAATTGCCGCGGTTTATTCAGCATTGTAGGGTAGCAATTTTGTAAAATCATACCTCACAACTTTGCACATATATTACAGATATACTGGAATGTGCACGAAAACCTTTGAAGCCCCAAAATGTTTGTTGGCATAATTATAGGACTTAATATTTATTTAGTGTTTATTTATTAAAGTAGGGAAGCACGTTTGTGTAATCAACTCCTCTCTTAGCGTATGACTGATTCATTTGAGACGTTGCATATATGTAACGAACATATTAGAAATGTGCCTGAAAATTTTTGAAGCACAAAAGTTATATTTCATTGACAAAAATTAAGGTAGTTCAACCCTAAAAAATCAGGATCTGTTCATTTAAATAGAATAGCAAGTTTTTAACTATTTGAGTGTCCGCAGTTTGTCTGTATAACGTAGCGCTATTATGTTACAGATATTTTGCAATAAAGAAAGCGCCTCGACTAGAAACGCTTTGATATATTACGATTTATGAGCCACACTTTATATGCCGAAGGATTATCATTTCCAGAACGATCTGATTGCAATCAAGAAGATGATAGGTTTTGTTTAAAATTTACCAATAAATTCGAAAATTGTAAGTGTATCTAAAATTTCTATTGAACTACAGAAAGAGGACAAAATTAATATCAGATCCGGTTTTGATTTCTGTTTGCTAAATTAAAAACAATATTCGAGTTCTCAGTTAATCAAATTTCTAGAAACGGACTGTCAGCCTCATTCTGACTTTCTAAATCTAATCAGTCAATATTTCACTTTCTTGTTTGGCTACAAAAAACAAATTTGGCTGGCAACAGCGAATCTTAATTGTCTAATTGTCTCTTTTTAATTGGCCTATTCAGCCGGAATCTTAGTCATAGGATATGCAATGATATTGACTCTGGTCTTTACTGCTTTACTTCATCTGTGTATTTGTTTAGTATTCATTGTGAGATTTCAATTACTGTAAAACTTTAGCAAATGCAATTTAATTAAACTTCAAACTCTTCACAAGCAAACGCTATTTCCAACCTTTTGCGAACACGAGCTGTATTTCATACTTAACAAAACAATACCAGTTCTATTAACGCCGTTGCGCATTTATGCTTAGAACTCCCTGGAGATTCCACTCAAGGAATTAACTATAACGAGCATGTTCTAAATTTCAGCTGTCGTTGACCGAGTACAGGCAGAAAACTGATCTTTTTTTGTTTTTAAAGGCGTCCGTTTTCTCTATTGTTCTGCTATTTAAACGAGTAAAATATGAGAACTGGGGAAGGTGAAGCAGTTTTTCATCTTTTAAATGATTTGAACGCCATTTAAATGCTTTCCATTCATCCTTTAAGGCTCAATCAACAGTACAAATGAATAACTACTTCTAAGTTAAAGAAATTAGTTATAACTAATGGGACATCAGGATTATGTAAAATAAAGAAACTGTTGAGTTCTTTAGAAGCAAAGACTATACCATACACATGAATGAAATTGAATAGGAAACTTGGTTTTATATATTTTGTGTATGGACACTGGGTTAGTCTGCAAACAACGCTAACGCTCGCTAACGGTGGTTTATTCTGCATTCAACGATTCAACGATCGAATAAACGGGTTAATGCTGGCGTTGTTCTTCGTGTGTAGTAGTTATCATAGAGATTCCCCCGCGCCCCCCCCCCCCCCCACAAAAAGAAAAAAAAAAGAAAAAAAATGCGCAAATTGGCAGTTTAATGAATAAATAACGTCTGAAAATGAGACTAAATACATCTCAAGAAATCGGAAAATGAACTGTGCCACTGTCACCTTCAGTCGCTTGTACATTTAAGGTTTTGCTAGGGTAATAAGTGACTATGGTACCATTGCGGCACACAGAGATTCACAGTGCAGGTTCTGACACATGCATCCCTCATATCAGTCCTTTCAGATATCATTTTAGGACACGAATTAATAAAAGTCAGAAAAAAAGAAAATTGTATTTTCTTAAACAAGGAAAATATCGCAATTCCTAGTAACTGTTCTTCAAAAGCCCCTGTCACACTGTTACGAGTTTAGCTACGACAAGAGTTTAGAAATTCATTGGCAGGCTTGGCACATGCCGAGATAGGATAGAAGAGATGTCGCCATATATGATTATCTCAGTAAGTCGAACACTAAAATCGTCATATCCCGCACACTGTCGGGAAATGTCTACATATACGAGAATTTTAAACTAGTTGACGTACAAGCTCTTTTTTCAAATTTCTTGCAACTCACCCGTACATTTTCGTAGCACGGCCGTACATATTGTCGCCTATTGTCGCACGTTCTCGAGTATGCCGAGATATGACGGATTCACTGCGACATCTCTCCGACAATTTTCGACAACTGAACGTCTATGCGCGAGTTTTGTAAGAGTTTCGCTCGAAATTGTTCGAGATACGGTACGTGACATTCATTTGTCCTTTGAAACGATCTGATTTGATCGGGGGACAAGTTTCAGTAAAGACGTTATGTTTGTCACTGATCGGCGGCTCACGCAATAAAATGGTTACTCGTTTTAATTCGACTACGATAACCTAATTGAAAACTTGCTTGCAAAAATATTTGTTGACTTTCATAATAATTTCCTAACATAATTACTAAACTGTGTTTTGTATTTGTTAACTTTCATAATAATTTCCTAACATAATTACTAAGCTGTGGTTTGTATTTGTTAACTTTCATAATATTTCCTAACATAATTACTAAGCTGTGGTTTGTATTTGTTAACTTTCATAATAATTTCCTAACATAATTACTAAGCTGTGGTTTGTGCTATAGGGCACTGATAACAGAATTCAGCAGAAAGCGCAACGAGATTTTTCTGCCGCATAGCAATTGTTATTTTAGTGTGTCTTTTCATTGAGCAACGAAAAAAGATCAGCATTAAGTCAGTAATAGTCTATGACAGCTTAAATGCAAAATGGCTCATCTGCGCTATAAAATTCATTTCACGAAGTAGCATCTCCATGGGGCTTTGATGTACGCATACAGCCGTAGCATACATAAATTTTGAATGAAGGCAAAGACTGGTTGGTTGTTTTGGGCTTAACGGCCATTTGAGCTAGTGTTTCAGTCTATATCGGGCCGTCTCCCAAAGAGAGGGAGAAAGAAGACAGAAAAGATAGACGAGAGAAAAAATGTCCAAACAACCCCCACCCGCACCTACTGCAAGCACAGTAGGCCCTTGCCCTACTATTATCTAAATAAGTAGGACGCCCCGGCACTGGAAGTTATGTCCAGCAAATGCAAAGACTGAAAAATTCAGAAAAATAATGTCAATACAGTCTTATCAGGGCTGCGTTCCCCCAAAAAATGTTGAGAATAAACATTTCAATAGGACCATCATTAATGACAAGAATGCATCAAACAGAACATAAGGTATATGAGCCTTGAATTGAAAACCAACAACTGCATCATCGCTTTAAAGTTGTCAGTAGTAGATGCTTATAGGTGGTTGACATGGCTCTATTGTTGAGCTACTTCAGCAGTCGTTTTTTTATTTCATGTTAAAATAATATAAAAGCTGCTAATTTATCTTAAATGGTTCAATTTACTACCATTTCTCGTAGTCAGATTTGTCCATGTGAGTTTGCAAAATTCACTGGTGCGCTCTTAGCCTTGGAGAATAATCTTCTGCAATGTATTTTTTTTTCAGTTTCAAAATGGCGACCACAACTTGTTGTCAGAATGTATACAGAACAGACCAGTATGGCTGAGGGGTGGCATGTTTCAATGCCATTCTTGAAAATTACCATTTTGTATAAAATTAACTTGAAATCAGGTCAGACGAATTTTATGGCAATTATTTTCACAGGAAACATCTTAAGGGAAAACTTAAAGATGCAAAAACGTAACTGACACTACAAACAGCCCTTTGCTGAATGATCATGTTCCAAAAACTGATCATGTGAATAGTGATTTTATCATTTCAGTTGTGATGTCTTCATTGATGACCCCCACTTAATGGAAATATATAGTTACTCCATCACAGGCTGGGAACCAGCAGAAATATTCTTACTATTGGCAAACCAACCTCCAGACAATAAATATTGAGGTCGTTTAAATTGCTGTCAGGTTTTATTTACGAGATATGGTTCTGAGTGGGTAAAACCAAATCTTAGGATAGTTAAGCAGCTTCAATAAAAAAGTTCAACTTAAAACCTGTAGTTGAACTGGCTCAATAATGGAGTAATTTTACATGGCCTGGCCCAATCCAAATTCTTGATGCCACTATTGTTCAGAATACATAAGACTGTTCGACTCGCACAAACGCCTCCTGAATCAATTAGTGGAATAATACAGAAAAAAAAGAAAAGAAAACACTCAAATCAAATGCTGTGTAACTACGAAACAAAGATGAATGCTTATGGGAAATTCGCGTAAGCCGAATGTCTTTTTAGCCACGCCCATGATTTCAATTCAGAACCCTTGGGTGAGATTACCTATCCTACATGGATACTCATGATAAATTGTTATAGTTTTCAATATTCTATGAAGAGCTGTTGAAAACATTAATATAAAGACAGGAAAGAAATGTGGAGACATGGTATGGCAAATACAGATGGCGTGAAAATTCTAAAAGGCAAATACGGCTCCAGTCGTATTACATTAACATTATATGAGTCTATTTATATGCTGTTTAAAAACACATGTATACATATATAGAGATACTGATGTATTATCTTGCCTTTGTATGAGTTTGAAAATAAAATTAAAAAAAAAAAAAAAAAAAAAAAAAAAAAAATACGGCTCCAGTACTAAAAGGGAACAACAAACAATTTGTCCAACAGCGGCAGCCTGCAAAAAGGGGTGCTTAACGTATGTACAAACAGCGAATACTCTAACCAGTCTGCGAATCCATGCCATCCAGCTTCTTTTTGCGCATGTAGATTTCTTAGGGGCCAGACATGTTGTTGGCGAAAGCAAAAGGTCTAATCAGTCTGCGCGGATGCTACTGATCCAGGCACAAAGCACCTTTTTGGCGCGTGACAAATTAAATAAGTACGGTTTGCGTCTTTTAGCGTATATGGATAATTGAGTAAGTGTTTCTAAATTGTCACAACAATCATGTCAGTCTGCCCTCAGCTGTCTAGAGGAATACAAAAAGTCTTGGGTGCTGCCAATAGCTCTTTGGCAATTACTGGGCAAACGAATTACGTCTAATGGAAACAATTTCAGCAATACAATAAGACTTGACAATTTGTCTATTACTCTTCAGATCTTATATTAATTGATATTCTTATCTTATTGTGTCATATTGGCACCGATCTATTATGGGTGTCTTTTCAGATCTGGCTTAATTGCAGCCAATAAGAGTGAATGAGTACACCTTTAGGGAATGTAACCCTGGTATTTTCATTTTGTCTTCCCTTTGAAATGTCGGTCAAACCTTGTTAAAGAGAATTTGCCCCCTCCTCCTTGAAAAAGTTTTTCTTTTGGTAGTAAAACTTTTTGAGAGGGTTACGTTGCCCAAAGAAGCAAACAGGAAGGTAAAATATTGCCTTCATTTGATCAAATGGAGTTGAAACCATACACCACAATTGTAAAATAAGATTTCCAGAAGGTTGGTGGCAGAGCGACAGAAAGCGATAAGAAAATCAATGTGGACTAGCAGAGGAGAGCCACATATTGTCAGTTTCGGCAGAACTTGTCCAAACAGGCCATTTGCAATATACAGCCCAATCAGGAGAATTCCTAATCGCCTGAAAAACATTTGGGATTTCTTTATTAAAATATTCCTTCAACAATGAGTCTTGTTGGCATTACTGACTGCTTTATGCAATCAAGATTAATAATTTTGCATCCTTCTTTATTTGCATGCCGGCGGTCGGTTTAATTAATTGCCCCGACATAAAGGGTTTTAGTTTTGTTGATGCTGGAGCTTTTTTTGTTTAATACTTGGCCATCCGGTGTTTAACTTGTGGTCTGTCTTTGCTCCTTAACTTAAAACCCCACATCCCCTAAAATAATGTTATTTAAGCCCCCTCCTAAGTCATGTGAGTAAAAACTCCTCCCCTCACTCCCCCCACTCCGAAGGCGGCACTTATGTTGTGGTTTCTTACTTTGTTTTTTCTTGTTGTGCACTCAAGAAACGCCACGATCACAAAAACACAAACATATTAAAGACACTAAAAACCGACGAAGGAAAAGCACACACAAAAAAACTATTTGAAACAGTGCATGTAACGTAACGTCAGTTCATGCAGCTTTGTCCAAAGGTAGGAATATCACCGTTAGAGACTGTACTTGGATATGGACTTCTGTTTTCTTTTCATCCTACAAGATTTTTTTTGCTGCAGTGATACTCCTTCTGGATCAGCCTTCGTATATTACAGAAAAGAATGTCGGAGAATCTTCCAAAGCTTCGTAGAAATCTACCATGTCGTGACTTTAATCTCTCTTATGGGAATATTGCATTATAACAGTAATATTTTTGCAAATATTCTCTCCATAAAGTAAAAGCTAAGATGCTTATTGATTGTGATCAAGTTGTTTCCTCACGATTTATGATCACGACATAAAAGATTATTGTTTTTGTCCTGGGTTACATTGTTTTCTTAACGAGACAGCGTCGCGTGCTTAGTTTTGGTAAAATTGATAGCATCACTTCAGACATGGGTCTACAGTCAACATGTTTTTTAGTACCAAATCTAAATTTATGATTGTATCATCGTGAAAAGAAATAACATGTGACACAACAAGAGTCAAGGATAAAAAGATAATAGGATGCGAGTCTTTCGTTAATTTTCTGGCAAACATAAGTTGTGACTTCGTCGCGCAGTGAAGTATGTTTTATGAAGAAATAGAAAAATAAGTAATTAAACAAGAAACATTACAGTATATAACATATGCCTCCGAATGCCCCTTAGACTGACCGTTGCCCCCTGATTGTGACGTTGACCTTGAACATGCAAGTGAGACAGCTTTTTATCACGCTTTACCTTTCTGTGAAGTCTGATAAAATTAACTTCAGCAATTTCGAGTCAGTTTGAAGACACAATTTGACCTATGACCCTGACCTTGGGCATGGAGACCTAAATCTTGTGCATGATACACCTTCATTATGGTTTACCATTTCAAGCAGGTTAATTCAATTTTCCCGAGAAGGTTTTTGGTAATTGGGGAGAAACTTGACTTTTGACCGCTGACTGTGACCATGAACTTGGGTGCGGAAGCCTTAGCCTTGTATGTGGCATAGCTCATTATTCAACTTTATCTTTCTCCTAAGTTTAATGAAGTTTGCTTTGGTACTTTTCTGAGCAATTGCTGAGATACGATATGACATCTCACCCCAGGTTTTGACCTTGACCTTGGGTAAGGGGGTAAGGGAACATAAATATTATTTGACAAATCTTCTTATTGTGCTTTACCTTTCAGTGAAGTTTGACGATATTCACTTAGATAGTTTGAAAGCCATCACAGAGACACGATTTGACCATTAAAGCTTGACAGTGACTTTGACCTTGGGGGTAGGAATCAAAATCTTGTACGCAAAATACCTTCGTATTATGCTTTATCTTTCTGTGAAGTTTCATCAAATTTGCTTCGGTAGCTTTTAAAGGGCAAATAGCAAACAATCATAATTTGCTCCAAAGAATTTTGTTCAGTTTACGCAATTTCATGTATACATGAAGGTTTTGTATCAGTTTCCGTGATTTTCAGGGGCCAAAGTGCCATAATCCAAGTTTTAATTAACCCGGTGATTTACCGTTCCGAAACAGCGACTGGCTTATCGGCCTTCGTTTGGGTAACTTCCCTTTGCGACCGGAGCGCCATGTGACGTCATATCGACAGGTCTGAAAGTCTGAGAGCGTGAAACCGCGTATGTACATGAATAAATTCGTGAGTTTTTTTTGTGGATAAAATGGGTTTATGTGTAGCTTATGGATGTAACACAGAATCTGGTGTTCACAGGATCAGTATGTTTACGTTTCCAAAGGATCCTAAACGTACGAAGCTGTGACCGGTTGAATCGTGGGCAATCTGCAACCAAGACATTTGCGCCAAACAGCCATTCCAAACTGTGTATGAAACATTTTGATGAGAATCAGTTTATTATTCACCCAACATTTGCTGAACAGATAGGATACGGCTGTGTTCGCAGAGTTAGACTTAAGCCTGATGCAGTGCCGACGAACTTTGAGAAGCCAAAAAAAAAAAAACAGCACCCAAAGAGCGGCCATTGGCAGCTGCCATTCTGAGAAAAAAGAAGAGGCAGGAGATCATAGGCGGATTAAAGGTGCGAAATTTGTTGTCTTTTACGTTTCTCGTAATATTCTACACATTTTTTTCCAGTTTCGGTCATAATACAAATAGCGGGTATGATTTGCAGATTTGGGTTTGTTTGGAAATTCCACATTGTCGATCACTCGGATCAGTCGATGTGAATAAAAATCTTCCAACTGCAAATTTGATGGATAAGAATTATGAGGAGCAGTTTTTGTAGAAACAGAGGTATTATTAATTTAATAATGATTCTCGTTTGTATCAGCTTTCTGAGTTATGTCATTTGCCATCTGGAAGACTGCTAAAAAGTAATGGGTTTTCGTGGCACATGATGCTTGGAATGGAATGACCACAGATACTTTGAGTCAGGATAAAAAGAGCTGATGGTCCAAAACTGATCTCTCGCTCGTTCCTTATGATAAGATGCATCCAAAGACAACGACCGGGGGGGGGGGGAGGAGGGGGGGGGGTTTGTGGCATGCCCCACCCGTTCACTTCATAAAAGGCCTAAAATCTTAAAAGCGTTCATATCCCCACCCCTAAACCATATACATGTATATTCTTGTTCCTTAAGATCCATCGGATCACACCAACTGGGGAACCCCTGGGGGGGGGGGGGGGGGGCATGCCTTATCCCTTCACTTCATAATAGGCCTAATATATAAAATAAGCGTTCAGATCCACACCCCTAAACCATATATATTCTTTTTTCTTATGATGACCAATCTAATTACCTAGACCGGAGGTATGTCCCATATCCTTCACTTCATAAAAGGCCTTATATCTCAGAAACGATTCAGATTCCCACCCTAAACCATATATATTGTTGTACCTTATGATAAGACATATTCAGTTACACTGCCCGTGGGTCCCCGGGGTGGGGGCGTATGCCCAACCCCCACCAGTTCCTATAAGGCCTAATATTTCACAAACGTTTTGATCCCCACCCCTGGGGTATATGTATTCTTGTTCCTTATGATAAGATGCATTAAAAGACACCAACCAGGGATCCCCTTGGGGCATGCCTCACCCCCTTCACTTCATAAAAGGCCTAATATCTCAAAAACGGTTCCGATCCCCATCCCTAAACCATATATACTCATGTTCCTTATGATAAGACCCATGCACCCCTGGGGTATGCTCCATCCCTTTACTTCATAAAATTTGCCGGGCCGTGTTGTAGCCGTGTCTGTAGGGCACCTGACTTACAAGTCAGCGGTCCTGAGTTCGATACCCGGTCCGGCCTCATTCTTTCATTTCTCCTTCCGCTGATTCAAGAAGGGCAGTTGTCAGTAACTGACGAAAATATGTGCACTTAGTACTGGTTAACCGCTTAGGAGGTCTAAGCCTGCTCAGGAATAGTGTGCTGAGGTCAATTGACCGTCCCGACATGACCATAGCTGTTTACCGTGGACGTAAAGCAACAAATCAATCAGTCACTTCATAAAAGGCCTTATATCTCAGAAACTGATCAGAATCCCACCCCTAAACAGTATGTAATGTTGTTCCTTATGATAAGACGCATTTATTGACACTGATCGGGAACCCCAGGTATTCCCCACCCCATCTAGTTCAAATAAGGCTTAATATCTCAAAAAATGATAAAAATTAAATATAATCTTCTGGATGGCTGCTGCATTGCCTATAGAAGATCAGATTGCCGTTGTACTGATAGGGATTCTTACCCGCACGACCGTCTTGCGGATATGGATTTTTATCCACACGACCGTCTTGCTGATAAGAATTCTTATCCGTACGACCATCATGCTGATGTATATAATAGTGTCAAGCATATAAGGTTTAAAAATACTTTTATCTTCTGATGACAAATTCATGGAAACGGGGTCCACATAGGAACTCAGGGTTTTTTGGAAGACTTTATCATCGGCAGATTATGATCATATCTTGAAGTAAATAAGTTGATAGAAAAAAAATATGACTGTTAAAATGCCAACTATAAGCATTTAATAGTTATTCAGTTTCAATGGAAATTTATCATTCTTTTTTATTCATTATTATTCCAGTACCAGGACAGTTTTTCCACAGCTTTATTTGAAAATATAGCTGGTTGACAGCAGACTTTTAGGTCTAGTGACAGCCGGTTGTCACCATACTTTTTGGTCAAGCGACAGCTGGTTGTCACCAGACCTAAAAGTCTGCTGACAGCTGGTTTTCACCAGACCTCTCAGAACTGCATATTTGTGGGTACTGATTAGTTGCTTCGATGAGGTGATTGTTAAGGGTACCCACAACAAATGCCTCTAACAAGAACTGAGGAAAACTATTCTCTATGCTACTGGCAGTCTGATGTGTCCTAATATTTCATGAGACTCAAAGGAAAACTTTCCAGCTCAGTTTTGATGTACATACATATATGCATGTGGTTATAACTAGGTACAAACATTGTACCTAAAATGAAGAAATTCTGTACCTTTACTACCTATCAAGATACATGTACATGTTTACTCCAATACAACCATGTGTCTGTTTCTATTTTGAAATAGGCCGAATCTTCCTCATATGCAGACATGGAAACTGATGAGACATTCGAAAACTCTGGGCGATTTACAGCTATTCCACTCCTGCCATCTGATGGGTTTACAACTGCAGCTATCACAACATCTATTGTCACAACTTCAGTGGTTACAACAAATGCTATAGCAACTACAGATACCTGCCATACAGTCCAGTCCTCTGCTGGTTGCCCGCTGTCCTGGTTTGCGGATCTGACGGCTACTGTGCCAAAGTTGCCAACATCAACCTCAAGCGACACCAGTACCACCTCTTTTTGCTCAGCCATTGGAAGCTAGAAGGCCAAAGATCAGAAAAAAGTAAAAAGTATGCAAAGACCAGGAACTGAAACAATCAAAATCCAAATCCAGCCCTCAAACCATAGTTGGAAACAACTAAGATTACAAATAATCAAGATACAGAGAACATATGGCCAACCGAGTGAGCAGCTTGTTCCCAAAAGGTGGCCACTCAGCAACCCAAACCGAACCAAAAATAATAATAACATACATAAGGTAAAACATCACAGAAACTCTGACACCAAAAACAGGCAACAAAGAACCACAACAGAACTACCGCCTTGGAACGGTCAGTAATGAATTACTGGGGGGCTTAAATCGATTTTACAGGCCCAACCTCACCCTCAGTTTCTGAAGTGGTACAAAACATTTAGTTGGTTGTTCGGTTCGCATGATAACCCTCTAACTCGTCAATGAATCATCACGGTAAACACATAAATCAAATTTCAACACCATGAAGAAGCAAAGACGAGGACTCAACAGATACAACGGGCCGTCTGACAGGTGGAGATCCCTGTCCTGCCAAACAACCCCACTGGAAATCTGAAGCAAAAGAAGGTCACCAGTTGAGCCCCGGTGGACCAAGCAACAGACAAAAAGGCTCCGGTTCCAACCAACTAAAATATATAGCTTTAGGTCGGGGCCATCATAGAGTCTGACGACCGATCCCCCGGTGTGCAATTAAAGAGTGCAGCAAAGCTATCAACCGTGATTGGGTTAATCACTAAGCATGCATACTGTCGCATAACATTTAAATTATAGCCAATACGTTTGTGACGTATTATTATTTTTCGGAATTGATCAGAAAAATCAGTCCTACCCTTAATCTTTTTGAATTTGTATACTAAGTCACCATAAAATTCTGGTTCCGATAGGCCTTGGTGTAAAAGAAATTTTAATCCGACATCAAATTTTGAAACCAATTCATGGTGTCTGCGATAGAATTTAGAAAAAGCCTTTCTAAGCTTATGATACCGATAGCCCTGTCGAAGAAGTTTAGCAGTTAAACATTTATTACGAGCATTAAAGTCATCTACATGACTACACACCCTAGCAAATCTTATAAGTTGAGAAATATACACTCCATAAGAGGGACGACGTGGAACGTCACCATCCAAAAATGGAAAATTAACTATATCAAAGTCAAAGTCATCACGTTTATCATAAATTTTAGAAGATACAAAACCGTTAGAAATAGATAGATGTAAATCCAAAAAGGGGGCCTCGGTAAATCCAAAAAGGGGGCCTCGGGCCTCAGAGACCAGATCAGACACAGTACTGTCACTACAGCACCCAGACACCTTATAATCTTGTTGTAAGTATTCTGTAAATCGCAGGGATATTTCTGGAAGGGGCCCTGTGCTAAAAGGCCCATAATTTTCCCAAAAGGTCCTTTTCTTGAAACCATATGGGCCTTCTTACAATGTAAAGGTAAAGGGAAGTTTTGTTGTATACCTAATTTTCACAAGAATTTCCTTCAAAAGGCCCATGATGTCTATCGGCCGGAAATATCCCTGTACATGCAGGTTTCCCTATCAACACTAAAAGGTATAGTCCCTGGCTCATTACACATTACTTGCATAAAGGGCTGCTAAAACTGTTGTCTAGAATTCGGAACCTCCAACATTTCTATGTCTTGCCATCTTTGAAGTGGATATAGATAGCAGAATTACATATAACACATCAGATTACAATACTGAACAACTTCTGAAATCCTGGAAGAATATAAAATTGTAATTCCATATACATCTAAGGACTAATAATGTTGAAAGCAGAATCGGGCCAATTTTTCTTTTATAACTAAGGGAGATTTTCAACCTCTTGGAAACAGGTCCAGTTTTGGTATGTCTAGGAAAAATCATTTGTTTTTGCCGACACACTATCTGAGACACACTTTGACATTTAACCCGATCGTGGCCTTAACCTTAGGCATGGGAACCTAATTCTTGCGTGCGACAAACCTTCTCATCATGCCTTACCTTAGTTATTCAGTTATCGCTGTGACACAATTTGTTGCGGACGGACGGATGGACGGTGTGAATTTAATATGCACCGCAAAGTCCCTTCGGAAGCTTAAAAATAAACATATTCCCGTTTAATATCAGATAACCTCCTTATCTTCAGCTCTGACGACCGTTGTAAACTTGCCCTTTCAATATAAACCTTTTGGACTTTTCACTTGGACCCAGGACTACAATCTTTCCTTAAACTTTATGTCACCTCAGCTTTAAAGGGGGGGGGGGGCATTTTTGTGTCTTTAAAACTAGTGTTAAAGAAGTCTGTTTATCGAATGAGTTTTGTGTTTTGTCGATGGGTGATGCCCAAACAGTTTCAATATTCATTATCAGTATATAAGTATAAAACCTCACCATGAAATATTAGAGCTTAAAATTAAGGTACCCTTAACTTTAAGGAACGATTGTAATTCTCGGTCATAATGTTACTGTAATAGCAATGTATAAATAAACAGTATGACAACACATTGTCTATTTTTTCTTGTCTGTGTGGTCTTAGACTTTTTGTCTGTTGCTTGGTCCACCGGGGCTCAACTGGTGACCTTCTTTTGCTTCAGATTTCCAGTGGGGTTGTTTGGCAGGACAGGGATCTCCACCTGTCAGACGGCCCGTTGTATCTGTTGAGTCCTCGTCTTTGCTTCTTCATGGTGTTGAAATTTGATTTATGTGTTTACCGTGATGATTCATTGACGAGTTAGAGGGTTATCATGCGAACCGAACAACCAACTAAATGTTTTGTACCACTTCAGTAACTGAGGGTGAGGTTGGGCCTGTAAAATCGATTTAAGCCCCCCAGTAATTCATTACTGACCGTTCCAAGGCGGTAGTTCTGTTGTGGTTCTCTGTTGCCTGTTTTTGGTGTCAGAGTTTCTGTGATGTTTTACCTTATGTATGTTCTTATTATTTTTGGTTCGGTTTGGGTTGCTGAGTGGCCACCTTTTGGGAACAAGATGCTCACTCGGTTGACCATATGTTCTCTGTATCTTGATTATTTGTAATCTTAGTTGTTTCCAACTATGGTTTGAGGGCTGGATTTTGATTTTGATTGTTTCAGTTCCTGGTCTTTGCATACTTTTTACTTTTAAGCTTCCGGTGAATTATCATTGACCTGCCCAAGTCTATGCACATTATAAAAGAAACACAAGACTTAATGGCGTTTATTGTTTGATATCTTTCCGTAGCCCATCGACTGCCTTATATTACCGAAGTGGTGTATCCTATACAATTTTAGGTTAGGAGCTATACTTGTAACGTAATGACTGAGTTATATTTTCATCATTTATAGTTACGTCTGAGAAGTTTGTTTATGGCTACAATCACGCAAGAAATGAGAGCCAAAATTGAGAATTCCGTTGCATGACTTTATACTGCTATTTTTTTAAATGTTAACAGTAAAAACAGTAAAGAAAGCTTTAACAGAGGTTGATTTCACAAAGTATGCACTATCAACCATAACTGAGTATGAACACAGGTCGGAAAATGGCTAGCTTCAAAACCCTATAATTTGTCAAAAAATATATAAATATATAAACAAATAAATAAAAACAACAACAAAAAAAAAGTTGTTTTTTTTCTCAGCATCAAACTTCTTCATGCACATCTTCAAAATTTCTTTAACATATCCCCAAAGTACTGAAAAGGTCCAATGAAAGCTCTAAGAGGAATTCATTTCACAAATTAAAATCTTAAAGAGTTCCTTCGAGAGCAGAGAACACATTGGAAACGTGGAAGATGGGCCATGCTTCGAAGTTTCGGCTATTCAAGCAAGTATGCACTATCAAGCGTTACTGAATATGTACCGAGGTCGGAAAATGGCTTAGTTCAAAACCCAGTAAATTTGTCTAAATATTTTTTTCAGTATCAAATTTCTTTGCACATCTTCAATAAATTATCTGACATATTTGCAAAGTATTGAAAGCCACTGAAAGCCCTAAGAGGAGTTGTTTTCACAAAGCATAGACTATCAGAATAATAATACAAACGTATTATTGTAAGAATTATAAACTGGCATAACTCTTGCAATATTGACCTTTTCGCCCCTTTTTCGCACCAATCCTGCACTATCTCATGATTGTGGTGTGGTGTAAATTTGATTAACATATAACAAAAGTATCAAAGTATGTAGCAAAAACCTTAAATGTTAACGGAAGGCTAGTATAGCTCCCTAAAGCCCTACGTTTTGCGTGGGGGGGGGGGGGGGGTAAAATTACAACAAATTATAGAAACATTTTCTTTGCTCTTAAAGGATCTAAACTTTTATCATTATTGTCTTATATAAAATAGAATAGAATTAGCAATGAAGGGCTGATTTTCACTATTTATTTTATGAGCTGTATCAAGTAAGTGTCAGACAGTGAAGGATGCGCTATGCCAGTGCATCATTCGCATCTTCTTTAAAGTTTCCTGTTATTTTCACTTTTTGCTCAAAATTTGGCCTTGTTAAATTAAAGAGGAGATATTCCAAATCATTTTAAACGATCAGTAGCCATAAAAGCAGTGCATTATAATTTGGCAATAAAATATATTACCAACATCTCACAGCAGTTTCATATATTTCAAAAGCAGTTAGATCAAGCAAATTCGGTGAATTTATACCTCCCTCCGACGTACCTCTGATTTGTGAATGGTTCATTTTAAGTTTCGTTCACTGGTTACTTAGTTATGGCTAAACTTGTGGATTTCAAGGGCAATAACTCAGGCATAAGTGAGGTCATTCTGAAATACTTGCAATTATATTATATAATAATACATATTTATAATTAGTTTCAAGAAATTTTATTTATTGAGGTTTGTGGATTTTAACTCAGTTCAGGGGATATAACTCATGCACTTTTAATGCCATTATGGCACTTGATGTTCAATGCCGTATAATGACAATAACCTATTGTTTTAAGTTTCATGAAATACCATCCATTGGTTACCTAGTTATGACTCAGTTTGTTGATTTTTAAGTTATTCAAGGACGATAACTCATGCATTACCGAAGTGATTCCAACAAAACTTGACAAAAATAAAAGACTGAAAATAATCAGCAGAACTGGCAAGCAGAGAGGTAGGGCTAGCCGGAATAACTCTGTCAACCCAACAGTAAATATATACCGTTTTTGAATCCAAAAAGGATACGGCAGCAACAGGAGATGGATTTACTCCACATTTCACATGCTTTGCCGAAGATATAGGCGTCTCTGGCACCCATCCCCTTCCCCCACTACCCCTAGGGCTACAAGGTTATAGGAAACTTTTACCTGCTTAAGGGCAAGTAAAGTAATTCGGAAACGAAGAGAGTTTTGCATAGCATATCGCGAAAGTTTTGTTATATATTCAAACTTAAAAGAGCAAAATACGTCGGAAGGCCACAAACACCGATCAAAACCTTCCGAGACACCGAAAGAAAAAGAAAAAGAAAAGAGAAAATAAAAAGTTTTGACAGCTCTTGCTTCTTTGCTATCCCTTTGAATCAAAGTCACTCTCGCTATAAGAATGAGAAACAAACTTGCCTTTACACATATGGGAACGCACGTGACAAGTCCAGATGACTTTTTGGGCATTGTGACCAGGCATCCACATCACTTCTTTGTTTTAATTCTTATATTCTACTTTTTCTTTGTGTAACTTGGCCATACCTTGCAAGCACAGTTGTCACATACTTTTGCATTTTATGATCGAAGTTCTCATGAGGAAATGAATCATTGTACCCAACGCCTAAACATTTGCATTAGTACCAAGAGTCGATGTCATAGCTGTAGGAAGCTGAAGGGTTGACTGTGGTATTTGCTCATTCTTGACTTCGGCGATCGCAAAGCGGTATAAAGCGTTTGATTAAATCAGATCGAGATTGGTGTTCGTTAGAACAATATCTAATCAGATTTATTGTTGAAGGTTTAATTTCGCGCCTTGTAATGTCAGCTCTTTTATTGTATTAGCTAACTAGATTGGAATCACGGCTCATAAAACTTATTTGCTAAAAGCAATTGCTTTTCCATATTTGCAGTGTAGTTGAGCTATATTTCATTTTTGTTTCAGTCTTGTCATATTTCCTGTATTTGGACAAGTTTAGGTAGCTAAGTGGTCATATGGTAATCGTTGTCAAATGTCGTAGGTTAAGCTCGGCTTAGCCCCATTTTAAGACTTTTATTCCCCCCCCCCCCCCTATTCAACTTACGTCTCATTTAAAGAACCACTTTCCCTATTGGGCTAAAATACTTTTGAAATGTCCGTTAATATCCATCTTTCCTTTACAAAAACTTGCAAAAATATTGTTTATTTAATAGAAAAAAAGCACGCATTTACACACTGCAGCTTGAAAACATATATAAGAATGACAATATTAATTAATGAAAAATCGTTATAAGATAGCATTTTAAAAGTAGGAGAATGGATCAAAGAGAATGTTGCCTCAGAGTGATCTCGATATCGAACCAGGAAATATAGGTCCAGCTCAGATATGACCTCAAGTTTACTGGATCAAATTTTCAAATAAAATTTTCGGAGAAGAGCAACAATATCTCATCTCTATGTGCTAAGTTTCACATCTGCTGATTAATATTCTGTTGTGGTCCAAATTCGAGGAACGACCCCGTATCATTATGTCTCCTCCCATTATGGGGAGACATATTGTTTCTCACATAGCTGTCTGCCTGTACGTCACAAATGTTGTCCGCTCAGTAACTCTGAAACCTTTTGAGATAGTTCACAAAACTTGGTACAAATAGAAATCATCACCAGACGATGTGCAGAGAACAAGTAAGGTAACCCACCTACATTTTTACAGAATTATGCCGCTTTGTAAATTTTGGCATGGAAATCGTATCTGCTCCATAACTCTGAAACCCTTAAAGACATTTTCACGTAACTTGGTACAAATATAATGCATGATCAGAACATGTGTAGAGAAAAAGAACCATAAATTCATCTACATTCTATGGAATTATGCCCCGATGTAATATTTAATGTTGAAATTGTATCCGCTCCATAACTTTAAAACCTTAAAAGATATGTTCATGAAACGTGGTACAAATATAAAGCTTTATCAGACGATGTTCAGAAAATAAGAACTTTGACTCTTACTATATTTTTATGAGATTATTCTTCTTTGTAAATTCAAGTATGGAAATCGTGTCTGTTCTAATGCCTCTGAAGCCCTTTGAGATACTCTGAGTTGCCATCTATTTGGGAAAGAGCTGCTGACTCGGCTTATCACTTGTAATTTATTGTTTGTTGGGATATCTTTGTCAATCTTTCCCTTTGATGTTGGGTATAGGGTTTGGAATCTGATTTAGTCAGTTCCTGAAGTGTAGTTACTCTTTAAATTTTGAGAAACTTATTTACCCATCAATGAATCATCACAAGAAACAAATATATCACGAAAACAAACCCAACTGATTCAGCAAAGATGAGGACTCGACAGAAACAAAGTATTGCCACACTTGGAGATCTCTTGCGTGTCAAATAACACCCTTGCAATACTGGAGCAAAAGAAAACTATCAGTTTAGTTAAGCCTCCTCCAATTTTCAGTAATATCAGTAATACTGATCGTCTCAAGGCAATTCTGGTTTGTTATTTTTTTTTTCTTTTATGGTTGTTGTCTAGTTGTAAGCATTATATTGCCGCTTATGCAACTGGGACACTTTGGTATAAAACTGAAGTTACTTTAGACTCAGTTCACTGTGCGCACGCATAGTTCTCCTATATATGTAAGCATTATATCACAGCTTTAAGTGCACCTGGAACACTTTGGTACAAAACTCAAGTTATCGTCTTCTCATGTTTTGTGACGCTCATCAAATTAGACGCCCCTTATATTTTCTTTCGGTTTCTGGACTTGCATAAAATTTTTGGCCTAGTCTAATTGTTGCTAGGATCTGTTATCATTGGAAGATTGCACCTGAGTGGTCGACTGGAATCTCATAGATATTAAGGGAAAGCTGTTCCCATTTTATTTTGAATGGTCCTTTTCTCTTCTGCTTTACAGGAAATTCAGAAGTATTAAGATGATCAAATTTCATATGTAAAAGGCCAAACTCTTAAGCTGCAGTGTTATATGATGCAGTAGGGCACCTGCCTGTCACATGGTTGAAATACTGCTAGATTTAAAAATATTGCTTTTCAAAAGTATGTTAGGTCTTACATTAGAGAATTAAACACAATAAAAACAGGAGACATCCATCAGTAGCTAATATCTTACATGTAGCTTCTATCTTGCAAAATCATGTTTGCTGACCTTACAGAATAACTTAAGATTCTATTCAGCTACATCTGTGGTATATTTTTGCATCCAAGTATGAAAAATACGTGCTTCTTCTACAATATTGTGAGCAATATGAAAGTTAGTTACAGGCGACATTTCAAATGGGTGTAAACTAAAATGACTGTCATCATGCTTGCATCAGTCCAGTTCAAGTTTTTCTCAAGGCAGCTGAAAAAGAAAATATTCACCGTGTTAATAAAGTTTTTAAAGTCCTGTATTATCTTAAACTATATGAAGAAAATGTGTGTTGCTTGAGAAATGAACAAACTCTTAAATAACGCTTTAAGGGCGTCAAAACCCATGAGCCTAGGATACTTTAGACGATTCTTAACAGTGTGCACGGATAGGGCTCATTAATTTTGCCTAAATCTGTCAATGAACTTGATATGTTTTAGAAGTGCACTAAACAGCTCATTTTGGCCCTGAGTGTGAGATTTTTCTTAGCTCTATTCAGAACTTGAATGGTAAATGCACCCCAAACCTTACAGGAAAACAGAAGTGGCATGTATCTTCTGGTACTTGACAGGTATCGATTAACTCGGACCAGTTCTTTTCTACAACATGCATTAAGCTTCGCTGACTACTGATTTAGATTGATGTGATCAGTATACGGTTGATTGATCATGATGAAAATATGCTTATCCTTTCTCCAAATCAGTTTTTACTACCAACCTCATACAGACTTCTTGAATATAATCAACCTTGCCAGACAAATCAAACTTCCTTTTCCACTTGGCTTTCATTTTTTCTTAATCTCTGAGATTGTTTCCATTTGTTCATAATCAGCTATGGGAAAATCATTTTTGTCAACCACCATCCTTTCTGTTGCGGCTTGTTTGCCATGTCTATCAGCAAAGTGATTGTCTTGTATGTTCTTGTGGCCAGGAACCCAATGACCTAGCTGTTTATCTGTATTTGATTAAAGATTGAATTATTCTCTGATTTTCAGGTGATGCTATACCACTCGTTAAACGCTGATATGAGGCGACTCGACAATCCATGAAAATATGGATACTCATGCAGTTAAATTAAGCATTCTCTACCAGATCGGCAATAAATTCAAGGGCAATGACGGAGAAAAAATCCAAGTTTCAAAGCCATTAATATATGGCCCCTCCAGCTCCTGTAGGTCCGGGATTATCCAGAGTAAAACCATTAATTAAGAATACTGTTTCATCCTCTCTTCTTGCTTAACTTTTTCTTTCCTCTAAGGTTCTCAACGTGGAAATTCATGGACAGTAATACAGGCAATGATCAGCAATTAATGCAATAAAATTCGAAATCGCGCCCCCAAAACCAGCAGGGAAAGAAGTACACAAATAGACAAACGTTCACGAAAGACACGCACGGTAAACCGTATTAACATCTCTTTCCCAAACAGGTGGTCATTCTGCTATCCCAATTGAAAACAGCAGCAACATCTTTTTTTTCCCCCATTTTCTATTTTGAATAACAAAACAAATCAGAAAGCAGAATAGGCAGCTATACAGGTGATCATATTCTTAGCGACTATAGACAAGCGGACATAACAACATCTAACATATGGAAACCACAACAGAACTTCTGCAATGGTTAAACTCAACCAGATGACGAAAGCACTTACATAGTCAACAACAACATATTATCATTATCTAGTTTGTATTTTGACTTTCATCAGGTCCATGTCATCACTACTACTTAAGCTTGATGGAATATTTTGTAATGTATTTTGTGCCGGTGGCCTTTATTTACCTAATAAAATATTGTATTGTATTAATTCCTTGCTGTATTTGAAGTCCTTTTAGATGGAACTGAACTCCACTAAACCGAAAATCGAGATCCGACTCATCTCCCGGAACAGGCTTATGAGCAGATGAAATATGGTTATTTTCCTGCCTACTGGATTATTTATTTCTGTCCAGGCGTCAAAGATAACTCGTAAGGAGTCGTCCTCGTGTTTAGCTCTTATTCTGACCACCTCATGAGTTTGTCTCAATCAAACTTGCAGGTCTATCATTTTTTTCGGTTTACCGTGCTTGTCTTTCATGAACTGTTGTCAATATATATATATATATACTACTTTCCCTTTAGGTTTTGAGGGCGGGATATTTGATCCGATTGTACTAATCTTGAATCATTAATATCCTTTTTTTTACTTTTTTTCTATCGTTTTATGCTGTTGTCTTGGACAAATAAGGCGAGTTTGTTGTGGCTAGTGTAGTGTCTACCCTTCTGGGGAAAACCGTTTTATTAGCTTAGCTTCGAACATTTACTGCAATCAAGTTCTATTATATTCTTTTCCCATTTTCTGTTTTGTGTGGGGCGTGGAATTGTATTGTCAATTCCTTGGCATATACGAGCGGCCGTTCAGAAAAAGTGTAAATCAGTCTGCCATTCCTTTGAATATTGACCGATCTTATTTTTTTTCTTTACCTTTATGTGGAAATATCACCTAAAGACCGTCACTCAAAAACGTTTGAGACACTGCCTTTCCTTTAAAATATACCTCAACACATTTGGTAGGGTATTGAAACTGTGTAGAAACCCATGACATATTAATGTGAAGAGCTTTTCATACTTTCTTAACTCTGGATACAAACAGCTGTGGATTGTTAACTATCTTGCAATTACATTGAAAATCTTCCAATTTGATGGTCATTATATCAGCGTTGGTGAAACATAAACTTTGTCTTTCAAGATAGGCTAATCATGGAACAATATATAATAAGCTGTTTAAATCTTGGTTTTGAGGTCTTATTATGTGGGAGTGAAAATTTGATGACAGGTATTAAACAAAGTATTTATAAAATGTGGAGTTTGCTCATGTCTCATCCAGTTCCTTCAGTCATACCATGTAATTCGTAACAGAACACGGTGTGCTTATTATGCCAGAAATAAAATGACTGTCATTTGTTGAAAACGAGTGTGTATAAGTAAATACTCATTATTTGTTGATATAATGTATCTATAATAACTTTCCATACATCGCGACATAGCAGAGAATGACGCTTGTTTATAATGTTACTTGTAAAGAATCTGGAAATAATTTTTGGTATAACTTTCTTATTGTACATTTAAAGAGCAAGACTAGGCGTATTTTTCATTACAATTATCATTGTCTCATTGAGCAATGAGCAAAAGAACACAAGGGACTTTCAATGAAAATGTTAAGTTTCCAGTATCGTGACCATTATGGCTTACAAGCATGAGCTGCCACGCATGAGTAACTTGGAAATTCTTTCAACGCATACTATTCTAATGCACTTGAATTTACCTTTCCAATGATTTTTAGAGCCACTTTTAAATATCAAACAAAAAAATAATATATATATATATATATATATATATATATATATATATATATATATATATATATATATATATATATAGGTAAAAATACAAAAATAATGTCCGGAACCAGAACTCTGTATATAAAAAATCAAACTAACGAGATGGAACGTCTGTAAATAATTTAATTAATTAATTAATTAAATTATTTACAGACGTTCCATCTCGTTAGTTTGATTTATATATATATATATATATATATATATATATATATATATATATATATATATATATATATATGTCCAAAATAAAAGCACATACAAGGAAAGTCTATAAAAAACACAATTGAGTCCGATTTCACAGTAACGTATGATTTATTTCGCTGTTTTCTACCGGTTTCACTGTTACAGTACAGATCATCAGGATCAAATATGTATGATATATATATATATATCCGCAGATCATTTACATCATTATCTAAATGTCCCTCGTATTTACTTACAGTTGTAAATGATGTGAAGGTTGCATCTTGACCAATGTTTCACTGCACGAACGGTGAAAGCTTCACTACGTGCGTTATGGTTAATGTCTCAGTAGCTGCAATGGATAAAGCCAGAATACGTGAGATACATGTAAGTTTTAATCTGGAGAAAACCAAAAGACAGCAATAAAATAAACATTGTACACTTCAATGTACAATTAACGCAAGAGTTTACATACTACGGCGTTTGATCAGTTTCACGGGTTTAGCGACAAGAAAAAGATAGATAAAGTAATCGCATCTTTTGCACTAATTTGGGTAAAGGTTCATTTAAATGTGTCAGCACATGTAGATGTAAAATACATGTACTTCTTATATATTTAGGAACACCCAACAGAAAGCAGATAATCACCAATGATTTTGCCCTAGTTCTGATGCATCAACCTTCGGCCTGTATGACACTGATTTTCCGTTGATACAAACGACAAAAACATCACAGATAAAAACTCATGTCAGCGTTTTACGACCGTTTTGTATATGCAGACAACATTCTTTGTCGCTTTATATTATTACTCCCATGCATAGCTGTTAGATAAGTAATAAGTTCTGTCTTCTACTGAACCAGTGGAGCATTTGGGGTTACTTATATTGAGCCAGTGGAGCTTTTGGGGTATAACAATAAGCTCGAAATAGATAAAACTTTTTATGTAACACTTTTGTTTTACCGTTATTAGTATGTTATACCGACGTACGTTGTTCACCATGTAAACCTTATAACATTTATTCATTGTTCCCATGGTATTGTTTCAGTTATCAATATCGTCACATTAGAAACATCAGTGAAAATATACAGAAAGACTTAAATCAAATGTAAAGAAAATAGTTTCTCTTGCCGACAGAAGTCTATAGGGATGTAATTATTTTGCCCTTACTAGTGACTTACTACAAATTTTATGTCGTTGAATGAAAGAAACAAAGTAAGCCGGTATAAAAACAATAATCTTTTTGTCTCTTGATCATAAATCGTGGGGAAACAATTTCGACACAATCAATAAGCGGCCGCAGTTTTGTCTATGGTGAAACTCTTAGCAAAAGTAGTGCGGACATAATGGAATGTTTCCGTGAGACAGATTAAAACACTAGATCCTGGATCAATCGAAAGCTACAGGAAATTGATTCACTTTGTATATTAAATACTATATTTACATTTAGATGTCTTTTCTTCTGCTGCATTATTATAAAGTATGGAGCCAGAAATAATCGTAATTCCTTGCATATCTGAGCCGCGACACGACAAAACCAACAATGTGGTTGTGCGCCCAGCACAGACTCAGATCAGCCTGGGCATCCGCCCAGTCCGACCAGAGTCTTCACTGTGTGCCTAAAGGGAAGGTAAGAGTCCAAGCTAGCCTTATGCGGACCGCGAAAACTCTGATCAGACTAGGCGGATGCCCAGGCTGATCTGAGTCTGCGCTGGGCGCACATGCCATTTTGTTGGTTTTCTCGTGTCGCGGTTCATTTAATCATATGCCTCAGTAGTTTGATCTGATTTTTATGTAGAATGCAGATTTGCATTAGTGTGATGAAATAGACCTGACAACGGACGGATAATCTTGCAAATAAAATATATCATTTACATCTTAAAACATAAATGAAAATTATAATGAAATGCGTCCTTTGTTTTACAATAAAGACATTATCAGATGGCTTAAATTTCAACCTTAGTCCAAATGATACATTTCAAGACAGTAAGATAGCTTTAAATAAAAATGAAGTTAAATAAAAGCAGACTAAGTATTGGTTTAAACACCGACTTAAGCCATTAAATGCAATAAACAAGAGGGCCATGAGGCCCTGAATCGCTCATCTGGGCAATTGGCAAAGTGGCTTTTTCTTATCATGTCTGAAATTGTCAAAATATGAGTCTTGGGTCAAAAGTCAAAGAATGACCATGACAACTTGTACTCATAAATCTTCATGTACTCATTAAGACAACCATTTATACCATTTTTTGGCCAAAATCTTCAAAACTTTCCACGAAATCTTATGTTCTAGCATTTTCCCATATTTGGCCAGCCGCAAAAAAGGTAAAGGTAAACTCAAGGTCACCATTTGAACAGTCTTGGTGGTACTCTAGTACTCCATGCTACTTACCAAGTTTCAAGGCCATAGGTGTATTGGTTCTGGAGAACTAAAATATTAAAGAATTATACCATAAGTGGTAATGGCGGCCATGTTGGTCATGTGACCTGGACCGTTTGAACAAATTTTTATTCAGTCAACCCCTGGAGGCTCTATATGAAATGTGTTTACAACTGGCCCTTTGGCTTTTGAGGAAATGGTTAAAAATGTCAAAATATGAGCGATCTGGATCAAAGGTCAAGAAATGATCTTGACCTCTTGTGCTCATAATTCTTCATGACCTCATTAAGACAACTGTATATACCAATTTTTAGGCCAAAATCTTCAAAAATTTCCATGAAATCTTATGTTCTAGCATTTTCCCAAATTTGACCTTGCCGTAAAAAAGGTCAGGGTCAACACAAGGCCATAATTTGAACAATCTTGATAGTACTCAAGTTCCCAATGCTACATACCAAGTCTCAAGGCCATCTGTCAATTGGTTCTGGAGAAGAAGATTTTTAAAGTTTTTTACCATATATGGGCATAGTGGTCATGTTGGTCATGTGTCCAGGACCATAAGAAAATTTTTTCATTCCCTCAACCCCTGGAGGCTCTATATAAAATTTGGTCACAATTGGCACGGTGGTTTTTGAGAAGATTGTTTGAAATTGTCAAAATATGAGAGTTCTGGGTCAAAAGTCAAAGAATGACCTTGACCTCTTGTACTCACAAATCTTCATGTACTCATTAAGATAACTGTATATACCAATTTTTAGGCCAAAATCTTCAAAGCTTAAAGGTAGGTTCCTGGACTAGCGATAACAATTATGTTGACAAAATAATTTCGCCTTTTTCTGGGTAGTATTGAATTCTCTTATTTTTCTGAATCTGTTGCTACTGAGAAAATCGCCAGATGTTGAAGAAAATAGTCGTTTTCCCTTTTGGTTTATTTTCCTTCGTTGGAATTCCAGCTCTAAAAATAGATGTGTTATATGTCTATAAGTGCGCGATTTCTGATGCCATTCTCCAAAGGTAAATTTTCTCTTGCCATGAGCTCTCCTAGAGGTCCTGGCATGACAGATGGGTTAAAACTATCCCAAAATGCAAAGCAGCATGATGTCAGCTAACGTTATCTATTTTGGGCGCGAACTAAAAATAGCACTAACTGGCGTGCGAAGCTGAGTTAGGAAATCCCTTGCAAAACAACTTTTCTGATAATATTTTGATTTACTCTTTTAAGTGAAGCTTAATCATTCCCTTTTTATAAGTGCTTTCCAACAACTTGGATGAAAGATCATCAAAATTATGATGCATTCCAAAGTACAGGAACCTACCTTTAACATGAAATCTCATGTTCTAGCATTTTCCCATATTTGACCTTGCCGTAAAAAAGGTCAAGGTCAACCCAAGGTCATAATTTGAACAATCTTGATAGTACTCAAGTACCCATTGCTACATACCAAGTCTCAAGGCCATCGGTCAACAGGTTCTGGAGAAGAAGATTTTTAAAGGTTTTTACCATATATGGGCGTGGTGGCCATGTTGGTCATGTGGCCTGGACCGTATAAATAAATTTTTGTTCCCTCAACCCCTGAAGGCCCTATATGAAATTTGATTTCAATTGGTCCAGTGGCTTTTGAGGAGATTGTTAGAACTTATCAAAATATGAGAGTTCAGGGTCAAAGGTCAAAGAATGACCTTGACCTCTTGTACTCGTAAATCTTCATGTAGTCATTAAGATGACTGTAGATACCAATTTTTAGCCCAAAATCTTCAACAGTTTCCAAGATATCTTATGTTGTAGCATCTTGCCATATAAAAGAATAAGGAAGCAAATTTGACCTTCCCGTAAAAAAGGTCAAGGTCAACCCAAGGTCATAATTTGAACAATCTAGTTAGTACTTGCGTACCCGATGCTACATATCAAGTTTCAAGGCCATCGGCCTATTGGTTCTGGAGAAGAAGATTTTTTCAAATTTTTACCATATATGGGCATGGAGGCCATGTTGGTCATGTGACCAGGACCGTTTGAACAACTTTTTGTTCCTAAGGTCCCAGGAGGCTCTATATGAAATTTGGTTACAATCGGCCCAGCGGTTTCAGAGGAGATTCATTTGAAATTGTGGACGGACGGACGGACGACGACGAACGACGGAGCCTTACCATCCTATAAGCTCCCCCGGAGCCGCTGGCTCAGGTGAGCTAAAAAACTTTTAGTTTTAAAGACTGAATGTGCAAATAAAATGGATCCAGGATAGGCGGGGAAATGTCCAAATCTACAATGATGGCTCGCTGGAGTTTAGCAACATGATTTTATAGTAACTCATCAGGTGCATGGCGTTGGATCGACGTCAATGTCATGAAGCTGAATTAGCTTGGTTCCGTGTTGATTTGTCGAATTGTCCACATACAGCGATATCGGCCCAGGGGCCGTATTCATCAAGCTACTTAAGTCGTTGCTATGCGGTTGCTAAGGCTAAATATCTATAAAGGAGATTCCCTACAACTATGAAATTTGGTCTGGGGGAACAGTCTTTGTAAGACTGTTCCTCCAGAGCAAATTTCATAGTTGTAGGGAATCTCCTTCAAAGAAGTTTAGCCTTAGCAACAGCATAGCAACCACTTAAGTCGTTTTATGAATACGGCCCCAGTGGTTTCAATTTAAACGTTACTATACCGAATTTAGTACGACAGACGCATGTTTCTGTTTCTAACTTCAGTGTCACTAAACCCCAAAAGTTTGAAAGAAAAGAGATAGTGAGCAGGTCTCGGCAAGCAACAAACAGCTTTCTCCATGCCACACTTACTGACGCATTTCGCGAGACTAGGTAATAGCAGAAATCAGGTAAGAGACGACTGCGCATTTTTGCGAGTGCAGGCGTCCCCCACCGAGCCACCTCAACCCCTGTGTCTCGAGAAACGAGTCAGACAAGGGCATCTGAAAGATGACCGATGCAGCAAGAACCTACAAAAAGCTAAAATAACCCTTAAGAATGGAAGCCAAACCCGACTTAGATTCATGTCGCTACAAGCCTGTCTTAGTTTAAGAATAGTTTAGAAATGTTTTTTTTAGATTCATGCCCCTACGACAAGTCTGTCTTAGTTTAAGAATAGTTTAGAAATGTTACCTTATATTAATCAATAAGGTTACTTTAAATCACAATGTAAGTAGTGAACCAATGCTAAAGAACCAGAATTAATACTGAAACACTGACTAACTAGATTCATGATACCGTCGGGGCAAATTGTCCAACAGCAGCGATATTGGCCCAGTGCTTTAAATATAAACGTATTTATACCGAATTTAGTGCGACAGACGAGTGTTGGTGTATTTAAACTGAGCCTGCACTATTTATAGCGGAAAATGTAGAGAACACGTTGAGCTTATCAGCATTAAGTGGACACAACAAAACAAACACGTTCTACATGTATTATGTAAATTTTGTCAGAAATGACAGACGAACAGCAATATTAAAGTGTTCGTATTTTTATTCAGTCAGGTGGGACTCATTGATTCTGTATTTTGATTTGAAGTAGTCATCCGCCGAGCCAGTCGACTGCAAACAGAAAGAAAAGGAAAGCATGACAGACAGCGAATAACAGAAGATAATGTCCACCAAACCCGAAACTCATGCGTACCGCAGAGCTCCATCATTACTACTGTACCAGGCAAGCATCGATATGGCCTCACCTTATCTGCTTTTATAAACTGGATGATTTGAACACTTTTTTAACCCTTCTGTCAGCTAGCTTGGAAACTTCTCTGATGACTACGTTATTTTCGAAACAGGCTGACAAGATTATTGTTTTCCAGTTACGACAGATCCAATCTAATCAATCAAAACTTTTACTGCTTTGTCTGTGAAAAGTAGAAAAACTTGTTTGACAAGAGAGATTGTAAACTGTCTGATTAGCTTTCGTTGACATTTTCCAGCAGCTATCGTAAATAAAGAAAGCGCGGATAGTTACTAAGATCGATGACATTACACAGGAACTTTTCTGCGAAAATGTTTATACATCCCTCAAGCTATTTGGACGGGCAGATGTTTTCATGGAATAAGTACAAAGTATGAGTGTATTAAATTATAAACTTCCCCTGTCGAATAATTCCTTCTTAGAAAGTGACATTATCAAAGTTGTTACCGCAATTCGTGTCATCCACAGAAAAGTTTGAAGAACAATGATAATGCACTTACCTTTACGGGAATTTTCGCAATTACGACACAATAATAATAATAGTAAAAACTTTGAAACAAAATAAATTTTGAGGAAAAGCAACTTCGACCAGGAACGGTAAAAAATGTGAAATCCAATATTAAGACAAAAGGCAGAGGCCTGATAGAGGTGTGCATAGATACAGTCTTTTATTATTTTTGTAAATTACTTCAGTGTTATTCGTGCTGATTAACCGAGTTTATAATTCCTGTGTCTCAGTTTTACTACATCATTGTCACGAGATTTGTCTAATTTGTATTACAATTCTGCATATATCCCAGGCGGGCACACTGCCAAAGCTTTTGTTGAAGTGAACTTGGCTGTCGGTTTAAATGCTTTTATTAGCACTGTTCGTTACTCTGGAACAAATATGTGCTAGACCCACGCATCTATTTCATGATGAACAATTGCACTGGGCAAAAATGGGTAAATCTAGGCGTAAAAAGAAAATAGTACGAAATTGACTTCGGCGCAGTGTTAACGGTGCATAGGTACAGCTCCTTGCTCCGCTTTATTGGTCAGGTTGCAAATTTTTGACTTTCAAGGATGCTGAAGCCCTCCTGAAATGGAGACTTCTCTCAAAAATACTCTGAAGTTAGCGAATACTTTCCTTAACAAATTATCCTAGCTGATACGAAAGTAAAAGAGAAAATGGTTTATCATATGACGTCGCATCTGAGGGTGTAATAAAGCCATGCATTAAAAACGATAATCCACTAGTGTATTAAATATGCAAAGTACGTCGTAACGTTATACGTTGACGTCCATTAAAACGTCGCGTTTTATAATGGGGAAATCGTGACGTTTTAGTGCAAATTTTGGTAACAAAATGCGATTTTAGTGTCATATGATAAACAGAATCTTGCATTCGTGCTCCTGTATTTTTGAATTTATTAAACTCGTTGGGGAAAATGGGTAAGATGCTCGGCAAAGCCTCACATCTTATTTTTCCCCAACTCGTTTAATAAATTCAATAATACATGAGCACTCATGTAAGATCCTCTATTTAATTTCTTCCCTTGAAAGTGTATTCAATTCACCTTAAGATGGGTTGTTGTTTATTCGAATTTGTGATCCAGATTGAATTAAGTTCCTACCCTCAATACAGTCGAAGAAGGGAAGCAAGTATATTTTATGAAATGTGATTTAAATCAATTTACCTAATACAATAACAGAACTGGCAATACAAGCCTGCAAAATTAAACTGTCAGCGATAAATGTGATTGGATATTGTTCCTACAAAAACCAATCTCAGCCTTGTTTAATCAAAATTCCATGCTAGATCTACTTTACGATGCTGTAGACCGAGGAATTATATACTTGAACAAGTGAGCCGCGACACCGGTAAAACAAAGTGGCACCTGTAGTTGCTCCTAGCGAAGACTCAGATCAGCCTGGGCATCCACCCAGTCTGTTCAGACTCCCTGCTGTGCGCTTAAAGGGTAGCTAAAGGTATAAGCTATCTCCATGCGGACAGCAGAGGCTCTGATCAGACTAAGCGGATCTCAGTCTTTGCTGGGCGCATATGCAACTTTGTTGGTTTTGTCGTGTCGCAGCTCAAATATCTAAAGTTATTGCAAAGGCAATGATCAAGAACCGACGCAACCGTTGAAGAACCTGCATGTAACAACGAATAGGAAAAGAAAACGTAAGAAAAGAAACAAAGACAATACACAAAGTAAAAAAAAAAGAAAAAAAAAGCGAAAATCAAGAGGTGACCTTTATGCCAGCAGAGGGCTTCGAGTCTAATCTAAATAATGTACAAAAATAGCCATCAGAGGAGATGGCAAATCCCCCGACCGCAGGCCCCCTGCGCCTTGTTAAACAGGGTGCACTTCAAAACGCATATAAATAGTATACTGTCATTCTTTTATGCTCCTTATTGACATTATCTGCTTAACAGATGCATGATTATCTAACACTCAGACCAAAACAGTATGCCAGATTGCTAAAAAGAGGTAAAATCTCAAATAGCAAACATGTAGACAATGTATTGCATATGATACATTCAGCATTTCAAAAAGTGTGAATAACTTCTAAAGTACAAGACCTACAAATCTAATTTTGAGCTCTCTAGTAAGTGAATTTGGACAAAGAATCCAAATCTGTAAAAAAAAAAAAAAAAAAAATTTGGGGGGGGGGGGGGGGGGGAGGTCTCGGAAAAGTATGAAAGCAAGAGTTGTCATTCTTTTATAAGACAAACTGTCATGATCTGATCTCCATATCTGTGAAGTATCATAAAAATATTTTAAAGAGTATTCAAGTTATGGAGCGGACACTAAATCACACCTAAAACCATCAAGGGGGAAATAACTCAAAACGTTAGAAAGCAAGAGTTGTCATTCTTGTTCGCGACACATCAGCATGACCTGTTCTACACAACTATGAAGTATCATGAAAATATTCTAAAGGGTATTCAAGTTATGGAGCGGACACGAAATCACACCTAAAACCATCAAGGGGAAATAACTCAAAAAGTAAAAAAGCAAGAGTTGTCATTCTTGTTTTGCGACACATCGTCATGACCTGTTCTACATATCTGTGAAGTATCATGAAAATATTTCAAAAGATATTCAAATTATGGAGCGGACACGAAATTACACCTAAAACCATCAAGGGGAAATAACTCAAAAAGTAAGAAAGCAAGAGTTGTCATTCTTGTTCGCGACACATCGCCATGACTTGCTCTACATATCTGTGAAGTTTCATAAATATATTTCAATGGATATTCAAGTTATGGAGCGGACACGAAATCACACCTAAAACCATCAAGGGGAAGTAACTCAAAAAGTAAGAAAGCAAGAGTTGTCATTCTTGTTCGTGACACATCGTCATGACCTGCTCTACATATCTGTGAAGTATCATCAAAATATTTCAAAGGGTATTCAAGTTACAGAGCGGACACGAATCTGCCAAAAATTCACCAAAGGGGAAATAACTCAAAAATTACAAAAGCAAGAGTTACAATTCTTGCACGCGACACATCGCCATGACCTGTTCTACATAACTGTAAAGTATCATGAAAATATTCCAAACAGTATTCAAGATATGGAGCGGACAAGAAAATGTTTACGGACGGACGGACAGACGGACGGACGGACGGACGGACGGACGCCAGGCTCATCGCTATATCCCCCGAACCTTTCGGTCGGGGGATAAAAAGGAGAGGACTAATAGAAAACCTATATACAATGACAAAAATAGTAATAAACCACATGAGAATCACGTTCTTGGAACGATCTGTTTATCTATCTTGACATGATCCAAACCCCTCTCTCGCGTAATGAATTACCAGGCGGGTAAAGGAGATGAGCGTAAGGTTTTGTACGCGGGTAACGTTAGCCCACGCTCTGGGTTTAGCAGCGGTCATTCAAGGCCAAACCCGAAACAGTTACACAAAACGTAACATATCTGCATATTCTATTCACAGAATTCCGGTTTTAGAAACAAAACTATACGAAAAGCAAAGCAAAGGATAGCGTAAACATGTGATCACAATGCTGGAACTACAATAACAAACAATAATCCACAGCAGAAGCACCGCCTTTGAACGACCAATAATTATGCACTTGATGCTTTTATTCTTAACAATCAATTCAACAAGTTTAATTCTTTTGTTCCAGGACTTCTGTAAAACATTTATGCAGTATCAAAATTTCTCGGCTTAATGACAATGATATATTGGTGCAGATTAATTTGGCATTCAAGATATACCATGAATATAAGAAAAAGGACGAGGTGCAATAAGGGCCGATTTTGGCCCCATGTCAGAAATGAATTTTGTTGTCATATAAAATTAGTTAGGTAACTCTAATTAAAAGAAGTATAATTTTTATTCCTGTACTGATGCTCATTTCTGAGAAAATCTGTCATTTGTAATGTGTGGTAGCAAGCAGGAAATTTGGGTAAAAAAAGGGAGTGGGGAAGAATTTATTAGCGGTTTTTTTCCTCTGGGCTACGCATCGAGTATTTATGAAGTTAAACTATGACAATATTAATTAGTGTTTATGCTCGTGCATATTTGACAATGATGACGTCAGACTACTGAGTACTAAAGGGCAATAACTCAGCCTTTTACAACTAAAATACACACAGAAATAGTCAAAGTAACACCATTGTAAATCAAATATAAAAACTTTTGTAGCATATAAAAGATAAATGTTGAAATTATTATAGGATGTATGACTGTAATAATTACAGAAAAAAGTAATAATATGAGCGTGGCATATTTGTTGTTGCCATGGCAACAACTTCTAATAACACATTTTTAAAGCATTTAATTAACTTTATTTTTGCAGTATTTCATGCTGGATTTTCTTGATTTGATTTGTAACATCTATTATTGGAAGTATTTAAAAAATATATAATTTACATAATATCTAAAGCGCGTTATGGTTGCCGTTGCCATGGTAACAACCTCAAAACTTTCACAAATCTAAAATATTTTTAACGTATTTCGCAGTATTTCTGCATAATATTCTTTATTTGACTTGTTTTAACTGTTATATGATGTTTACATGTGATAGTCACAGATATGTTTTAATACATTAACGTGTTATGATTGACGTTGCCATGGCAACAACTTTCCCTTTGATGTTGCGGATAGGGTTTAGGATCTGATTCATTCAGTTCCTTAAGTGTAGTTACTCTTTAAATTTTCAATCTTACTCATTTTTTTAGATTATTATTTTTTAGCCGGGCCGCTTAGCGGAATCGGTAGGGCACCTGACTCATAGGTCAGAGGTCCTGGGTTCGAAACCCGGTCTGGCCACATACTTTCGTTTCTCCTTCCGCTGATTCAAGAAGGGCAGTTGTCAGTTACTGGTGAAGTATGTGCACTTAGAACTGGTTAACCGCTTAGGAGGTCTAAGCCTGCCCAGGAATAGTTTGGTTAGTTTAACTGACCGTCCCGACATGACCATAGTTGTTTACCGTGGACGTTAAGCAATAAATCAATCAATTTTGTTTTAGTATTTTGTTATGTTTATGCCACAAAATTTTTAATTCACTTGGGAATACCTTAATACCTTAATTAATACACTGCTGAGGCCATTAATGGGATAAGATTGAACGAATTAACAAAAAAAAAAAAAAAACGAAAATAAAAAAATAATATATTGATGATTTATCACTTTTATTAAATTCTTATAGCTTTTGCAAACCGACCCTCATCAAAAATGGATACTGGATACTTACCTATTCTAATTTTGATGATATTTGTCAGCTACATTTTTAGAATAAATCCAACAAGGCAATCCATTATTAGTGTCCTACAGATATTCGACCAGATTAGGGTTTATTATTGTTATTCATCCATCAGCCACACCGTCTTTCTGTCCATTTGTCCGTCCATAAAACCTAGATCATGAGATAACAAGGCAACTGCTTGGTTGCCTGCTCAGTGTGTAAACAAGCAGGGTTTTGTCCATTTTCCCCTCTGTTTTCTTGGTCGTCTATGAACCGGCCAGAACGTAGGTTGTCATGGCAACCTGAAGTTACAATTGCCCTACTTTGAGAGAATGATAGCCCACTGATAGATTGAATAGTACCCGAGCAGGTATTCCGAAAATGGATAAAATGATTGATTGTGTTGTCAATAATGACAGACAACTTGCACTAATATACTGTATGGTTTAATATTGCTTAATATGTGTTGTATTGACTGAGGCCCTGCACACTTCGCTTACTTGTTTCCCTCAGGTAAGTAACCAACTTGAACACCTCTGTGACATGTTTTCTCTACAGACTTCTGTGATTAAACGCCCGCGCCCACATGGTTCATATGGGTCCGCGCATGTTCACATTCGCACGTGTATCGAAGTGGGGAAGAAGAAAGCAGCATTAGAAGAGAGATGGGCTCCGCCTTTCATGCTGTGCCCAAGATAGAGTGGGCCTGTTACCGCCACTGCTCCTGCGGCCACTAGGCTATGAGAAACCTTTACCTTTTTCACTCCTCTGTGCACCTTATGTGCAAAAACGAACTTAAGACTCAGATCTGCCTGTAGTTACGGGCAGGGCAGTTCATTCAGACTAGACCCTTCACTTTCGATGACTACATGCGTTACTTTGAACGGGACTGCTTGCATGAATAAGCTCATCTCAGCTTTCGCTTTCCACATATGCTGCTTGGTGCTTTTTCTCAAACTCAACTTCAAACGAAAAAAAAAAAAAATCACATTCGCCCAAGCATAGCCTAAGTATATTTGATTATCCTCGGTAAGTCCTGGATCACCATAGATTCTATTTTCTTTTGTACCACCCTGCTAAAACGGGGCAATTTGGGAAAATTTGCACCAACACGAGCAAATTTTTCCTTTCAAAGTAGAAACATTGTGGATGTTTATTATTGTTATTATTACTATTATTATTCCATAGAATGAAACAGGAAGTCACGAAACTTGTCCCTACGTGTAAAAAATGCGGACACTACGGTTAATACCCATGCACCCTTTTCAGGCTGCGTACCTTTTTGTAACTTGCTAGCTCTGCTTATCCATCGGATTATTTCTAACAAACTTTCAGGTGGACAGTGTGGTTCTATATTCATTACGGCTCCCCTCGGGCAATAAAACTGCTAATCATTTTTTACCCTATATTTATTGCAAAGCTACCTCAAAGCTTGCCTCTTTTCATTGCATTTACAGCTACATTTAAAGAGACTCAAAGGACTTTTGTGATGAGAATTAACACATCTCACATCACGACATTTTTAGCTCACCTGGCCCGAAGGGCCATAGTGAGCTATTGTCATACCAATGCGTGCGTCGTGCGTCGTGCGTCGTGCGTTGTGCGTCGTGCGTCGTCACGGAATTTGTCCGTCAACACCTAAAAACAAATATTCAAACATCTTCTTCTGTAAAACTACTGGTCTCATGGTTCTCAAATTTCACATGGAGCATGACCTGACTCCAGGGTCTCAGAATTTTAAAATTGGGTCAGGTTGAAAATCCAAGATGGCCGCCATTACTAAAAATAGTAAAAACAACAAAATAAACTTCTTCTCCAGAACCACTGGGTATATTTGTCTGAATTTTGGCATGGAACATCAGTGAAACCTTGGTATTCAAAATTGTAAAAATGAAAAAAATCTGTAGCGGAGTTTTGTCACAGTGACCTACTTTCTGTTTACGTGTGTAATTTTGCTCAAATGCCAATGTCAAAAAATGACCTATTTAAACAACTTCAGAAAACTTCTTCTCTAAAACCACTGAGCCCATGGATCTCAAATTTCACATGGAGCATGACCAGACTGCAGGGTTTCAAAATTGTAAAATTGGGTCAGGTCAAGAATCCAAGATGGCTGCTGTTACTAAAAATAGCAAAAACAACAAAATCAACTTCTTCTCCAGAACCATTTGGTATATTTGGTTGAAAGTTTGCATGGAACATAAGTGGGACCTTGGTATTAAAAATTGTAAAAATAAAAAAAAATCTATAGCGGAATTAGGTCACAGTGACGTACTTAGCGTTTACAAGGCCGATTTTGCTCAAATGTCAATATCTAAAGAAAATGCGACCAATTCTGTCCAGATTTGGTCAGAATTGGTTCTTGAATGGAATTATTTCAATTTTGTGCCAGTTGACTATCCAAGATGGCCACCATGGGGGCCGTTACTAAAAATAGCACAAACATAAAAATGACAATTACTCAAGAACCCTTGAATGGAATTTGACCAATTTTGTGTCAGAATGTTCCTTGCATGAAGCCATTTCAATTAATTGCAATTTGGCATTCCAAGATGGCCGCCATCTGGTGTTACTAAAAATAGCACAAACATAAAAATGACAATTACTCAAGAACCCTTGAATGGAATTGGACCAATTTTGTGTCAGAATGTTCCTTGCATGAAGTCGTTTTGATTAATTGCAATTCGGCATTCCAAGATGGCCGCCATCTGCCGTTACTAAAAATAGCACAAAACATGAAAATGACAATATCTCAGTAACCGCTGAATGGATGTTGATGAAATTTGTGTCAAAATGATTCTTGCATTGAGATGTTTCAAAAATATCTAACTGTAGACCATTCATATTGGCCTCTGTTACTAAAAATAGAAAAATGTGAAAATTAGAAAATCTCAATGGAGTTGGATTAATTTTGTGTCAGAATGGTCCTTTCATTAAGATTTTTCGATTTTTTGCATTTTGGCATTCCAAGATGGCCGCCATTTGCCGTTACTAAAAATAGCACAAAACATGAAAATGACAATATCTCAGTAACCGCTAAATGGATTTTGACGAAATTTGTGTCAAAATGATTCTTGCATTGAGATGTTTAAAAAATATCTTACTGTGAGACCAGTCATATTGGCTCTGTTACTAAAAATAGAAAAATGTGAAAATCAGAAAATCTCAATGGAATTGGACCAAATTTGTGTCAAAATGGTCCTTGCATGAAGGCTTTTCGATTTTTTGCATTTTAGCAATCCAAGATGGCCGCCATCTGCCGTTACTAAAAATAGCACAAAACATGAAACTGGCAATATCTCAGTAACCCCTGAATGGATTTTGATGAAATTTGTGGCAAAATGATTCTTGCATTGAGGTGTTTCAAAAGTAAATATATAAAGACCAGGCAAGTTGGCCTCTGTTACTAAAAGTAGCAAAATGTGAAAATGAGAAATTCTCAGTGGAATAGGACCAATTTTATATCAGCATGGTCCCGTTGCACAATAGCCAGGTGAGCGATATCAGGCCCATTTGGGCCTCTTGTTTTAAAAAGCCAATGCCTGCCCGACATACTGTTACATGTAATGCTACCTTAGGTGTAATCACAGCCGCATTGCGTTCGTCAGTATGGACAGGAAGAAGAATCCTTGTTCATTCCAGCCACACAAGAGAATGACTCACCCAGAGAAAACGAGCTTCTTGCAGTCCTGTTGTGTGTTAGGGTGTATATGCGTTTCTGTTTTCGTACGCTTAAGGAAGTCTTTGTGATTGACAATGGGACGGAAAATGATATCAATTTTTTTTTCTAATAAAATATTTGTTACTTGAGTACCTTCCCATGAGTTTTCTTTTCAGATTACTCTCTGATCATAGCAAAGTTTTGTGTTACATGAAGGTTGTGGAAATACTGTGACCGACTTGTCCTAGTTGCCCCATTTTACTAAGGACAAGTGAAAAATTTACTTGTCCATAGACAAGTATATCATGCAGTTATATATTACAGATGCCATGTATTCTATATAAATATACATAAATCTCTTTTAAGTCGACTGTATACAACTGCCATATTTTAAGTGGAGCTTACTTTTGGAAACAGAGGGTGGCTTCCCTGTTTCTGAAACCCTTTCTCAATAGACGCTACTCTTCACTTCAAGAATTTGCTCCCAGAGGTATCAAATTCTTTCCTTTAAGAGTAGGTCTATGAAAGAGGAAACGAAAAGCTGGTAATTTTGTCGAAATGATGTCACAAAATACTCCCCTTATTTATTCCCCCGAATAACACAGAGATGTAGCTTCTGTTATTTCATTGGTACAAGTTAAGTTTTATTTAGACAAGTAAAGCCTGACCATTTACTTGTCCCAGGATAAGTACAATCAGTGCAATTTTTAATTTTTCCACAGCCCTGGTTATATGTGATTGATGTATTTCAGGAGGTACATTTTTTTTTCATGAACTTCGGATAATAATTTCTTAAAGTGGTATTGGGGGGGGGGGGGGGGGTAGGGGGGGGAGAGAGCAGGAGGGAGCGGGTTGCAAACAGTAAACAACCAATTTTTCTTTTTTTTCGGGGGGGGGGGGGCATGAAGTGGCACTATGCATTTCAAAATTATTGGGGGGAAGGGGTAGCCCCCGGCAAACCGTAGACAACCATTGTTTAAAGGGAAGGGGGCAGGGCATGAGGGTTGGGGTGCCATGCATTTACTGATTTACTGGAGGGCCTCTCCCCACACACACCTTTTTTCTACGTCTATGTATTTATGTCTTCAGTAATAAGCTGTCCCTTTTCCAGGTAGGTCTTCTTGACATGGTCCTATAGTATTGTTTTGGTGTTAAGTGTGAAGACATTACTTCAACTGCATGGGCCTTGCGAATTTGTGGAAGGGGCGGTAGACTAGTGGGCTTCATCATGAAAAAAAAAAAAGATAAAGCCCCAAGTAGGGGGCGATCTCTCAACTTAAAAGAAACTTGCTTTATAGAACAGTCGGTGTAACCACTCAGCCAACCCGTGATTCTATTTATAGACCATTATTTTAAAGTATATAAACTTTAACACCAACAGTACTACAGATTATCGATTTCTCCTCTGCATGTATTTTGTTTTAAAAAGCAAAATGATAAATAACGCTCATCAATCAAAATTTCCCACACATGTGACAAAACAATCTGATTTAAAACAGTCTGAAGAGGTTACATGTGTACACAACGTGCCGCTTTGATGTAAACAAATGCACCGCCGGTGCCGTAGCTGCCAACTTCAGCGATATTTTTTTCGGAAAAGTTAATTTTTGAAACCCAGCGCAGCCAAGACCCAGGTAGATATTTTGATAGTATGTTTGTTTTATTAAAAGACGCCTTTTGTCAAAATTTTAAGTTGGGTCTCACCTGCGCTGATACTTTTCGCTGATGTTAAAGTTCGCAAACTGGTCACTTTTTGCTGTTTTTGCCATTTCTAGGATAGATTGAGGCAAAAAATGACGCATTTCTAGGAAGATAGTCAAAAATACATGAACAGATCTTCAAAATATAAGGATTGGCCTGTTTAAAACTGTCTTTATTTTTTCAATTACTCCGTTTTGAAATTTCGCGAAAAAATTGGGCCGTTATCGCACCTTAACGCAACTCGTCCTTTAAGCTACTGTCAATATTTGATCAATCTTGGTAGTACTGGAGTACCCAGTGCAACATACGAAGTTTCAATGCTATCTTTTAATTGGTTTTGGAGAAAAAGAGTTTTAAAAGTATTTACCATATATGGGCCATGTTGGTCATTTGACCTGACCTAGGCTATATGGTTAAAGTTTCATTCTCTCAGTCCCTGGAGGCGCTATATGAAACTTGATTACTATTGGGGCAGTGGTTTTTGAAACTGTCGAAATATGCGAGACTTTGGTTAAAGAATGACCGTGACCTCTTGTACTCAGAAATTGGTTATAATCATGTCAGTGGTTTTAGAGGAGAAGTCGTTTGAAATCATCGACGGAAAAAGGGACGGCGGACGATGACGGCCAATCCATTTCTTTTCGGTCAGTCTTTTATAGTAATATGTGCGATATTGTTTCAGCCTAGTTCACGTGTTTCTGTATTCAGTATCATGAGATATGAGTGAGTTTCTTATCGCACGATTTTGCTAGTCTTTTAAAATGATTGTTTTGAGTGTTTTAGTCAGTCGACCGCTTCGCTACGTAGAGACAGGTCTGTGTATTTTCTTTTGTTTCTGAAATTTCTGACCGATTTTGCAACTAATGATCGGATATGGCATGGTAGCATTTCTTTGAATGATATTGATTTCAAAGAGAGAAGATAGGCCTAGTTTTGGTCCAAAATTTTTACCCGCTTTCTCTTGTGCCACATGGCCCTATTTTCTCTTATTCCGCAAATGGTTTAAAATCTAAGTCTTTGAAGTCAACCTTTGCTGTTAGTATAGAAAAAGCAGATTTTCAAAGCGTATATATATATATAAAAAAAAGAGTGTTTATGTGTATCGGTATACAATTTCAGTTGAAATTACGCTTTAAATGTGCGATATTTGAATGATGAAATGAGACTGAAAATAGTTGAATGAGACAACACTCTAGAACGGGAGCACTTGTTTGGCATTCATTCATTCATTCATTCGCAGTGGAAGAGCGTTCGTTTAGTACGGACATTTTTGCACTGCGGGATTAGCTTATTGACAGAAACTTGTGTGAACGGTCTTGCTGGTCTTCAGCATGGATAAACCTACCTCTCCCTCCCAAAAATATAAAAAATATAATTAAAGGGAGTAGGGTTGGGTAGCCCGCTCGCAGCGTTTCAGTCTCAATTAACCATTTCAGCTACTTGCAGACCCGTCATTTTTGTGAGATTTTGAATACGTCAGTGACTTTCGATGTCAGGTATCCTTGTACAGAAATTATGAGTTTGTTTAAAGTGTTACTTATGTAACGTAGGTTTTGTGTATGATATGTAATAAACGGATCCGTAGCGAACAGCGGCATTCCTATCTACAATTCGTTGTTTCTTTATTTCTTAATCAGCATTTTGCTTTAAGACACGTTAGAAAAGACAATATTTATTTTCGGACAAACGAAGTGCGGGAGAAAACAAACGCAGCCTACCTACGAGTATACTATGAGCTTCTTAGGAGCATTCGGCTCAGTTGAGCTTAAATATATCTCACTAATTAATTGGTTTAAATGGCAATAAACGCCAATCTCAAGAAAAGAACATCGTTCAATACTACTCTAATAATATGAGCTCGAAATTTAATCCTAATTGGTTGAAAAAATGCCACAACTGACGAATAACTGTGTATAGAATACGACATTATAAGTCTGAATTCACTTAAAGATCTCCTACTCTTGAGAAAACAAGGTGATGAATTTCGATTCAGTCCAATAAAAGATAAAGCGGGAAGTGCAGATGACAATCTAAGTCTACAAACGGCTACAATGTGTGGGCACACACACGTTTGCAAGTATTAACAAGAGTCATTTCTATAGTCAAACTTCTCTTAAATCAGAGATAAAAGTCAACGCTACACATGGATTTATCTAGATACTCCACACTCTGTGTCTTTATTACATTCAAATGGAAATGCCCGAATGGTGATGAATCTTCGTTAACAGCGGCTGTAGCTGCGACCTAAGGAGCTGGACGAGCAGTGTCACATACGCACACAAAGTTTCCAGCAATTATTTCTTCTAATGTGAAAAGATGCAAGAAGATGGAGTAACACAATGAAAATAAAAAGCACAGCTCGATTTAAAGCAAGGGAGAGAAATCATGTAATATCTTAAGTATTTAACTACATCTTATTTAGGCTCTTGCATATATGTAACTCGAATGTCAACAACAGTAGCCGGCATAACGCATAATAATGAATACTTGTTGTCTACACTTTAAGTTATATCATGCGAATGCAATTTTGCCGATTTTAGTCATGCTGGGCGTTGTTTCAGCGTTGTGTGCGTTTATAATGAAGTCCTATTATAAACGTTAGTCTGCTTCATTATTGATATTCCAGGACAAATAGCTCTGCCATTCTCAGTCATGCTTCCCTTTTTGATGGGTGCTCCTGGAGAAGCAAATTCCTTCTTCGGGAGTCGACCCCAGTATGGAGGGGCTACGTCGATCAGGTTGGCAAATGAGAAGTCGCTGAACTTTTTCCCTTTGTAAAATGGTGAAAAAATCATTATGGTTTGTGTCTATAGTCTATGAAAATTTTAAGAGTAACTACACTTCAAGAACTGACTGAATCAGATCCCAAACCCTATCCCCAACATCAAAGGGAAAGATTGGCAAAGACATCCCAAACAAACAATAAATTACAAGTGATAAGAAGATATGAAGACTGTTTCTGTTGTCAGGCACTAGATCTGCAGGCTCAAATTTCAGAGGAAGCAACTCTGTCATTTTCAAGTGTGCTTCCTATTGTTTCCACACCCACACCCTGTGGGTAATGGAATTGTGGGACACTCTACTTGTTGTCAGATAAAGCCCTCCGGGCCCTTGCTTCCCTTTTTGATGGGTATCGGTTCTTGAGGAAGGGATGTAGCAAATTCCTTATTTTTTTATATTTTCTTTTTAACTTTATTTATTTTACATCGATTGCATAGAAATATCACACGAACTTATTTAAATACGCTCGATAGCACGGATGTTGGCGTGTTTGTGGTCCTATAAATTCCTTATTCAGGAGTGGACCCCAGTTTGGAGGTCCTACCGCCGTCCTGGTTGGCAAATGGGAAGTCGCAGAAGTTGTTCCCCTTTGTAAAATGGTGAAAAAAAATCAGCATTAGGTTATGTATTCACGGTCGTTGATGTCTCGATTATTCTGCATCCTGAAATCGAACATTTCAGGGTGTCAAGAACAGGTTCTAAGGGATGATCTATATAGTTATCTTATTTCAAGATCTGACTAAGGGCACCAAGAAAACCCCAAAACAACTGTCCAGTATTAGAATTTATATATATATATATTTATATGCACCTTAAATCTATTCGAGCAAAATATATATAGAAAGGACACAAATATATACATATATATTATTCTCAATAGATTCTATATCACTAAGTCCCTGTCTCTAGGATACTACTATTATTGCAAGATAGATGTCCATAATAGATTACTGCAAATACTGTAGTTAACAAGATATCTACTTTTATGAACCTATTTAGCACCACACAGTCATTACATGTGTTATATAATAAAGTCACTAAGATACCACTAAGTGTCCACTAAGTTTCCACAGAGTTCCACTAAGATACATATGATAAACTAGGTCCATGAAGCGTCCACTGAAGCTCGCCAAAGTTATCGTGTTAACTCACTTCTGCATAATGAGAATGTCATTTTCAGAATGTCGAACCACTTCTTAAGTCAAATAACCCTACTTGAATCACTTGACAAATAGTTATAGCTATAAATATAATCAGAAATCATCTGTCTTATCTCACTCAGGGAATTGTCTATAAATACACCAAACAGAGTAGGCTATTCATATCCATGCCTCAACTCTAGGGCTGTATCATACAAGGAACTATTTATGAGTATACTATGTATGGCAGGCTATCTATGGTTATAGCTCAACTTGTCCACCATACTTGAACTGTATTTTTTTTACAGTCATGAAAATCTTCAAGCATCAATTCTGTTCTAGAAGTGTATACTAAATATCCATATTGCAATGGCTCCCTTTGGTGCAGCACTGTAGATGAATGACAAAGTCCATATTCATGGCTTTAGATTACATAGCAATATGCCCATCAATCACTAGTTTAATGCATCCACTGCCTGCTGATCCTGGTTCGTATCTCCCTATGCAGAGGCCACCTAGAAGTGAGAAACCCTGAATTACTTACAGATAAGTAATTCAAGTATTCTTATTTCACTCTAATTACAAGAACTGCAAATTTCAAAATGCACAAATTCTCACTATGTAAAATTCACAAAGATCAGCAGATAATGAGTGCAATTTAAAATATCTACTTACAGCTCTGATATTCCCAATGTCTACAATTTCCACATATATCCTAACTTTTGTAAAATAATTTTAAAACATTTCACAGTTGTCCACTGAACCACTTTAACACAAACTGACAGTGAACACTATAGCAAATACCCAGAAAAACTACTCAGGGTAATTATCTCAGGTAACAATGGTGAACAGTGACCAACTAATATGGCTTAAAAGATTCAACTGTACAGCAAAGGTGACTTCTTAATTTCATACAAGATCCTCACTTAAGAAGTTTCAGATCAAATACTTTGGCACGATAACAATCGTGACAATACCTCCCTTTTCAAGAAGAAAAATATTAGAATAATATTTTCTTTCAGATGACTGTGGCCTCTATATGTCTTACACTACTCTGCTTAAAAAATCAGCTCCAAGGTTTTCATTTCCTTTTATACCTTCAAGTCTCATTTTGTATGGCTGCAAAGCCAAAGCCCACCTCATGAGTCTTGCATTTGCTACTTTTGCAGTATGCAGATAGACCAGGGGTTGATGATCTGTTTCCAGAACAAACTCCTTACCATACAGGTAGCCATTGAATTTTTGAACTGCCCACACTATAGCATAACATTCTTTTTCAATTACTGAATATCGTGTCTCTCGTTCAAGAAGTTTCTTGCTGGCGTAATAGACAGGAAATTTAAACTCACCATGTTCTTGCAGTAACACCGCTCCTATCCCTACATCTGAGGCATCAGTTCGGAGTATAAATTCTTTATCAAAATCTGGTAAGCACAGAATTGGTGAATTACTAATCTTCTGAATGAGGGTAGTAAAAGCTATTTCTTGCTCTTGATTCCATCTTACTTTGTTAGGTTGCCCTTTCTTTGTGAGATCTGATAAAGGAGCTGATACAGCACTGAAATTTGGGATAAACTTGCGATAATACCCAATTAGACCTAAAAATGATCTTACCTGTTTTTTAGTAGATGGCCTATGACAATTTTGAATGCTTATGACCTTATCAGGGTTAGGTTTTATTCTACCCTGACCAATGATATGCCCAAGAAATGAGACACTTTCAACTGCAACTACACATTTTGTAGGTCTAGCTGTCAATCTTGCCTCACGAAGTCTTCTAAGAAGTGAGCGAAGAGCCTCTAAATGCGCTAACCAGGTCTCAGTATGAACTATAATATCGTCGACAAAATTGTCTGTGTCTTCTAGCCCTTTCAACAAAATTCTCATCATCCTACAAAAAGTTGCACCTGAATTGACTAATCCAAATGGCATCTTATTGAACACAAATAAACCTTCAGAAGTTACAAAGGCAGTGAAACGTTTACTTGTTTCATTCATCTTAATTTGCCAGTACCCCTTGGATAAGTCAATTTTGGTGAAAAACTTACTTTTGGCCATTTTCACAAATAGTTCTTCAGGGTTACCAATAGGTTCTGCATCAAATACAGTGACACTATTTAGCTTCCTGAAATCACAACAAAACCTGTATGTTCCATCTTGTTTTCTGACTAGAACTATTGGAGAAGCATATGGTGAATTAGATGGTTCTATTATGTTCATTTGTAGCATATTATCAATTTCTTGTTTTATATCTTTCTTTAAAGAGAATGGAACTGGGTATGGTTTTGATCTGATTGGTTTTTCTGTTGTAACAACAATTTCATGTTCAACAATGGCAGTTGTGCCTGGCACATCAGTAAAAACATCAGGATACTCATCTAGTAGAAGACGAACTTCTTGTAACTGTTCACTGTTTAGTTCAGTATTCATCTTGACATCTTGAACTGATTCTTTGGCCAGTAAAACAGGGAAATGCATACTAACCTCTTTTGAGTTTGTACTGATTGGTTCCATTTCTGATCCATCAGCAACATCTTCAGTTTCTATCACAGAAATACATGATATAACTTGGGTATCTACTAATTCTTTTTCATTAACATTTACTTTTCTGCGGTAATACTTCTTAAGCATATTTCCATGGTAGGTTTTAGTCTTTCCCCTGATTTTGATCTTATAGTCATATGGGTTTACCTTCTCTGTAATCCTGAATGGTCCTTGCCACTGCATGAGTAATTTATTATGATCTGTTGGTAGTAACAAAAGTACCTCATCTCCTTCATGGAATTGCCTATCTTTTGATTTGGTATCTGCATAGTATTTGTACTTTTTACTACTTTTGTTGAGTTCATTCTGAACAATCTCCATTGTTTCTTCAAGCCTTTCTCTTAAATCAACAATATATTGATATGTGGTTTTTATCTCATCATCTTCGATCTCTTCAGTCCACAACTCTTTTAATATAGAAAGCGGTCCTCTTACCTGTCTGCCATATAAAAGCTGAAATGGAGAGAAACCTGTACTTTCTTGGGTTGAGTCTCGGTATGCAAATAATAAAGCTGGAATATACCGATCCCACTGCCTAGGTTGTTCTTCACTAAGTTTTCTTAGCATACTCTTTAGCGTGCCATTAAACCTTTCCACTAATCCGTTACAGGCAGGATGGTATGGCGTTGTTGTAAGCTGTTTAATTGAGAGTAATCTCCCAACCTCTTTCATTAAGTCAGAGGTAAACTGCTTACCTTGATCTGTCAGGACTTCACGTGGGATACCTACCCTACTGTAAATTTCTACCAGCGATTCTGCTACTGTTTCAGAATCAATTTTCTTTAATGCCTTCGCTTCAGGGTAGCGAGTAGCATAGTCAACAACTGTCAGTATAAATCTATTTCCATCATTTGTTGGAGGGTTTATTGGGCCAACTATGTCTATTGCTATACGAGAAAAGGGGGTATCTATTAGTGGCATTTTTCCCAGTGGTAATTTACTAACTCTACCTTTTGCAACCGTTTTCTGGCATACATCACAAGTCTTACAATACAACCTCACATCTTTTCTAATAGAAGGCCAGAAAAATTCAGAAAGAATCTTATCAGTCGTCTTCCTTATACCCAGATGCCCGGACATTATTCCATCATGGGCTATCTGTAAGACATCTTTTCTAAGTTCGGATGGTATTATAAGCTGTTTAAATACCTTGCTACTTGTTCCTGAAGATTTAAACCGCCTGTAATATAGTCCATTTCTTTGTATGTACTCAACAGTGGAACCAGACTTATCTACTCTTACCTCTCCATTGTTTGATTTATCTCTTATATAAGAAAGTGATTCATCCTTTGATTGCAGGTTTACCAAATCACTTACAGTGTATTTGCTTACTGGTGCAGAAACTACAAGAGTATTTTTCTTGTTCTGTTGTATTCTTTGAGCTCTAGTCTCAACTGCATTAACTTCTGTTCCGTGTATCTTTTGTATACTAACCTGATCTCTCCAGTTCATGTCTGGATTTTCTGCTGATCTAACTCCTTCAATGTTACCCAGTACAAGTTTATATACAGGTTCAGGCATACAAAGAGCTTCCACCTTTCCAACAAAGTATGGAGTGTCTACTTCTATTATTGCCACAGGAAATTTTCTTTTTGTACCATCAGCAAGTACACAGCTTAGAAATGTACCTGTCAGCTGTTCTTTCTGAACCAGACTCTCTTTTACAATAGCGGAATTACATCCACTGTCACGTAATACAGATACCTTTATATCACCTATAAAGCCATCTCTCACAGGCATTGTTTTTGAAAGCTTACTGAAATCTGCATTTTCATCTTTACATGATGTTACAGGAAGATTTGTTTCAAACATTAACTTTGTTTCTGACTGAAATGATGAGTAAGCTGTTGAAAGAGAGTTACCTGTATTTGTTGACATTATACATGTAGCAACTTGCTTATCCTCTGGGTTGTTATCATCAGTTTTCAGAAGGTCAGTATCAATCTCACTTTTGAGCTCATTATCTTCTTGCCCTACTTCAGCCATTGCAGCTTTGGCTTTCTGATTTGTATTAAAAGGTGTTTTAAAAGGGCAACTTTTGATAAAATGGTCTTTCTTACCACAAGCATAACAATACCTTTCTTTAAATTCTCTAGTTTGACCTACTTCTTCTGATCTAGGAGTCTTGTTGGCATCTCTTTTCACTGAGTCAGTTTTTTTTTTCAAACCTGTTCTGATATATTGACTGATACGGGTTTTCACTTACCGTATGGGCTTCCATATACTGTTCAGCTAACTCTGTCATCTCATCTACGGACTTAATCTTTCTTTCTTTTAAGAACAATACTAGATTTTTATTGGAAACTGATAAAAACTGTTCTCTTAGAAAAAGATCCCTCAACCCTTCAAATGTTTCAGGGACTTTACCTAATTCCATCCATCTGGATAAATAATTCTTTAATCTAATGACAAACTGGCTAGCTGTTTCTCCAGTTTCCTGTTTACTGCTACGAAACTTTTGCCTGAAACCCTCTTCAGTAAGTTGGTACCTTTTTAATAAGGCATCACGCAACTTTTCATAATTTATAGCATCAGCAGGGGATAGACGTGAATAGACATCTAAAGCCTTTCCCTGAAGTAAAGCAGATAAATTTGTTGCCCATTTATCAGCTGGCCAGTTTGCATTTGCAGCAAATCTTTCAAAACGTTTAAGGTATGAATCCATGTTATCTTTCCCATCACAAAAAGCAGGTAATTTGGGGAGTTTAGCCTTCAAAGCATTACTATCTGAGGATTCATCTTTTTTAGATTCTGCTTTTATTTTAGCTAACTCTATTTCTTTTTCTGCTAACTGGATTTTTAAAACAGACTGTTCTTTCTGCTGCTCTATTTCAATCTGCTTTTGTTTAAATTCTCGTTCTTTCATTCTTTCATCCCTTTCACATTTCTGTCTCTCTCTTTCATCTTCTCTAGCTAGAGAATCTCTCTTTTCAACAAATGCCAATAAATCTTTACCACTTAGACCCATTTCTCTTCCAACTTCTAAAAATTTGCTTATATCTTCCATCATGAAAACTGGACAACTGAAGTTTTGATTATTTCCCTTATATACCCTCAATCAGATCATGCCGAGATCGCCATTGTCAAGAACAGGTTCTAAGGGATGATCTATATAGTTATCTTATTTCAAGATCTGACTAAGGGCACCAAGAAAACCCCAAAACAACTGTCCAGTATTAGAATTTATATATATATATATTTATATGCACCTTAAATCTATTCGAGCAAAATATATATAGAAAGGACACAAATATATACATATATATTATTCTCAATAGATTCTATATCACTAAGTCCCTGTCTCTAGGATACTACTATTATTGCAAGATAGATGTCCATAATAGATTACTGCAAATACTGTAGTTAACAAGATATCTACTTTTATGAACCTATTTAGCACCACACAGTCATTACATGTGTTATATAATAAAGTCACTAAGATACCACTAAGTGTCCACTAAGTTTCCACAGAGTTCCACTAAGATACATATGATAAACTAGGTCCATGAAGCGTCCACTGAAGCTCGCCAAAGTTATCGTGTTAACTCACTTCTGCATAATGAGAATGTCATTTTCAGAATGTCAAACCACTTCTTAAGTCAAATAACCCTACTTGAATCACTTGACAAATAGTTATAGCTATAAATATAATCAGAAATCATCTGTCTTATCTCACTCAGGGAATTGTCTATAAATACACCAAACAGAGTAGGCTATTCATATCCATGCCTCAACTCTAGGGCTGTATCATACAAGGAACTATTTATGAGTATACTATGTATGGCAGGCTATCTATGGTTATAGCTCAACTTGTCCACCATACTTGAACTGTATTTTTTTTACAGTCATGAAAATCTTCAAGCATCAATTCTGTTCTAGAAGTGTATACTAAATATCCATATTGCAATGGCTCCCTTTGGTGCAGCACTGTAGATGAATGACAAAGTCCATATTCATGGCTTTAGATTACATAGCAATATGCCCATCAATCACTAGTTTAATGCATCCACTGCCTGCTGATCCTGGTTCGTATCTCCCTATGCAGAGGCCACCTAGAAGTGAGAAACCCTGAATTACTTACAGATAAGTAATTCAAGTATTCTTATTTCACTCTAATTACAAGAACTGCAAATTTCAAAATGCACAAATTCTCACTATGTAAAATTCACAAAGATCAGCAGATAATGAGTGCAATTTAAAATATCTACTTACAGCTCTGATATTCCCAATGTCTACAATTTCCACATATATCCTAACTTTTGTAAAATAATTTTAAAACATTTCACAGTTGTCCACTGAACCACTTTAACACAAACTGACAGTGAACACTATAGCAAATACCCAGAAAAACTACTCAGGGTAATTATCTCAGGTAACAATGGTGAACAGTGACCAACTAATATGGCTTAAAAGATTCAACTGTACAGCAAAGGTGACTTCTTAATTTCATACAAGATCCTCACTTAAGAAGTTTCAGATCAAATACTTTGGCACGATAACAATCGTGACACAGGGGAAGCAACTCTGTTATCCCAATCTCGGAGATTACCATGATTATATGTTTCTGTATGTATTATTTGTTTGTTTCATGGTTGTATTTCTTGTCATGTCTGTATATTTGTCTTGGTTTAGCTCTCCAGTCCTGGAGAAAATAAAGACATCAATCAATCAGTCAATTTAAATGTGAAAAGATGCAAGAAGATGGAGTATCACAATGCAATAAAAAGCACAGCTCGATTTACAGCAAGGGAGAGAAATCATGTTATATCTTAAGTATTTAACTACATCTTATTTAGGCTCTTGCACATATGCAACTCGAATGTCAACAACAGTCGTTTCGACAGGACCCTGCATAACGCAGGAATATGCCCCTTGCTTTTCATAGCTACGGGTCTGGCCCCGTACCTGTTGGAAACATGATATCGCAGTTTTCATTCATGTAGGGACACCTCCGGCTTATTCCGATCAGAAACGCTTAAATGCGTGCGCAAAAAAAAAAGAAAAAAAGTTTAGCCTCTTGTGTCACAAAATCGACAAAACGAGGAGGTGTGCTTCTGTGTCAAATTTGAGAGGTTAATAGAAACTTTTTTTTCAACAATGTCAAGTATGATGAGTAAATAATTCATCATATAACTGCTACCTATTGAACATCAAGTGTGCTAAAATTGAGAATAACTTTTTCACTGCAAAAGCTTCCCCCATTTGGTCTGCAAATTTGACATTGTTTTTGCGTACAAAATGATTGGAATTTTTAAGTCTTGTTAACTAACGATGTCGTTAGTTTTGAACAACAGGGCCCAAACTGGTATAATGCCAGTGCTTGTATATTATTTTAGGGGATGTCATTGGTTTAATTTTCGCCATTCTTTTGTCAAGAAACGTATCTATTGGATTCAAAGGAAGGTACCAAACGATTGAAACGAATTGAAATGCGCCAGATATGCAAATCAATCAAACGATTCACAAAAGTTCACAAAGTTCGATCCCCATACACTGGGTCAATATTGAATAAATTATTGTCCAAATGAAAATATAAGTGTGTGTAGAATCGTATTTCCATACGAATGCGCAGGTAATGACCGAAAGAACATTAGAATTTCCATACTCGTCATGGGTAGTCCCTCATAAACAAATTGGTTAAGTCAATATTCTGATAGAAAGCTTATCAGACACTTCATCATTGAATATCTTCATTCATACAGTTCATTTGATTTATTATATAAGAATATTAGTTTATCGATATTTTTATAGAATACTTTGATTGAAAGTCTGCTTTCAGATTCAATGTAGGTCAAAAATCAAATAAACATATCAATGCAAATTATAAACACATCAGACAAACATATTTATGAATGGTTAAAATGCAAAAGAAGCATAGTTTTGGTATTTAGTTCGTAGAATTTACTTTGGTGTATTCAGAATTCTGGTGAGCTGATTAAAAAACTGAAGCCGAGAGAGTTACGCACGAGAGGTTTTTGTAAAACTACATGATTTTGCCACATAATTTAATCAACGAATAAGATTCTTATTTCTAAAGGATATTCGCATTTTCTTGTTTGTAACGAAAGACACGCTTTCTCAAATTCTGAAGACAAAGAAAGCAACAACACCAGCGGCAACAACAACAACAAAAAATGTATATAAACTTTGATCGAGTCAAAAATTGTGCGAAGCATTAACAAATCTTTTAGATAATATTGAAACTAGCTCGGCGCTAATTTATACAGACAATTGTTTGTGTTCCGATGGGTACTACTTGTGCTCCTCTTGTAGCTTTTTTTTAATCTCTTTTGCTATGAAACAAATTCCATGATATCTCTTATCAATGATAAACAAGCTGAAATTAGTGAGACATTTAACTCAACGTCTAGATATCCAGATGATCTTTTAAATTCTCCTTTTAGAGGGAACAAAGCACACACAAATACTCAAAAGTTAAAGAAAGACATGCACGACAAACCGAATGAACAGCTCTTTCCAAAACGTTAGGTCATTCAGCTATCCTTATTGAAAACAGCAGTTTTACCTCTTTTCTACTTTACAAAACAAAACACAAGGCAGAATGGGCAGCTATTCGGTTGACTAGAAACAATAGACAAGCGGACATAACAACATGAAAGATTGGGGAACCAAAACGGACTACCGCCTTGGAACGTTCAGTAATAGTAAACTGGGGGGGGGGGGAGGTAACTTGTTTCACTAGACACAAATCATTATACCATTGCCCTAAGTGTCTGATGATCCAAAGCAGAACCAAAGGCGAGGATTGGTTAACCACAAAACTAGTTAAACCCCGCTCCCCCCCCCCGCACACACACCCTCAACCAGTAATTTCATTGCTCCCAGTACCAAGGCGGCACTTCTGTATTGGTCTTTCTTGGTTGTTTTATGTGCTATGTCTTGCTACATCTGTTATTGATATATTGTTTGTGACGTTTGAGCTTCCCGTTAATTTTTTAACTGGCCGGTAATCCTGTTATGGTTCCTTGCTTTTGCTGGTTTATATGTCCTGTCTGTGGTCGTCTAGCAATCTGGTCACCTGAAAAGCTGCTCACTTGCTTTCTGTTTTGTTTTGTAATTAAAAAATCGGAAGTATTTTAAGAAGTTTCACGTGTAAAGTTGAACTTGTTCTTGTTGTCTATACTGATGCTGTCAATTGTGTGAGAGGCGATCTTTCGGTTGGATCAAATTACACCAGAAGTTTGGATCCAGTAAGGTAAAATATAGGGAATAATCAGGAGTCAATATAATCAAATCTCACATCCCGCCCTCAAAACCGAAAGGGAAAGATGTATATAGTTTTTTTTTGTTCCGGTTGTCTTTTGTTCCGTATTTCAATGGCTTTTTTTGACATCCCAATGATCTCCAAGTGTAGCAATACACTGTTTCTGTCGAATCTTCATCTTTGATTCATCATAGGTCTTATCCGTGATTTGTCTGTTTACTGATGGGTTAGGAAACCTTCAAATGGATCAAACAGCCCACTAAATCTTTCGAACCACTGCAGAAACAAAGGGAGAGGGTTTGGGTCCAGTGAAAATAGTTTAAGCCTCCTAGTAATTTATTACTGACCTTTCCAAGGCGGTACGTCTGTTGTGCTTCTTCGCTTGTGTTCAAATGTCTATTTGCTGTGGTGTGCTTGCAATGTGACCACCTGAATAGCTGCCCACTGTGCTTCCTGATATGTTTTGTTACAAAAAAAGTAAAAATAGATGTTTTATGTTTTAGCATTATTTGTCCCTTTTGTCCAAATTGAAGCTTTCGATGGTTTGTTCTGTAGATGGTAATTGTTTTGGTTGGTCAAACCATTACGGGAGCTGAGGGTGAGGGTTTGGATCCAGTAAAACATAGTTAAAGCACCCCGCCCCTCTCCCACCAGATATCTATTTCTGACCGTTCCAAGTCGACTCTTCTGTTATGGTTTTCTTATATTACACGTTGTTATGTCCGTTTGTCTATGACCATCTAGCATTACGGTCACCTGTACAGCTGCCAATTTGGCTTACAGTTTTTGCTTTGTAATTAAAATAGAAATAGATAAATCAGATGTTACTGTTGGTATCCATTAGGGTAGCTAAATGAACACGTGATTAGGAAAGAGCTAGTCATTCGGTTACCGTGCGTGTCTTTCCTGAACGTGTGTCATTTTATGTATATATTTCTGTTCCATTTGGTTTTGACGGCGGAATTTTGGCTTTGATTGTATTTATTCCTGACAATTGCCTATTTTATTGCTTTTCTTATGCAGAGATATAACTGAAGTGAAAGTGGTCAAAGTAACCAAATCATAAGTCCCAACTCGTATGTCATTTAAACATTCACTAATCCGGAATATTTTGGATAACAGAAATGGACATCAAACAGAGGTGGAATCAGGTGCTCCCAAATAGTAAGCATTACTTGCCTATTATTATACACCCTCCATATCTATGTTTCGGTGAGACAAGTCAGTAAAAATGAAAGTACAGAATTTGAAAGCCTTATAAGGTTTCGACTGAGGCCATCACATCGGAAATAAGTTCAGAAACGGCCACATTATAGGGATCAAGGAGGGCATGGTGTTTCTCATAAAACATTTTAACTGTTGACACAAACTTCACTTTACGATAACCCAGTGAAACTGTGTCACTAAAATTGGAACTTCAGGTGGGAGCTTGATGACTTTCATTCTTTCCTGTTTTAATGACCGTATATTTTGACAGATTCAATAATAATGAAAAACTTTTAGTGGCTTTGCTTTCACTTGAAGCAGTAGTTAAACTTAGTTTTGTAAGAATGCTATAAGAACGTACATCAATTATTAAGATAAACTGTCATTAGTTTGGTGTTTTGCCCAGTTGCGTATTGTTCAATTTAGAAGTCTTTTCTTGTTTTGTAGTTTACATTCTTTGGTAGATAATTAAAATAATTAAAATAAAAATCTCTGTCAAATGTGCTTTATAACTGCCAGACACGATATTTATCTACCTATCGCTTTCAAAAACTTTGTAAATTTTCATTGTCGTCAACCTTCTTGAATACAGATGTTGTGTTATTGTTTAACGTCCACGGTAAACAACCATGGTCATTTCGGGACGGTCAGTTAACCTAACCACACTATTCTTGGGCAGGCTTAGACCTCCTTAGCGGTTAACCAGTGCTAAGTGCACTTACTTTCACCAGTAATTGACAGCTTCCCTTCTTTATTCTTGAATACAGCCTAAATACGAATTTTGCAGTCGCTGTGTCTACTCACTATGAAGTTTCTTTTACAATAGGTACGGTTTTGGTGTCCACAATGCTTTGATAGACAGGAAGCAACAGCAAAGCACTGAAATGGGAAATAATGAAAATTGTCCCCTCGTAGCCAGAAAGCAGCCCTGACAGTGACACGCTTTGATACAAACACGAGGTATGTATATATTTTGTGAGTCTGGTCTAAACCGTTTCATACACAGCTATAATATTTTGTATGCTAAAAGCCACTTTAGATAAAAGCAGGATATGTCCATAAAATAGTTTTTTAAATAGATTAAGAGATAGAAACTATTTAAAAGTATTTAAGTTAGAGATAAAAGCTATTTCCAATCATACGTTACCTGATCATGTTGATTATCTCGTTGAGAAAGCGAGAGCTGATTGCTTTTCATCTTGGTATTTCGTTCAGATATACAGTGTATGTCTTCCTTTGTCTTCTGGGGGCGGTGGTCGGGCGATGGTGCTGGTTATAACTTCCAGTGCCGGGGCGTCCTACTTATTTGGATGAAGTAGGACAAGGGCCTACTGTGCTTGCAGTAGGTGCGGGAGGGAATTGTTTGGAATTTTTCTCTCGTATATCATTTCTCTCTTCTTTCTCCCTCTCTTTTGGAGACGACCCGATATAGACTGAAATACTGTCTCAAAGGGCCGTCAAACCCAAAACAACCAACCAACCAACTTATTCTTTTTGCTTTCACTGTGTCCTGTAGGATCGTCTTTGCTAAACCAGAAGACATTGAGACGTGACCAAACCACCTCAGTTTATTTTTCTTGACCAAGGTCAGGAGATCATCATATTCTCCAATGGCTACTTGGATCTTTCTGCAAACCTCCTCATTGGTTATATGGTCCTTGTACGAAATGTTCAGTAACCTTGGGTAGCATCTCATCTCAAAGGCCTGCGTCTTTTCCTCTAACTTTGCTGACAAGGTCCACGATTGTCAGGCATACAGAAATATGGAAATGACAAGGCAGCGCAAAATTTCACCTTTTATCCGAGAGATATGTTGTTATCTCTCCAAATTGGCATCAGCTTTGTAAGAGCTGAAGTGGCTTGTGCAATCCTTCAAAGAATCTCCTTTTTAGAGCCATCATCTGAGATAATTGCTGCAAGGTATTTGAAGCTTGGTACTACTATATCCAGCTTACTCAGCTTATGCCCTTCTACCTTGATCTCCCTCTGGATGCCACTAGCTCTGTTTGTCGTGAGTTTGGTCTTCTCAGCACTGATTTTTATCTTATACCTTGTGCAGGTTTTGTCGAGACTGTCACCCAGGGATACTAGGTCCTGCTCTTCCTAAGCTAGAGCGTCTATATCATCTGCAAATCGCAGATTGGTAATATTTCTGCCGCCTATGCTTACCTTCCCGTCATGTTCTTCCAGAGCATCAGACATTATCCATTCGAAAAAAATGTTGAAGAAGGTGGGTGACAGAAGACTTCCTTGCCTTATTCCCAACTGTATCCGAACCATCCTCCCATGCTGCCATTCATCAAGACCGCACTTGTAGCCTTACCGTATAGCTGCTCAATGGTGCGAACTAGATTTGCACTGATATTGTACTTCCACATGGTGGCCCATAAGGCTGCATGCCATACCCTGTCGAAGGCTCATTTGAAATCAATGAAGACATGGTACAGATTTTGCTGATGTTGGAGACACTTTTCACAAAGGATTCTAAGGTTAAAGATCTGTTCTGTGGTGCTCCTTCCTGCTCTGAACCCAGCCTGTTCTTCAGCAATTATCTCTTCGACTTGGGGTTCAAGCCTGTTCAAGATGACTTTCAGCATGACTTTGCTTGACTGACTGATGAGTCTGATGGATCTATAGCTCTGGCAAAGCTGCAGGTTGCCCTTTTAGGGAGTGTAATAATCAGCGACTGGGTCCATGGGTATGCCATTCTCCTGTTCTCCAGATCCTATTACAGATTTCTGTTAAAACATCAATCATGGTCTCTCCGCCAGCTTGAACATGTTCTGCTGGTATATTATCAGTTCTGGCAGACTTTCCCTTCTTCAGTGCTGCTACTGCAATCTCAACTTCCATGAGAAGGATAGACTGTAGATCTTCTTCTGGGGAGGGGGCTGATTGCAGTTCAGAACTGCACTGTCACCATAACTCTGATGATTATATTGTTCTGAGCAATATTCTGTCCATCTGCTGAGAATTTTCTTCTGTAAGATATTTCCCAGGCCTGTCCTGAAGAGTTGTAGACCTACTCTGTTTCTCGGAAGTTAGATCCTCCACCAGCTGGTCTGCTCTCTTGCTGTTGTTTTTGTTCAGGCAAGTTTCGACCTCCTCGCACTGACTAACTATCCAGCCCTCCTTAGCTTTCTTCATTGCCCTCTGGATTTTCCTATTAGCTTCCCTGTATTCTTTTGCTCCTCGTCACAGAGGTGGAGAACATCTCTGGTGACCCAGGTCTTTTTCCTGTGACGTTCCTTCCCAAGTATCTCACTGGTTGCATCAGTCACTGCTGTATTGTAGGTGGTAATTATGGTATCTATGACCATGTTGGTTGGTTGGTTGATTTGATGCTTAACGTCCACGTTAAACAACTAAGGTCATGTCGGGACGGTCAGTTAACCTAACCACACCATTCCTGGGCAGGCTTAGACCTCCTAAGCGGTTAACCAGTACTAAGTGCACATACTTTCGCCAGTAACTGACAACTGTCCTTCTTGAATCAGCGGAAGAAGACACGAAAGTATGTGGCCAGACCGGGATTCGAACCCAGGACCTCTGACTTACGAGTCAGGTGCCCTACAGATTGCGCTACCCGGCCCGGCATGTATGACCATGTCATCATTCCTCAGACCAATGAGTGGTGCGAACTTCCCACTATTGTTGCTTGAAAAGTACAATCCACATCTGGTTTCCTTAACTTCTCAAGATCGAGGACCCTCCTATCTTATAAATTGGATGACACCAATTGTCAAGTTAAGGGGTGTCTGGTTAAGCATATTTTTATCATGATTATCTTATTTTAATGAAACATACCCGTGTTGCGGCGTCCGATGTGTGTTTGCAGTTATTGCCAATGTCAGTTTACGGGAATCTAGCTTTTATACCCTCAACCGTCTGTTATAGTGATGAAAAACGTTGCCTTTTTCACTGCGGTGAGCCACACACAAATTTTCATTATTTGAAATGAAATGGTTAAGTTTATTTTGCACGAAAGGAATTTGTCATTGAGATCGAACAGCTGATAAGTCACATTGTAAAATTGATTTTTAACAATGACTGACAACCTTATGACATGAAATAACCTTTCACTCATCCGATGTGTTATAAATCATCTGGAAATAAAGATAGAGAAGTAAAAGTTGCTACGCATTCAGAAATAGGGAAAATTAATAATAAAAAAACGTGATTAATCTAGCTTTGTATTTCTCGTTATTGAAATTCAATATTTAGTAGTCATTGCAATATATTAACCAAGTATTTAACGACCAGTATAAAATTTATTGATGGTTTTAATATTTCTCTTTCGATTTTCTTATTTCAGTCAATATAGATTTACATATATTTAACTTTGATTCTTATGACTTTGCAATATTTAATCAGATTAAATTGAAGATTTACCATACAACAGGACAAAGAAATGACAAAAACTGGTTAACCATGCCATGCTGGCTTAGTGGTAGCATCCTATTTTAATAATGAAAGTAGAGCACACTTTCAGTCGATGGCGCGCAAGGAAACCGAGTTCGAATCCCACCAATCCTTTGCGTTGTCACCTTAAACCAATTCATATTTCTACAGCTCTGCTTTTATGTACGTAAACTGTACTATTTAGTCTCGATATCTCCACAAAGCTTATGGTTCTTATTAGCAACTGTCAACAAGAGATCGTTTGGGTGTACTTCATTATATTCTAATTAATAACATTTCTAGTTTACGTTTTATTTTAGTTTATACTTTATATGGCCCTTGAGATCAATGAATCAATTTAAGATATTTGACATCACAGTTCTAGTCATATTTCTAATATATTCTGAACCAACTTCTAACCGGCAACTTATTTATATCCCGTTTTTAGCAAAATAAAATCTACTTTCGATTATAAATCAAGTCAAATCAAATCAAATCAAATCAAATTGGTGGATCATTGAGTTCAACTACTCTAGTGTAGTTTTCTTTTTCTTTCATTTAAATGTTCAAGTCTGATATATTAATTGTTAGTCCAGTTATTGTTCATGTTTTGGTGACAATCTAACATTTGTGTGGGTTTTTAGACCAAATAAAGATTTGATTTGAGTTTATTTGATTTGACTTTCGAATATATGTTTCTATCTTTAAGTTGATATATTGGTAAATTAAGAATCAAGGTAACTAAAATCTCATCAGTATACTAGATACATGGTACCCAAGTTTTAAAAAATTACAACATTTCAGCTGTCTGTCATGATTCGGAGAGAAGAAGATTATATAATTAATTGGCTGTGATTGATTGATTGATTGATTGTTTTGGGTTTAACGGCCCTTTGAGACAGTATTTCAGTCTATATCGGGCCGTCTCCCAGAGAGGGAGAAAGAGGAGAAATGACAGACGAGAGAAAAAAAACCATCCAAACAACCCCAACCGGCACCCACTGCAAGCACAGTAGGCCCTTGCCCTACAATGTTCCAAACTTTCAGTAAGACGCCCCGGCACTGGAAGTTACACACAGCACCATTGCACCACCTGACCACCCCTTTAATTGGCTGTACTGAATCGGATTCCCTTTCACCGTTTCTGATTTTTTTATCGCCAGAACTGATGATGAAACTTAAATAGCTATACCAGATAGTTGGGCCTACTTCTCTTTCCAGTCACATTGCTCTTAATGCCCATTTCTTTTAAATTTCAGGATAAAAGCTAATATATAAGAATAAGCCCCCGGTCCATGTAGCTTAAACTATTGTCTGTTTCAAGGTTGTTACTTTCGATGCGGATCTCTAGCATTGTGATCACATAATTAAATAGATGTCAACTTTGCTCCCTATTTTATACAAATACGAGTTGGATAAAATATTGAGAAAAAAAATGTCCAAATAGATGTAAAAATAACACAGGGCTGCCAAGGCACTGTCACTTTCAAACAATTATACAACTATTTCTGTAAGACGGTAATAAGATAATGGAACAATTATTTCAACAATTGTTGTAATTTTATTCAAAAGTAGTTAACACACAATCGAATATAAGGAAATATTTTTTCTGTCAAAGTTGTCTTTATTTAAGGTATGTTGTATTGTTACTCCAAGGACAAACTAATAAATAATTAGGTCATGCTTTTACTTTTGTCAGACTGAAACCAATCATATTCAACTTTTTGCTTATCTACCCTTTTATCTCATCAATCTCGCTTTAAAGGTGGCACAAATAATACCAACAAACTATGCAGAGGTCCAGCATAATATGTAAGAAGCAATTACAATGTCGAATCATTATATTGTAGCTGTGCAACTTATAAATATCATGGTATATTGGTACATCGCCATGTTTTGTTCGCCATTATGGAGGCATTTTTGTTTTACTTCTAGTTTGCTTCTTTGGATAACGAGGTTCTTCCGAAAGAAGGCTTTTTTAAAAAACGCAGTTGCCTCTGGATTAGTAAAATCTTTCCTTTTTGAGTAGGTCTACTGAAATGAAACTAGATGACAATGTATCCTTTCACGTTGAAGAAGTGCTAAAACTAGCATGAACTGACGGATGCAGCATTTGGGACCCCTGACATATCCATCTCATAACGATGATTAACGCTGTTTCCCGCACAAGCATAGAGTAGCTAACATGGTTTTGTTTCTGCAATTTTGCCTTTGTTTTGTTTGTTTATTGTCTTTGTCTTACCTTTTTTGTTTATTGTCTTTGTCTTACCTTTGGGCTATTGGACAGCAGATTACACGTATTGAAAAATGCCAGGCGTTAAGACACAGCTTCTCGGAAACAACTACAGTCGGCCCGTTTTACAACAACACGCGGTACAGCGGAATGTTCGACTACCGATAATTTTCTACATGGTCGGTATCAAAGTATTTCGAACTTGAGAATATTCTATATTGTTACTACAACGTTATAATGTCAGAACCACCGGCCAAGCGAAGGAGAACTCATTTGTCTGTATCCGAGAAGAAAGAGATTGTTGCCTATCAGTCTGAGCATCCAAAAGCTACCCAGCCTGAGATTGCGTCCAACTTTGCGAAAGAATGGGGCAGGTAGGTCGGCAGATCGACGGTCAGCGATATTCTGCAGAACAAGTCCAGGTGGACCACCGCGCCTAAGGATGGTGATGCAGCAGTTCGACAACGCACCGGGAAACATGAGACTCTTGAACAAGCCCTTTTCCTGTGGTTCAGTAACGTCAGATCAAAGAACGCCTACATCAACGACCAGATGCTGGTAGAGAAGGGAAAAAATTTTCGGTGATGAGATGAAGGTGGAAGACTTCCAGTACTCGAAGGTATTACTCAAGAAATTTAAGAAACGACATAACATTTCTAGCCACGTCGCCCATGGGGTAGCAGACAGCGCTGATCCAACAGTCTTGAGTTAAGGGAGACAACAACTGCAAGAAGACCACCAAGCAACACACGACCCGAACGACGTCTACAACTTTGATGAAACAGGCCTGATTTACAAACTTCTGCCCAATTCGACGTTATCTACAGGTCCTGTCAGTGGGACAAAGGAACAGAAAGATAGAATAATTGTAGCTCTTTGTCCCAACGCCACGGGAACAGACAAGACCACCCCACTTGTAATTGAAAAGTTTCAGCGTCCTCGGAGTCTTGGAAAACCGTTCAACCCAAGCATCATTCAACAAGAAGGCATGGATGCCTGGCTCAATATTCCAAGATCGGTTAGCAAATTTCAACCGACGGATGAGAATAGCGGGACGCCGAGTGATTCGTCTCGTTGACAACGCTACGAGCCATTCCATGGAGGGTCTACGTCTCACCAACGTCGTTGTGAAATTTCAGCCGCGCTCACATCCAGTCAATGGACGCCGACATCATAAAGGATTTCAAAGGTCATTACAGAAAACGGCTGGATCGCTACTTTCTATAGTGCATCGAAGATGGGGAAAAACAGAAAGTCTCAATGAAGCTTGCCATCACTTACGTTCACCAAGCATGGTCCTCGGTGAAACAGTCAACAATCGCCAATTGCTGAAGACACGTACAGATTCTGCCCCCAACACAAGCTGCCGCCACTAACACCGACGCCGACGACACAGATGGCTTACCACTGGCAGAACTACAGAGGCTGATGCAGATAGTGCAATCCGACGGCGAGAGATTGGAGACAAGTGATTATGTCAACGTTGACAGCACAGTCGAGGCAGGTGAATCTCTGACCGACAATTCTTTCCATGATCTGGTCAAGGGCTCCCGACCAGCTGATGATGCCACCAAAACCGACGACGCCAACGATGCCGATGACGACGAACCAGAGTCTGTTGTCAAAAGGCTGATGCAAGAAAAGGTCTGACTCAAGCTATCAGCTACTGCTAACAAAATCCAAGCATAGGAACTCATCTTGAGAGTCTATGGAAGGCAATGTGTGCTATCGAGACCTGCAGTGACTCTAGTGTGCAGAAATCTATCCTGGACTTTATATTCCTTCGATAGTGCTGTGTATTTAAGTGTTAAAGAATACAGATATGTGCTGACGTAACATGGTTTTAAGTTTTAGTGAACGTGTTTATACTCTTTCAGCTTAAGGTAAATGGGTACATCTTTAGGGAAGACAACCTTCCATATTTCTTTTCATTTGGAGTTAACTCTTAGAGGAAAATTTTCGCTCTCCTCGTAGCAAATTCTCTCCTTTAAAAGTAAACCTTTTTTGAAGGGGTTTATTGCCTGGGAAGCAAACAGGATTCACAAAATTTGTTCCTAAATAGAGTGGCAGAAAAACATAGAGGTGTACCCATAGTCCGATAAGTTAATGTGCTAAATCAAAATGATTGAAAACAACAAATTTTGTGTTAGGAACATGAATGTTAATAGACCTGTGCTTTCTTTACAATAAGTAAAGGATGTATTAGTAGTAATAAACTTTATGTGCTAGTTAACAGGACTTGAAAGAACAACAGACAGACTTTTTAACTTTATTATTGTTTGATTTTTAGCTCACCTGAGCCGAAGGCTCAGAGGTGAGCTTATAGGATGGGAGTCGAGCCGTCGTCCGTGCGTGCGTGCGTGCGTGGGTGGGTGGATGCGTCAACACTTTCAAACATAAATATCTCAAAGACCAGTGGGCCGATCGCAATCAAATTTTATCTGAAGCATCATTTGGGTGAGGGAAAGGCTGCATTAGGTTTTGGTGCCGATCAGCTCAGAACTCTGGTTTCCATGGCAACAGATAGCCCCCATAGGGTTATAATGGGGAAAATGGCGTCATCGCGTTTTCTCGACTGTTTTTGCTTAGATCCTTATCATACTTGCAGGTAATGATGACATACACAAGAGCTTGGATGAGTTCGAAATTTGGCTGGATTCGAGCACAGACTACGGAGTTAGCTGCCCTTGAGCGTTTGAAAAAAATCCCATAGGGTTATAATGGGGAAAATGGCGTCATCACGTTTTCTCAACTGATTTTGCTTAGATCCTTATCATACTTGCAGGTAATGATGACATACATAAGAGCTTGGATGAGTTCGAAATTTGGCCGAATTCGAGCACAGACTACGGAGTTAGCTGCCCTTGAGCGTTTGAAAAAAATCCCATAGAGTTATAATGGAGAAAACAACGTCATCACATATTTTTAGAAAAACTTTGTCATCGCTCTATTGCCTACATTTCTCAACGGATTTTAAAATAAATTCACACAAATGTAGGGCATGACAATATCTCGAGCAAGTTTGACTTTCAGGATGTTGCGCCCAAGGTCAAGGTCACTGTGGTTATTCTTAGAAAAACTTTTTCAGCGCTCTAGCACCTACATTTCTCAGCAGATTTTAAAATAACTTCACACAAATGTAGGGCATGACAATATCTCGAGCAAGTTTGACTTTCAGGATGCTGCACTAAAGGTCAAGGTCACTGTGGCTATTTTAGAAAAAACTTATTCAGCACTCTAGCACCTACATTTCTCAGCAGATTTTAAAATAACTTCACACAAATGTAGGGCATGACAATATCTCGAGCAGGTTTGACTTTCAGGGTGCTGCACCTAAGGTCAAGGTCACTGTGGCTATTTTTAGAAAAACTTGGTCATCGCTCTAGCGCCTACATTTCTCAACGGATTTTAAATCAACTTCACAAAAATGTAGGGCATGACAATATCTCAAACAAGTTTGACTTCCAGGGTGCTGCGCTTAAGGTCAAGGTCACTGTGGCTATTTTTAGAAAAACTTTGTCAGCGCTCTAGCACCTACATTTCTCAATGGATTTTAAAATAAATTCACACAAATGTTGGCCATGACAATATCTCGAGCAAGTTTGACTTTCAGGGTGCTGTGCCCGTGGTCAAGGTCACTGTGGCTTTTTTTAGAAAAACTTTGTCATCGCCCTAACACCTTCATTTCTCCATGGATTTTAAAATAACTTGACACAAATGTAGGGTATGACAATATCTCAAGCAAGTTCGACTTTCAGGATGCTGTGCCCAAGGTCAAGGTCACTGTGGCTATTTTTAGAAAAACTTTGTCATCGCTCTAGCACCTACATTTCTCAACGGATTTTAAAATAAATTCACACAAATGTAGGGCATGACAATATCTTGGCTGCAATCAAGATTTTTGATTAGACCCTTATCATACTTGCAGGTGATGATGACATACATAAGAGCTTGGATGACTTCGAAATTTGGCTTTATTCGAACACAGACTACGGAGTTAGCTGCCCTTGAGCGTTTGAAAAAAAAATCCCATAGTCTTATAATGGAGAAAACAACGTCATCACATTTTCCTTTTTGATTGGATCGTCTTCATACTTGCAGGTAATGAGGATATGCATAAAAGCTTGGATTAGTTAGCATTTCGGCTAGATCCCGCCACTGACTATGGAGTACCAGCCCTGAGCATCCAAAAAATCAATGTCGCCACTTTTTCTTGGTTTCTACTGATCCGATCCTTTTCAAACTTGCAGGTAATGAGGAAATGCATAATATCTTAAACAAGTTCAAATTTTGGCCAGATCAGGCCAACCACTACGAAGTTAGCTGCCCTTGACAGCTCTGTCTATTGTGCTCTTGATCGGATACTTTTTAAACTTGCATATATTAAATGAGGGCATACATAATGTTTTGGATGAGTTTAATTTTCAGCCTGATTGGACCACTGACTGTGGAGTTAGCTGCCCTTGAGCATCTTAAATATCCCTATAGGTTTACAATGTCTTTCAGGTGAGCGATTGTTGCCCTTTGGACTACTTGTTTTCATTGTTTTATTATCAAAGTGTATGCAAATACACACATAAAATATGCTTTCTTAGTACTTTGTTTTTCATTTCTTTCTTCCTTTTGCAGTCAACAGTTTTTATAAAGACAGGAGGATGACACTAGGATCAAACTGGAAACTACATGTAGGTGTGTTAGACTATTTCATTATCATGACATCGAAAATTCTTTATAACAGTACATTCACATTAACGTCACGTCACAGAGAGCTGGGGACAAAGTGTGTCTTTATAAAGAGGAATGACTGTACTAACATCTGCATTGATCCTTCTGCTGTTAAGATAAAGCTTGCACGAAACATTTTATGAAATTTGCAGACGTAACGTTTCTTGTTTGTTTTTTTATATATGGAGTGCCTTGGCTAATCCCAGAATGATGTTATGTGAATTTTATTTTTTAAGCTCTGATAGCAATTTGAAATTGTTCTGCTTATCTATGCTTGAATAGACTTTATAAGTGTATAATATGTTTAAAATCTTGACCCGTATCTTTCCAGACAACCTGCACCTACAGAAGAAATTTGGATTTATCTTGTGCTGAAGAAGACAGGCGTTTCGTCTCCCCGTACATCATCCACAGTGCAGATTATATTTTATTTTCGTCCATTGAGATCAGAGGATATATTCTGAGAATTCTGACATTTGAGATTGGTTTAGACTCTTATTCTATATCATCATCCTTTATATTATTTGGACCCTTTTGATACTAATCAGTCTTTGAATCAACTGCCCAGTTAAAATTAAGAAATTACAGTATGCTTTTCTCTGATTTCGTCACCAGATATCGTCAGGGTCGCTGATGGGTCTTTATTGGCCCAAACTACGTAGTCTGGCCCATGTCTCTTCTTCGAATGTATTCTTTGCTCTTGAAGGAACTCTTTAAGATTTAAATTTAACTATGAACGACAAGAAAGATGATTATTAAACAAGAAGCATTTGCCATCATTACACGAGAACCCTATGCCATGGCGTTTTTGTCTAAATTTTGCACCGATGAATGTATTTGCACAACACTCACCACTAAATTAATGAGCCGCGACACGACAAAACCAACAATGTGACTGTGCGCCTAGCGCAGATTCAATTCAGCCTGGACATCCATCCGCCCAGTTTGATCAGGCTCTTTGTTAAGTGCCCAAATGGTAGCTAAGGGTCTAGGCTACTTCCATGCGGACAGCGAAGACTGATCAGACTGGGCCGATGCCCAGGCTGATCCGAGTCTGCGCTGGGCGCACAACCATATTGTTCATTTTGTCGTGTCGCGGCTCAATCTACTATGTTTTGACGTAGTTATTTAGTTCGGGAGCATTATTTCGAGAACATTAAGAAAATTCAAATTAACTCAAAGACCTTTTCACGTTTTAAGGCAATCGTAATCTGGTTCTCATCATTCAACATTGCTGCTCATGGACATAACTCATTCGGACCACCGCTGGGCCAATTCTGTGAATCAAACCTCTGGTGTATGTGCGGCGGAGAAGTTTGTTGCAAAATGCAACTTTTCAATGGTTCGCCGGAACAAGTATACACCGAAGACGTAGCTCCCTGCGTCTACGAACGATAATTAATTACCGTCATGCGACCTTTTCAGCTATTGCACGAACATTCATTTGTTGCTTTGCTGTTGGAAAAAAATACAACAAAATATTATTGATGCCGTGTTGTCTTCTTACCTCTTCTTTTGTCTACATCTTCTTCTCTTTCCCTTTCCTGTGCCCTGTAGAATCGTCTTCGCTAAACCAGAAGACCTTGAGATGTGGCCAAACCACCTCATTTACCGTTTCTCGACCAAGGTTAGGAACTCGTTTAATTTTCCAGTGGCTGCTTGGATTTTCATGCAAACATTGTCAATAGTTAAAGGGTCATTGTATGAGTTGTTCAGTAACTGTCGATTGCATTTCATCTCGAAGGCCTGCGTTCTTTTCTTAACTCTACTGTCAAGGTTCATGACTCACAGGAATACATGAATATGGATTGACAAGGGAGTGCATCAGTTTCACCTTTGACATTAGAGCTATGCTGCTCTCTCCATACTGGCCTCATCTTGGTCTGAACTGCAGTGGCTTGTGCAATCCTTTGAGAGAACCTCCAGTTTCGAGCGATCGTCTTAGATGTTTGCTCCAAGGTACCTGAAGGTTGTTACTATTCCAAACTTCTGACCTTTTACCTTAATCTCCTCTGGATGTCATTGCGCTATTTGTCTTCAGTTCGGTCTTCTGACCTTGCGCAGGTTTTGAATGTAAATGAGCCTTTTGCAGCTTTTTGTGATAATGACTGCATAATTAAACAAAAGAAAACATCGAAAGTAAATTCACTTTATACACTTTTCAAGATGAGCGTTTTTACGCTTTTGGCTATCATTATAAAACCCCTCTATTTTAGGTTAAAATCTTTGTCCAGTACATGACTTTCAGCCGCAAGCATCAGGATTAATAATTATCATTAAGGAATTTTTCAAGTTTCAAAAAGCAGCTGCTCCACAGAGAATGTATTAGACCTGAAGCTTGAATATGAAGTACATGTAAATATGCTAAACATATAACTACAAGTAAAAAGTATGCAAAGACCAGGAACTGAAACAATCAAAATCCAAATCCGGCCCTCAAACCATAGTTGGAAACAACTAAGATTACAAATAATCAAGATACAGAGAACATATGGCCAACCGAGTGAGCAGCTTGTTCCCAAAAGGTGGCCACTCAGCAACCCAAGTTTCACTAGATGATACTTATTTACAAATGCGTTTTAACCTTTTTTTCCAGAATGATCTTAGAATACAGCAAACCATCCGTGTGATAGCCAAGGATTAAACAGATTATCTCACTTTTATTTATTTATGCACGACTTCACGATGATCTCTGGCTAAGTTATTGCGTTCCCGCCATTTGTAAAAAAAATTCCTTTTAGTTTATTTAGTTCGAATCAGCATGGGTGTAAGACTAAATTGACTTTTAATGTCTTTGATTAATGGATTTGCACTAGAAACCAAGCATTTCATTCATAAAATAAGTTTTTGATGATGCAGCTATGTGCATGGAGGAGAAAAGTCTTATTATTCTAACAACTGCAAACTGCGGGTTTTGAGATTATTTGAGTGCATGTCAACAACATACTCTATGTCTGAGACTTATAAACAGCTTTTGTGTGCATACTTTGCAAAATCGGTTACCTAACAAGTTGACGGAAGAAGTCCAATAGTTAGATTCGATCACAATGAAAGGCATCAAATAGATTTATGTGTAGAGTAAGTGCTTGAGTCTATTAGCCGAGTGTCGAGGTTGCTGCTCCCAGAAGTCTATAATATACAGCATGCATAACCGTACCGCAACAACATAGTTGCTTGAACCTCGGAAGATAACTTGCAAGTTTCTAACGTGCGTACCCATCCGTTTTCAAATAATATAAAATATATACCATTTTTTTCAAAGTGCTTTTTTGTTTTTTGTTTTTTTTTTGTGAGGAGATAATCATCCTCGATTTCTGTCATTCTAGACAAATCGTTAAATTTAAATATTTGAATGAAGTAGTTTAAGCACTCAGCGATCAATTTCAAACACCGTTTCAAAACTATAATCCCGAATAAACATACGTATATACAAATGGCCTTAAGTGTATCATGATTATGAAGAAGTATTTTATCATTCTGAATATTCAAGACTATAAAGACATGCGCAGGTAATAAATACTTTGGACTCTGTTCAATCAAACTCCATCCTGCGCAGAATATGATGCACCGTGTGATCATCGCTTTTTGCCAGTAGTATTAAGAAATGACAAAAGATTACACCCGTGAACAGGGATTAGAAGATCCGGATCAGAATGTAGTGAAGAGAAGACCGATCTGGGTTAGCGTTATATACTTTAGTTCATAATGTATATGTTGGCTTGATATGTCAATATCAGTTGAAGTATATCATTTTTATTTGAAGTGCTTCGGTTAATCCCAGGACCATGTTATATCACTTTAAAATTTGTAAGTTTCGATAACATTTTAAAAAGGTTCGTGCTTCTGTTCTAGCCTATGAAAGAGTTGATAAGCATTTGTAAACAAAACCCCACTGTTTGAGAGACAACAAGAACTCACTCAGGAATCTATGACAGTTACGCTTTATCAGCAAACCTAAGATAAATTATTAGTCTAAATGATAGTTTAACGATTTGCAATGAACAAGTAAGTCTACAGTAGCTAGCAACATGTTATGCGGTCGGATTTCTTCTGACGCAGCGGAGAATAGTGTAAAGGGCAATGTTCAGGGACTGATACGATCGAATCCCACAGAAGCACAGCCTTAGGACAATAAGAAATAATTTGTTGGGCTATGTATCCCACCCATGTCACGAAACGGGACATAGTAACATAAAGTAACAACATAGTTATTTTTAATCATTACGAGCTAGCCTCAAATGACCAACAATTCCAGCAGGCACATGACCTCGACATGACGTCGTACTGACGTCGGTGCGACGTCAACACGTCGCATCGACGTCATTATGACGTCATGTACCCGCTGGGAATATGAACTACGCCATATTAATGTACAGGAGTTATCAGCACTATCGGAGAGAATAAAGTTCTAGAAAAAATTAATCCTTATGGCTTGGAGGCAAGGCACATGATCTGTTTAGTTCGTTCCTTGAAAATATTTTAGAATCATCATCGGACCCTTACTGCACGAGCTGCAAAAGCATAAGAGAAAATTATTTTACTTTTTACGAGGCTTTTCATGGATATCTCAACATCATTTTTGTTATCAACTAAAAGCATAATATAGTAATGATTTGGAAATGGTACAAAGAGCAGTGGAGAGAGAAGGGGAAGGTTGGAGAGAGTTGGGATGGACCATAAAAGATTCATACTATTTTACGATCCTGTATTTAACTACTTATAGATGATTGAAATAGATTTCGATCTAATAAAGCGGTTGCGATTAAGTACTATAAGATTATAAATGCAGTGTAAAAGTTCAGTTCGGGCTAACGTTACAACTTCTATACGTGTGAGTAAAGAAAACTGAGATATGAGAATGATTAACTTTATTAATCTACTATTTACTTTCCTTGTTATGGTTGAAACTCAATTACTTGCGGTTATTTTGATGATTGATCACAACAATAGTCTTGTACTACGGATTTAAAATTATGTATCTGGTTTGCTTTTAATTCAGTTATTTCATTCAATGGAAGTTTATATAGATTTTGCTTTACAATGACTTCTCAACGTTTAGTCTGATTTATTCAAAATGAAAATGATTCAAAAAACAAATGCATGGTAAACTGAGGAGCGTCAGAAAAAAATGTGTTTGACCCTAAAATGTAGGCGCTTGTTAGACTACAGGGATTCAGAAACTGATGTCTTCAGTTCGAGTTATGCCTCTGGTATAGTGAGGTTTTGAGATACAAGACCAAGAGACTCATAGCAAACGCATATTGCTGTATAGCCTCTTACGACATCTCCTATGCCATTTTTACATAGCCTCCCCCCACCCCCCATGAAAAAGACTTAGTTATTTCAAACTAGCCTTTTCAAGCTTACTAAAGCGGTGTCATCTATTGGGACGCCTGGCCGGAGACTCCCCCCCCCCCAGGCTGCGGACTTAGTCTCCGGACGGCGTCCCCAGAGCGACGCCCTTTACTACTTGCGCCTGCAGCAGGTGCGGGTCATCTTCTTTTTTCGCCGAACAATTTTACCATTCATTGCCCTACTCCCTCTTTCCCTGCTAGGAACAAGTGTGCTGTTTTTGCAGGGTCGTTATGTCCTGTACATATTCTTTACCATCAACCAAACGTACCGTCATTTGTAATGCAGTTTCACGAGATGCAACACATCAAAATCTCAGTCTTTTACCAATTCGTGTTTAATATTTCGTTTATTGTAGCGTTGTATTTATTTGGTTACTATGATTTACAGGAACATTGTACAATCACCCATTTTAGTATTAAAACTTGACTCACATGGTCCCCGCTAAAGGCATTGTTTGTTCACTTTTGATTTTTGGAATCACTTATTTCTGTGTTCAGGTTTCTTTCTCAAAACGTATTTTTTATTTTTTTTTTGCTAATTGTTTCTATTTCTTATCGTTTGAAAACCTTTGATAGAAGCGAAAGCGCTTTAAAAAAGATGTCTGAAATTTATGACGCAACAAATAACCTGCGCGTGCAAAACGAATATGGCCGCTACTGGTCTCCTGCCAGTATAGTTCTAAATATACGTCGACGCAAATCTTGCGGCCGCACTTCCTTCGTCAATTCTCACAGATTTTTATGAAAAAAAATTATGAAACGTAAAATGAAATCATTCTTGCGAGATCAAGCTGGCCATATAATACCATGGATGCCAAAGTTCCAGTTGGAATTAAGGCCCTTTTAACACACCAGTTTCAACAGTTTGTAAGTAGGTGTGTAAAAGTCACATTGCACTGATACTGCCATGTCCACATCTGAGAGGAAGTTGGCCTTGCATCCTTTATTTGTAGTTTTTCAAGAAGAAAACAGAGGATCTTACACGAGTGGTCATTTCATATGAAATTTATGAAACGAGCCTTCGACGAGTTTCATAAATTTCATATGAAATGACCACGAGTGTAAGATTCTATTTACAGTTGGAACGCAGCTCCAAGGAGTAGGGATATAATCAAACACATAGCAACGATTTTTTGTTCGAAATTGTCCCATCAAAATGGCTATCGACGAACCCCATTGTACTTTCACGCCACCATACAGATTAATCAAATCGCCCCACCGCTTGAAATTTTAAGAGAACTTTTCAGACTTCCAGTATTGAATATTTCTGTTAAAATAATTCCAAGACATCATTTTCCGCCTGTGTAATTATTGACGAAACAGTGCCCTTTACGTCAGCGTCAGACATGTGAACAAAAATTCGCGATTTACAGCTTATTCGACTTTCTCCAAAACGCAGACCTATGCCATGTAAAACACTGATATATGCTCTACTTTTATGTGAAATTTCAGAAAATTTGGTTTTGGAACATTTTAAAATTGCAAAATAACATACAGCTACTCAGTTTGTAAAAACAAAATGGCGTCGAAATCATGCCAGCTTTATGTGACATCGCGCGCCGTGTTCATTGCAAAAACAACAATATCGCAACTCTGCCTTTCCGAAGAAACTTTACCACGTAACATAAATTAGTTTCCGACCAAGACAGAATAAAACAGACAAGCAAATATATTTTATTCTTTTATTGACAAGGAATAATTTCAACTCTCACCTCCATACAGACCCTTGCAATTTGTAAACACGACTAAGTATTGACAAACTTCTGACGTAAATTTGAATCAATAAGGAGTTTGTTTAGTACCTGAGAAGACGGACTTAATCAGCATTGAATGTCTATTTAGGTACAGCTCATGCTACCGCTCATGGTTAACATAAATACCTAAAAATTTGACACTTAAATTTATTCAATTAGCATATCACGCGCTTGAGTTCAAAACTTAAATTATCGACTGCATTTCAGTTACTGGGTGGGACAGTTAGAAGGGGTGGGGTGCACTCTGAAGGTGGTATGTTTGAAAAAAATAACACGCCCAAAACTGAAATTCACACCCTGTCAGGTACGCGATTCAGTATTTTTCTAGAGTAGATGTAGGCCCCTATTTTCTTTTTTTTTTGAACGCCAGGGGCGGGGGAAGAAAAAGGGTGTGTGGGAGGGGGGGGGCTGTTGGAGGGTATGCGGTTGTGGAACAAGATGCTATGCACTTCATCTGAAAGGGGTTTGGAATGCAAACTGTATCCTTTAAGAGATGGCCCCCAAACCTACTAGATCTAAGAAGGGAGGCAAACTATAATAATAATAGTTACTTCCTCTGAATGTATATCCATTCTGTTTATTAGAGGTATTTCGCTAGTGACTTCGGTCCGACAGTTCACCCGTTTCATAAAATGCTTGGCACTTGGGGCGTTTAATAGAATTGTTGTTTTTCACAATTTAGAATCCCAAAATTCGCATGAACCTTGTATACTTATTCAAGCAACCCATCATTGCCTTCATTTAGCAAAATGTGCATGAACAAAAAGCTACCAGCCAAGACTAAGATAGCCTGCACTAAAATTGTTATAAAAGTTAAGATGAACAGCTTGCATGTGTGCATTCTATTATGGATCTTGGCTGGTAGCTTTTTTGTTCATGCACATTTTGCGAAATGAAGGCAATGATGGGTTGCTTGAATAAGTATACAAGGTTCATGCGTATTTCAACAGTTCCTCACACGCCCGCTATTTTCAACTTTCAAACAGATTGTTTAAGTATACTGTCAATGGTCTTTGCGCTTATAATAAATTCGGGATGTGGAATTTGCCAAAGTGGAGCGATTTGTATACAGTTTAAGGTCATGTACAGTGCTTTGCTTCCACGGAATAAATGGCTGTTTTTGTGCCACGTGCCAAACGTCGGATGGCACGTAGCAAGCCTCGAAATTTTCCCCACACCTCCCACATCCGCACACCCCGACACATTTTCAGGCTCATAATCGAACACACGAAATGCTCTTCGTATCTCAATTCAAGACGGAAAGTGTTTGCTTGCAAGCCAGTCAGGGTTTTGCTATTCGCTTATATATATATACAGCTTTGTATCTTGAAGCGGTCTTGTTAGACGAAGCAGATTTTGCTGTTATCATATCCGACAAGATTCCTCTTTCCCTGTTGCGGCTCAACTGTTGGTAAGATTCAAATGATTGTAATAAATCTCAGTGTGTGTAACAACAATGAGACCAAATCTGGCAGAGAGAGAAGTGTGTGTAACAACAATGAAGCCCAAATCGGGCTGAGAGAGAGAGAGAGAGAGTGTACGCTTTCACAGCAACGACTGCTCAAGTCATGTTTGGGACCTATACATCACTCCAGGCATCAGTCAAGACGAATTCGCCCACTTCCTTGGCCCCCACCCACCCCCACCCTCGTCACCAACCTCCTCCTTCCATCCGCACCTGGCTTGTTTCTTTCTAAGTAGCTTGAGCCGCGACGCGAGAAAACAAACAATGTGATTGTGCGCCCAGCGCAGACTAAGATAATCCTGGACATCCGCCCAGTCTGATCAGAGTCTTCGCTGTCCGCATGAAGGTAGCTTAGACCCTTAGCTACCCTTAAAGCGCTTAGGGAAGACTGCGCAGACTAGGCGGATGCCGAGGCTGATCTGAGTCTGCGCTGGGCGCACAACCCTTTTGTTGATTTTCTCGTGTCGCGGCTTATATATTCTCTGTAATTGTTGAGCAAATTATAAAATCAAATCGTAAATTTTTCGAAGTCAAAACAAACACAACGACAAGAAAGAAACTCTTTACTTCGCACTGATGCATTTTATGTTCGACTTAACGTTATAATCCATTTACATGGCATGCGGACTGGCAATCTAGCTCGAGGCAATATACGTCATTTTCTTTTATTACGTCACAACATTGACCTAATAACTTATTTGACAGAAAACAGATGACTGTTTGAAAGATAAATAATTAGAAAAGGATATTATTTCCACAAATTTGAGTGGCAGAACGTCAGATTTGTACAATGCCAATCAGTTCAGGAGTTAGGTAAGGTACGTTCTACCAGTTTGTAATCTAGTCTATTTTAACTAAACTCCGTAATTTTTCTCCTCTTCAAGTATTTAGCAATCTGAGCTAATGTTTCACAAGCTGTCGACCTCAATTTTCTGTCTAAATTGTGGCTGTCCGGCAAATATTGCTGGTGCTCATATCACGTGCAAGACCGTTTCCTGAGCGTTAAAACTACAGATGCCATCTTTTATTTTGCAATTTAAAAATGTTCCAAAACGATATTGCTTGAATTTTCACATGCAAAAAGAAGAAATAATAAAGTTTTCGATGGCATGGGTGTGCGCATTGGAGAAAGTCTCAGCTTTCTGTAAATTATGTTTTATGTTGATGCAAGTTTTCGGTAGAATCAAGATAGAGTATTGTATTTTGACGATGAATATTTAGCATTTCGAGCAATTTTGGCCCTGAATTTTGTTGAGAAAGCCTGCTTAATACTGGTTAGCATAACATTTTTATGTGTTGAATCATTTTAATATAATCCATGTCTCTATATACATTTGAGAATAATGGGAAATTTCGTCAAGAACCATGTTCGCCAGTTTTAGGGCCTATTTTTTTATGTGGAAGGATGCACCGTTGTAAATACAATCACCGCTTTTCGAGGGTTTGCGTTCCAACTGTTATCATATGACCCTTTAAAATCGAGTTTATCACCTTCAGAAATAACATCGATTCAACAAGAAAACGCATTGTTGACACGGACGTTGTCATTGACGTTACATGTACGCGCCAAAGTATTATTACACGTGTGGTCATACAATTTTTATGACACGACGATATCCACTGAATAACAGCGTCGTCATATGTTAAATATATATATTGCATAACCGATTGTCATATAAAAATACAAATGATAATAACCAGAAAATGTCACAATCACAAAGCACAATCCACCCAAGACACCGAAAGAGGGGAGAGGGGAAACGCAAACCGCAACGCGAACTATTTTGTCATGTGATATTCAGATCATCCTTTTCCATCACGCAAGGTAACCAGAGACCTCGCTGTTGGCTGTATGGCTTGGGCTACTTCCACAGATGGCTGATGTGACAAGCGAAGGCTCTGATCAGAGCCTTTACTGTCACTAATGCCACATTGTTGGAAATCACATGATGTGGCTCACATTTCTTCGACATTACAAAGGGTGACGAGAGATATGGCAAACTATGATATGAAAAAAAATATGTAGTTGCGTGTATATAATGTCGCCCACAGTTTGACAGAATCGTACAGATCCTTGATTTTGAATCGTACAGATCCTTGATTTCACATGAATGAAAAATCTCAAAACAGTTTAAATGTTTATCATGGGAAGTTCAATTAAGCAAATATGTTAATTCAATTATACTGGTATATCGTACACTATATCGATATATGTATTCATTAATAGAGTTGAGTATATAATTACCAGATTTGATAAATATTAGGGTGGCACGCAACGACTGGTTATGTGCTCCAACCAATAAAAAACGTTGAAAGTTTAAAAGATGTTTAATTAAACGGAACTCCGTATGCATCTATGTGTTAGTTAATACTGGTTGCGAAAATAAGAATCTTTGTTTAAGGACGTATTCAAAACAGCCACACCACTTTAACTAATTGATTACATTTCTTTCCGCCAAAAACAGACCCAGCCTGCAACACTGATCAAGTCAGTTGGATTTCTGTTTTCTCATTGACGAATTTCAAACAACTGATAAGGGGGTGGTCGGGTAGTGCGATGGTTCTTTGTGTAGCTTCCAGTGCCGGGGCGTCCTACTGATTTGGAACATTTTAGGACAAGGGCCTATTGTGCTCGCAGTAGGTGCGGGTGGGGATGTTTGGACATTTTTCTCTCGTCTATCATTTCTCCTCTTTCTCCCTCTCTTGGAGACGGCCCGATATAGATTGAAATACTGTCTCAAAGGGCCGTTAACCCCAAAACAATCAATCAATCAATCAATCAATCAATCAACAACTGATAACCTGAGAGAAAGTTAAGGTATGTTAACAAAGCCATAGTCTGACAACCTGTCATTTGTATACGTCACGGATGTGGTATTTGTGTATCTGCCGGGGGAGGTCGGGTGGTGCGATGGTGCTGTTTTTAACTTCCAGTGCCGGGGCGTCCTACTTATTTGGAATATTGTAGGGCAAGGGCCTACTGTGCTTGCAGTAGGTGCGGGTGGGGGTTGTTTGGACATTTTTTCTCTCGTCTATCATTTCCCCTCTTTCTCCCTCTCTGAGAGACGGTCCGCTATAGACTGAAATACTGTCTCAAAGGGCCGCTAAACCCAAATCAATCAATCAATCTGTATCTGCCAGGAAGATCAATTTATGTACACAACTTGCAAGGTGGAGAGGGCAGCGTTGTGGACTTAGACTAACATTACTTTGGTTTAAACATACTTTATTTCCAAAATTGCATGCACATTACAACATACATGTATAAACAAGATAGTTGCACTAAGAAATAGGATCAGAACGAAAGCTGATAGCTTGTACAGCTCTTCTCTGGAACATAAATAAACTGTGCACTATCAGGCAGAAGGTAAAACGGTCTGTGCAAAATGATTATACTTCTCTGGTCATGTACTACTTATATTTTAGACAAAACATGAATTTACAAGAGACACATAAGAGAAAAGATCTTTAGAAGTCTGTAGATGGAATTGTGTTCGCAATGAAGAAGGTTCATCAAACGGTAATGTATCTAAGTCTAAGTAAACATAATATACTGGCTAAGTAAATGTCCAGTTGACGAGCATTAATTCATTGCAAACACTTTGACAAAAGTAATGAAATAGATTACATAAAGAAGAAATAATAATAAAAAAACGCATCCACTAAATAAAAAAGGAAACAAGAAAAAAAAAAAAAAAAAAACTCATTGTCTGTGGGAAAAGAGATGGGGCGCTGGCTGCAAGGAGCACTCAGATTTCTGGCAACTGACAATCACTAAGAGCAAGTCGCATGCGTTTAAGCACATAATGATAATAATTCAAAAACGATGCGTGTCTATAATGTATTTATGTACCTTTAAAATAATGGTTTTGTTTATTTCTGGTGAGAGAGTTAAATCACCGGTCAATAGCAGTTCAAAAGAGGGGATAGCGTATGGAGAAACCGTAGTCATCAGTTCTCTTCGTTGCACTTCAAAATATCTACAGTGAAAGAAAAAGTGTTGTGCATTCTCAACACTGCCGCAACTACACAAAGGTGATTCAGTGATTCAGAAACAGATCTAGATTCAGTGAGCTACAATTAGTACGAATACGAGTATGAAGACATTAACATTACTTTGGAGGTGGAGGGGGGGGGGTCAATTATAACTTTGGGAGGGGGCTTACAAGTTTAAACTAAGAAGCAAAGGAACACCATCAGTTCAATCTCGAATGGCTAAGCAGTTGCTCTTGTCATGAGAAAGCCATCAACCGCGTAAAGTAAAAACAGCGTTGAGCAAGTCTTTCATCTGACCTTCTTAGTTAGCAAATCTGTGCAAATATTTATCTCAAACAAGAATTGAACAGTGAAAACTGGAACGTAGCACAATACAAAAACTGATGTTATTTTTGTGCTGAGTGAGTAGGCCTCTCTGAAAGTTCATTACTTTAATGGAGTGTCAGACCGCCATAAAAGACGGAAACGGTGAAAAATTGAACAAGATTACTAAGTAGTCTATAGATGCAGCATTTCTAAAATGAATGAAAACGTACTTATAGAGATTAAAATTTAAATGGGTTCCTTCAGGAGCGGAGAACACATTCGAAAGAAGGAATATCGGCCATACTTCGAAGTTTTAGCTATTCAAGCCTCACCATTGACCCTGAAATGACCCGGGAAAACATATCGTAATTTCGTCATTTTAATGAGGCAGTCGATTTAAAGACTGATGAGTATCTTAAAGGGGTCCAAATGAATGAAAAGTGATGGTCTAGAATTTGAGTCTAAACCACTCAAACATTTATGAATTCTCAGAATATATCCTCTGATCTCAAAGGACAAATATAAAATATAATCTGCACTATGGATAATGCACGGGGAGCTGTTTTACGGCCGCCACACGGCGCAACACCAGCTGCAGTGAAGTCAAAATCTGAAAGAGTTCTCTCATGAGCAGAGAACACATTCGAAAGAAGGAACATGGGCCATACTTTGAAGTTTTGTCCATTCAAGCGCCATCAGTGACCCTGAAATGGTCTGGTGAAAAAATTCAGGGAGAACGTACTATAATTTCTTAATTTTAATAAGGTAGTCCATTGAAAGACTGATAAGTATCTCAAAAGGGTGCAAACAAATAAAAAGCGATGGTCTAGAATATGAGTCCAAGCCAATAAAAAAGAAGAAGAAAGGAGAAGGCTGAATTTTGAAATTGCACCTAGATAGGCTCAAGCGTTGCATTTTCTAGTAATTTAGAAGCAGTGGAAACTTAATCAATGGTAACATAACACTGTTATTTGGTAGCAACTGTTTTGATATTTGACTACCTTGTTAAGTGAAAGCAGATTATGCAAAGTGATGTGTTGCATAATTTGGTATTTGGCAGCATTCCGGCCCGGAGGTTATAAAACTTGACTACATTATCAAACTCAAAATAAAGCACACTGATTGGCTGCTTCCGAAGCAGCCACTCAGTGTACTTTATTTTGAGTTTGAGATTCTTCTCAAGTTTTATAGCCTCGAACCCTGATGTAAAAGAGACTTTTGCAAGTAATCTGTTGTGCAACAGTGACATGACTTGTTTTGTATGGCTTTGTATGTCTTTGTGGTGACACACCTCAGATATTTTTTTCGCGTTTTAAGGTTTGATAACTATGTTTATTTTGATATCTTACACTGTGATCCCCTCGTGCGGGTAAAATCCTGGTCGTGAGGTGATTTCACGTTTTAATTGTCTTTTTCTTGGTGCCATCGGAAGACTGCGGGTTTTGACTGTGGTGCTGTCTGAGTTACTTTCATTATTTTCTTCTCAAAATACACATTTTGTAAAGTGAACACACTACGAAATTATAAAGCATAACAAAGAACAACAGTATACAGGTAATGGAACGGTTCCCATTGTAGTAAACCTGCAACAGAGTAAAAAATCTCCACCGGACCTGCGATCTCTAGGGGAGAGTCGAATAACTTCGGACAGCGGGTAAATCTGGACAGTGACATTGTTTCATTTATATCATTTGTTTGGAACTAAAACAAAAATAACTGGCAAAACAGTGAAAAGCCGTCTCTCCTGGATTTTCACTGTTTGCATTGGTATGTCCGAAATAACCCCCATGTCCGAAGTTACCCGACTCTACAGAAATAAAGGGACGAAGAGATGAACATATATGCGTTGGTACATTTAAACGTTGACTTTCGTTGTGATGCCGCTCCACCAAGCGGCTTCCACGTGATTCCCGAAAGTTTCCAAAAAATGTCAAAAGTTACCTGAACAACTCGGACAAAAATTCCGAATACAGGCCAAAGAAAATTTGCCTTAATTTTATTTTAGGTTTATTGATAGTTAATTCAGGCTTCACAAACCTGACCTTCGCAGGGAATCTGCTTCCGCTAAAATCCGTATACATTTAATTTCATTTTATAGTAAAAACCTCTTTAGCTAAAAGCGTATCTATATTGATATTACACGGATTACAGATACTAGCTATTAGAAGATGTTTAGTTCGGTGATTATAGCAATTATAGGAAAGTATCTCACTGAATATCTAAATGGTTTAAGTTAAACATTAGATTTATTCCCATATAGATCTATCGAAAAAAGAAAATACTGAAAAAAAGGTGTGCGTCTCTAGATAAACATTTTGTACTTGAAAACCTCAGCTACATGAGCGGCGACATGAGAAAACCAACAAAGTGGTTGTGCGCCCAGCGCAAACTCAGATCAGCCTGGGCGTCTTCACTGTACGCATGGCGGTAGCTTAGATCCTTAGCTACCCTATAAGCGCTTAGCGAAGAGTCTGATCAGACTGGGCGGATGCCCAGGCTGATCTGAGTCTGCGCTGGGCGCACAATCACATTGTTGCTTTTCTCGTGTCGCGGCTCATATTGTTTGTCTTTTATGATTCTTCGTGAGCTAACCTCTCCCATCCCCTTCTCCAGCCGCACTACGTCATATGCATTTTATTTGGCAAAATACAGTGCAAATTGAAGAACTATTAAAGTCAATGAATTGCATGTTGCCACAGAAAACTTTGCTGCATGCAAGAAAGCCACCGTCTTACCCAGCTTAACTAGTTAACTGATCGTAAAACAGATAAGTCACAAACTTAATTAATTTAATAACGATTGACAAACCTATGACACGTAAATTTTCTGAATCAGTCAATAACCACAAAATGACCAAGATAACAGTATGAAATGTAAATTGATTTTAAACAGTTGAAAGGCAAGCAAACGATATACTGGTTTTCTCAGCTTTGAATAACTTTTACGTCACTGCTGTCATTGATAAATATTTTAATCGAATGAGTGTGAAAACAGCCTATTTTTTCTCAGGACCTACACTGAGTCCTAAATCTTCATCATATCTTTCTTGCGACTTTACACACTGTGAACATTGCCTAACCAACATTCAACATGTTCAAGTGCCCCGTATTCTATATTTCATTTAAACCTGTCCTAGGAAATGATGGATGTAATTCATGGTAGACTATACATTGACTGTAACTACATATTTGATATGAAAGGCATGAATCTAAACATGTAAACAAACATGAAAATCGACTATCTGAATGCATGACATGTACAGAAAATCCTCAAAGGGCAATGCGGTTCATCAAAGTTTTTCAGAGATTTATATGGCAAATGCAGGAAAGCGAGTTTTCTAAGAGTCACTGAACCATGGATTATGCAGGTCTTTAAGCAGTAAGAAACTTACTGCTGCGACTGACATGTAAACATTATGTGCGCTGCAATTTATGTAATTGAAAGTAAAAAGTATGCAAAGACCAGGAACTGAAACAATCAAAATCCAAATCCAGCCCTCAAACCATAGTTGGAAACAACTAAGATTACAAATAATCAAGATACAGAGAACATATGGCCAACCGAGTGAGCAGCTTGTTCCCAAAAGGTGGCCACTCAGCAACCCAAACCGAACCAAAAATAATAATAAGCAGAAAAAATGTATGCTGAGCTAACATCAAAACAAGTCTACACTTTTAAACTAAGGGAGGCCGGCTTGGCATGTCATACCAGAGAATTACATGATCGAGTATGATGATTCGCAATATTAATAAATAAAGAGGGAAATATTGTCTTATTGAAACTAGCTGTGTTTTTGTATCAGAGACAACAATATATAAATGGTAATGATTAGTTTCCATTAGATGTCTACCTACTGATAAGAAATACTCATACTCGAAATCAGTCTGCTATATATTCAGGCAGAGTAATGTGTAGATTTTGAATTATGATTTCACGATACTGCTCTGATAGGCCAATTAAAGTCCCGCGTGCTGCTACTACTTAACTGAATTATTCGTAAATAAAAAAAGTTGTTTGTACAAAATATGTTATTTCTTTCTGCCAAGAAATAGAACTATCAACTCAAAATCTTCAACACGTCAAAGTTGAAAATGCCCAAAAGAGAACTCTTTCATTTAGAATTTGCTCCTTACACGGTCTCAAAGGTCCATAACCTCGTTTAACCTTGTGTAAGGAGTGTTTTGATATGTGTTCATTTGAAAAATTAGCATATATTACACACTTATCAACTATTTATCGGTCTATAAGGCGAACTATTCATATATATAATATAAAAAGGGCAAATAGTTTGGCCTCCTTAAACTCGGCCACAGTTTTCTTTGCAATATCTTTCAACTGGAGGTTCAATTTAAATCACACAAATACATACACTTTGAAAAAATGACATTATAATTTGCATATTTCGTTATGGGTAGTCCCGTCTAAACAAATTGGTTCATTCACTATTTCACGCTTATCGAACACTATATATCACTGGGTGTCTACATTTATGCAGTTGAGTAAAAAGGAACAGATTTTATCAATATGCATATATACTGAACAGTATATTAACACTGATGCCTTATTTCATCTGTGTACTGTCATGCAGCTTGACACCGTAAAGCTTCTGAGTGCAGAGTATTTGCAAAAGAAGCTGCAACACGAAAGCAAAATTTTGGCCGGCGTTGGGCTCATTCTAATACTCTTTATTGTACATAATTTGAAAACAGAATGAGTTCGCAATGGTGTCTTTATTTAATAATTAAAACAATATTAGAAACAAATTTAAATAATTGGTTTAAAGAGACCTAGCAATCTATTATTGACCATTCCAAGGCGGTACTTCTGTTGTGATTTCTCAATGCTACATAATCTTATGTCCGCTTGTCTAGAAAAATGGTAACCAGTATAGCTGCCGACTTTGTTTTTTTTTGTAATTTAAAATAGATGTTACTGCTATTTTCAATTAGGGTAGCTGAATGAATACCTGTTTGGAAATGTTTACTGTGCGTGTCTTTCATGAATCTTGGTCAAATTGTGTATATATCTTCCCCGTTTGAGGATATTGGATCTGATTGTATTTAATTCTCACCATTGCCTATCTTTTTACCTGTTCCAACTTTGAATATCGGAACTTATTGTTTGAGAAACCTCAGAGATCTCTGTTATGAAACTCCGAAGTCATCATATCTCTCCGGTGTACTGTGGTCAAATGAAAACTATATCCTACGCTACGATCTGTTTGGGCCATTTTGCAAGTGTACAAATTTTGAGTTGCTAACACAAACTTAAAAATAGAAAATAGGTGCAAATAGTTGTCTAGTGTTTTTCGTATAATTTGCTCTTATTTATTGCCAAATATAAACGGATCCATACCAATTTTAGTGCGACAGACGCGCGTTTCTGTATTTAACTTCTTCAGTGTCGCTAAACCCCAAAAGTTTGAAAGAAAAGAGATGATGGGCAGGTCTCGGCAGTCAACGAGCATCCCTCTCCGAGCCACACTTATTGTCGCCTTCTGCGGGACACAAACTGAATGCTTCCGTTGGTCTGTTGTGTGGATGGTAATTGTTTTAGCTGGGCTGCTCAACTAAGTGTCTGATGAACCCAGGCAGAATCAAAGGTGAGGAATGGTCGACCAAAAACCGTGGAATCTCCCAAAATAATTTCATTGCTGGCAGTTTCAAGACGACACTTCTGTTTTGGTTCCCTCTTGGTTGTTTTATATGTTGTTTGTTGCTCTCTCGGTTGTTGATATATTGTTTGTGATGTTAAGGCTAGCCCGGTGACCACTAACATGGGAAATGACTGTTCGCCTGGCTGCCGCTCATTATGTCTTTGTTGGTGTCTAATTTTGTGCTGTCTTTTCCCACATGGTGTCTTGGGCGGGATGTGGGATTAAACTGTGTCAGTTCCTGAGGATTTTTCTGCTTACTTTTCTGTACAGTGAATTGTGACGAACAGATGGAAAGACAGACGGATTTATTGACAGACGGACAGACAGAATGCCTCCTACAATTAAGATAGTTATTTTGCTTATTGTCAAGTCCTGTTACCTATGACATTGTATTACAGTATGTGTATGTTATTTATAGTTAATGAAATATCGTTATTGTTTAAACCAAAGAGAAAGGTACACTTACCTTTTTGCAAGTTGTCTTTCTGTTTGTGTGAGAGTTTTTCATTTTCACATTCTTCATAGCTTCCACAGTCAGATCCTCCACCTTGTGTGAGAGTTTTTCATTTTCACATTCTTCATAGCTTCCACAGTCAGATCCTCCACCTTTGCTACTCGTCTTTTGATGAACGACAACAGTCTTCTCATAACCACTTTTGCTTACCACTGAGAGTTGGCAGGATTTGGATCTGTCTCAGACAGTCAACGGAATTTCTCATTTCTTCAATAAATTTGGTTCTAAGCTTTATACAAGATCCTGTGTTTCTGGAATAACTGTGACCTTGTTGAGGTCCTGCATGTGTTTCCGTTTTCAAAATTCAGAATTTATGGAGTAACGCCATTCAGCATCAAGGAGTATTTTAAAGTCTTTGGCTTCACTAAACCTCTTCCCATCATTTTATCTGATGTCCCGGGGGTGGTTCGAAGGTCATGTGCCGGGGCGTCCTACTTACTTGAATAGTAGTAAGGCAAGGGCTTACTGTGTTTGCAGTAGGTGCGGGTGGGGTTGTTTGGACATTTTTCTCTCATCTAACATTTCTCTCTTCTTTCTCCCTCTCTTTAGGAGACGTTCCGATATAGACTGAAATACTGTCTCAAAGGGCCGTTAAAGCCAAAACCAACCAACCAACCAAAAATCTGATGGCCCAACCAGTCTTTGTCATGATAGGATTGACAAGTAAATTGCCCATTCTAGGTTCCAATGGAACACTCGGTGATGACATTCGACAGACACATCTGACGACTAAATCAAAGTCTTCTGGTTTAAAATCGTATGAAGATAACAGGATTTTCTTTTGCGAGCTTCAATGAGTAACCTTGCAAGTGTTCTTGCATTTGGACCTACTCTGAACATGTCATTCTCCTTTCTTTTCGCATAGTCTCTTCTCCAAGCGCTTGAATCTGTACTGCACTGAACTTTTTTTATAATTGTGTCTTTCACGACTACTGTTTTCATGTGCCATCATTCATTCTTGTCAACAATGATGTTAACTAATTACTAAACTAATTTCTTTGTCAAAGTCATACTGTTCAGTTCATAGTCAGTCGTACCGATATTTTGCTTTCTCATTTTCTCACTAACCTATTATAAGGACTATTTTGATGAAAGAAGATACTTGAGGCAGATGAAAGCGTTACAATATTTTATGTTCTTGAATAAGTTCAAGTCATAATTGTTGTGACACGCAGAAAATGTGCTTAGCGCATATCCGCATATTGTAGTCCGAGTCTTTGCTATTTATAAACATTATGCACCGACTCTGAAACAATTACAGGGATCCTAGACCTTTCATAACATGGTACGTGTAAATGTCTCTTAGACGTTTTGGACGTAATGTATTAGAATCACTCAACCTAGCGGCTCATTAGTCCAAGTACTTCATATTAACCCATTTATGCTCAGTAGACTAATCCAGCCTTATCAATTTTAAACTTAAAGTTGTAAAGTTTACTTTTTATCGTTTATGATTTGTTTTAGTGGGAGTACCCATGTTTAATTGTCTGTTTTATGGAAGTTCCCCATTTGTATTATGTAAATATATGAGGCGTAGACCCTGAGCCTCTTATCTAAGTCTGCACTGTTTGCCTATGTCATATTTATTGGTATTAAGTAGTTTAAACACTGGACACGCCGTTAACAGATATGTACTTCCAGTACTTGAAATGTACGTTATTAGACCTTGAAATAAAACTACTGTTGTATTACGTATCTAATCACTCAATTTAATATGACAGCAGCCTCAAAACACAGGTCATAGTGATGACTGATTGGGTTTATATTACACATAGATATGTCATAAAGCAGTCTCGTCAGTAAATGCACAGGTCAATTGCTTTGACGTCATACTCTACTTGACTAAGATCTAACTATCTAAAACTTGAAGGTTACTTATTATGCTTGTTATACATAATGCTTCGTTCCTTTGACATTTGTAATTTTTCAACCTTTTACGTGAAACCTTGCGCTAGATATTAAATCAAATTCTAGAAAATGTCACTCTGAGGGCAAAAATACGCAGATAAGATTGAAAACAGCAGGACAAAAACCTTATTTTCCAGATTTTTCTTAAACTTCTGGAAGTATATTTCAGTTTCAGGTATAGAAACAAATACGCTGTTTGGTTAGTACATACTACTGAATGCAAGTAAACATGGACTTTGAACTTAGATTCAAAGTGTTCTTATTGTTGTGTCGGTTTCTCTTTGTAGTCTTGAATCAGTTTAATATAATTATAATGAGACAGTAATGAGATAATTAACGAAAAAAAGACAAGCAGCTGTAATTTTATTTCCTGACCAACAAAGGTTTATATATTGTTTTTTCCAACTCTCCAATCTTGCCTTTCATCCTGATTTCTCTTTGTTTCTGATATATTCGTTGCGTGCAAGTTTATGGTGAAGAATGTGTTAGCCATTGTGAGATATCAAATGACGCGTTTCTCTTTTCACCTTTCAGATACTTCTCAAAGATCTTTTTTGTTTTTGTCTTAACAAAACAAATATTTAAACAGTCGAAATTCCCAAAGCACACGAGTCAGTTAGAGCGACGCCAAAAAAAAAACCCAGAGAAGCACCTTGCTTGGATAGAATTAAGTTTGTATGAACACTCTCCACCATCGACAGAACAGTGGCTAAAGACGGTCGTCTAACTACTAAGAATATCAAACCAAGACATGCATATCCCAGAACAAAGGTAGCCAGAAATCGTAGATCAGAGCATTTTCATGACTCCAAGAGGAAGACTAACCAACTATGAGTCGTTTGCAACACATACGAAACAAAATAACAAGAAGCAGAGTAGCCAGCTATCTCATCTCCAACAAGGTGATTACTATGCTCAGCAGAACTTAACAAACATAGGCACAAGACACCAAGCATGACATAATGTGAAAAGCTGTGCACCATGTGGCCATAAAGCCATACAATGGACCACAACCTTAGAGGGGTCATCGGTAGCAAGAAAAAAGGGAACATATTTCGATGTTCTAAAATACATTTTACAGGCACATAGTAGATGGGAAAGCAATAATCAGGAACCGACACATTCAATTTCCGAGACCGGTCCTAAACACCTAAATGACAAAGGAAAACAATAAAGACAAAATACAAAGCAAACTATAACGAGTAAAACGCCAACATATCTGCCTGACAGATCAGCCTTTTCCATGCAGATGACTATAAGGATGTCCTAAATATTTGAATGAACTAGAAAAGTAAATGAGAAAATTCTCAGATGCGGACACAATTCACTCCCAGATCCCACCCAAGACACCAGATGGGAAAAAGACAACACAAAATAGTCACCACCAAGACATCATCAGCGGCAGCCATGTGAACAGCCGTTCCCATAAAAATGAACCAGAAGTCAATGAGTAAAAGAATAAGCAATAATGAAGGACTGATACAATCAGATCCCATAACCAGCCCTCAGAACCAAAAGGAAAAGAAAAGACAGCAGTTCATGAAGACACGCACGGTCGACAGAATAAACAATGTCAATTATAATAAACTACAACAGAATCACCGCTGTGGAATGGGTAGTAATAAATTCATGGGGCGGGTTTAAGGGGTGGTGCGGGACTTTATTAGCCGAAACTATGTAGTCGTAGGCTGGCCCATGTTCCTGCTTGTGAACGTATTCTCTGCTGTTGAAGGAACTCTTTCAGATTTTAACTTTACAGCGCGTATGCCTCGTCCTGCGACCGAGGCGTGCAACAAGATAAGGTTCTAGAAAAATTCCCTTTGAGAGCGATGAGCATATTCATAAAAGTGAAAACAGTAGTTTTGTTTATGTATGGGCCATACTAATTTTAAAAAAGTCTCAAAGAGTTCCTTCAAGAGCAGAGAACACATTCGAAAGAAGGAACATGGGCCATGCTTCGAAGTTTCGGCTATTCAAGTCTCATCAGTGACCCTGAAACCGTACTGTAATTTCTTAATTTTGATAATGCAGTCGATGTGAAGACTGATACATATATAAAAGGGCCAAAAAGAATAAAAAGCGATGGTCTAGAATATGAGTATAAACCAATCAAAAATTTATGAATTCGCTGGATATGTCCTCTGATCTCAAAGGAAAAGCATAAAATATAATCTGCACTATGAATAATGTACGGGGAGACGTTTGACAGCCACCACACGGCACAACACCAGCTGCAGTGAAGATAAATTAAAATCTAAAAGAGTTCCTTCAAGAGCAGAGAACACATTCGAAAGAAGGAACATGAGCCATACTTCTAAGTTTCGGCTATTCAAGCCTCATCAACTAGTTTCTGCTGCTGACGCCTCATCAGAGACTTATTACTGATCTAAATGTGGAATTAAAATCTTTAAGAGTTAGGTCAGCGGTCATGTAGCAGAGGAAAGTGTTGCTTGAAATTTTGGAATGGTGGAATGGAGTATTTCAAACTTTTTAGAACAGAGTGTAAAAGGGCAATGATCAGAGAATTGGCTCAGTCAAATTCCACATCTGAACCATGACACCAAAACGGGACATAGTAACAACAAACAACATAGAGCAACCAGCGGCCTCATCGATAATTCGTACCGGTATAAAACCATAAACAAAGATACCCAGAAAAGACCATATTAATTACAAAGTTCAACTCACCCAAGACACAGAGAGGCGAGCAGAAACATCACAAACGACAAAACAGAACAGCACATTTTCGATAATAGAAACACTCAGTCTAATCTAAAAAAACTCCAACAGAATGATCAGTGGTAAAACAACCGGCAGTTCAGTTTTATGCATTCAAACTCAAATTATTTCTGATGCAGCTATAAAAATAAGTATTTGGATTGTGATTACTCTACGGTCTCTCTGAAAATAAACGCTAGATATGGTAATAAAACATGTGGTTGGTAAAGTTTAGGGTAAGACCTTGGATTCAGTGCCACATCAGACTCCTCTGCAATTCTGTGTAATGCGAAAAATGCAAGGCGGACTAAGCACCTGGCTCTTGCATGAAATATTCCGCTTGTTTGATAAAAGTTGAGTTATCACTCGACTGTAAACATTTGCTTTGTACAGCTTTATTTTGTAAATGGCAAATGACATTTGTATATTACTTCATGGGTAGTCCGGTCGATCAAATTTAGTGGTCAATAGTTTAATAGTTAATGGTCAATATTTTATAGTTATATAGTTTATATGCAGATCTTATCACTTTGGTACCTACGTTTTGAAGTTGTACCTAAAGAAAAAAATCTTATACCGTGCGCGAACAGCACAATTCGTGTAACATACCCAGTAACTGATTCATTTTATAAGTTTGTAAGGATCGCAGCTCCTCGTTCGTTCAATTGCCTGGTACTTCGCTGTTTGCATGTGTTCTTAGACAAACTGTCTAGAACACAGAATATTGATTAAACAAGTCTTTATAAGCATTGTAGAGGTATTGTCATGATTCAAAGGTTTCCAGTGTATTTCTACAGATAAATAAATAAATAGATTTGTAAGTTTCTAAGAACAATTTAGTTTGATATCCCAGTAGTTTACTGCTGACTATTCCAAGGTGGTGCTTCTTTAGCTGATCCTCCTTAATGGACTCAGTAAATTTGTTATTCAACACAGCGCTTGTGTTTCATAATTCTCCTTCCGCGTGGTGTTTGGGTATAACGTGTTTTACTAGCCTTTACTGGGTATCTTAGTTTATATTTCTTGGTTTAAACTACAGTTTGTTTTTGTATAAACACATATTATAAAACAGAGATGGGAAGTAATCTATGGGATTCAGAAAGAAGTCAAGGCCTATGTAAGTCTGTACCCGGCTGTATCAATCTAAAGTACTCTAACAATATGTAATTTGATTATTAAACCTTTGCTACTTTATATTCCTTGTAAAACTAGTTGTAGCATTAAGATGAGGTGTGAACTACACTTAATCTTTCTTTTGCATTTGATGGTGAGTTCAGATTCTTGTTTCAGTAGTGTTGATTCCTTAATTTTGGTGGCAGATGCTGTAGAATAGAAAACTAGGATTAAAGGTAATGAACATGGACTGATTTCATTGAGTTCTACACACCATCCACGAAACACAACGGTAAATTGATACTCGAAGCGTCGACACAAGCAGTAAGACAGAATGAAGGATTTCAGTCCGAGGCGTCCTACTTATTTGATAATAGTAGAGCAAGGGTCTACTGTGCTTGCATAAGATGCGGGTTGGGATTTCTTTCTCCCTCTCTCTGGGAGACGGCTCGATATAGACTGAAATACTGTCTCAGAGCCGTTAAGTCCAAAACAACCAAGCAACGTATAATTTCTTAGCACGACAGCTAATGGGAAGCCGACAAAACACTGTTCATATAAGTGTCCTACGGTGTAGTGTTTTTAATACCAATGGTAAATGCAATACATTTTAGGTACATGTCATAATACGTAGAGTCTTATAGTTATCTTAAATGTACTAAGTTGTGTTTTCAAATGTATACGTAGTACAGAGAATTCACTATCGAGGTCATGTTGTGATAAAAAGTAATTTGTTACGGAGATCGTGAAGAGGATAACAATTTTCGCCGTTATGAATGACAACAAACTGGTTTGCTGACTCTTAACTGTATTTCTGACACTTAAAATTAATGAAATATCATTTAATACGGTGTGCTTCCACCTTGAACTTAGATTTATTCGTCTGTCTAATAAGTAAAGTGCTTAATCAATATAACAAGTCTTCTGCTATTTAGCAGATAAACGCAAAGCTCTAGCCATACTTTATGATATCATAATAAAATTTCAGATGAGCGATAGTTTACTAAAAATATAAACAAATACCCCCGGTATTATTTTTAATAATCAGTAAAATATCCAACACTTTAATGAATGATTTAAGACAATACAATACTATATTCTTATAAGGCGAGACGACGATCACAGGAAGTTTTCAGGATAAAATAAAATATTTTAGCTTCCCTTCTCAACGGGGGTTAACTCTTAAAGAACATAATTTGCTTTCCTAGGATATTTCTTTTTCTCTTTAAAATACAATTCTTCTCGCCCACCCTCCGTTCCACAAACCGAGCCACCTCAGCCTCTCTTGTCCACTTGGGAACAAATATTCCAGCTTCTGCAAACTGTTAGCGAAACCGCAGGAATTCTTTTCAACAATACGTATCAAAAGTTATTAGTAAAAAATCTCAGCCTTTGTTAAAGGTAAATTGGTGGGGTTTCACAAAACTCCTTAGTACATACCGAAATTTCGATTCGGTCATTTTCACGGGTTCTGTAATAACTCCTCCAGTTCTTTTACTTCGAAGCAAACATGTGCCAACATTTGAGTCGATCAGAATCGTTACATTTTCGCTAACTATTTTCAGACGCTTTAATTTTTCAATATTCAGGGCCCAGTTGACATCGTTAGTTAACAAGACATTAAATTTCAAACGTGTTATACACCAACCATTTTTTGTCGAAAAACTGAGGAGTCCCTTTCCGCAAAAGTTATCAGCACACTTGATTTTACGGGTAGGTTACTTAACGAAATTTTGACTAACGACTTCGTTAAGTTAATGATGCCCACAATGAAATCAGCTCCTCCATAACTATGAAAATGTATAAAATACGAAGCCCGTTCCCGTTGAATACAACTTGAGCTAGGATCAGCTGCTGAAAGTGGCCAGTAGACTTTATTGAAGGAGCCCGATCACATGAATTAAGCACAGGCTGACTTGCGTCTTAACCTTCCGCATATGCTTTATGATACGGCTCAAAGCGCTTTCCAGTCGGTCGGTCTGTCTTAAAACTACGTTTCAAGCGAAGTTGGAAAAGGACAGCATTTGCATATTCGTCATGGGTAGTCAATTTGTTCAAATGTGTGAAGTCAATAGTTCAAAGAAAGTTATCACTAACCACATCGCTGTCAGTATGTATTCATTCATAGAATAGAGAATTTTAATATTGTGTTTTAGATCTTATCGATTTGGTCGTACATTGCAATACAAAAATATTGTCAATGACAAGTTTAGGTCAATAAAATCTAATACAAATTATCATACACTCCCTTGCAAAAGGCAAAAATATGAATAACGACGCCTTGGAAAAGTTCAAATCATATAAAAATAATGAAGACAATTTCACTGATGATACCAAAAGAGAGGAAAGTAAAAACAGTATAGCAGTATAGCACTATTCTTATGGCATACACAATTAGTTTAAAACAGAGAACTTGCAACATAAATAAAGATATCAGAAATAATGATATTCAAATAACAATATTAATAATAAATACTGCTCACAAAAAGGGGATATTTTGCCATAGAAGCGAGTACAACAGTTAACAATAATAAATGGGTTTATTGACAGCAAAATGTTCAACCGACAATATTCAGCTAAACCAGAAGCAGTCGCTGCAGGTCACATGACGTACAACTCATAAAGGACTGTGTGGTCAGCTTGCGCAAAAAATTCTTTTGGACCCTCAGTTTCTGTGAATATTCAAGTTGTTCACAACGTTCCAAACTGAGAAATCATGCTCTATCACTCGTATCTTCGCCAACAAATCTACTGAGCTTGTCGTTTATCTTTTTGACACAAGTTTTAAGAATTTCTATCTTTGCTACCTCTTAAAGTTTGTGAAGATTAGGTCGCACTTTATGCGTAAAAATTAATTCAAGAGTTACGTTTTTCATTGTTGATTCCCCTTTCGATATTTTCTTTATAATGCCCGAGTTAGAAAGAATCTCTGGCAGTGGTAAAGCAAATTTCGGACTTATCGGTATACTTCGAAAATTCCGTTGAATTATGCTTGTCTGAATCTTTGGGATTACTTGAGAAAAGAAAAGTCAATCTGATAGCCGAATACCACACGACTGATTTGAGCCGCGACACGACAAAACCAACAACGTGGTTGTGCGCCCAGCGCAGACTCAGATCAGCCCAGTCTGATCAGAGTCTTCGCTGTCCGCATGGAGTTAGCTTAGACCCTTAGCTACCCTTTGAGCACCTAACAAAGAGTCTGACCAAACTGGACGGATGCCCAGGCTAATCTGAGTCTGCGCTGGGAGCACAACCACATTGTTGGTTTTCTCGTGTCGCGGCTCATTTACATATTCGAGGTACTTTTTGAGAGTGGAAAAAACCCTTCAGAAAGCCGTACAAAACGAAAAAGAGCTGTTACGAAGTCAAGATGGAAAACAAGCTGGATAATTATCACACCGTATTAAAACTATATTTTGATGGATGTTAAACGAAAAACAGTTTAAGTTACCAAACTACCTGATCATCTGGTCGTTGGTAACTATGGCTCTTTTTCGTTTCGTAACAGCTCTTTTTCATGACCTGGTCGTTTGGTGACTTTGACTCTTTTTCGTTTCGTAATATCCCTTGTATATACAGTCAACTCTCGGTATCTCGAACACTGATAACTCTAAGTACCCTCATTTGTCAAAGAATATTGTCATAACACATTTCATAATTTTCTTTACATTTCAACTCATGTTGTCTCAATCTACTGCTATCTCAAAATAAATTTTCTGGAACCAGAAAATTTACTTTGAGATATCAGTAGTTTGGATTAAATTCGACTTCGATATATCCAGAGTTGACTGTACATAGTTAACCAGGGGTGCTTATACAGGTGACCACTATGCTAGAAATACAAAGAATCTGCATTGGAAGTTCCGCCATGGAACCGACAGTGGTTATAGATATTCTATGTTGTTCTGAACACCATGATGGGCAGCTCAACCCACTGGAGGTTTAAACTTATCTTATGCTTCTCATGGAGCTTTTTAAAGGTACTGGATAACTTGTACATTTCCCTCCTTTTTAATTCACGTTTTCAGATGCAGTTTCGTAAAGGTACAATGTAACTCGTCCTTTCCTTTCTCCATGCCTCACAGCTTCTACAATACAGTTTCATAAAAAAAGTGCTAGATAACTTGTTCACTTTTCCCGCTCTCTGCATCTCAGCTAATCCTATATGTTATCGTTTGACCTTTCAAAATATCGTTTGAATATTTCAAAACGAATCCCACGTACTCTCGGTTTAACAAATGAAAGACGGAATCTAACCCTCCGCAATCTCCTTATTAACTGCTGGGTTGACTCACTCGACTACGGCGTCTCCATATTAAGCCGTAAAACGTCTTCCCCGTACATCAACAATAGGGCAGTTTATATTTTACTGTTGGTCCTTAGAGACTGAGAAATCGAAATAAATAATCAATATAAATGACTCATGTTTCAGACCAATTTGGTATATATAGACTGGTCTGAAATCGACTGCGTATTTGAACTTAACAAAATAACAGAATGCTTTTCCTGTCTTTCTTTGCCAGGCCATTACAAGATCACCGATGAGACTTTATCAGCCGAAACGTAAGTTTGATCCACCTCCTTAATGTTTGCTTTTATTGCTCTTGAATAAACTCATTTAATATTTTTGTTCACTGCAGCGGTATTGTCTATACGGTCTCAACATGCAATAACCGTCCTCAACATTTGAGCCGCGACACGACAAAACCAACAAAGTGGCATGTGCGCCCAGCGCAGACTCAGATCAGCCTGGGCATTCTCTTTCCTAAGCGCTTTAAGAGCAGCTTAGTGTCTAAGCTAGTGCCATGACAGCGAAGACTCTGATCCGACTGGGCGGATGTCAAGCTGATCTGAGTCTGCGTTGGGCGTACATCCACTTTGTTAGTTTTCTCATGTCGCGGCTCAAAATTTTGTTTGAACAATAATCAGTCAGACTAGAGTATGCATTCGTGAGGCCAAGGGGGTTGTTGGGTGGTGCTATGGTGCTGGGTATAACTTCAAGAGCCGGGGCGTCCTACTGATTTGGATAAGTGTAGGACGGGCCTACTCACACTGGTCTGGCATTCAACACAGGTAACGAAGACAACGTACATGAATCTTGTTTGTTCCGCTCATCTGGATAAGTTTGTTTCAGAAGTATAGTGTCACGGACCATCCGATCCCCGGCTTTTGAAATAGCAATCAAACGTTTTACTGAATTAATATGCATATTCAAGAAATGCTTGAAAACAATTTTTGGACTACAACGTCTATGCAACGAATCCGTAAAGAAATTTATTCAAGCACTGCATGTATACTAGACAGAATTTCTTAAAAAATCTGGTCTGACTAAGCGGTATAACAAACTGCCGGGTCCGTAAGAATAATAGTTTGAAATTAATCTAAGAGATATGCGAAAAAATCAAGTTTTATAGTACGTTGCCTGTGATGAATGCCAGACCAGTGTGCTACTGTGCTTACAGTAGGTGCGGGTGGGGATTGTTTGGACATTTTTTTCTTCTCTTCTTTCTCCCTCTCTAGCTCTGATAGACGGCCCGATACAGACTGAAATACTCTCTCAAAGGGCCGTTAAACCCAAAACAACCAATAACAAGAGCTGTCGCCTGACAGCATAGCTCGCCTGAATAGGTGCTTGCCCATCACACAGTCGCTATGGTGGTGTGGACTGCTATGCATAAAACTTCAGGCAAGCATGTCCAATATGACAGCACATTTATAAACTAAAGCTATCTCAGAAATGTCTTAAAATAAAATAAAAAAAAATCCATTTGAAATTTCGAAGTCCATGAGTTTCAGGTCAAAGAACTAAGCAGATAGGGGGTGGGGTGGGAGTGGAGGTGGGGTGGGGGGGGGCTAGTATTTATCAAACCTTGAACCATTATCTAACATTAGTCCAAGTATAAGTATCAACTGAGTCCATCATGGCACTGTGAAATTATGTCTTCATAAATATAAAACTTTAACCAAAATTCAAAATCAATGACCTTGACTTCAAGGTCATCCACTGGGGTAGAGGGGTAAGTATAAAGTGTTTTGTAAAAACTCAAAAAAAGTGTCTAACACCAGTTCAAGTGTAAACTAAATCTCTGCCAAGCATTATGAATCAGTATGCAATTAGAAAACTTTAATAAAGACCAAATTTTCTAAGTCCCTGACCTTGACATCAAGGTCGCTGAGGGGGGTGGGGGTAGTATGTTGTAAAACTTTGGACTAATATCTAACTACACTGCAAATATAAAAAGAATTCATCTATGGGTTCAGGAGATATATGTCTTTAAAAAACTTTAACCTAAACATCCAATCAATAAAAAGACAATTTTCTAAGTCCATGACCTTGACATCAAGGTCACTGAGGGGGTGGGGTAGTACCATCAAAAACTTTAGACCAATACCTAACTTCAGTGCAAGTATCAAAGGAATCCATTCATGGGTTAAGGAGATATTGGGCTTTATAAAACTTTAACCAAAACATCCAGTCCAAAAAAACTCCCAATTTTCTAAGTGCATGACCTTGACATCAAGGTCACTGAGTGGGGTGGGGTGGTACCCTGTTAAACTTTAGACCAATATCTAACTACAGTGCAAGTATCAAAAGAATCCATCCATGGGTTAAGGAGATATAGGTCTTTAAAAAAACTTTAACCAAAACATCCAATCCGAACGCCGACGCGGACGCTGACGCGGACGCCGACGCCGTGGTGACAATAGCTCTTCCTGAACTTTCGTTCAGGCGAGCTTAAAATCGTGAATTCAAGCTAAAGCCTTTGTTTTCGCTAAAAAATTCTTCAAATGTCACAATAGCAATACTTAGGTACGAGGATCAGTATGAAGCACACAAGACGACGTGCGTCTTTGATTTCGCGTGTAAATGCTATGACACTAGCTTTTACAGCTTTTAGGACTGCTTGTAAGACAGAGAGAAATCCGTGGGTGTAAGACACAAAGTCCTCATCTAATGACCATTTCTTTTGATGTAGAATGTTTTTTTTTCACAGATATTCCACCTTTTCTTACTGCAAAATTTCAAATATTTATTCTGAATTTTTGTTAAGAGACCTCGTGTGCAAGTGATTAGAAGGCATAGCTCCGTGCAGATGATCGCAGGTTCGAATACCACCTGACAAACGACTTAAAAGTTCATTCTGTCAATCCAGTATACATGTAGCAGTAAATATGTAAGCGATACTTCTGTAGAGTTCTCGTGAGTATTGGTATGGGCCTAAGAATACATTTTGGGCTGCGACACGAGAAAACCAACAAAGAGGTTGTGCGCCCAGCGCAGACTCAGATCAGCCTGGACATCCGCCCAGTCTGATCAGAGTCTTTGCTGTCCGCATGGAGGTAGCTTAGACCCTTAGCTATCCTTAAAGCGCTTAGCAAAGAGTCTGATCAGACTGGGTGAATGCCCAGGTTGCTCTGAGTCTGCGTTGGGATCACAACTACTTTGTTGGTTTTCTCGTGTCGCGGCCTCATTTGTATTCAGTGCTGTCCTTATCACAATCGTATAGATTAGGCCCAAAAATGTAAGAGCCACATATTGCGGTGTTGACCTCTTACAGACTTGAAAAATGAAAGTTAATATTTTGATCAAAGAAGACCCTTGAGGTTGAAGACAGTTCACAATAACTCTGTGCTACAAAAATGTTATAATAATGTTTTGCTAAGCCAGATTACGAATATTTTCTTCCGTGATACTTTTTTCTATGTCATTGTCGGTGGTATGAAAAGTAATACAAGCTTAAGTTTAGTTTTTAAGACTGAATTAGAGAAACATTGCATGAATTTGACAATTTTTACACGCCTTAGGGTTGTTGGGGATTATTTTCGACCGATTTAAAATAACTGATTTATTTGTCGGTTTAAAATAACCTTATTTAGCTACTTCTTATTACATGTATATAAACTGTTCTGAAACTAAGACTGAATTGGTAGAAAACTTAATCTTAGCATCGTAGCAGAGTTCGGCTCTCCATTTTGTTTATTTGTCTAGTTACAGGTTTTTGTAGTCCCTTAAAATCGACGTCGAGGTGTTTTTTATATTGGCTGGCACCTCGACGTCTCTTCGCTAAACATGGACTTGGCATACCAAATGCCGATCGTGAATCCAGGCGGCTTAAACTTGGTTTTCCTGCCATGGCCATGGAAGATCAAGGAAAGTGCTATACAGCATTCGAAAAGTCATACAAAAATGTGTTAACTACCATCATCTTATTGTCAAAAGGTTCCAGAAACCTTTCTAAATCTCACCGTTTTTAAATTCGTTGGCGACGGACTGTTGCAGGTACTTGACAAGAGCTAGAGTGTTCCGAATGAAATATTGGGAAAACCAATATTTTATGACGACACATAGGTATATGTAAAACACGGATTTATTTTTGCAACGAAGCCCTATTTAGATATTCTGAGCAAAGCGTCATACGACGAAAGAATAAGTGTGTGTGTGTGTGTGTGTGTGTGTGTGTGTGTGTGTGTGTGTGTGTGTGTGTGTGTGTGTGTGTGTGTGTGTGTGTGTGTGTTTCCTTTCCTCTTCTCATCTGTTTCAGCCTCCTCAGTCTGTCTATCTATGCACACGACATCGAAACAACGCCCTACTGTTGCATCAACATCAGTTTTTTTCGTTTTCTTACTTTTCTGTTCCCGCCCTCCAACATCGCCCAATCACACACAATCATTGGGCTGCCTCACAAAAAAGCATGTCATGGACTAATGCGACCAGTAAGGCTTCAGTCTCGCCTGCGCCTCAATGCAATCTCTTTGCTCGACGCTGTATGGGTAGCCCAGACTCCCTAAATAGCCTGTTTGAACGGAAAAGATGCCGATTAGACAGGGAGGATGCGCAGGCTAATCTGAGTCTTCGCTAAATGCACATATCCGGAGGGAGTTTTGGCATGACGCGGCAGATCGAACTGCCCAAACGGGGTCATTAATTTGATTCTGAGAGGGAAAAAAGTAAATAAATAATTTCTCAAGATTATCTCTTTTTCATTTAATGAACAAAAAGAAAAAAAAGTACCGTTCAGATACAGCGAAAGTACAAAAAAAAATGTCAGAGAAATTTAATTGAAAGTATCATAGAGCTGTCTAAAAGCTAGACAAAAGAAGGACGGCACTTATAATAATGTCTCATTAATCAAGGTTACCCGATATATTTTTTCTAAGCAGAATGACTGGGTAAATGGGGATTGCCTCGCATACCCTATGGACAATTTCAAAAACTTTACAAAAAGTTTTTCTTGTCAGTGATTTTTTACTGCGTATTCCACATATTGTACGTATTAATTCCCTCTGGGATGCATTTTTCTTTATTTTGATGGTCCCAAGACTCAACGAAATTATAGAATTGCAGTAGGTAAAAGTATTTGGGACTTATTGGTTTGGGGTCCAGCGAGTCTCTCGACCCACAGGAATAAAATTGTAAATAAATCACTGGCTTATGCTCACGAAATTAAAAAAGAAGAAAAAGAAATCAATAAACAAGGTTACTACGGACAGCATAATCTATTACTACAGCCATTCTAAGATGCTAAATAAATAAATTTATAATTAGAAATACCAGTATGAAAAAAAAAATACCAATGAGCAAGCAATCGTGCTACAGTATGTAACAAATGCCCCAGAAAGTCCCTTAAACTGACCTCTGATCCCTGATTGTGGTTCTTTATTCCAATCTATAACTTGAACTTGTCGGAATGGGCTCAGCGAATTCAAAAGAAATAAAGTTTGTTAATACTTATCCTCCGACGGACGATATCCGATAAGTACACTGTAAAAAAATACTGTAGATTTTACGGTAGAATAACTGGAAACCGGCTGCCAGTCCTTTTCCCGTTATTTTTACGGGGTTTTGCCTGTAAGACATTGTTGGAAATCACGAAATGGAAGTTTTATGTTAACTTGGCGCACTCGAAAATAACTTTGTATTGTTGAGGGGCTATCTAACCAAAACGACATCTGCTCTTTTCTGTCCCACTCTGCTTGATGATTCCTGCAGTTTTGGAGCGGCTGTAGCGTAGTGGATAACACTCCAGACTACCAATCCAGGGGTCGCAGGTTCGATCCCCCGCTTCTCCGGTCTTTCGGATGAGACTTTAAACCGAGGTCCCGTCTCCATATGACCTCGTTGTTGGTGGGACGTTAAACCCGAGTTCACTCACTCCTGCAGTTTTTACGGGCGCCCGTGAAAATAACGGTAAAAGGACTGGCAGCTGGTTGCCAGTTATTTTACCGTAAAATCTACCGTTTATTTTTGCAGTGTAAAGCCAAGAATTCATATCCCAGCAGGCACAAAACGTCGAATTAACACTGAATCAACAAAGATTCAACACCATGACGTTGAATCTGGGTTGATTCAGTGTTGACTCAACTTTGTCTGCCTAGAGGGATGCCATTTCATATGTGTATTCAGTTCAAAAGGCTTTTGAGCTATAAAACCCTCGAGTAAACATACAAAATAGCATTCCGGGATACGGTTTGAAACTTTGACGCAAAGTTCAAAAAATGTCAATACGAGAACCCTCTTCAAACTGGAGAGCGGACGGACGGCCAGACTCGGTGTCAAGAGTGTGCAACCGCACTGTAAAAATTCATAGATTTTACGATTAAATACCTGTTATCTGGCTACCACACTGTAAAAAAATCCATATATTTTACGGTAGAATAACTGGCACCCAGCTGCCGGTCCATTTCATGTTATTTTTACGGGCGTCCGTAAAATTTTGCAGGAATCATCAAGCAGAGTAGAATAGAACAATACAGTTGTTGTTTTGGTCATATTGCCCTTTAACACTCTTAAGATATTTTCGAGTGTGGCCAGTAAACATAACACTACCAAATCGTAATTTCCAACAATGTTCTACAGGCAAACGCCCGTAAAAATAACGAGAAATGGACTGGTAGCTGGTTGCCACACTGTAAAAACAAATTCCGTAGATTTTACGATAGAATACCTGGCATTCAGCTGCCAGTCTATTTCCCGTAATTTTTACGGATGGATGACTTGCGATTTTACGTCCTTTTCAACAGTATTTCAGTAATATCAGAACGATAGGAATGTGACAATGAAAGGCTGTAAGCAATGGTACCCCGTTTACGGTAGGAAAGATTCTCGCCTCAAGCGGGACTCGAACCCGGTCCACTAGAGGCGAGAATCTTTCCTCCCGTAAACGGGTTCCATTGCCCACACTGCAAAAATAAACGGTAGATTTTACGGTAAAATAACTGGCAACCAGCTGCCAGTCCTTTTACCGTTATTTTTACGGGCGCCCGTAAAAAATGCAGGAATCATCAAGCAGAGCGGGACAGAAAAGAGCAGATGTCGTTTTGGTTAGATAGCCCTTTAACAATACAAAGTTATTTTCGAGTGCGCCAAGTTAACATAAAACTTCCATTTCGTAATTTCTTACAATGTCTTACAGGCAAAAGCCCGTAAAAATAACGGGAAAAGGACTGGCAGCTGGTTTCCAGTTATTCTACCGTAAAATCTACAGAATTTCTTTACAGTGCACAGCCTGGCGTCTGCCTGTAGAACATTTGTGGAAATCACGATATGGTAGAGTTGTGTTAACTGACCGCACTCGAAAATACATTAATAGTGTTGAGGAGCTATATGACCGAAAAGTAACTGTCTTATTCGACCCTTCTATGCGTGATGATTCCTGCCAATATTTACGGGCGCCCTTAAAAATAAGGGGTAATGGACTGGCAGCTGGTTGCCAGGCATTCTGCCGTAAAATTTACGATTTTTTTTTTACTGTGCAGTTATTCTAACGAAAAATCGACGGACTTTGTTTTACAGTATACAGTTCATTTACCGTTATTTTACGGGCGTCTGCCTGTAGAACATTGTTGAAAATTATGACATGTTAGTGTTATATTAACTGGCCTCACTCTAAAATACCTTTATGGTATTGAAGGAATAAAAGGCAGAACAAGATCTGTTATATTCTATCCTACTCCTGCGTTTTTTTACGGAAAATGGACTAGCAGCTTCATGGTTGCCACTTATTCTACCGTAAAATTTACGGAAATATTTTACAGTGCATGGATTCGTTCCGTTCAGCTTCAATGGGGACATCGTTGTGAGAACTTGACAAAAAGGAGGATAAATGAGAATGAGTACACCTAAAAGAGATTTGGAAATAGTTAATTCCCTTTTAAAGGAAGATATAGGTAATACCCTTAAGACACCTGATCCCCAAACAACACGACAACCATGTCGACGCCAAGTCACTAGTACATTGCATCGACATAGTGCTACGCATCTGCAAAATCGGCATGGCTTTGCGTCAACGGGCTAACAACTCTCTGGGATAATAAAGTTTCAAAACAATGTAACGCAGATACATGCACACGTCTCCTGTGTAAGTTCCCAGAAGGCACTTTACTCTGAGGGAAAGAAAATGAAAGAACATTTTACCGTCCATCAAGAGTCACCGATGAAACGGTACGTTTCAGGATCGTGCGCTGTTACCAATTAAGCGAGTACAAAATGATAATCTTAATAATAAAAGCTGAAATATCCTTTATTTCTAGACAGTTTAAACCAGAGGTGGTAGTATCGTACCTGTGGCCCTCGAGGGGTGGAAGGGGATGGGACAATTTTTTTCATTTTATTTTATTTATTTATTTATTTTGACGTCATACCTATTAACATAGACTTTGTATTGGTACAATGTCTTTATTTTCAATTATTTCCCTTCCCTCCCTGAGGGTCACAGGTGTTACCACCACCTATGACTCAAACCCGAAACAACCTTTGCATCAACGTGGGTGTAAAACATCTGCCATTGCGCTAAGGTCGGCACGAGGCACTTTCTGGGCTGATAATATCATCGTTCAAAACATATGCAGATTATATATTTTCTAATTTCTCATAACGATGCAAGGTTAACAAAACTGGGCACAAAGTTAACACTGCCAAAGAGTAATAAAATTATCGTTCTTCAGATGGCACCAAACTTCCATCAACGTCTCAGCAGCGTCGTTGAAAGGTCCTAAGGACCCTGCACTGACGCCAACAATACGTCAGTCTTACCAACCAAAACAATTACTATCATGGTACATGCTAAGTTCACTTTTGTTTCTGAAACGCAATGGCGCAGTCTAGTAAGCGTCTTTTCCGTTCGTATATGGTATATACGGAGCCTGGGTTACATAAACATCTTCCGGTCTAGGCACTGGTGCGCAAGCAAGTCCGAAGTTGAGTCGGGTCGCACATGTCGGAAGGTATGTTTTCTTGTGGCACAGTCCCATCCGTCGGGGAACGGTTGGGTGAGACGGACAGAAGACGGAAAAAGATCGGATCAGAATCCGAATTGTTTACTGGTGATCGTCCAAGTGCATAGTTATAGATAGTATAGGATCATATTTTATTGATACGATAAATATTTAAGTATTTCGTTCAAGAAATGAAAATGAAATTATTATTTTGCATTCAACCAAAGCTCACGTGCTCACGTGCTTTGGAGAATAACAAGATGGCAGTGAAGTGAAAGTACAATTGTAGCTTCTGGATTTTTTTCGAAGACTTTACCGCATATCCTGATATGAACATCATAATATATAGATAAATAAGGGATAGATAGGCTGCTGGCAGTGATTCCTGTGTCGCAGTGGTAAGCAATACAGTTTAAACTAAAGTAATTGATTTGCTACGCATTATTTTTTGACGTCGGTAGAACGTAATAAGGCCAACTAAAAGTAAAAATAGAAAATGTCCGATATAAACGAGAAATGTAAATAGGGCCAATTACGTTCGGCATTGTAGAACTACAGGTTTTTGCTGCTGCATTAGACATCTCCTTTCTGATGTCACCTATCTCGGGCCCTATGGACTGAGAGAAAGTTTAATGTGTAAGCGCCTCTTACCCACTGACTGTGGGTGCTCAGTCTCACGGATTACGGCTAAAAGAATTTTCAGTATCAATACAATATCATTAGGATGAAGGAAGCAGATGCCTTCAAGAAAACGGCTGTTTCTGTAAAAAGTAACAACACATCGTGTGGTTCTATAGATTTCTAACTCTAAAGTTTTTTTTTTTGCTAGTAGTGGTCCGGTCACTTTCTCTCTTCACTCTCAAAGCATTCAAACAAATATCATAATTAGAGAGAAACTAGACAATTATCGAAGAATTTCAAACAGTGAAACGTCTATGGGTACACTGCTGTATTTTCCCAACACGTTTGCTAAAAGAGACACATTTGTGACTTCCTGCGTGCATCCCTTGACAAAGAAACCCTAAAAATTGGGTCTATTCTTAAAGGAACATATTTGCTCCAAGCTCCAAGAGGAGCAAATTTTCCCCTTTAAGAGTTGACCCCTATGAGAAAGGGCGTTAAGATGAAAACGGAAGAGTTGCTTCCCCTGAAAGTGTACCAAGACACCGTAATCACCATGCCTTGTTACCTTCTCGAAGATATATTTATTATAACGGTCGTTTTTTTTTTTTTTTTTTTTTTTTTTTACTTTCTTTCTAATCTATTGTATATATAAACGCGTCTTTGAAACGTGTAGGTCATTAAAATTTAACAACTGAAATGTGCTGCGTATCTATTTTCTAAATCTTTTGACAATATTGTTCATATTTTTGCAAAGCTGACATCAGTTTAAAAGCCAAACCAAATATTTTTACACACTTGACATGCAAAACTAGATCAAGGAGGATTTAGTTGCTACTTCTGTAAGTTATATCCGTTATTTTCATCAAAATGTACGACCACTTTGTTCTCTGGAAAGCAACTCAATAACAGTCAAATACTACGATACTGATAGCCATCCAGGACCCAGTGTGCGCGTGTTTTTTTTTTTTTAACGCATGTGTTTTTTTTTAGTCTGGATTTACAGTCAGCTGATAGATATTAGTATCATCTGCTGCTTAAAGAACAGAACCTTACAGAAGCATGTACAGCAAACAGGCCAGCGGTTTAAGATCTTCCTTTTCCTTATACGTTAATCGGGTGATAAAGCTAGTGGAGGAGCTTAAGTTCGCGCTTCATGAAGAAATTCGGCGATAACCACTGACAAACGGCGAAAAGTAAACTTTCATTTTCTTCATGTACACTTTATTCAAGGCCAGTTTTCGTTCTTTTATTTATTTTATTTTTTTTATTTTTTTGTTTCCATACTAAAACTGAGAAATCCATAAATACGCAAAATAATTAGTGTTGCTGTACATCGAACAGCAGCGACTCTAGCTGATCGTCATTCAAAAATCAGGATGTCAGATCAAATTGCTTGAGTTTTTTTACGTCACGACATGCGGGCGGCTATCATTTATCGGCAGATGAAGACAGATGCTCCGGGAAGTAGGATTTGATCTCATGACTTTTCGCTCGTCTTGTCTTTGCCGATTTAGTGTTAATGGCAGGATATGGGAATTAATAATGTCGGTTCCTGATTATAGCTTTCTCATCTACTTTTTGTTTAAGGAAAGTGAGTGGCAGATGATTGTAGTGCCAGATAATAATCATTTTCCTTTAGCGTTATTTCTACATGATAACCTTATTCTGTTAAAAGGAGTAATACATGTATATTAGTCCCCCCCCCCCCCCACACACACACACCGTCCCTTTTTTATTCTTTTGACTAAACAAGAGCGATGTTTTTTTGTTTTGTTTTTTGTTTTTTTTCGCTAGGTGTTTAACCGGTTTTTCAGCCCGGTCACAAACATGCAAAACAAAAAAAAAAAAAATATTTCGTTACATTACTCTTGCAAAACAAAAAATAATAATACATGTAATGATGAAAATGATAATAAAAAAAACTTTATTCCGATCATTGAAGATATCAGTAGTGCAAAAGGTTTTATTTTGATCATTAAAGACATCGATTTTGCCAAAACTTTATCATTACGATGTACAAAAAACAAACAAAAACAGTGTTTGTGAAACTTAATTCCGCGTATTGAAGACATCAATGTTGCAAAAAAGTTTTATCCGATTTTTAAAGACATCGATGTTGCAAAACCTTTATTCTGATTATTTAAAATATGAATGTTGCAAAAACTTTATTGTGATTATTTACATGAATGTAGCAAAAATCTTTGTCGCTATTGAAGACATGAATGCAGCAGAATATTTATCCTCGGTATTAAAGACATAAATGTAGCCAAAAATCTTTTCTTGTTATAATTTAAGACAAGAATGTTGCAAAATCTTTATTCCCGTTATTAATGACGTGAATGCAGCAAAATCTTTAATCCTGTTATAAAAGATATGAACGTAGCGAAATTTTTATTCCAGTTATAAAAGACATGATTGTCGCAATCAATTTATTCCCGTTATCAAAGACATGAGTGTTAACCTTTATTCCCGTTATCAAACACATGAATGTAGCGAAATCTTTATACCCGTTATTTAAAATCTGAATGTCGCCAAAAGTAATTATTCTCGTCATTAAAGGTTATGAGCGTTGCAAAAACTTTATTCCCGTTGTCAAAGACATGAATGTAGCAAAATCTTTATTCCTATTACATGTATTAAACACACCAGTTTAGCAAAAATCTTATTCCCAGTATTAAACACATCAAAGTAGCAAAATCGTTATTCCCTTTATTAAAGACATGAATGTCGCAAAAATTATTATTCCCGTTATTACAGACATGAATGTAGCAAAATCTTTATTCCCGTTATTAAAGACATAAATGTAGCAAAATCTTTATTCCTGTTATTAAATACATGAATATAGCAAAATCTTTATTCCTGTTATTAAACACATCAATTTAGCATTATTATTATTTCCGTTATTAAACACGTCAAAGTAGCAAAATCTTTATTCCCGTTATTAAAGACATAAATTTAGCAAAAATATTATTCCTATTAAAGACATAAATTTAGCAAAAATATTATTCCCGTTATTAAACACATCAAAGTAGCAAAATCGTTATTCCCTTTTTTAAAGACATGAATGTCGCAAAAATCATTATTCCCGTTATTAAACACATAAGCGTTGCAAAAATTTCCCGTTGTCAAAGACATGCAATATCTCATTTACGTTATTAAAGACATGAATGTTGCAAAACCTTATTTCCGTTATCAAAGCGACGAATGTTGATACTTGATATCCGTTATAAAAGACATGAATTTTGCAAAAACTTTATTGCCGATTTTTTCAGTGTTGCCAAAGCGAATTAAATGAGGAATGTGTTGCATATGAGAAAATGTACTTTAACTCCATCTAATTATAATTGTGAAATAAAATGAAACCATGAGTACTAGAAAAAAGCAAATATAAAAAGCAAAGCTTCAGTATCATAAGAATTTGTCTCATTATTAAATGAAATTTTCAGAATTGAATGTGCAATATGACGCATAGACATTTATAGAAATAAAAAAAAAAATCCAAAACATTTGCATTAACATATTCTTCATGGGCAGTCATACCTTTGATAGCGAATGCTTCTACCGTAATGACCCGAAATAACAAATAACAAGAGCAAACGGTGCAAACCCTGATCAGACTGCTCATGGAGCAGGCTGATCAGGGTTTGCTCTGGTTGCCATTCTGAGGATCGCAATATGGTAAAATTAGTTTTTCAAATTAAAAAATAATAAAAATAATTAAATAAATAGAAATAAAGTGTGTGATAATGGTGCACCAATACTTAAGTATATTATACTAGTCAATATTGTGAGTTTATCATACATCTGTGCGGCGATATACTGCCATTGAAAGTGTCGCATGTATTGAATAAATAAATGAATATATCGATAATGTAAAAGTATTCAAGAGGGTTTAGGCTTATTGAAGCAAACAGCGGACAAGTTTAATAAGCTCTAGATATTAAGTGTAATACTTGGATTTATGGTGCTAATCAAAATATAGAAAAGGAATTTTTCATTTGTTTGGACCATTCTTGTGGAAAAATGGACAAACAAAATCGTAAACTGACCATGCTAATGCGGGGTAGTCCTTTTAAGCGGATTTAAAAAGTGTAAGCAATATAAAATAATTGGTATTTGGTAAATGTGAAACTACTTTATCAGTTTATAAATATATTGGAAAGCAGTAAACTGGACAAAGTTTGATCAGAGTTTGATTTTGGCAGGTATGTGATAAAACTGAATTAGATTTTAATAGCCACTGGATGTTGCGCGCAGCTGTTGTCGCCTTAAGTTTATGCAAATGTATAAAACGGATTGGTAGCTCCGTTAAGAGATAGTTTGTATCCTTTCTATTAATTTTGTTAGTTTATTTTATTATAACCATCATCGTTATAGAGAAGTCATCATTGGTTGGATCTTAAATTTCGTATCAGCAAAAGAAAAGTTTTTAACATCAAAATCGTTAAATGCATACTCGTACATGTATATGCTACATACACCAAATACTGCTCGCAGGTATTATCATTTTTATTTAGACATGTATTTTGTATTTATGCAAGCGTTTAAAAGATTTCTCTGACGCTGTTTAGTTATCTTACCAGCTAGGTTAAGTTTGAGATTCATTGTCACGGTGATAATATACGTATGCATATATTTTGATAAGTCTTTTTATCTCACCCTTGCGACTTCCTTAAATATTTATTTCGCCAACTATTCCAAAAGTGAAGAGTTTAAGAGCAATATTAATAATTTCTGTATTATCTTGTACATACTTAGAAGATGGTCATAAACGTTTCATCACTCATATTAATTTAATATTGTCAAGTGTAAATTGATATAAATTCATCAAGAATTCTGGCATAAATAGGTATGATATTTAATCATTGATATGTATGATCAGGTCTTTCATTTGAAAATGATATAATTAAATTCGGTGTAGTAGAAAGACTGTGAAATTCAGATTATAAAAAAGAACAACAGTTTTACTCTAAATATTCACTTTCATGTTTCTCTCTAGAGCACTTAACAGTCAACTCTCGTTATCTCAAACACTGATATCTCAAAGAACCCTTTTCTATCAAAGAATATAATTTAGACAAAGTTCCTAATTTTCTTTACATTTCAATTCCTGTTATCTCAAACTATTGGTATCTCAAAGTAAATTTCATTGGATCACCCTAAAAAATAATTTACTTTGAGATATCAGTAGTTTGAGATGGACTTCGACTGTGAGATATCGAGAGCGGACTGTATTACAAAACTCATTCGGTTAGTCTTCTAGACCTGCAAAGCTAGTGGTTCGGTTTGACTACCGCTGGATCGGATTACTGTTCACACTTTCATTACCATTATTCCATCGTCTCGATATGACTGAAACGCATATGCACCACTGCTATATTGTATGAACGATAATATTTCTTTTTAGAATGCCTATCCCACAAGAAGAAAACAATCTCGGGTTATAGTGCCATGCTCCGTGCTACCATATAGCTAATGCATAGCTAAGGGATTACTGTTGGTTGGATTATAGTCATTCAAAGCGAATTGCAAAGGGGTTGTGCAAAAGCTATGTTAATAAGGATTAGACGCTAAAACTTTACTTCATGAAAAAAATATTCAGAATGTATTACAAAGAATTCGGTTGATATGACTCAATGTTGGATGACAGTTTCAGTGGAAAGATGCTTTCAAAGTCAGTGATAACATAACCGTGGACGTTTGGGTCCTTGGGGAGTACTGTAGTGTCACTCTCTGAATAAAGTACTTAACACTTGGTTGCGTGGTGTTAAATATTCATCATTATTTCATTACTAAGGCTGCCATATTGGTAAAATCACGCTACTTGACAGAGCAAAGAAATGACTGACATGGAGTTAAGTTTAACTGAGACGTGATGGTACGCTTTCTACAGCAGCAAGTCTTCGGACGTACGGATTACACAAACTAAAAAGTGATTTTCTCGTTTTCCAAAGACAGCTTTCATTCTCTGTGTTGAATGTGATTAAGGATACATTAAATAAATAAACGTAGAAGGATAGCTAATGAACTTGGATTGCTTACATGTGATCAGATTTTAAAGACATGTTCGCATTACGGGTACCACTCACGAAAAGTTTGACGTCAGCAGAATTCGACGGAATACAAGAGATTTTCAAAAGCAGGTAAGAAATAAGCTTTGATTGAATTTTTAAGAATTTAAGATATCAATAAATTGACTATTAGATATGACAAAATCATGGTGAATTTTGTATATCGAAAAGTTGGATTATGGATATCTAAAAATTCATAAATCGATTTGGGGATATCTAAAAGTAAAAATGAATACTGGATGTCCAAAAATTGACTCATGGCCATGTCATGGTTATCCGTAATTCTGTTTTTTTGATATTCCTTAATTTGATTTGTCAATATCCAACGAAACAAATTATGGATATTCAAAAACACTTTTAGATATAAACAATTATTTTGTGATATCCTAAAATAAACTTTTGGATATCCAAAACAGAATTATGGATATCCCATAATTATGGATATCTGAAAAAATATGGAATATACTGAAAAAGGGGCGCTCTATATTGATAAAGTACCCATTCTGATGTCATCGGAATGTGGCCAATATGTTATTAACAAAAAATCAGAGTGTCTGATCTCTCTGTTTCTGTATTATAGACATCTCTTAATCATAGTGTGCAATTAACAGGAAAACTGATATAAATAACGAATCTGCTTCTAGCAATAAAAAATCAGTAACTGGGAGGCAGAAAATATACGTATCAGTAACACACCTTGTACAATTTATTTGAATTTCACTGTCGAAATATTAAAGAAACTTCCACTTTTGCCTAAAGCATAGCGATGATATATTGTAATTCAATGATAAAATCAGACCTCGAATACAATAACACCAATGTTGCTGATAATAAAATAATCATTGCTAGTAGGTACTGCTACCATTAATCATAACAAATTTTATCAATAAATATTTATAGTATGTAGATAAACAGTATTTGTAACCAAAACGATGTAACAAAAAGACACAAGTCAACCGTAAGGAGTGCAAGTGAGCTGGAAAAAATATCACATTAATGTGGGTGGGTACACTGTTAGGGTAGTATCTCCTCCATTTTTACGTTTGTCACGTCTTCCAATTGTTGGTCAACTCTTAAAGAAAAGAACTTGCTCCTGGGTTGCAAATTCTTTCCTTTAAGAGCACACTCTATTCGTCGCTCAGAGAAGCAAACAGGAATCACAAAAAAAAAAATGGTTTCCCTTAATAACAATGGCGCCCAAGGGATGAGCAAAATCTGCTAGCTGAAGCCAGGTGCTTGCTTACTATAGGTAAATTTATACTGAAAATGATACTTTGGGATATAAGATTTTGGCCTCTTGATGTGGGTTTTTGCGGGTTCGAGGTGACCTTTAAGACAGGTTTGATAGTAATCAGAAAGTATACAAAAATGGACTTACGGACAGACTCGGTACCGGGAGATGCATGTTATGGATTCGTTCCCTTGAGATTCCCGGAGAACATCGTTAAAATAGGACAGAGAAAACATCTCATTGGCGCTTCATAGACCCTGCAAGTGTACGCTTCCTAGACCCTGCAAGTGTAGTCTTATTTTAGCCAGAATAGGACTCACAGAGCACGCTGTACGAGCAAGAATGACGATGTACATACTTCAGACGTCAAGAGGCGCCTCATGCCTGTATTGAGTCTTTCTTTGGAACCCCTTAGGTGCTCGATTGAAACAAATTTGGAAGAAAAATATCGATAAAAACACTTTCCCTTTTAACTTGCATAATGAAAGAAAGTTGTTTATATCATTCTTTGAGTTACAACCCCATTTCAGGTGTATTAATAATAAGGACTTGTGACAAACTTTTTACACCAATCATTATAAGTGTGAGAACACCTGCTCCAGTTCACATGCTGTCATCTGTGTTTACAATATCATTAACAAGTATGACAGGAAAATATTTTCTTTGATTGGCGATCGATTGGCTAGGAATGTTTTCCCTGTAAAATTGAAACAAGTTTTCATACTGTATTATTATGTACATTTTATCAAAATTTGTCTGGACATTGCTACAATGATATCGTCGTTTAATAATTCATAATTTGAGCCGCGACACGAGAAAACCAACAAAGTGGTTGTGTGCCATCCACAGACTCAGGGTCAGCCTGAGCATCCGCCCAGTCTGATCAGAATCTTCGCTGTCCGCATGAAAATAGCTTAGATCCTTAGCTACCATTTAAGCACTTAGCAAAGAGTTTGATCAGACTGGGCGGATGCCTAGGCTGATCTAAGTCTGCGCTGGGCGCACAACCACTTTGTTGGTTTTCTCGTGTCGCGGTTCAATATGCTGTATATTTATAGTGCCTTCCATACTTCAAAGCTTCTAGCATCCTGTCTGATCCTTACGGTTTACAATGTACTTTCTACATGATGTCCAGAATACAGGATATAATATTCACAGTAGAAACATTTAAAGCATATTTTTGTTCAGAATTTAACATCTTAATATATATATTAAACTTTGGTTTAAACAGTTTTATTGAATGATTTTAATTGTATCTTTTCTGAAGAAAACACTGTCACTCTGTACCTCATAGATCTCTCTATAAGTTTATATATGTATAAACGGAGAGATTCGCCTTTCGGCTTCATCAGCGGCTTACAAACAATAAAGATAGTAACGATTAATGCAAAAATATTTACATTTTGAAAACGAAATCCGAACACAAGAAAGAGATGACACCAAAACAAAATTGATTGGTTGGTTGGTTGTTTTGGGTTTAACTGCCCTTTGAGACGGTATTTCAGTCTATGTCGGGCCGTCTCCCAGAGAGAGGGGAAAAAAGAGAGAAATGATAGATGACTCGGAGAAAAAATGTAAAAAAAAAAAAAAAAAAAAAAAAAAACGCACCTACCGCAAGCACAGTAGGCCCTTGCGCTACTATAATCAAATGCCCCGGCACCGGAAGTTACCCAGCACCATTGCCCGACCCGACCACAATAAAAATGAATGAAACAGTGATCTTGGTGGGTACCATGTAAGCAAAATTATACCACAATGTTCAAAAGTATTAAAATAAAATAAACACAACGCTACAATTATAAAAATATCAAACACGGATAGCCTATGCACAAGGGCCAGGTTTCGCCGCATTACAGTTGACGTTACGTTTGGAGGATTGTTGGTTGTATTGGACTAAACAGGCACCTACACGGCACCTCGTCTCTACCTGGGAGAGGTGAAATGAATGGAAAATTGTTTCGAGGAAAAACGAAAAGAAACCCACACCGGCTGCAAGCGCAGCAGGCCCTTGACTACAAGGATCACGACATGCGGTCGTCCAAACAACAGACAAAAAAGAGGGCATGGGAAAAGTCCCGCACCTAATTCAAGCACGGTGGGCACTTGTCTGTCTTTACATGTAGTCAATATCGTAAGGACACCCCAATGCCGAAAGTTTCCCCGCATTTGCATCCATTCAGCTTTCGGCATCGGGGTTTCCTCCCGATATTGACTTGAGACTACTCTTAGTGCTGTGCTGGTAGTGTGTGCGGGACGTTTCTTTTGTCCCGTTTTAATCTCCAGATGTGTGGTGAAACTTTAGCATGTGGGTGTCCTTCCGATATTGACTTAAGACAGACAAGTGCCTGCTGTGCTTGTAGTAAGTGCGGGGCGTGTATCTTGTTCCCTTTTTAGTAATTGTTCATTGGACGCCCTAACACTGTGAACCATGTCCCAACGAAAAGATAGTCATAGTCATGGGCATGCTGTGCTTGCAGCAGAGACCAGTTTCCTTTTTTCTCCATACAATCTTACTAATCATTCCCCTCTTCCTGGTTGAAACGAAAGTACCGTCTCTGGAGCCGTCGAGTCAAATACAACCAGCAGCCCACTAAACATAACGTAGGCCCACCGTGTATCTTGGGCACACCATATGAAAGGCGGAACCCATCCCTCTCCTTTCGCTGCCTTGTGCTTCTCTGATTCGAAAAAGGAAACCAATTACTGCTGGGTCTAAAGAGACACTTTTCCAGTCACTACTTGACCCAAGCCGGGATTCGAATTCGTGACCTTCTGCACCATACTGAACCGCTTAGCTCTAACCACTCGACTTCCGCGCCCCTCTAAGGTCAATTGTAGTGGTACGCAAAAGATCCCGAAGATCATTTGAGCCGCGACACGAGAAAACCAACAAAGTGGTTGTGCGCCCAGCGTAGACTCAGATCAACCTGGGCATGCGCCAAGTGTGATGAGAGTGTTCGCACTGCGCTTAAATGTAGTTGAGGGTCTAAGTTACCTCCATGCGGACAGGGAAGACTCTGATCAGGCTGGGCGGATGCCCAAGCTGATCTGAGTCTGCGCTGGGCGCAAAACCACTTTTTTTTTTCGCACCTGCTTTAGCAAGGTGCGATATAGGTGTCCGGTTTTCTGTCCGTCATTCCGTCCGTCAGTCCGTCCGTTAGTCCGTTCACATTTACGTCAACCCTGGCGTTAAAATTTGTACAGTGCAGGTGCGACATAGCATTCCGCGGAATTCTTGTTCTCGTGTCGCGGCTCAATTTTCTCTTTGTAAAAAGAGGCGGAAACACATGGCGGTGTACCCAAAGTCCTTAAATGTGAGACAACCTTCTGACCACAAGAAGTTCGTGGTAACTCGCCGGATGACCGGATGATTAACAATATCTTGTACTCAGTGTATTAAGGAACTCGCCGAAGGTTCGCATGTGAGTTTGAAATTTCAAATCAAACGGCTTCGGAGTCGCACCACTAATATACATATCATACCAGTTGTGGCTCGAATGCGGCACTATTATGCTTTTCAAATATATTGCCGTTTGAATAACTTACATATTGACTTATAGTAAAGGTTTCCTTTGTAAGTATATTTGCGGATAGATTATTAAACTTTCGCCTAATTTTCTCAGTTTATTGAAATATTTGATGTTTGGAAATAAAGATTAACTTCCCTGATGTTTACATTTAGGTGTTTCTTTTCATTTACAGAGCAAACTTAAATTAAATAAATGTTTGTGTAAACTAAATAAAAACAGGTCTCCATTGTGGCTTCCCTTTCAGTCTCTAATGTCAAAGCACTAATGGTGGGTTTCGTTGGATCTATAAAATAATTTACTTTAGATCTTAACATCTGCTTTAAAGACAACTTCACAGAAACGATAAGTTCTCTATTGAGTTGGCCAGATTGTTGACAATAGTTTGTGGTGTATGACTTTTGTGTTACCCAGGTGATAGCGTTGTTTGAAGAATAATCCGAGTTACCGATAAGCTGTCCATTAAATAAAAAAATCTCTTTTAACACTTCAATATAACTGGTACACTTTAACATAAGTGCATCTTTGCAAGTCAAAGGTACTATGTCCACTTAGTTGCGTACTGTTGGAATTTTACATACGTTAATGCATCCATGTTTCTGAGCAACTGCAAGTGATGTGTGGTCTATTCGTGCCAGTTTAGGTGACAAGAGTATGATAAGCCATAAGTTCAGACGTTAGTAATGGGTGAAGTTTATGGTTAAGTCTAATAGCTCCAAATTAAAACCTTGAACATTTTCAAGGCTTTAGATAAGAGTTATCCGTATTGACCACGATAATAAATATAAGTCTGCTGGGCCCAGGTTCACAATCATTCTTAAAGTTAAGGACCACCTTAAAGTTAAGGTGAAAAATTTTGCCCTTATAAAATCCATCTTAGGCCCATAGCTCTATCGGCATGAAATATTTTATCATGAGGTATCGCTGCAAACTTCGCACTACAGTTTGGCCAATGATTATGATCGTGATTGGCCGGCTTTGAAAAATCAAAACGTCCTTGAGTTTACCATAAAATAGATTTGAAAAAATAACTAGATCATTTTAGTTGCCAACTAAAATGACCTACTTTCGATTTCACAAGCTTTATTTCATGGTAAAAACACAAGGTACAGGAGATAAAAATACAAGGTACAAGGACTTTCTTCTCTGAATCCTATTTGAACTGATTTCATTTATATATCATTGTATTCACTCTATGTATGCTTCAGTTTCAAATGAAATGTTGTTTAAACCAAGGTACAAGCGTTTAACAGTTGATAAAAATACAATGTACAAAACTGTTAAGAAAGGATCCCATTGATTGTGCCGCGGTTGCATTTTTTGATTGCTTAACGGGGAACCAGAGACGAAAACCGTATTTTTATGGAGAGACTTATCATTATTCCAAAATACCTCGTTCCTTCTTTTTTGCCAGTTATATGATACAAAAAAGCACATCAACCGAAATATTTTCATTACTTCTGAAGGCTGTACAGGTTTCATAATGATTTGTATTTTGACGATTTTTACCACTGGTAGGACTATGGAGACTTTAAGTCATATATTGAAAATCGTAGTTTTTGCATAATCCTGCTGGCAGTTTTCATAGAAATGTAATACGCAAGAAATATCATTTTTTGTTTGTATGCTGTTATGTACACATGAAATTTTAGACCTTGACTTTAAAGTCGTCCTTAAGTTTAAGGAATGGTTGTGAACCTGGGCCCAGGTATTCCCATGCATGCATGAGTAGCTTTTCGTCATTGAAATGTGCAAATACATATGCATTTTTCGAATTGCTTAACTGTGTCTTTTATGTTAAAATGTGCAACGTATTGGCTGAAAATATGCCAAAAGATATACCGAGATTCTATCACGTTTACAAATATTTATCAACCTCTGATTCATATTTTGAAACATCAGTTCAATGCCAAAATCAAATTTTGCAAGCATTCCAGTCACCATTCATCTGAAAATATTGTAATCCTCCATGCTATACTAGCGTATGCAAAATCCATGGGATTTCAACATGCACATTCAGAAATTATACCAATGTTTTGTTCATGGCAGCTGTTGTATAAATAAAATCAGCGCCCCTATAGAACTTGTATCAATAAAAATGATGGAACGGTATTATCTATGATATACATGACATAAGGTAATAAATGTTCCGGGACCGTCATTACTCATGGCAGCCATGGCATAGGCCTAAATAAAATCAATGTCTAATCAGATATAACATTTATGAATATGCATGTCATGTAGGGCCGGGCAGCTGCTGCATAAAATCAGCGTCCGTATAGACCCTATATTAATATATATGTCGGACCAGTATTATTCACGCACTGTCAGCAATGGTTTACTCTTAAAGGAAAGAATTTGTTCCTATAGGAGCAAATTCTTTCCTTTCAGAGTTGAACAACTTTGAGATGTTGAACAACTTCGAGATTTGCTGCCTTGGTAGCTAGATGACACATTCAGTGTGAGATGCCTCTGCAAGTTTTGCACTCTTGTTTCGTCATTGTGAATGAAATGACCATGACTGGTCAGTTTTAAACAAAAAGAATATCTTTGCGTTTCTCTTAAAAAGGTTGAAAATGTGTGTTGTCCTCCCTCTTTAGAACCGTCTCATTCCTCATTAATGTCGTTTCGCATATATGTTGAGGAGCTCATTAAAACCGTGTTAATGAGACGGTTCTAATGAGGGTCACAGTATATGTATTCGCTGAGAAATTAGAAAAATTATTTCAGAATGGACCTCAAAACCCAACCTTATCCTGAGCTATGCTAGATCAGACTGCTGTATGGAAAAGCAGTGTGATCAAACCCTGCGCTGTTAGCAGCTTTTCAAAACATCGCGGGATCTATTGAGGTTGTGAGTAAGTCAAGATGATTGGTTAAGATATCACATTATTTGTAGTGATGGAGGACTGTCATTTAATGGGCGCTCATATCTGTAAATAAGTTCGTATCGGAATTATTATTAATATGCTTCCAATTCACCGATTATTGGCAAATGCATAATGGGTGTCAAGTATCGAAAGTGAAATATTTTCAATATATTGACGTTAAAGATTTTAAAGACTGATAAAAATTGAGAATTTTCCTCCTGTCAGATAATGAAAAAGCAGCTCTCTAGATCTATTATAGAATATACTTTCTGAAAACAGAACAATGATAATTTAATTCCCCCATATATATAGCTGGATGTCGTATTTGCACTTAATTTGGGATACTTACTGTTTTGCGAAGAACACAAAACATAGCGCAGAATGATCTTTCTAAAACTTAGCAGGTGTCTTACAATAGGCCTAAACTACATATTTTGTTATCTGTTTTTATGCCCCCGCCACAAAGTGGGTAGTGCCATATAGTTTTGCCCTTGTTCGTGCGTACGTACGTCCGTCCGTCCGTCCATACGTCCGTCCGTACGTCCGTCACACTTTGTAGTGTTGTTCTTGTCTCCGCAACTCCTCCTACAGTATTTGACGCAGGGAGTTGAAACTTGCAACATAGTTCAGACATGCATTGAACATGTGCATAAAGGAAACAGAACTTTGATTTAGGTCTTTATTTCAGAATTATGTCCCCTTAAATAACATACATATTTTTACCATATTTTACACTTGTAGTACTGTTCTTGTCTCCGCAACTCCTTCTACAGATGCAGGGAGTTGGAACTTGCAACATAGTTCAGACATGCATTGAACATGTGCATAAAGAAACAAAACTTTGATTCAGGTCTTTATAGCAGAATTATTTCCCCTTGAATAACATACATATTTTGACCATATTTCACATTTGTAGTACTGTTCTTGTCTCCGCAACTCCTCCTACAGTATTTAATGCAGGGAGTTGAAACATGCAACACAGTTCAGACATGCATTGAACATGTGCATAAAGGAAACAAACCTTTGATTTAGGTCTTAATTGCAGAATTATGTCCCCCTGAATAACATACATATTTTGATCATATTTCACAAATGTAGTATTGTTTGTGTCTCCACAACTCCTTCTACAGTATTTGATGCAGGGAGTTGAAACTTGCTACACAGTTTAGACATGCATCTAACATGTGCATAAAGGAAACGAAACTTTGATCGAGGTCATTATAGCAGAATTATATCCCCTTTAATGACATACATATTTTGACTGTATTTCACAATTCGTAGTACTGTTCTTGTCTCATCAACTCCTCCAATAGTATTTGGTGTTGGGATTTGGAACTTGCAACACAATTTAGACATGCATTGAACATGTGCATAAAGGAAACAGAACTTTGAGCCAGGTCTTTATTGCAGAGTTATGTCCCCTTGAATGACATACATATTTTACCATATTTCCATGGCTCATATACAAGCTCACCTTTTGTCATCACTCTAATGGCCTCATTTATCAACCGATTTTCGTATTACATCACAGCTGTATTAAGTATGACAATACCTCAAACATGTTTTCGTTTCAGGTTGGTAGGGTTAAGGTCAAGGTCACAGTTGCTATTTTCAGAAAAACTTGGGCATCGCTCTAGCACTTTTATTTATGGATCGATTTTGATATAACTTCACATAAATGTTAAGTATAATAGTATCTTGAATAAATTACCATTTCAGCTCAGAGATCCAAGGTCAAGGTCACAGTTGCTATTTTTTGAAGAAACTTTATCAGCCCTCTAGCCCCTTTATTTATTGACAATTTTGATGTAACTTCACCCAAATGTTTAGTGTGAAAATATCTTGGACAAGTTCGCGATCCAGAATTTTAGGGTCAAGGTCACCGTTGCTATTTTTAGAAAATACGTTGTCATCCCTCTGGAATGATTTTGACAGAACTTGACACAAATATTAAGCATGACAATATCTGGGACAAATTCATGTTTCAGCATTGTATGTCCAAGGTCAAGGTCACATATGCTATTATGGGTACATGCAAATCTTTGTCATGGTTCTATCACTTTTATTTGTTAACTGATTTTGATATAACTTCACACAAATATCATAACAATATCTTGGAGAAGTTCACCTTTCAGGGTTGTAGATCCAAGGTCAAAGTTACAGTTGCTAGTTTTAGAAAAAAAACTTTGTCATCCCTTTAGCACCTTTATTTATTGACAGAATTTGATGTAACTTCACATAAATATGTTTTACTCATCTAGTGAGGCATATGGCGGGGGCATTCATCACCTTTAGTGATTGTCTATTTTTATTTTTTTTTCACAGTTTAGCGTACCAAAATGCTTGAATTATTGAGTATACAAATCAAAAAATTAAAATAAACATAACTTTGCAATGTATGTAAATGAGTAGGGCGTTTGAATTTGATGCAATACTTTTGGCCAAAAATACTGATAATTTAACTTTAAAATTGCTTGATAGTACAACACAATTTTTTTCTTGATCCTACTATGTAAGTATGTAAATGTGCTTTCTGGAGATAATTGTGCAATTTGAACAGTATTGTTATTACAGTTTGTAATGTCATTCACCCCCCAACTTCTCCTCAAAAAAAAAAAAAAACTGAGGCGGGGGGGAGGTTGTTGGGGTGGGGGAGAGAAATTAAACAAATAAAAAATGTTATTAAAAACAAAATCATCGGAATGTATGTATGTACGTGAGTGAAAAATTGAATTCGATGAAATACGTTTGGCCAAGAAATGTACGGAAACTGAATATTAATAAAGTGGCAGATAGTTCACGAGATCAGCCAGGATAAAATTGACACGAGGACTAGATAGAAGACACCGCATCTCTAAATACCCGGATAATCACACCAAGGAGGAAGAAAGAAAACATCTGAACATTTTTGATAGCAACGGGTAATGTGAGACAATTCTATCCGTTTCTGACACCCTTTCTGTTAATGCTACAGTTACAAATATAGCCCGAGTGTTAGGGATAAGTTTCTCAATCGCTTGATATATTGTTTTTCCCTGAAAGCGACGTGTTCAGATAAAACTACCTCGGGGCAGGTATTACCGTGCAGGGACCAGTCATCGTGCACCATTTGGTTTAACGATAAAACACATTTCCTAAAAAACAACAACTGATAAACATGATAAAAAAGGCTTAAAAAGTTTAATCAAAGAAAAATAAAATGATGTTTCAATCATTTAAACTCATTACAAATCTGGTCCATCGAATTACCCCAAACCGCCCAATAAAAGCACCCCAAACCACCAAAAACAAATCACTTGAAACCAAATTTGGTATTTTGCAGCAACTTACACTACTTTAGAAATATTTGGTAATGCTTAAAATATTCATAAATAAGGAAAATTGATTGATATTTGCAGCTACAGGGAAAAATTGCTGTTACCAATATGAGCAGCAAGGCTATATTTATGTATGTATGTGAATGTATGAATGGTATATAACATGCATACTCTTACACATACATGTGCTGACAAACATATAATGGACATACAAAAATAATTTTGTAATCATTAAAAAACATAATCACAAAACACAAAGTTTGCAACCTAAAAGTTTAACCTGAAACAATATTAAGAAAAGTGGTTTGGGGTGGTTTTTAGGCGGTTTGGGGTGGTTTGGGGTAATTTGATGGACCCTTACAAGTCATGTTTTAAAATAAGAAACTGGATTGAATATTCCTCAGCCAGTATACAGCTAGGTAGTGTTTCCCGGGTACATAGAATAACCGAAAAGCACAGAAATACCGAAAAGCAATTTAAAAATAAATCAGTTATATCATTATAATATTTTAATGGGTGTGAAAGCATTGCAAGAGCAGTTTTCTAGACTTAACTTTGTCTTTGTTTCACACTTGACGATGTAAAGCAACTTAATAGTGATGTTTTGCTTCTGTCAGTGCACTAACATTTAACAGAAAAACTCTTAAAATAGTCTTGTTTAATTTTAAATTTTGTGTCTCAAGATTTATACTATATATCCACCAGAGAATTAATGTTTTAATTTACATCTAAAAGGGTTGTGGAAATGTTTTCTTCACTTACTCCAAAACTATTCTTAATTAAGAGGTATATACAAAAGAATGACAGTGCTGAAAACCCACAAAAAATAAAAAACCCAAACTGATTACTGACTAGTATTAAAGTTCATGCAAATTAGGATTTCAAGCTCAGTCCAAGTTTCTTTTTCTAAAGCTTTATCTGCATAATGTAATTTGATTCCAATAGTTGTCACAAATTCAAATTTATTTTATTTTGAAAACCTCTGTCAGCAAGGTCCAATTTGAAAGACAGAAACAAGAAGAATAATGAAAAATTATGAAAAATCATACCAGTTCTAAGGGAGACAACCTAAGCACAGCCACATTCCTGTTACTGTTCCAGTTATTGTCCATAAAGCCAGACAATTCTGATGCAAAATATTTATTTTTGATGCTCACCTGAGCCAGCGGCTCCATGGGAGCTTATAGATTGGTAAGGCTCTTGTCAAATCAAATCAGAAGAACTAAATAAGCAACATGCTTTCGTTCTAATCCTATAAACTTATATGTTGTATTATCTATTTATGTTGTGAAAAAGTGAAATAGATATGTTTAAACCAAATCAAATCAAATATATTTGAGCCGCGACTCGACAAAACCAACAATGTGGTTGTGCGGCCAGCGCAGACTCAGATCGGCTTGGGCATCCGCCCAGTCTGATCAGAGTCTTCCCTGTCTGCATGGAGGTAGCTTATATCCATAACTACCCTTTGAGCTCTTAAAGACTTGAGTCTGGTAAATTCTGGCGGCTGCCCACGCTGATCTGAGTCTGCGCTGGGCGCCCAACCACATTGTTGGTTTTGTCGTGTCGCGGCTCATTTATTGTCCCAAACACCTTAACAAACATACAAATTAGCATAAACACAACACGACAAGACCAAAAGGATCAAAAGTCATACAACAGATATATGTGATCCTCCTATGAATTGATTTTCGTTATGTACTGAATTTAATTTTGTAAAACATGCTTAAAAAAAAGTAAACAGTACAACTGCATATAGCATGCAATTATGTGTAAATAAAAAGTATGCCAGCCTTATTTTAAGACACAGAGGGTCTAATTACCCCCACCTACTCTCAGTCTGTGTGCTTAATAATAGTTGGCCCATGTTCCTTCTTCTGAATGTGTTCTCTGCTCTGAAAGGAACTCTTTAAGATTTCTATTGATACGATTACAGGCCTGAGGGTATCTGTCCATGTAACTTAATTGTAGTTTTCTTATCATTTCATTTTACAGTGGGTTGAGAGAGTCTGCCCAGTGGTTGTCCAAAGTGAATGACAAGGGTGAAATATTTGAACTACAAGTAGAAGCATTACATGACGGTGCTCTAGATAAGGAAGGTCTTTGTACATGTAGTGATTGTGCTACTGATGATACAGGATATGGAACTGACAATGATAATATAAACAACCTTAGCAGGCTTGATGATGATGTGCAGGGAGATGATATTACTGCGAATTTTTATTCAGATGTTGATGGTGTCAATGATGTGTTAGGTGTTAAAACAGCTGATTTTAGTAGTGAATCTGAATATGTCTCAGCTGATATTGGGGTAGTAGAGGGAGATATTGACAGTCTTTTCACAAGCGTAAATTCAGGAATTTCAGTATCAGAGAGTGATTCACTAGAACCTGAATCATTTGCCCTTCCTTCAAATATTGAAGATATATTTGCTAAGGGGTTTGATGGATTAAATGTTGCTGGTACTAAATCAAAATATGAGAAAAATTCTGTGACCATGACAAACCCTGATTCCAGCTCAAAATTAGTTAGAAGAAAAGACTTATCAAAAGCTACTAAAGAAACAGATAGTAAAACACTGAATGACTCCAACTGTTCATGCAACTCTAGAGAAAGTAACAGAGATGGGGAGAGTTTGTTTGGTGTTGAGAAAACAGTTTTGTTGAGGCTTAAGTACTTAACTTCTGATGTTGCTTGTGGTACTACAGAATTATGTGAACAATTATTGGGGATAACTCCAGGACATTTTAGCTCTGTCGGTGGCAATAAGAGCAGAAAAAAGGACAAGCGAGTCAAGATCAGAGGACTTGTACCAACTGGAGTGTCAGCTAAACAACATGAGATTAAAGCTGGTAAGTTTTAAGATGCTCCACATTAGAAGGTGTAACTTGGATAATGTAGGGAAAATTTTCCTTTGAGGAAAATTATCCCTTCATCATTCAAGTTACCCCTTAAAAAACAACAATATATCTTGTGATACCTAAGTTATGGCAAGACAGTTCTAATGAGGGATTTTTGTTGAGAAATATTTTTTCAAAACCTCTTGTCTGGAGTTCTATTCCAGTTATGTGTGTCTCCCCTGTTTTCTTCAAAGCAAGGCAACTTTTGTGTTTTTGTGTTTCTTTTCTGTAAGGAGAGTGGCTCAAAAAAGGGTCTGCTCTTAATAATGAATGTGCTTTTAGGGGAGCAAATTCTTGCCTTTAAGAATTGACACTCAGTGAGAAGGGAGGCTAAGAATTCCTTAAAAATGTGACCATTTGCCTTAAAATACATGCATTTTGCGCAAAACTGAATTACATTGTACATGTTTTACAAGCCATTCATTTTCAAGACTATAGAATTAAGCCATGATATCAGACTCAGAGTGACTCTGAAGCAAAAAGTGTACATTACCATAACTTGTGAATTAACAAGTGTAAATTCAGATAACACTACATGTTCCTTTAATCTGCATCATGATTTTAATAGCTACTTAGCTAGCTGACTTAGCTATCTTACTACAAATAGGTTGATTGATATACATGTATGTTTTAAATTGTTGCAGGGGATTGGTTGAAGTCTGTTAATGATCAGGATGTATCCTGGGACAACCTTGACAGTGTTCTACATGTGCTGCTCTATCAGAAAAAGGTAAGAGAACAACATGGATGAATTGATATATCTGTGCTTGAAACACAGGCACTTCTACTGTTTGCCTGTTATCTGTTTCTGTTTTGTCCAGTATAAGAGCCCCGCCCGGTAGTTCAGTAGGTCAAGCACTGGCCTACTGATCTAGCAGTCCTGGGTTCAAGCCCAGCTTGAGGTGGAAATTTTTCCATCTGTAAATGGGTTCAATTACACACAGCTTTTCATTATCACCCTTCCATTGTCTTGATATGACTGAAAACTGTTGAAAAGGATGTAAAAACTTGTCATCCATCCATCTTTCCAATAAGAAGGGGCACCACAAGTAGCCTCAGACACCTCATATATGAGAAACCTAAAAATAACATCAGTTCCTGTATACCAGTTATGTTCAAATGTTTACTTAGGTATATATTACATGTATTTCATTGAATTTGAAAGTTAAAGTTAAAGTGACAACACATTCTCTCACTTAGTAATAACATTTTGCTTTTTACAGGTTAAACTGGTTCTACAGTCTGTTCCCAGACAGAAGGCCACAAGATCTGAAGCTAAACAGAAGGCACAGTCCAGGTCAGATAGACTGGTTCACCTGATTACTGGATCAAATAACAGTTCAATGGTCTTGAAAGAACTGACAGACACAGTCTGGGAACCTTTCTATGGTGCTCTGTACTTGTCATTGGACGGTGTCTCTTCTGACACTATGCAAGGAAAGGTAAGAGGGAGCCTTGAGATGTGAATAGCCTTAGGGCCTGTGCAGTAGTGATTTGTTCATTTTCAACTCTTCACAGTAATGAGATTGAATTCTGATGGCTTCCCTGTACAAATGGTTTGTTTGCTATATACATTTGGGTGATGTCTTTATTGACTGTGCAGTAGTAATGATTCCAATCAGTCTGGCAGCAGGTCAGTATTTTTACTCTCTACAGCCAATAATGTAAGGATACATTTCTAGAATTCTGAAATAAAGCATCATAGGAAAACATGTTTTGTGTAGATTATCTTTGCATATAGTTTATGACATAATATTTTGATAGAATTTTGAAAATTGTTGTTAAACAATGAGGATTCTGTTCAGAAATGTTTATGAGGCACCTGGGTTTACACTATTTGCTTCGACAGTAAGGTTAATACAGCAGGGCCTGGTTGTTCAGTGCATTGTAAGCTTTAGAAAGTAATTACTCAGGGATCCTCTGAGTCTTGTAGAACCCTATAAAATCAAGAGTGCTAATGTTTTATACTGGAAGAAATGGCTGTGTTGTGCATACAATATGTTGACAATGTAATGTCTTTTTAATTGAGGACATCAATACTTCTGGAAAACTGGGTGCAGATGTTATCGCTGCTCTTTTTGTACTTTTGACAGGAAGACGTTGTGTACCAGTTTCCCAGCAACGACAACAAAGTTATAGATGTCAGAGGAATGTTTACAACACTAGCTGGAGCATCATATGATACCACCGGCTCAACTGTTCACAGGTAAGGATAAAAGTTGATGACACCACCTCCAAGTTTCTTCACCATTTTTACAAAGGGGATTTTTTTTTGTAAGTTCCTGTGTGTTTTCCTAGCCAATGAAACCAACCAAAATGGGGGCTAGTCTTAAAGGAAAGAATTTGCTTCCTTTTAGAGGAAGCCTCCAAAAATGGGAGACAAGCTCTTCTTGATAGGAATTAGCTCTCCTGGAAATGTTTTCAGAGCAGGTAATTCATACCGAGAAGAAGAATTAGGAATGCATAGTTTGGAGATATTTAATGAGGATTCTCAGTGATATCTCTATGTAATTACATGAGGCAAAGCTGATATGAAATAAGACAAAAAATACCAGTTCTCCTGCTTCACATTACATCTCAGCTGCTACATTTACTTCAGTAGTTGATCTTAAAGCAGACAGTGCTAGTGACTTGTATTTTAAAACTGTAATATTTTGATGAATGCTTATTTTTCATCAATCAGTGTTAATCAGGACTCTTATAACAATTCTTCAGATTGATAAAGGCCAAAAGCATATCATCATAGTTGAATTTTCACGAACTCTGACAATCATCAAAGTATATGTTACACTGATTAAAGACTACTGTATATAGCTTTATTGCAGCACCACTATGGTATTAGGGAATGAGCCTATCCATATTGTATACCACAGTGAAGGAAGTGATCTGTTTGTTGTCTCAGCACCTCAGAATAGGTATGTATTTCTCTGACTGTTTTTGGGGTGTGTATTAGCATAAAAAATGTTTGTGTTAATACATGTATGCAACCATTCTTTCAACCATAAGGTAAACATCAGTATGGCTGGTTGATATAGGCTTCTTACTATTCTACATATTCAGCTAAATGGAGGGTGATACTGAGCTGAGAGATTGAACCCTGTGGATGATATAAGACATGAGCAAAGTAGGAATGTCTGAGGGGCATTGTATGCAGTACAGTAATTGACTGTTAGATTAATGTAAAGTAAACATGTACTTCAGAAAAACGAGAATTTTCAGTTGTTTAAAGCAAACAAACAGTCATCAAATCTAATATTATTGATCTAAAGCTATATATCTGTTGATGGAAAGGCCATGTATATATGTCATTTAATGTCTTTATATTAGTTTGAGTTATGTCAAAGATTGAGGTGCTGTTGCTTTTGCAGATAAAATAAAGATTAAGTAATAAGTTGAGCAAGAATGAGCGGATTCAGTTTTGCTATATACAGTATAACATGACTCAGGTTTTCTGTTAATTATTTGTTGTTGCTTTTCCAGGTTTTCTCTCTCAGCATTAGAGTTTCTAGTCAGAGATCTAATCAGATTGTTACAAATACTCCACGGTTCTGTCCATGATGCATTTAATACCTCCACCAATCATAAACAGCTAGACTGCTTCTTTGCTTTATTACACCAGTCTGAGATTCTACACAGTAAACAGACAGAGAAAGGACACAGTCTGACTCAGTCTGTAGAGATTCTACCACTACCTAATGAGATTAAGGTAACAAAACAGTCATGAGTTATTGCAGTTTGCATGTTTCTGTTACATTATAGGGATCAAAGATGGTTTTTCATGCATTAACATTTGCCATTTCCCGAGGCAGCTGTTGAAAACCAAGGCCAAAGGCCGAGGTTTTCATCAGCCCCTAAGGACGTGAAAAATGTTACTGTAATGAAAATTCATGTTTGATCGTTATTGCATAAATTCAACCATACTGCTACAGAAACAACAAAAATATGTGGGCAGTATTTGTTGGCCTTGTCAATGCATCAACGCATGGCTGTGAATAGCTAACTGAACTGCCTTTTATGCAATAATTTAGATTCAAAGTTATACAAAACAAATTATTACATCCATATTCAAAGTTTATACATCAGGAATACCATGGCTGTTTGATACTCAGGGAAATTAACAATATCATAAAGATATTTTCAGTGCACAAGTTTTTGTAAAAGTGGATAATGAGTCAAATCTCAACAAATGCAGACAAGTGAAAAGGTATAAGGCTTCAGACTTTGGTATCAACTTTTTATTAGATTCTTCATTTCTTTGCAAAGACATATTGTATCTTGTATGTATTTTGGGAGAAATAAATGTATTGTTTACAAAAAGTGCTGTGTAACAGTGAAGTATGTGCATTCAGATTCATGTTGCTTTAAATTGCTTCAAGCTTCTTGGATAATTTTAATTTCATTTGCCCATTTAGTATAATTTCTAAGAATATAAATAGACTGACTGTATATTACGATGACTAAGCAAGTGTATGTTTTCAGTTACATTGTGTAAGAATATAGCAACTCTGTAAGTAAATTTGTCAGTGTACAGGGACAGCTATGTGAGAGTGAACAGTGTAGATCCAGATCAGACTGTTCCTAGAGGAACAGTCTGATCATGGTCTGCACTGTTAATTATTCAGCAAATAGCTGTGTACATTATACATGTACCCTGAGGATGTGGCATTTTCAGTAGAAAAGCCAGAGATTAGCAAGTTGCATAAGCTGCGCAGCCAAGCAAAATGGTATTTATAGCATACCCAAACAGCAAATGCTCAATTATTCACCCTGTACATCTGCACAGTCTGATCATCGCCTTTGCTGATTGCACACACAAGCTGTATGGACTCCAGGAAATCTGCAGGCACAAAATGAAGTCTTGTGATAGACTGCAGAGATTTACACACTGATTTGATTGTGCTGTAAGCAAAGATGTGAGGCTCATTGTTTCATGACACAGTTCATATAACTCAAGTTACACCACCCTTACCAGATACTGCCAACTTGAGCATGAAATGTTTCGCAATAAGCAAGGTCTACACTGATAAGGTGGTATTAAAGAGTTATACCATGGTTTGTCTGCCTGTATGGGAGATAATCCACTCACTAAAGCTCGTTGATTTTCTCCTAGTACAGGCGGACAAACATGTTATAACTCTTACAAAAAAGCCTCTTATTCCAAGGCATAAAATTTGGGGTTACTAGCTGGCCAGTAATTGTGTTCATAATTTACAGGTATCAGCTGAAAGAGTTTTAAGTGAGTTTGAGGCTGCAGATTTCGGTGACATGGTAAGTAGCCCTTTGCAAGAATTACTTTCATTAAAATGAAAAAGAGCTTCCCAATTTTCTTTGTGGAGTTACATAGTTGACAAATGTACTTTCAGTGCATCAGTGCATTAAACATTGTTGATATGGTACATTTCAAAGATACATTTGTATAAACAAAAGATACACAAACTCAGGAGTATTTTGAAATATTTCAAAATTCAAAATCTGTACAAGGAATAAATTCTACTAGACATAGCGCAGTTCACATTTGAGAGTTCACTTTTAATCATGATTCATTTCAGTGCATTTTTAAGAACGTTTTCCCAGTGCTTAAAGCAAATGCTGGAGAACAAATTCAGGAAGATAATGTCTTGACTGGTGTGTCACATCTAAAACTTTATGTCCTGAGTGTATTATGATATTTTCCTTTGATAGAGTAATTTAACAAATAACTGGCTTTGTGTTTTTTCAGTCTGACAGTTACTATGGCTGTAGAAGAAGTTATTCTATCCTCGGCTCATGTCTGTTTTACAAAGTAAGTGTTCACACTCAGGTAGTGCATCTGAGTTCATAGTCTATTCTAACTCCATACAGTGGGTACTAAGTCTTGAGTTATCATAAATACTTCTTACTTACAAAGTAATACAGTTCAAATGAGGGGCAATGACATAAGCATTTATGATAAGTCTCTAAAGATGGTTCTAACAAAGGGCAACAATGTAATTTCTTAATAGTACAGATCTTAAATATTGCATAATAATCTTCAAATTCGACCTTAAGTTGAACATGATCAGCATTGTTAGGTTGTCAGTATCTGATGACATCAGGTTTGCCATTATCACTTTAATTCCAAAGCTCCATGTAAGAGGTTTCTGATTGTAAATTTGGACAATTTCTGTGAATTCTCTGTAACATCTTCAGTGAGAAGGAGCAGCTGTAGTGTAGTGGATAACACTCCAGACTACCAATCCAGGGGTCGCAAGATCGATCCCCCACTTCTCCGGTCTTTCTGATGAGACTTTAAACCGAGGCCCCGTCTCCATTTGACCTAGTTGTTGGTGGGACGTTAAACCCGAGTTCACTCAGACTCTTCAGTGAGGCTATTTTGACAATAGGCTATGACATGATTTTATTGGGAAATACAGTCAAACCTGTCCGGATGGTTCTATTTAGGGGTCATCTGTCTAAAGCAGCCATCATTTCAATGTTTGTTGAACCAAAATACACAGCAGTTGTACCTTTATTAAGGGGTCACCTGTCTTAAGCAGCCAACATTTTGTGTTCCCTTGAGGTGACCTTATGAGACAGGTGTGACTTAACTTTGAAAAATGATCACAGAACTCTCCAAGAGCATTTATGAAAAAACAGGGCAAAATGTAATCTGCCTTTGTCTGTCACAGAATAATATGCTGTCTCCCATGTATTTGTTGACACTATCTGATTAGATACATGTAATACATATGAGCCGTGACACGACAAAACCAACAAAGTGGTTGTGCGCCCAGGGCAGACTCAGATCAGCCTGGGCATTTGCCCAGTCTGATCAGAGTCTTTGCTGTCCGCATGAAGGTAGCTTAGACCCTTAGCTACCCTTTAAGCGCTTAGCGAAGATTCTGATCCGACTGGGCAGATGCCCAGGCTGATCTGAGTCTGTATAAGGCGCACAACCACTTTGTTGGTTTTCTCGTGTTGCGGCTCATATAATGTGTGGATTGTCTAGATCAACTATAACAAAAGCTCATGCCAGAGTGTATTGATGCATGGACTGGTTTGAGTGGTTACTGATTGCATTATGTGGACCTTTATGTTTCTTATTTAGAGAAATTAGTTTAGTTTTAACCATTAAATGTTCCTTTCAGAACTACCTCATTACAAATCATTTGCCAAAAGAAGATTTAATAGATTTCAAGACCTACCTGAGATATCATTCCCTGCTCACCCTTGCCTCAGACCAATCTCTCAGTCAGCTTGTAGTCTGGAAGGAGGTTTACCCCACCCGCCAGTGTCACACAGTGGGAGATGAACAGTCATTTGGTTATACAGAACCTCTGCTGGCCAGGTGGTTCTGGCTCATTGTAGGATATGTAAGTAAAAGTTCAATGCTAAAAGTTATTATACCCCCGCTTTGAAAAAGTGGGGGTATATTGGTTTACATCTGTCCGTCCGTCCTTCCGTCCGGCTGTCCGTCCATCCTTCCGATTTCCGTAATTCCGTAACCCTTTATGATAAAATTTTTCGTCAAAGATTTCTCCACAACCCTGCAAGTTAGAGTAGTCATATTTGGTATGCAGGTTGGTGACAACATGTTGTATTGTGGGATTGAGAACCAGCCTTCTCCTCCTTATTCTTCCCTTTATTTGTCCGATTTTCTTTCTTTCCATACTTTGAATAATGTAATTTTTCGTCAAAGATTCCTCAACAACCATGCAAGCTAGAGTAGTCATATTTGGTATGCAGGCTGGTGACGACATGTTGTATCGTGGGATTGAGAATTAGCCTTCTCCTTTTTATTCTTCCTTTTATTTGTCCTATTTTCTTTTTTCCATACTTTGAAGCATGTAATTTTTTGTCAAAGATTTCTCCACAACCATGCTATCTGGAGTAGTCATATTTGGTATGCAGGTTGATGACGACATGTTTTATTGTGGGATTGAGAACCAGCCTTCTACTTCTTATTCTTCCCTTTATTTTTCCAATTTTCTTTCTTTCCATATATTGAATAATGTAATTTTTTGTCAAAGATTACTCAACAACCATGCAAGCTAGAGTAGTCATATTTGGTATGCAGGATGATGACGACATGTTGTATCGTGGGATTGAGAACCAGCCTTCTCCTTCTTATTCTTCCCTTTATTTGTCTGATTTTCTTTCTTTCCATACTTTGAATAATGTAATTTTTCGTCAAAGATTTCTCAACAACCATGCAAGCTACAGTTGTCATATTTGGTATGCAGGCTGGTGACGACATGTTGTATCGTGGGATTGAGAACCAGCCGTGTTCTGCTTATTTTTCCCTGTATTTGTCTGATTTTCTTTCTCTCTTTACTTTGAAAAATGCAATTTTCGTAACAGATTTCACAGCAACCCTCCAAGGTAGAATGTTCATATTTGGTACTACAGATTGATAACGACTTATTGTATTGTGGGATTGCAAACAGCTGTATCTGGCATATTCTTCCCTGTATGTTTCCGATTTTCTGTCTCTCCATACTTTGAATAATGAAATTTTTTGTCAAAGATTTCTACGCAGCCATTGCAAGTTAGAGTTGCGATATTTTCTATGCAGGTTGATATTGTGGGATTGAGAACTAGCCTTCTCCTGCTCATTCTTCCCTATATTTTTCCAATTTTCTTTCCCTCCATTCTTTGAATAATGCAATTTTTTATAACAGATTTCACAGCAATGCTTCAAGTTTGAATGTTCATACACTGGAGCGCCATTATAACGCGGGTGTCGGGAGACATAAAATCCAACCGCGTTATAAGTGATCACGCCTAATAAGGATCTTCTAGGAAATACCCCACCCACTAATGAAAAACCCAATGTTTACATGTTAGTTGCGCTTAGTTAGCCTAACGAGGTAGATAGACATGTTTACTGCTTACCTGACACAACGAAAGTCATCGCTGAAGTAGCCTTTCAGTCCCTATGTTCTAACTTATTGTGAAAAATGCGCTGCAAAACGGTTGAAAACCATTTACAAAGCGAAAGTACAATCGTAACACATCGGCCAATTCCATATCCTGAATTTAAACCTATATTGACGAGGATGTCCGATTGAGCGAAATAGACTTGTTCGAGTTAATTCCCTTTTATATATACTTGCAAAAAGGTTCCTGCGGACGAATAAAATATACTTATTTGCGCGAGTACTGACGTCGCCTAAAAACTCTAATCAGCCTACAGATAACCAAATCGGGTTTAAGCTTTGTTGTTGTTGTTTTTTTCCATTTATAAAATTCTTTTATAATGTTTTCTTTGGAAGTAATCAGTGACTGATACGCACAGCCTTTTTCCCGAGCGTCGGCTTGTGTATATGAGGTGACCTTCGCTGTTGGCCAAATTGGTGACACGTGATATGCGCTAATTATCGAAGTCTTCTAAAAACAATGACCAATGTTCACACCTTGGCAATACAACCGACGCTTCGATTGTCTGTGATAACTTTTGACACGCTGTTGATTAAAATTATGTAAACAACCCAATTAACTTTTAATGGTTATTTTGTCGTGAACACCGACGGAAACCGCCGAAAAATCCGCGATCTGTTGAAATATAATGGGCGACACAGGACAACCGCGTTATATCGATTTCCGCGATATATTGGTCCGCGGTATAATGGCGCTCCAGTGTACTTGTATATGGATTGATAAAGACTTGTGTCTTACATATATTTTTTAGTTTTTCTTTCTGTTTATGTGAAAGCATTTTATTCAGTATTACATAGAAAGGAATATTGATATTTGATTTAAATGTTGACAATGAGTTTTCTCTCTGTGTGCCTAATGTAAGGAAAAGAATACCATTTGATTAAAACAGTTAAGCGGGGGTATAGTCGGATTCTCCGACAGTTCTAGTTTCATCAGTTTCAATTTAAATGCACACTTAAGATTTTAGATGACTCTTTGACAAACAAACAGAATTTATCTTAGAAATAACAGTCAAGTTTTTAGGTGTTTTAGGTTGTTTTCTGCCGTTTTTATCTAGGGAAATAACTTTTGTAACATTCTGTTTGCTTCTTTTGGCTACATAATTGGTTGGAAAGAGGGAAGAATTTGCTCCATGAGAAGCAAATTCTGTTAGAGTTTATCCCATTGATAGAAAATTGCAGAGTTATTTCCCCTGAATGTGTACCATGCTTCTTAAATATTTAATAGGGAATACCTTTGACTTTGGTTATTTACCATATTCAAGATCTAAGTTGCTTGGTAGTGTGAAAGCATTTATAGGATGTGAAAAGTCATCAGAACTAATTAATATGAAATGTGGATAAGCTGTGTGTAAATTGTACTAGTTTCAAATATGTATTCATTGCACAATATTTTCATTGCGTAGTTATCTATACAAACAGAATAGACATATGCTCAAACGTTAAAATTTTTTTTTTAAAAATCATGTATTTGGGTAGTACCTTGTGTGCTTTTATGAAGTTAATTAAATGTTCTCTCTTTAACAGAAACATATGATATTCTGTGTGATGTTAGAGTCTGGAGGATGTACTGCTGTGTAAGTTAAATTTATTTTGTGTCATATTTTCAGTTTACATATACACATGCAAGGCAAGGCAACAAGCTGCTCTAGGTTGGCCATATGTTCTCTGTATCTTGATTATTTGTAATCTTAGTTGTTTCCAACTATGGTTTGAGGGCTGGATTTGGATTTTGATTGTTTCAGTTCCTGGTCTTTGCATACTTTTTACTTTTGATAAATTGTTTTATGAATTTCGTCTCTAATTATGTTTGTGCAAGCTGCACTTCATTTGTTTGTTGTATCTGAAAAAAAAATCTCCATTATCACATGCATTATGATTGAGGACAAAACCGGTGATAGCAAATCTATCCTTCTTTTCTTGGTATCTTTTATACTATTACTTCAGTACCATATGTATCCTAAAATTTGGGACACACTGAAGTTGGACAATTATTGTTCCAAAATTCTTGGAAAGTGAATTTTACATACATGTACTTTATTGCATCCAAATGATGCTTAGTGATTGGCAAACGCTGTAGACCCTGATCAAACTGCTCCTAGAGGAGCAGTTTGATCTGGGACGATAGTGTTTGCTTCGACCTCTCTGTCTGAATATTCATGGTCATAATGGTATACTTTTACTACTTTATACATATAGTCCACTACTGCTTGATACATTTTCAAAAGTAGAATATAACTGCACAGATATATATTATTGATATCATTAATTCTGATAACTGGGATAACTGGTACTATCCAAAAGCAGGATTCTGTATTTCTTCAGACAATGCTCCAGGAGCCTAGCAATTCACACATCTTACAAATGGCATTCTTGAATCATAATTTGAGCAATAAAGAACAAATAGAGTGGTCTAAAGCCAGTCTTGATGAATTTGGGACAGTTTTCCCATAAAAAGTGAAGGATTGTTTATTAAAGTTTCTGTATATTGTAGGAAATCTGGAGTGTCTGCCCCTGATCCATTCCTGATAGACCAGTCAAGAGCAGTCTTAATGCAGTTGGAGGGAATCAACATGTCTTCATCTTGTCATAATAGGTAGGTAGTATTTATTCTCAGTTAGTGTGTGGATACACCTATACTGAGTAAGACCACAGTACACCAACATACGTGCCCATAAGTTCCTTGAACTTTATATGAAACAAAGTAAAATACATTAAGTCAAATAGAAATTCTAATCTATTTTAAACCAGCTAAATTCAGTAAATGCATTTTGAGTGGTGATATGCAAAAAAAACACTTAATGTATATGGAAACAGCAATTGCTGAGACCAGCCTGTATGTCCATGCAATCTGATCAGTCCTGGGTTCGATACCCGGTCCGGCCACATACTTTCGTTTCTCCTTCCGCTGATTCAAGAAGGGCAAATGTCAGTTACTGGTGAAAGTACGAGGGGCGTTCGAAAAGTTTTGCAAATGGCCTCAGAACTTTGTTTAGGGGCATGCTGGGTACACATGCTATGCATAAACTGAAAGCACTACTTTTGGTCTTTACAATGGTACCAATCACTTTACAAAGGCACGTTTCCTTACTGAGTTACAATGCATTTTAGTGGACACCAGTCATACCACTGGGCTAATTTCACATGTAAAATCTTTTCAGTGTTAGGCCCTAGATTCAAATATCGTTTTGAATACAAAATATTTCTTTGTCAACTGCATGTCTATCGTTGCCTACATTATCCATACAAAAGTTAGAAGGGTGGCAACTGTTATCAATTCATTCATTGCAAAGCAATGTGGAGTTCTTATGGCGCCATTAAAATCGACGTTAACATCATTTTTGAAACATTGTAGCATTTTCATATTTTGCATTAATTTTAATTTTTTGACAGATTTTAGTTGATCAATGCAAATGCTCTTGCTGACAAGATTTGAAATACTGACAGACTTGTTTTCATTACAGAATCATTATAACTTTAGTAGAAACGGAGAATTTGCTATTACATAAAATACGGAAAATACATATTTACGGGAGAGTATGGAACAGAGATTAAATATGATTTCCGCGATATTTACTGGACAATATTGTCTGGGTATTGTCTTTAAGCAGCAAAGATTTCAAAAAATCAAAGACTGCTCATATATGAATTACGGCCTACTTAAGTAAAATTCTGCAGTGCCTTTAGGGTACACCTTTTTCAAGGAAATTAAAAACAAGTCTTTTTCAGAAAAATATACCGCGTTTGCAAACATCTGTAGGCATAACATAGCTTTATGTGGTTTTGCTATCAATAGTTCTGTCTTTATGGTAGTTACCAAGAAATTATGTCATTTGCAAAACTTTTCGAACGCCCCTCGTAAGTGCACTTAGTACTAGTTAACCACTTAGGTCTAAGCCTGCCCGGGAATAGTGTGGTTAGGTAAACTGACCGTCCCGGCATTACCATAGCTGTTTACCGGGGATGTTAAACAATAACACAACAACAGAGCTTTGTTATTCGCAGACAACGTCATCACCTTAATTCCATAATGTCGTAACTTCAAATTTTCACTGTATGAGATACCTATATCAGAGTGATCATGGGGTCAAGGTCTACATAGAGACATGGTTTAAAACATTGTAACACTTCACTAAAGAGATTTATTTTGAGCCTCATAATGCTGTTTCAATATATTTGTCTATTAGGTGCTTTGGTCTTATTTTTCTCAAAAGTAACAAAATGCCATTTACCACTTCATGGAGTTATGATGGTGATATATAGATCCTGGGGACTCTACAGGCACTAAATGAAACGTGGGTTCGAGGTTATAAAACTTGAGAATAATCTCAAACTCAAAATAAAGCACACTGATTGGCTACTTCCGAGCATGTGCTCAGAAGCAGCCAATCAGTGTGCTTTATTTTGAGTTTGAGAATGTACTCAAGTTTTATAACCTGTGGGCCTGGGCTAAATGGATTCAGTGACTGCTTTGAGTTGTTATTGTTTGCAGATATGTTAAGTATCCTGTTTCTTGAAATCACATACAATTAATATTCAGTTGGCTGTTTCCTTTTGGTCAAATATTTGCAAGATTTTGAATTCGCAAGCCAAAGATTTGTAAATATAATCAAACGCAAAAACTCACATAAATATAAGCATGAATACAATAGTTCAATATTTTTGTAGCCCGTGTAAAATATTGCTCTTTGGATACCTTCCTGTTTCAGTTTGCTGTGTCCAGATGGTCCAGTTGTGGCAAAGCCTGATCACTTTCTCCGTCAAAAACACAAATTACATGTAGATCTACTCACTAAAGCCTTTAAGAAATCCTCCAGTAGAGATTCAAATAACCACATAGATGAAGAGAGTTCTCCACTGTTGAGGAGAGTGTTAAACAACAGAAAAGATTCACTAGGATCAGATAACTCTAGTGAGAGTAGTGGAAGTGAATCATTCTTCAAGGTAGGTTGGGCAAGGCTGGTACAATTGCAAGGCACTCTTAGAACAGAAAAGAGTTCTGTGACTGATTTTAATATTTCTTGTGATGTTCCTTTGGCAATTAGTTGGTTTTATAATTACTGGAGAGTTCTTGTATTTGGGACCAGTAAGTTCACAGTGGGCAATTTGTTTGGTGGTCTACTGGTCAAAACATGTTGAGATTCTTGAATTTAGGGGTCTGACAGCGGATTCGTGTATATAAGTCAAAATGAAACAGTACTCAAAATCTGTTTATCATACAACATAGCTGTTATTCAGTGGATAGCGTCGTGTCATAAAAATCGTATGACAGCACGTGTTATAACACTTTGGCGCGTACATGTAATGTCATTGACAACGTCCGTGTCAGCCGTGCACTTTCTTATTATCCCCCGCCGAAGGCGGAGGGATATAGTTTTCTCCATGTCCGTCCGTCCTTCTGTCTGTCCGTCCGTCCTTCCGTCCGTCCGTCCGGAGCCGTAACTACATAACCAATGGACGGAATTTCATGAAACTTAAAATAAATATATATAACTATAACGCGCTGATGCACGTGAAGTTTCATCAGACTGGCTTCAGTAATGCATGAGTTATTGCCCTTTAATGGACTTAAAATTAATAAAATGAGTTATAACTAAGTAACCAAATATCAAAACTTTATGAAACTTAAACTGAATATGTATCACCATAACACGGTTATGCACATAAAGTTTCATCAGAAGGGCATCAGTAGTGCATGAGTTATTGACCTTTAATGATTTGAAATCAATAAAATGAGTCATAACTAAGTAACCAATTATCAAAACTTCATGAAACTCAAACTGAATATGTATCACCATAATGCGGTTATGCACATAAAATTTCCTCAGAAGGGCATCAGTAGTGCATGAGTTATTGCCCTTGAATCAATTTATGGTTGACAAATTTAGCCGTAACTAAGTAATCGATGAATAGAATTCTATGAAACTTATACTTAATATGTATCACCATATCACATTGGTGCATCTTACGTTTTGTCAGAATTGCTTGAGTAAGCAATGAGTTATTGCCCTTGAATTGGTTTAAAATAAACAAATTGAGTCATAACTAAGTAACCAATAAATGGAATTTCATGAAACTTAAAATAATTAGGTACTGTCATGACACAGCAGTGCACATTAAGTTTTGTCATAATTGCTGCATTAATGCATGATTTAATGCCCTTGAATGGATTTAAAATCAACAAATTAGCCATAACTTAGGTATCGGTGAACAAAATTTCTTGAAACTGAATAAAAAATGTATCATCATTGTGCAGTGATGGTGGGACAAGTGTAACAGCTTCAGCATATATCTCACTTATCCCAGGGTTATTGCCCTTGATTTTATTTACAATCCACAAGTTCAGCCGTAACTAAGTAATCAGTGAATGAAATTTTATGTAGCTTAATTAAAATAAACCATAAACAAATCAGGGCCACTTCGGCGGGGGATATCAATTCACCGAATTTGCTTGTTAAAATAATGTTTCGTTTGAAGGTGATAAAATCCCATTTAAAGGGTCATATGATAAATGGGATCTTACACGAGTGGTCATTTCATATGAATGAAATTTATGAAATTTGCTGAAGGCTCATTTAAAAATTCCATGTGAAACGGCCACTCGTGTAAGATCCTCTGTTAAAGCAGACCATATTTTTATCAAAGTCTCCTTCCATAATGAAAGCTTAATTTAAGGTGTGTTAATATAGCCCCGATAAGAGAAAGTATTTGCCTCCCAGGATAGCACATATAATACTATCCTGTTTGTCTTCTTTGTAAAGATGGTAACAAAACCATGGGAGTGAGCTGATATACCTTAATATTAACAGAAAATTATGTAGATGGTAGTTTAAGCGGTTTGCAAACAGAAACCAGGCCCTGAGTTTATGAAACTTTTTTCATGCTCAACTCAGCTGAGCATGAAATTTTATTTGCCAGTAACTAGCAAATTACTGTCAGATTAGTACAGTTGTTTTCTTGCTCAGTTTAGCTGAGTATGAAATTCTCTCTGCTTATGGATATGAAAATGCCAACATTAGTTGGCATTTTCATATTTGTCAGCAGAGAAAATTTCATGCTCAGCTGAGTTGAGCAGAGAAATCCTTTTATAACCTCGGGGCCAAGTTACAGATGATAGTAGAGGTATATGGCCCAAGAAGAAGGGGATGGTTCTTTACAGTTGTCAGCCAGTTTGCAAATGTCAGGAACTCTGATCAGACTGATCTGTCTAAACTGCACTCAGCCATTTCTACCACAATGATTCTTATTTTGCCTGTGATTAGCATAAAGCAAGACATTGGTACTGTTTTTCCACCATAAAATTTTGTCTAGTTCCTGGCTTAGCTCTGTTTCTTCGATAATACACAGACCATGCCTTGTAGCGCAGTCGGTAGTGTGTCTGACTCAAGAGCCAGAGGGTCCGGGATCGTTACCCGGTCTGGCCACAAACTTTTGTTTCTCCTTCTGCTGATTCAAGAATAGAAGGGCCATTGTCAGTTGCTGGCAAAAGTATGTGCACTTTGAACTGGCTAACCGCAAAGGAGGTCTAAGCCTGCCCAGGAATAGTGTGGTTAGGGTAACTGACTGTCCAGACATGACCATAGCTGTTTACCGTGGAGGTAAAGCAACAAAACGACAACAACAACAGTACACAAACAGGAAATCTTGTAGTTTTTTGTGTTCGTAATGAGGTATTGCTGTTCTCTATGTTCTTTAAGTAATCTGTAGGTCACACTTTGCCTTGTTAATCTGTTTGTAGGTTTCCAAGAAGGGTAGATTATTTCCTGAAATGACGGAGTCACTTCAGAATATTTATGAATCAAGAGAAGACATTGGGCCAGTTAACTCTAAAAGGAAGTAAGTGTTCTCCCTTCATTACAATGATTAACATGATGCTTAACCACCATTACCGTAATGACCCTAAATATTTGGACAGACAGGTCTTAGCAAACATTGCAGACTTTGCAGACCCAGATCAAACTGCTCCTGAAGGAGCAGTTTGAAAGGGTCTGCAACGTTTGACATTCACTAAGCATCATTTGGATGCATTAACGTGTGTAAAATTCACTTTGTAAGAATTTTGGAACTATAATTGTCCACATTTCGGGTGTCTGAAATTTAAGGTCATTGCAGTAAGTCCCAGGTTTGTAATTGTTATTGTCATTTTCACATCACTTGGAATTTTAATGCACTAGAGTTATCCTTAAATAGCATTATAACAGCTGCAGAATTTATTAAAATTTGAGCCGTGACACGACAAAACCAACAATGTGGCATGTGCTCCCAATGAAGACTTCGAGCAGACAGGGCATCCGTCCAGTCTGATTAGAGTCTTGGCTGTCAGCATGGAGGTAGCTTAGACCCTGAGATACACCTTAAGTGCACATCAAAGACTCTGACCAGACTGGGTGGATGTCGAGGCTGATCTGAGTCTTTGCTGGATGCACATTCTACTTCATTGGTTTGTTGTGTCACGGCACATTTGCTTTTTATGACATCCTAAATTTAGAATTCAGAGTAGTGTTCAGGAAAACAGATAGATGATAAACATTAACATAAAATTCTGTCATAAATGCCAAAAAATTGAATTCAGCAGAGTAAAATATACCACAGATCTTCCAAAACTGTCTTTTACATAGTAGTGCGATATCCTACAAATAACTTATGTTTGTTATCTGATTTTAAAAATGATTGATATAACATTTGTGTATGTATATATTTGAAACTGTTGCTATGAAATGTGTTGGAAATTTCTAATATTGAAATACCAAAGCTCAACTGTAGTTTGTCATAAAAAGTGAAGGTCTGTATTTTTATTGATCATTTTAAGACTCTGAGAGTTCTTGGCCTGTAATTTCAGGTTGACAGTTGGTATAGAGAACTGTCTATTTCACTTTCAATACCTGGACAACCTGGAGGGTGTATTAGTGTCATCGGACAAAGAAGCTTCAGGTGCTAGTCAATTATCAAAAGAGATTTCCCAGGGATTCCACAGATGTTGCCGACAAATCAAACATTCGTTTGATGCTGCTAGGAAGATTAAGGTATGATATCCAGCTGTAGTTGTTACTTTGATTTAAAGCTGGACTTGTTTTTGTGACAGACTTAAACACTATTTCTTGGGATATGCTTTTTTTGGAGAAAAAAAACAACACCCAACAAGTGTTCACCCATTAATGCCTGATGCCCCATATAAGGGCTTTTGGCTAGCAGTGTAGACCCAGAATGTTGCATCTGATCAGCGCATACACTGTTTTCATAAACTATACAGCAGTCAGTTTAAAATGATAAAGAATTACCGTAAAACCTCTATATATTGGGACAGTTAGGTCTGAGCAAATAGTGCAAACCCAGATCAGACTGCTCCTCAAGGAGCAGTCTGACCAGGGTTTACACTATTTGCCATCTCATTTGCATTTTTTGGACACATTACTGCACTGTAAAACCAAACTGTTCCCATTTTATGACAGTTATGGTAATCAGTTTTGGTGTCCCAATATTTAGAATTTTTACGGTAATAAACCAGACACATGATCACTGTACTCATCCAATTTATTAGGACAGAAAAGGCATAAGACCTAAGTTTTGCTTTAACTATGCTTTATTTTTACATGTGCTCTCAGATATCTTTGTTTTAGAGAGTCAGTTATTTGGAAGTCCAATAAAAGTGTTATTCCAACGTTTTCAGTAGTTGTGGCTGCGCTCACATAGGGAAGGAAATGTTGGAAGAAAATTAACTGGCATTATTACTTTAATTGTACAGCTGTTTTGAAAGGAAATTTTATGTGCAAAGATTTTTGAGCCCAACAAACATATCTGTCAGAAGAAAAGAGTTGGTCTCATAACGTTTTATCTTCTGATTAACTCTTTTAGGAACAAAGAAAAGATGGGAAGTCACATATTTTGGGTCTGAATCAAGATTTCACATCAGTGAGAGAAGAAGGGGCTATGTTTGTCTGTCCATCCAGTGCTACAGATAAAACAACCCCACCCTTGTCATACTGGGTGGTAGGGTAAGTTGCTATTAAGCTTTATGTATACTGGTAGTCATGGTTTGATTTAAATTTGTTTATGACTTGTTGTTTTAAAACATATTGAAGACAGTTTTGTTTTATGGTGCAATGCAAAATCAAGAGTAATTATTATTCAAATAGTCTTCTACTCTGCAACATTTTCAGTTTTATTAAGTTATGATTTCAGTTCTCACTCATTCCTATTCTATATTTATATGTTTGATTCTAGAAAATAAATTAAGAAATATTGTTTATCATCAGGTTTCAAACGGGTTACATTATGTGCAACTCACCTTTCAGAGCCACACCCAGAATGTCACTCAGCAGTCACCTGTTAGTGTATAACTGGCCAATAAGGCTACAGCTTAGCATGTCACATAGTCCCACTAACAAAAGTGCACATGTTCAGCATCCCACAATCAGTCTATGATTTTACCTTATCGTAAATGGAGGGATGTATAACAGTTTAAAGTAGGCGTGGTTTTGGAAAGGTGAATTACCTGTCCTGTTTCCATGACCCAGTGTTTGAAAACAATACATTGTAACCGCTTCTTTCAATGCATGCTCACCAAGTCATCTGCAGAAATACACACTAATACACTGATTATGCTTCACTAGAATATTGCAGTTGCTATATTTCTGGACCTGGTTGTTCAAAACTAACATTGTCATTAGTTAACAAGAGGTTAGAATTTCAATGTATTATAAGCAAAAACTATATAAGCAGTGCAAAAGCTTCTCACATTTTTGCAGCAAAAAATTTTAAGCACTTGATTTTATGTTTACTAGAAGACTTAACGAAACCTTGACTAACACCTTCGTTAAGCTTCAATGCTTTGAACATCTGGGGCCTGGTTTTGTTATTGGGATTGACTTCCTTTCATTTATTAAACTTTTTAGAGGTCACTATGACCTGGCAGTAGTTTAATAGTTTAGGAAAGAGGAACTACCATGGCCCTGAGGTTATAAAACTTGAGAATAATCTCAAATTCTAAATAAAGCACACTGATTGGCTGCTTCTGAGCATGTGCTCGGAAGTAGCCAATCAATGTGCTTTATTTTGAGTTTGAGAATGTACTCAAGTTCTATAATCTCTGGGCCAGGTATACATCTCTCCATTTACTATAAGGTAAAATCAGACTTACGAGGCTGCTCTTAAGGTTTAAGGGTAGATCTGCATGTTTTTTCACCATTTATAAAGTGGAACAACTTTTGTGACTTCCTCATTGCTTCCCTGAGTGACAAAACCCATCCGAAAAGGGGTCTACTCTTAATGAAAGAATTTGCTGTTAAAGGAGCAAATTACATATATACTTAAGGACAAAAGTTCTGTACGGATGTTTATTTAACATCCGTGCAGAACTTTTGTCCTTAAGTATATTTCCTTTAAGAGTTGACTGCCTTTGAGAAGGCAAAATGAAAACAACTTTAAGTTGCTTCCCAGCAATTGAAAATGTCCCCATTGACCTTATTATATATTTTCAGGCGATGTCTATCACGATCATTGAGGAGAGAGGTGTATGTATGTTTCCATGAGTCAACACCACAGACAGTCATTGAGCTAGCTTTTAAAGTCTCACTAGGCTATTTACCTCTCTGAGGCCTTAAATTGTGCTAAGAGTTTATTGTATTATCCATATCTATATGGTGAGATTCACTCCATCAGCTTTATCGACGAAACCAAGCATACATAATGGACAGCAGTGCTAAGCTGTCATCTTAAAGGTGATCGTTGTGGATAATTTTCCATTAAATCCAGCCTCTCATCTGAACTGCTATGATGCTTTAACTTCCTTTACTAGGCAGTTTAATCTGTTGAAAAGGTTGTAATCCATCCATCCATCCATCTTTGAAGACAGATTGGTTTTTTACAGTCAGAGTTGAACTATGCAAATTTTTACTGCAAATCTTTCCAGTTTTTATCTATTTAGATATCAGATGTACATGTTTTAGGCAATGGAAAATGCTATTATAGTTTGTGATGTTGGTAAAATTTGTTCATGCCAAAAAGAATGATAGCATTACATTGAAAAAAAATTGTATTACTACAGAGAGAAACATTTGCTACAGGTTAAGTAAACAAGTGTTTTGAGATTAATCTCTAATTTTTTGGCTAAACCATTGGAGTTAGTGTTTCCCCCAGACTGCTAAAAGGGGCAGGGTAAGCTGAAAAAGGGGCAGGGTAGCCTGGAAGCAGAGGGGCAATCGACGCGCGCGCGACTTTGAAAAGACATCGTATTTATCATATAAACATAAATTTCCAAATTGCTACATGTATCATGCAGATTGTTTAATTTATTTAGACTGCACTGTGCTTCTGCTAATAAAGTGAAGTTCTGCATTAATAAAGTATTGTTATTATTTTTTTTATTTATGGTCTAGGAGGTTATTACTGCAACTGCTTTCTGTATGTTTTTAATCACTGTGTTTTCCATCTCTTGCCTTTCACTACCTTCCATTCACCATCCTGTGGTCACATAATTGCTGTATGGTGACACAGTGTTTTCTACCTTCAGTCTTGTGCTTCCCATATCTTATCCTCATCTGCCATCCAGATGAGCTGCCCAACTGCTAAACTGTTTACAATCTAGAAGTTTGTGGGTCTGAGTTCTGCAAGATTTGGTAAGAGCCTAGGGATTATTTCAGCTTCATTACTGCATTGGCTCCAAATGGCTGAAATACTGCTAAAAGGGCTGTAAAAGACATTAATTATTCAAACATCATCATCTCCTGTTTGCCCTAAAAGATGGTGCATACATTTATTAAAAATGACTCATTAACCTGTTTACAACACATGTGGTGCTATATAGTTTTTTTATTGTTTTTTTATTGTATTTCTTCAGTATTTTTTTTTTCTATTTTGGCACTGTTCATTTAATTTATTTTTATTTTAGGCACTGTCTTTTATTTCATTTCACCCCCATACAATGCATAATGTACACTAAATTGAAAACATATCAAATGAATTTAATAAACAAAGATGTAATAATTATCTAGTAACCCATAAATTAATTTTTAGATGGCCTCTTATTTTCTAATTTTAATCCTTTTGCTAGTAAATATGGTAATACCCATTAAGCAAGTACACAAGCTGTGATGGCAATTATCAGACAATGACTCTTATAAGTGGGTAAACATTATTACCTGGACAATCTAATTATAGACATATACATGGATACTACCCTGTGTGGTGTCAAACAGTTGTGTATCCGGATAGGGATAGCGTTTTTCAACAGAAAAGGTATCTTTCTCAGGAGGAAAAAGGGGCTTATTTTTCAGGGCAGAGGGAACTTTTTAAAAGGCAAAATGGCGGGAGGGAAGGGCAAGAAGGGCGCGGCGCCCTTCTATACCTCTATAGGGGAAACACTAGGAGTATTCAGTACATGTAGTTGTTTCTGCTTAAAGGTGTCAGATTAGATTTAGAAAGGATAACAATTTTTAGCTCACCTGTCAAGGTGAGCTTATAGTATAGCCTTGGTCCGTCGTCGTCGGCGTCCACTCTTTTAAACATCTTCTTCTCAGAAACCACTGGGCTGATTGAAGCCTAATTTCATATGGAGCCTTAACAGGATGGGGGAACGAAAGTTTATATATTTGGCCCAGGTCACATGCCCAAGATGGCCGCCATGCCCATATATGGTAAAAATCTTAAAAAATCTTCTTCTCCAGAACCAATTGGCCGATTGCCTTGAAACTTGGTATATAGCATTTTGGACTCTAGTACTACAAAGTTTATATAAATGATGACCTTGGGTTGGCCTTGATCTATTTTATGGCAAGGTCAAATTTGGTCCCTTACGCTTTTGAATGGGAAAAGCTGAAAAGTTCATTTTTCTGATGCTGTTGTGCTCTGTGATATGGAAATGCAGTCATCATCAACCCTTATGAATAGTAGAGGTCAAGGTCATTTAGTGACCTTGGCCAAAGGTCATTTGCCTGCTGTGTGTAATCATTTTTAAAGGACTTCTCCTCTGAAGCTTCTGGGTCAGTTTCAGTTAAATCTCATATGCAGCCTTCAGGCAAAGCAAGAAAGAAAATTTATATATTTGGTCCAGGTCACATGACCAAGATGGCCGCCATGCCCATATATGGTAAAAACCTTAAAAAAATCTTCTTCTCCAGAACCAATGGGCCGATTGCCTTGAAACTTGGTGAGTAGCATCTGGGGCTCTAGTACTACAAAGTTTATATAAATGATGACCTTGGGTTGACCTTGACCTATTTAAAGGCAAGGTCAAATTTTGGCTCTTAGGCTTTTGAATGGGAAAAGCTGAAAAATTGCATTTTTCTGTTGCTATTGTGCTCAATGATATGGAAATGCCTTCATCATCAACCCCTATGAATAGTAGAGGTCAAGGTCATTTAGTGACCTTGGCCAAAGGTCATTTGCCTGTTGTGTGTAATCATTTTTAAAGGACTTCTCCTCAGAAACTACTGGGCCTATTTAAATTAAATTTCATGTGCAGCTTTCAGGCAAAGTAAGAAAGAAAATTTGTATATTTGGCCCAGATCACATGACCAAGATGGCAGCCATGCCCATATATGGTGAAAACCATAAAAAAAAATCTTCTCCAGAACCATTGGGCTGATTGCCTTGAAACTTGTAACATCTGGGGCTCTAGTACTACAAAGTTTATATAAACAATGACCTTGGGTTGACCTTGACCTCTTTTGCCCCAAGGTCAAATTTGGTCTTTAATGTTTTTGAATGGAACCATCCAATCCTATAAAATTTCACCTGTTTATTAGCCTACCTGAGCTGAAAGCTTACATTTCAGCCAGCTGACTTGAGCATATTCTGACAGGTGAGCGAGTGTTATTCTTGGGCGACATGTTGTGACTTCTTGTATGCTTGGACATATTCTCAAAGGAAAGAATTTTCTTCCAGTGGGGGCAGATTCTTTTTATTCATAGTTGACTGCCATTAAGAAAGGAAGCAATAATGAATATGGCAGTTGCTTCTCTTGAAAGAGGCAACATGTTCAAGTCGTTAGAGCAACTTGATTATAGTGCAGAAGGTTGCAGGTTTAAATCCCAGCTTGAGTCTACGAAGGACTGGTGGAAAACTCGGTCAACCCAGCAGTAAATGGGTACCTGAAACAGACTTTGGACAGTGAAGCTCTTTTGAAAAAGTCTCTATTTGTTAACGAAAGCAGTTGCTTTTAGGAGCAAATTCTTTTTCTTCAAGAGTTGACCACCATTGAAAAGGGAGGCCAAAATGAAATAGCATGATTGCAGGCCCTGACTGTGTCCCTATTCACCTTTAGTAGATGCCAAAACATGTTTACCATCATCTATTTGCTCATGTTTACAAACTATGCAACCATTTCATATTTTACGTGTGAGCTGCAATACAACAAAACCAACAAAGGGATTGTGCGCCCAGCACAGACTCAGATCAGCCTGGGCATCTGCCCAGTCTGATCAGAGTCTTCACTGTCCGCATGGAGGTAGCTTAGAAGATACCCTTTAAGCACTTAGTGAAGAGTCTGATCAGACTGGGCAGATGCCCAGGCTGATCTGAGTCTGTTGGGCACATATGCCTTTTTGTTGGTTTTGCCATGTCGTGGCTCATTTCATAAATCATTTTACATGTTAGAATTGCTCATTATGCAAAGTTTTGATACAGAGTCATTGTATATAGACTCCATGTGCTCATTCAGGTCAGACTCTTACATACCTATATATGCAATTTTATGATGTCAGTATAAAACAGATATTATTACGAACTCAAAATATTTATAAATCCTCCTGGTTGTTATTTGTTACCAATAAATGTATAAATCTGTTATGTCTCAGTTTATATTTTCATTTACCAGTTTATTAAGAACCTTTAAAATGAGGGCAGCCATAGACAGCTAAACTCAAAGTACTTGTATCACACCTGGTTATTAACTATGTTTTCAAGGCTGTTGCAAAACAAAAAAGAGCTGTTACGAAATGAAAACAGGTCATAATTCTAAAACTATTTGGAATGTTTGGAAACTCTCTTTTTTGTTGCATAACAGCTCTTTTTCGTCTGGAAACAGCCCTTGTATATACATAGTTAACCAGGGGGTGTGTTTGCCACTTGATATGTGAAATTGATTCTTCCCTCTGTAAAATGGGACAGTTCCTTTACTTGGATTAGAGGTACTTGACAGGTAAGAGTGTAAGTCTGGGTGAAAGTTCCATTTGATTCCTCACTGTCAACAATAGTAGGTCCTTTACTTCATAAAAGCCACAAAATGGTAAAAGTGTGCTGAATATGTCAACTAACAGCAAAAACTGTAATGTACTTAAATTTTTGGGACACCTAAAAGAATTAATTTTTCATTTGGAACAAATGGAAAAATAATTATACTAGGGGTCCCAATACTTACACTTATGGCTGTACTCAAACAAGTCTGTGAATCAATGAAGTTTTGTTGAAGCTTTCATTTAGGGGTTTGTAGGTTTCTCAGGGTCCATGTGAACAGCAAAGACTTGGACCAGACTGCACAGATGAGCTGGCATATCCGAGCCTTTGCTCTTTGCATATATACCCTGAGGTGTAAGGGATCACTGTTTGCCAGCCAGGAAACTAATTTTAGCTCATCTGAGCTGAAGGCTCCAGGAGATTACATTGGACAGGCAGGCTTCATTGTCCATCCATGGTTTCAAACTGCTTCTCCTCTGAAACCACTGGGCCAGTTGCAACCTAATTCCATGTACAGCCTCCAAACAGTTTGGGTCAGGTGAACATTATGGCTGCATAGCCCATATATGGTTAAAACCTTAAAAATCTTCTTCTCCAGAACAAACTGACTGATGGCTTTGAAACTTGGTATGTAGTATTGGGTACTCAAATACTACCAAGGTTGTTCAAATGATGCCCTTGGGTTCTCTTTGACCTTTTCTTCAACTAGGTCATTTTTGCATACTGGTTCTGTTATATAGGAAAATGCAAGACCATAAGATTTTTTGCCTAAAAAGTGGTATATACAATCATCTTAATGAGAACATGAAGATTTGAGAGCACAAGAGGTCAAGGTCATTCTTTGACTTGACCAAGGTCCCATATTTCAATTTTAATCATTTCAAAATTGTAACAATTTCAAATACAGTTTTCAGGGTTGAGGGAACAAAAATGTGTTCAAACTGTCTAGACTAGTCTTTTGTGCCCTTCCCCCCCTCTCAATCCCTTGCAAAACAAAGAAAACAAAAAACATTTCAAAGGGAGACTAAAATGAAAGTTGCAGAGTTGCTTTCCCTGCAGTGGTACCTATTCACCCTTAAACACCTTTTTGTGTGTTGCACTGATGCAACACCTCATATCAGACAGGCATTTTGAGACTCATTTACAAGAAATAGTCTGTTTTTTTTTTTGTTTTTTTTTTTTTTGCTTCTTTTTTTTTTGTAAAAAAAGGAAGGAAAAACACCCATTTGCTTTGTATGACTTGCTACATTTATAAGTTTGGGGCCTAAACAGACTGTTAATGACTTCTGCTTTCTTCAAAATACCAGATATCAAACATTTGAGATACTTTCATGAAGCTTGGTACAGAAATAAAGCATCATCAGACGATGTGCAGAGAAGAAGAACCATAACTCCACCTACACTTTTATGGAATTATGCTCCATTGTAATTTTTAGTACGGAAATCATGTCCGTTCCATTTTCGGTGAAACCGTTCAAGATAATTTCACGAAACTTGGCACAAATATAAACTGTGTAACTGCTTCCATGTAATTTTTAGCATGAAAATCATGTCCGCTCTTTAACTTTAAAAGCCTCAAAGATATTTTTATGAAACTGTACAAACATAAAGCATCAGATGATGATGTGCAGAGAATAAGATTCATAACTCAAAATTTGTACAGAGGTATGCCCCTTTGTAATTTTCTATATGAAAACCTTGTCAGCTCTATAGCTTTAAAACTGTTAAAGATATTTTCACAAAACTTATTACGAATATAATGCATCATCAGACAACGTGCAGAGGAAAGGAACCATAACTCAGCCTATATTTTTTTACAGACTTTAAAACGGCCAAAGACATTTTCACAAAACTTGGTATAAATATAAAACATCATCAGGTGCTTTGCAGATAATAAGAACTGTAACTCCATCCACCTTTTTTACAAAATTATGCCCCTTTGTAATTTTCAATATAGAAATCGTACCCAATCTATAACTTAAAAATTGTCACAAAGATATTTTCATGAAACTTTGTACAAGTATAAAGCTTCATCGGATGATGTGCAGAAAATAAGAACCATAACTCCTCCTACAGTTTTACAGCAGTATGTCCCTTTGTAATTGTCACTATTGAAATAGTTTGTTCTATAGCTTTAAAACTGTTAATGGTAGTTTGACAAAACTTGGTGCAAATAAAAAGCTATATCAGACGATGTGCAGCGAACAAGAACTGTAACTACACATTCATTTCTAAAAGAATTATGTCCCTTTGTAAATTCAGGAATGGAAATCCTGTCCACTCTATAACTTTAAAGCCTTTGAAGATATTTTCACAAAACTTGGTACAAATATCAAGCATCATCAGATCTGAAGGTGTGCAGAGTGCAAGAAAGGTAACTCCAGCTTCCTGCTTCACAGAGGTGTTGCCCATATCGTAATCTGTCATGAGGTTGTTGTTTGGTCATATCTTAATGACTCTACCAGAGGCTTGATTCCAAACAACATATTAAATGTGAAGGAATAGCATGATAGAAAGCTGTTACTGTTATTTCTGGTTGGGGACATATGACCTTAATGCCGCCAACAGTCCCACAAAGGCGGACCCCAATTAGTTAACATATTTCCAGCTCCATAAGTAAATGTATGTGTGTGGTGGGATTGGGAGAAACGTTTTCTCCATCCGAACCAAATCTTAGTTTCATCACCTCTATCAGAGTGATTAAATTTCAGATTCTACTCTTAAATCTAGCTTACTCGTCAATTCGAATATAGCAGGGGTGTAGGTGTATCATACTCTTGTCCTGCCTAATGATTGGCTAATGTACTGCATAGTGGATACACGCAAGCTTTAAAAGCCAAGTAATAGAATGTTCGCGTGTTGGACGGAACTCGGCGCCAAGTGTGTGCAACTATGGTTACGCACCGCTGAGCCACTTGGTTAACGTCGTTAGGAGAATGAACTGAACTGAACTGAACTGTTCGCGTGTCATGCAAGTGGCATGTGTCCGATTCGCAGTCGGAGTGTCTGAGATTCTTAAAAATCCATGACAGTTGGGAACCAATGTAACATCTAGCCTGACGAGCCCGTTTATAAATGCAGCTCTTTAGCCTGGAAATTCAGGGACAAAGTCCAACTGTTGGATTGGAATATCACAGGGTGTGGGTATATCATACAGTTGTACTGTCTTGTCATACAAGCCGGTTTTTGTAGCATAGTGGTTGTGTGTTTGCCTTTCACGCAAGCAGCCCAGATTCTAATCGCGGCTTGAGCGTCCAAAGTTCAAGGGTTTAGTGGATTCGGCTAGTCTACATTAAATTGTTCCATGACTGGAATCGCAGCAGGCCTGTAGGCATATTTCCAAACTACTTCGATTTTACAGAAACAAAATTGTGTTTTAATCCCTGGACAATATTGCTTAGTTCCATTTACATCGATTAATCATGTGAGACGCGTCACGACAAAACCAACAAAGTGGCATGTGCGCCCAGCGAAAACAGACCAGCCTGGACATCTGCTCAGTCTGATATTAGAACCTTCGCTGTCTGCATGGAGATTGCTTAGACCATTAGCTACCCTTTAAGCGCACAACCAAGACTATGATCAGACTGGGCGGAGGCCCAGGCTGATCTGAGTCTTTGCTGGGCGCACATGCCACTTTGTTGGTTTTATCGTGTCGCTGGTCAATTGTCTTATTTACCCTTGGTATTGGAACATCTCAATATAATGTACTGTGCTCAAACTATCGTAAGAATTCCAAAAATTCGGGCACCCAAACAACTATTTCCGATTTGTCTTTTATTGATGCACTAATGCGTCAATAAGATTCAGGTGTAATGGCAAATAGTGTAGTCTCTGAGCAGACTGGTTCCAAATGAATAGTCTGATCAAAGTAACCAGTCTGAAATTTTAGGAACAGTCTGCTCTGGGTCTGCACTGTTTACTCGGACCCTTATGCCCAATAAATAGGATTTTTACGGAATGTATTATTCTGATTCTTCTGTCGGATGATATTTATACAGTGAAAGGCATAAGAAAAATCTGATCAGGCTCTACTATGTTTGCAACAGGCTGTCCAGATATTTAGGGTTATGTGTTAGTTTTTGTTAAGAAAGCAAGGCTTTCCTCTTTCAGAACGATTTCTTTCCAAAATTGCCGAAAACCTGTCATGAAGAAATGAGATTGCGCAACCAGATAGGGCACATACAATGTCCAAACGTTGTCTCGGCGTTCGCATGTTCCTCTTTATTTTTCTTCTTAGACACACTCTTTTATGACGTTGCAAATGTCAATACACAAATGAGCCGCGACACGAGAAAACCACCAAAGTGGTTCTGCGCCCAGCGCAGACTCAGATCAGCCTGGGCATCCGCCCAGTCTGATCAGAGTCTTCGCTGTCCGCGTGGAGGTAGCTTAGACCCTAAGCTACCCTTTGAGCACTTAACGAAGAGTCTTGTAAACTTGGGCGGATGCCCAGACTGATCTGAGTCTGCGCTGGGCGCACAACCACATTGTTGGTTTTCTCGCGTCGCTGCTCATTAATGTTTCTACTGAATCAAACACCATCAGTATATCACATTGGCATCATCGGTATCAAATAATCCCCAGGCAGACAAAATGCTTACTCCAATTAAGATTAGGCTTAAGATGCTTCCATGTTTGACATTATATTGACAGAATATTTTCATAAGAACGGCTTTGCATAAAAAAGACTGTTGTTAGTGGAAGCAGCAAATGCTTAATGGTTACATCTATGTGGTCGTTTTTTTTTCAAAGGGGAACTACTTTTATGTCTTTCTGTTGGCTCGCGTTAAGACGAAACTCTTCCAAAATAGGGACTGCCGTTAAAAGTTTTTGCTCTTTTCTTGTATAGAGGAAAACAAACATGCGCATGTACCCATACTCATAAGTGAATTGTTACTCTTACAACCCTTTTTGAAATATGCGAAAGCTACAACTTATATGTATATGACACCCTGTTTGCTCCCCTTCCATAAAGGGACCTGGTCTCTACTGGTAGGGCAGCAATTTATTTCTATAAGAATAAACCCCATAAAAATGGAGGCAAATATGAAAATGACAGAATTGCTTTTTCTGCAAGTATATCCAGTCACCATAAACCCCTTATTCTGTTACTACTGACCGTTCAAATGTCACAGGGTATTCTTTTGCCCTTAAAGTACCAGAAAACGACAACAGACATCCCAACCGGGGTGTCCATAATGACGCCATATACTACTAACAATCAAAGTCTAACTTTACATTGGTGACATTTCCCGAGCAGTGAACCCACTTAAGAAAGAGAATGTGACCAATATTTACTGTCTCCGGTTCGCCCGAGATTGTAAAATGTGACAGTTTTAGGTTGATGTGTAAATGAACTGAAGAAGTAATTCTGCTATTTTAATTTTTGCCTCCCTTCTCAATTTGGGTATATTCTGAAGGGAAACTAATTTCTCCCGTAAGAGCACTTTTTTTTCTTCAAGAGTATATAGCTGAGTTTGCAAAAAAGCAAAACAAGCGTCGCAAAAGTTGTTTCCCCTTTAAAAAAGACACTCAGGTCCTGTGTTGTAGTCACCCAGCAGTCACACAACGTTGGCTCAACATTGAATCAACCTCAAGGTCGATTCAATATTGAGTCAACGTTGTGTGCCCAATGGTACGCCTTTGGCAGGCAAAAAACAACAACAACAAACAAACAAACAACAAATGATGATATCGTATAGAATATGTATTGAAGAAAGATAAACTGATAAAATACATGTATTTGAACGATAAAGTCAAAATGCATGGCACACAAATTAGTAATCACCGGTAAAGTCCAAATAGACCGCCTTTGTTCACCTGAACACAAAATGACGACCAGTTGAACAAACTGAGCAGTGGGATGCTTCCACTTTAAGACAGCCGTGCCTTGATCAGTAAGACGATGCTGCATTTTTTTTTTCAAATTTACATAGGTGACATTTTCCGAGCAGAAAACCGACTAAAGTAAGCAACTGCAATTGTTTACTGTCTCCGGTTCCCTTTCGGTCAGTTAATACTTATTTAAAGTTGAAAGGTCTATTTATAGAGGAAGCATCTCTACCCTTTTTAATTTGCCTTCTCTACAAATGAGATCAACACTTTAAGGAAAGCACTTTGCTCCCCTTGGAACAAATTCTTGTCCGTAAGAGTAGACCTTATTTCGGAAGGGCTTCGAAGTCCAGGAAAGCAAACAGGAAGTCATAAAAGTTGTTTCCCTTTGGAAAATGGTGACTATACATGAAGTTGTTGCCACAAACCGTACGCAAAAAGCTAATGCCTAGAGCTTAAGGGAGCTAAATACATATTTAGATTTTGCATTGATATATTCATTTGCATTGAGTGAGCCGCGACACGAGAAAATCAACAAAGTGGTTGTGCGGCCAGCGCAGACTAAGATCAGTCTGGGCACCCGCCCAGACTGATCAGACTCTTCTCTAAGCGCTATGCTACCTCCATGCGGACGGCGAAGACTCTGATCAGACTGGGCGGATGTCCAGGCTGATCTGAGTCTGCACTGGGTGCACATGCCACTTTGTTGGTTTTCTCGTTTCGCGGCTCATTTATATAAATTTTGCATTGATATATTCATTTGCATTGAGTCTATAAACATAAATATTGAAATAAACCAACAAAATTATCTTTCGGTTAGATTCACAATACAGCTGACTCTCGTTTTCTCAAACACTGATATCTCAAAATACCCTCTTACGTCAAAGAATGTAGTTTGCAGCAGCGGTTTTGATACATTTCTTTTTTTTCATTTCTTTAAATTTCAACTGTTTTCTTACACAACTGGTAGATCTATCTCAAAAGTAAATTTTCCGGCACCAGAATACGAGTAGTTTTGATATCAACTTCGGCTTTGAGATGTCCTGAGTTGACTGTACTAATAAACTATAGTGATTCCCCTTGGAATCAAAGAACACACTTAAATAGTCATGGGTCTCATTGGTCTAAGAGGCTAACACTTTTTAATGGTGCTGTCCAGAAGTCTTTGGTTCGAATCGGTGCTCAAATTAAATGTCAAGTCATATAATAGCTAAATTTTTCATTGTCTCACACTTTAACAAAGGCCAGTCAAGCAAAGCAAAATGTGTGGACTAGTCTGCTGCAAGAATCTTTATATCAAAACAAGGACCAAGTTCAAAACCCGGACTGGAATAAGTTGGAGTGGGTAAGATTTACAATTCCGATGGCTATAATTTGTTTCCATAGCCTCAAGTGATACTCTTACACAGGAAAGAACTTGTTCTCTTAATAGGAGCAAATTCTTTCCTGTAGGAGTGCCATCCGAAATGAATATTATCCCGACCAATCGATTCATTCCGTTCCATTCCATATTTTAAGGGATGCCCTGCACAATATGTACTCACCTATTTCTTAGCAAATATATAGGTCAGTGAACCTTGAGAAAAACTGTTAACAAACTACCAAAGCTAATAATAACATATACACAGCATTTCTTGGAGAGAAAAAAACGCAGCTGGAGCATACAACTATCACTAGATAAGAAAAATCGGTAATCCCTCGCAAGTGAATTATTTCATTATTTCATCTCATCATTTCTATTTCAACATAGAATTGAATATTTCAACACAAGCCGAGTCGAGACAGGAACAGGAGTCCTGAAGAGAGCAGAGATGTTGGTACTACAGTAGAGAAAGGCTCCTATGTCACCAAAATGGTTACCAACGAGTCTTCCATGGAGATTGCGTACGTTGAACTTGCATTGTGGTCACAATATATGTTAAAAGAACCAAAAAAAAAATCTTCCTCAACCCTTTGATGTCTTGTGGACTCTTTTACTATGGTTTTGACACCTGTATTTACAATTTTAGGGCGTCTGGTAATTTTCAGATTTTTTAACCCTTAAAGCGCAAAAAAAAATGAAAAAAAAAATGTTGAATTTGCAAACAGTGTAGATTCAGATGAGGTGGCTCATAATGAGCCACCTCATCTGGATCTACACTGTTTGCCCTAAAGTCTTTGAATTTTCAATATGATATAGCTTGGACAAAACATCTTTTGAAATTTCTGCAGACGTAAATTTTGTCGTCTGCTTTTTAGCGCATTAAGGGTTAATAAATTGCTGTAGTCACTGGTTGTAGTTGCAAACAGAGAATGTCCTGATCTGACGCCGCGCCCTGCGGTGTCTACTCTTATCCAGAATGTTTGCAAAACGGTTACTTTTATTACACAGGAACAGGGTCTCCTCAGTAACTGTCTATGTAGGAAACACCCCTGGTTAACTATGTATATATAAGGGGGGTTACGAAATGAAACAGAGATGTTACGAAACGAAACAGAGTCTTAGTTACCAAACGACCTGATGGCCAGGCCGTTTGGTAGCTATGACTTTTTCGTTTCGTAACAGCTCTTTTTCGGCTCGTAAAATCCTTGAAAACGTAGTTAACCAGGGTTCGAGGTTATAAAACTTGACAATAATCTCAAACTCAAAATAAAGCACATTGGTTGGCTGCTTCCGAGCCTGTGCTCGGAAGCAGCCAATCAGTGTGCTCTATTTTGAGTTTGAGAATGTACTCAAGTTTTATAACCTCGGGGCCTGGTGTGGTAAAGAGAAGCTGTGAATCTGAACAACAAAAGCGTCAAGAGCGCGAAGCGAGCTCACGCATAACCAGCAAAGTTTCTATCGTCAGAACACAGTGCGTCAGAAATATCCTGCTCTACTTGTAACGGATAATTCAAAGTACATGTAATCAGTTATAAAAAAAAATAAATAAAGTACAACCAGACAAACATTAACACTGCAAACACTTAAATTGTCGGAAATGACAGAAAAATTACATGGTAATGAGCTGATTACCGTGTAGTTTTCCTGTCATTTCCGACCGTGATTCCGAAAAAAAATAATAACATGAAAGAACTGTATTTTTAGATAGTTTTCATCAAAACGGTTGGTAAATTTGCGAAAAGTGTAGACACTTTTTGCCTTGGTATAGCTTTAAAAAATACACTGTCGTAGATATCCAGATCAGGTGATTGTTTGATAATAATTCTATGTATTTTTTCTTATTTCTCCATAAAATCATATGTCGTGATCTCGCATTAGAACCGTCTCGTCGAGACGGTTCTAATGATGGGTCACAACATAAATGCTCATCTCATCTAGACCTCTGACTGGCGTTTGAAATTTTAAAACAATTATCGTATTCTACACACGTATCAGTAATCTCCAAAAAGAAAAAGAAAACAACAACAACAAAAAAAAACAACAACATTAGAATGATATAAAAATACAAAAAAGTCTTAACACAACAGAGCTCCAGATAAGGTGGGGTTTACGGATAATTCTGAGATATTTTTTTTCTTATATTTCAACAAAAGCATATGCTGTGACCCTTCATTAGAACCATCTTGTTGTGACGGTATTACTGAGGGTTTGTTGAGAAGTATAGAAAATCATCCCAGTTTTGTTGAGAAGCATGGAAAATTATCCCAATTTTTTCCCTGTTAAGTTTCTTTTCCGGAGCACTGTCACATACATACTACAATTTTTGGGGAAAAATAAATGGATTCTTCGTTAAAGGTATACTACTGATAAGAAATATATATAACCTCAGGCACACAACGTTGAATCAACACTGAATCATCTTTGATTCTAAGACTGGTCGCCTATATAGCCAATGCCAAAATCTAGTGATATATTGCGTGACAAATCACTAGGCGGACTAGCATGACGTTATTTAGCGCCGTTCGGACATCATTTTTATTCGTTTGGTGACATCAATTTTCATTTCCATGAGGATAGACGCTGTACTACATAACGTCGTTTTCTCGCATCAAAAACTTACGAAATACATATGAACGCCTCTTTTACAGTCAAAGTTGTTGGCGGGATTTCTTCATGTAATCATGGCAAATAGGCGGACAATCTGAAGAAAACATTTGCGTTTTCATCGTTTCTGGCATGTTAGAATCGAAATAGATTCTTGCTACGAAGTGATTTGTTGCCCAATATATCACTGGTTGGAGGTCAGTCGTAAAGTGATAGAACACGAGGGCGAAGCGCGAGTGATATAGTCACTGACGACTGACCGACAACCAGTGATATATTGGACAACAAATCACCGTAAGCAAAAATCTATTTCTTAATTCGACGTCATGACGTTGAATCAAACTTGATTCAGAGGTGATTTAATAGGTGCTCCTAGTGAGTATGTACACAATTAGATGAGCAACTTGAAAATCAGGCACAAAAGCAAAGTGGGCGTAAATATCTATCGGAAATGCAGTCTCCCTGATGGCCATATTTATTAGCTCGCATAGCCTCACCTACTAATTTTCCTCCACGGGAGCTATGAAAATCGTACATAGCTTCAAAAATAGCGTGGCCAGGAATGGTTTCTATGACGACAAAATATCTCTGATTTTCGTCCTTTTCTGGCTTAAAAAACTGAAAAAGAGAAATACCCTTATTCTCGGTACTCGTATGTTCTAAACCATGGGAAGTTTTATGAGCTTCTTGAATTCTGTATAAACTTAGATGTGCACAGTTTTGCTGGGAATGTAAACGAAGATTGATACTCCTCACTATTTCATTAGCTGCCTCTTGTACGATTTGATTGGTTGACACATTAACCGGTATGGAGGAATAGCAAGCACAGAAATTTTCTGGAATCCATGCATCTGCGCAAGACCTTGATTCTGGTATTGGTCCAAATAAACTGATACCTCGTAATTTTCCATCAACATTAAACCTGGTCGGGGAATCAAAATTGCATTGCAAAGTATCAACTAAGGTCTGATAGAGATCAAAATTTGTTGTTAAACGTTTTGTATTAATTTGCATATTTTTATCCAAACTTGGAAATGTTCTCTTTATATATTCTGGAATGTACACACTGACAAAGGGCATTCTTTCTTCAATGCGACCCACAAATGTGTTTCTTATTTCGTCAATTCTAGCACCATGATCGCTAAAGAATATGAGTACTGTGTGATTGAGATGCCCTTCCTCGTGCATCCATTTTAAAAACTCTTTAAAGTCCTCGTCCCCATAACTTAGGAAGTTAGGGTACTCGTGAGCAATTTCAGTCATGAAAGACAGGGCAAACTTTCTTTTTCCAGAGTATGACTGAATAAATTTTCTCAAATATTCAAGCTGGATTACATGGTGGGGTTTATCTCCGTAGCACATTGAAGAACCCTTCTGTAAATTGATATTCTTGTTTTCTAGAAATCGTAACACATAGCTTAATTTATTCTGTATTCGGTTCATTTCTGATAACCCTAGCCAATATGGTCGCATATAGTGATCAGTCGGCGGATTAATAAATCCCCTCGTCAAGTAGTTGAAAGCTGCAATATCCGCCATATCCTCAGCGTACAATGTTGCATATCCTTCCGCGGAGAAATTCCGCCATATAAACGGGAAGACGTCGTACGGTTCGTTTATATAATCCCTTATAGGCACTTCAGGGGTCCAGACACGCCGACCTGTTAATAAAGGAACAAGATTTGGAAGCGTATTCTCTCCGACTTTCATGTGTCCTTTGAAATCATAGGTTTTCAACGTTTCCGTCAAATATTTAAATGTTTTCGGTAATTTCCGTATGGCACACGATCGAGAAACAGAATCTAGTCCAAAGAGTAGAACTGAGAAATGATTTTCGGACTCTGATTTGAAAAAAAATCGTGAGTTATTTGGCTTTAAGGCAATATTTGTGAGCAACTGATCATAAACAACATTCCCTTCAAGGTTCTTACATGTAACGGAGAAGAAATCGGAAGGCATATAAACAGGGGGTGTAAATGCAACAGCCGATAAGAAAGTCACGTGATTGTCGTCAGAATGGCGGCGACAGAGGCGGTATTCGCATCTGAGATTTGATGGGATGCCACCATAGTGAGTCATGGAAGACATATTCATTTGCAGAAGGCCACTTGAATCAACGTAAAACAAAGATGGAACTGAGCCACATGTCAAAGGTTCTGGGTCCCAGACGAACTTCATTACGGAACTGTCATAGGGGTTCAGTTGAGGGATCACGCATGAGCTATAAATATCGTTGTTTTTGAAAACATAGCGCACTGTAAACGTTAATTGAAAATACATAAAAGGAACAAACAACAAAGTAAAAATCAATATAGAGATATTTATGATTTGGCGACGTCGAAGATACCGAATCCATCGCTGAAATACAGTTTGGCAAATGAAAGTGGTAAACCAGCGCATATTCGAAAGTAGCATATGAAACCGTCCTTCCTTGCTCATAAGAGGAGATCCGTATTTGGTTGTAGCAACCATTCTTGAGGAAATCTTTCCAAACTTCCGTTGATACTAGTAGCATCGCCTTTCTCGAGCTAGCTAACAAATTCTCTCTTGCTTTCAGTACTATTAACAACACTGTCAGGATCTCATCTGAAATATAGTAAAAACGAGAAAATTGGAACTGTTCAAAGTCTAAAGTAGCCTGTATGGGTAACTAACTTGTTTTTTTCCCATTTCAAAAAAGGCAGAACAATTTTTTTCGGGAGTTGACCGAACCCTGGTGAAAAGAGAGGCAAAATAGAAGTGGCAGAGTTGTTTTCTCTGAAAGTATATCAATATGTTCTGAAATTTTAGTGAGATCCTTTGGAAGCAAGGAGCACAGCAAAGAATAGAAAATAGCAGACCCGGTTTAATTGAGTCTGTTCATGACTAGTGATGAATTGTGCAACACCTGCCATGCCTCCTAGCACCGGCTTAAGCGGAAATCTATTTTCCTATATGTATTTTTGTGTGTGTTAAGAAATTCCTGTATTTAATGCAACGCGTGTTGCGGCGTCTGATCTGGGTCTACATTGGTGGTCAATGATCCATTTTTTGGACGCTAGGCTTATGAAACCAGAGGGCCAATGACCCTATATCGCTCACCTGAGCACTGAAGTTATGTTGGAAAAACTAAATTGCCACAGCAACAAAACAACATGCACAACAGCAATAAAACACACCATTTATGTAGAGGGTAATATCACAAACATTTATACAAAAAATAAGCTTTATCCCCACTTAATGGCTTCTGAGAAGAAGATCTTTGGAAAAAAAAATGAAAAAAATGAAAATTTTGCCTTTGAGTTGCAATGGCAACCAATCAAAATCAGGTCTTTGGGCATAATTCATATGACTGATAGAGGACTACTCTAGGAACATTTCTGTAAAGCTTTTGTCAAAATATCTGCAGTAACACAGAAATACCAAATGTCCACTTTCCCCATTGTAAGTCTATGGAACTTTAAGTTGCCATAGCAACCAGTCCACATGAGCAATGATAATATGAAACATACTTTAGGCAGAGGCTAATGTTATTAATATGTATGCAAAGGATCAGCTTCATCCTCCTCATGGCTTCACTTTTCCCATTATAAGTCAATGGAAACTATAAGTTGCCATAGCAACCAAAGTTCTTATGGGGTTGGAAGAAAAAACAAAATTCATGTAGAAGCTTCTGTCATCCACATGTTTGCACAATATCAGCTTCATCCCCCATATGGCTTCGGAGCAGAAGGTTTTTTCATTTTTTTTTTTTTTAAATTTACCCTATATTTTGCCATGGCAACCAATCAAATTCAGCGATTTGGAGAAAATTCATATGAAACATCGAGGACTATTCAAGAAACATTTCTGTAGAAAGAAAATCTAAATAAATGCAGTGAGACAGCAAAAATTGCCAATTTCCATTTTCCCCGTTATAAGTCAATGGAAACTTTTAGTTGCCATAGCAACCAAACTGCTGGAGTAATTGCCTTGAAAAACTGTAATTCTTTAGAGGCTAGTACTAAGGTTCTTTCTGTAAAGTTTGAGCTTTATTGGCCACACAATTTCTGCGAAGATGATGTTTTAATATTTTTCTATTTTTAACTATTCGGTTGCAATGGCAACCAGCCAAATTGCGCAATTTGCATAAATTTAAAAAGGCTGGTTAAAGACTACTCAAGATACATTTCTATGGAAGTTTTGTCAAAGTATCTGCTGTGGCATAGCAATAAATGCAAATTTTCTATTTTGCCATTTTAAGTCAATGGTAACTTTAAGTTCCCATAGCAACCAAACTGCCAGAGCAATTGCCAAGAAAAACAGTAGTTTTGTAGAAGCTAGTACAAAGATCCTTTCTGTGAAGTTTGAGCTTTATTGGTTGCATAGGTTCTGAGGAGATGATTTTTGAATATATTTTCTATTTTCAACCTTTCGGTTGCCATGGCAACCAGCCAAATTGTGTAATCTACATAAATTTCATGTGGTTGATAAAAGACTACTCAAGGAACATTTCTGTAAAAGCTTTGTCAAAATATCTGCAGTGACATAGCAATAAATGCAAATTTTCAATTTTCCCCATACAAGCCAATGGAAACTTTAGGTTGCCATAGCAACCAAAGTTCTGAAGCAATTTGGATAAAAAACAGTATTATTGGTTCCCCCTGCCTATAGATGCCATACATGAAATTTGGTAACAATGAGCCTTGTAGTTTCAGAGGAGATGTCGTTTGAAAATGTTGACGGACGGACGATGGACGGACGACAGACAACAGATGAGGGATGTCTGCCTTTACTATAAACTCACCTGTGAGACTTCGGCTCAGGTGAGCTAAAAATGATGGGCCCACATGCCCGATGTTACATACCAAGTTTCAAGGTCATCGGCCTTTTGGTTCCGGAGAAGAAGATTTCTGAAGGGTTTTTACCATATATGGGCGTGGCGGCCATCTTGGTCATGTGACCCAGATACCCCGAACAAACTTTTGTTCCCCCAACCTAGGTAGGCTCCATATGAAATATGGATTCGATCGGCCCAGTGGTTTCAGAGGAGAAGATGTTTGAAAATGTTGACAACGGACAATGGACGATTGAATAGAATAGAACGGTTTGCCTGGCTATACTATAAGCTCACCTATGAGCCTAAAGGCTCAGGTGAGCTAAAAAATATTGAAAATCAGCAATTGAACTGAGCCCCGACCTGACGTTGAAGAAAATGTCCGTTTCGATTGTGACCCATGAACCCACTTTATAGTGTCACTTTAGACAATTCCTGCTTAACAGAACGATCCACTTATAAACACAACATATAATCATAGCTTTCCTGTTCCAGAAAATCTTATCTCAAGTGAGTTATGACTCAACTGACTAGCTTTTTCAAGAACGTTTCTGTTGTAAAATGTGGCATTGATCCCTGTCTGGGACTATGTAATTTGCAAAAAGCAAGCATGATCGCGTTTCTTTGTATTTGATAGCAAATTTCTACTCTGTCACTTTTGAAAACTTTTCGCCTTTCTAAACCCATTTGAGCCGGGACACGAGAAAACCAACAAAGTGGTTGTGCGCCCAGCGTAGACTCAGATCAGCCTGGGCATCCGCCCAGTCTGATCAGAGTCTTCGCTGTCCGCATGGAGGTAGCTTAGACTCTAAGCTACCCTTTAGCCGCTTAGCGAAGCAGATGCCCAGGCTGATCTGAGTCTTTGATGGGCGCACAACCACTTTGTTGGTTTTCTCGTCTCACGGCTCATTTATTAACAGTGGACACTTCTTTCCGTATAAATTGCAGGAGTCCATTTGTCAATTACGGGGTGTCCGGTTGAGTGTAGTTTAGTTTAATTATTTCTATTTTACTTTGAGGAGCGATATCCATATAGTGTAGACCCTGACCAGGCGTCGAGTTTTGAGGCACTTACTGGCTGAAAAATTAGACTAGGGTTTCAATCATTTTATTTTTTATAAAGTTTAATAAAATATGTGCTCCGAGTTCCCATGGTAATTCTCATACACCAGAACTGAGATACTGTAGCTGTAGAGGTGTTCACGGTGTACCTTTGTTTTCGATTTTCGCGTTCAACATCAATGCGCGAACTTTAATATCCGCGAACGTGATGATTTTACAAACGAAAAATAGGAAAGCATGACGAATTCGAGCACTTAAATATCTGAGTATGAGTCTAAAATTGCAAAATCGCGAACTTTTGTCCCAAACGAACTTTAAATTGAGCCGAGACACGAGAAAACCAACAAAGTGGTTGTGCGCCCACCAAAGACTCAGATCAGCTTGGGCATGATCCGCCCGATCTGACCAGAGACTTCGCTGTGCGCCTGAAGGCAGTGCCTGAAGGGTAGCTAAGAGTCTAAGCTGCCTCCATGCGGACAGCGAAGACTCTGACGAGACTGGGCATATGCCCAGGCTGATCTGAGTCTGCACTGGGCACACAGCCACTTTGTTGGTTTTCACGTGTCGCGGCTCAAATACAATTACAGTAATCATTTATTATTGTCTATGTCCATGGGCGTAGACTATTTAGAAATTGCTTTCGACACGGAAGCACAGCAATTAGTTACATAAAATGCAGCTAGACCTTTATGCAAACTGTTCGCACATATGGCATGAGCGCTGTTCGCATAGATGTTGTGAGCGGTCATAATCTATTTGCTTATATGTCGTAAGCGCTGTTCGTATACATATCGTGAGCGGTCATAAGTATTCGCATATATGTCGTGAGCGGTAATATGAAAAACTGCAGAATCCCATATGGCATCACAAGGTAGTAGAATGTACCGTAAAGTACAAATGAATGACTAACCCCTGATTTAATGGCCTTTTAAACTGTATTTTAACCATGGAATGGTATGAAACCCACCATTCGCATCCGTGCTTGAAGTCCACCAATGGAGATGTTAGTGTCGGCTTTTGAGATATGCAATAGTTTATTCAATAATCATCAACTATAAATGAGTTTAATTCGTTTGCAATGACGACCAACAATCGCACCTGCAACCCCGCTAATGCCAAACCTACCCAAGACCATGAATACGCCATCAAAAGTGTTACTGCGAATGTGGCCTTTACTGGTTGTCCAAATAGTACGAATACACAGATAAGTATGAACCAAGGCAGTTCACAATAACCTCACAAAGGTTTAAATAAGCGCTGAACCTTTGTGAGGTTATTAGAATATCAACGCACAGATGTTTTCTACGATTCAAGAAACTGTGACAGTGATCTGAACACTGACCCAAATCTAGACGAAAACTGACAGCAATGAGTTATTATGCATCTCCTGGCACTGTGATTGTCTTAAGTGGGCACTAAATTTTCTTTCTAGCAGTGTCTACAAGTTGAAAACATAATTATATCCCGGAGAAAAAACGATCGATTATAGTAACTCTCGCTGCAAGTGCTCTATATGGATAAAATGGACAAATTTACTATCTGGTATCTGGTATCAAAGCGTTATGCTACTAGCCAAGCGTCTAGTATGGTGAAATTGACTGTAAGGAAACAATCGGAGCACCGCTCGTCCAATTCCGTGAATCATTCACGGAACTGGCAGAGCGGTGTACCGATTGTGTAAGCAACGACTCTCAGCCACTTAAAGAGTAGGCCTATTCGACAGTATTCTCTAAAGAAATTCCTTACTGCGCGTTGCGTACTTTACCCTGTCCTCGCAAATCTCTCACTTTATGGAAAGCATGCTTTGTGCGGCGTGTTTGTGTGCGTGTGTGCTTGATTGTTAATAACACTGTTGGCTATAGGTTTTTTTATCAATCATGTTATTAATGTTGTTTTTTTAATGAAATAATGGAAGAGAAAAGCTGCATTACTGTATGAATGGTAAAGTATGTATATGTTTCGGGTCGGGGTATGAGTGTTCGTTGTCAAAAACTGTAACAAGTTATTGTTTTTATTAGTAGGACTAGATTGATCATTTTCTATTAAGTTCTTTTAGTTTCGGTGTTAGAAAATGATCAGTTTGTTGCCTGTTTTGGTTAAGTTCCAGATAAACTAGACAGTTGGATATCAGTTTCATCTTTCTATATTGGAGAAACGGACAGCCATGGGAAAATTATTAATACCATTTAATGTCTAAGTATTGGGACAGATAGGTCTGGGCAAAAAGTGCAGACCCAGATCAGACTGCTCCTATAGGAGCAGTCTGATCAGGGTCTACACTGTTTTGCTATATCATCTGTATCTTTTAGATGCCTTACTGGATTGCTATACTGTAAAACCAAACTGTGTCATTATCAGGAGAATTACGGTAATTGTTTTGGGTGTCCCAACTTTGAGACGTTTTACGGTACTTCAACATCATCCTGTAATTACCATTTTGATGAAATATTGGGACAGAAAGCGCCTGCGCGGCCAGTGTCGGCCAATGTCAGACTGCTCCTGTTGCCCCTATGGTCTGCGATGTTGATAATGCTACTATAACATTTTTCTTGTTCAAATCGTACGGCTATTACAATAATTTTAAATTTTTTTAAGCGTGAACATTAAAACTAGGCGAATTTGCAAACAGCGAAGATCCAGACGAAAGGGTGTACAAGGAGCCCCATAATCTAGTTTCACACTGTTTGCCCTTTGTTCCTTGAATTGTCAAGGATGAAACTTTTTCCCTGCAATTTTGCTTTTTATTCTTTATTTTATTTTATTTTTATTTGACTTTAAGGGCTCAGATGTCCCGTCATTTCGGAGAATTATAAAACTTTTACATCATTCTGTAATTATCGAGCGGAAGCAATAGACAAGGATGAGGTTTTATCCAGAATTAGTTTTATGACAGATTGATGAGCCGTGTCTCTAGCAAATAATATCCGTATAATAGCCGTGCCACGACTACTGTGCCTTATAGCATATACGAACAGCGAAGACACAGATCAACGCGTGCGGATAAGCAGGCTCATCAGTCTTCGCAACAGCTTATTTACTTCTTCGAGAGCGCCTGATTGTTGTTACATCGAGGAGACTGCGTGGATGCGCAGGCTGACTTTTGTCACTTACTGCTTAAATAAGCTATAAACCCCCATTTCTCATGAAAGGGCCCAGTCGAGAAATAGCTTTTCCCATATATGGCGAGGAATAAAGTATCAAATATTCGGACGCCTAAACCATTTCAGTCTTCGATTTAGATGAAACATATTGGAGCCGCGACACGACAAAACCAACAAAGTGGTTGTGCGCCCAGCGCAGACTCAGATCAGCCTGGGCATCCGCACAATCTGATTAGAGTCTTTGCTGTCGGCATGGAGGTACTTCGACCTTTAGCTACCGTTAAAACGCTTAGCGAAGAGTCTGATCAAACTGGGCGGATGCCCAGGCTGATCTGAGTCTGCGCTGAGTCTGCGCTGGGCGCACAACCACTTTGTTTGTTTTCTCGTGTCGCGGCTCATTTGCCTGTGTCAGGGATGGATGGATGGCCTGCGGTTTTACGGCCTTTATAAGGGTATCTCAGACATATTAAACTCATGGCAGGCTGATAATGAAAGGCTGCCCGTTTACCATGTTTACTGTTGAAAAGAATTCTGCCTTTAAAGGGATTCGAACCCTGACCGGTAGCTCCTTAAGCACCTGAACTCAATTTCACACACAAAAGAAAAAAATATATATTGAGAACCATAGTTTTCCCGTAATCCTACTAATAATGTTCGCGGAGATGTAAAAATGTAAAAAAAAGGAGGAAAAATCAATTAAATTTTGTTTTTGTACCTTTCAACCTTAAAATTGAGCAATGATTGTGATCCTGGGAATGATCGTGATCCGGGCCCAGAATGCTATTCTAACTAAAATATCAGAGCATTTAAACGTAAAAAAAGCTTATAGAACGTTGGCATTGTAATTCGAGTTGTCCTTCCTTGACTTGAACACATATGTACGACTTCTATCAGATCGCAAATGTGCATGGACTAGGTGCGAATTTTCCTGTTTAAAAAGCAGTAAGCACCCTTTCGTGTTTCACTGTTTTTATCAACCCTTGATGACACTCTAGCGTAATCAAATGACAATTTAGCGTTACATAATGTCACCCTTGGGACCATGTTACACAGGCCTGATGGCTGATCAGCTCTGGGCGGTGATACAGTTGACAATATACAGAACTTTCAGCGCCGACAAGAAGCGCCTTCCTTATTCTCCATGGAGTTCGAATCAGAATAAATCGAGTTTCTGATTGCCCTGGGAAACAAGCTGGTGAGACAGCCTGCTGTTCCAGGAGCAATCTATTGCTGGTTGATGGAATGCTGGCCTGGTTTTCAGGCTAAATGGTAAAATGTTAAGTATTCAAAATGGTACAATTACTTCTCTTGTAGAGCTCTTTTTTATTCTGATGGCCAATCATTTGTTTAAAACCCAATATAAACTATTGAGACTGGAGTCAGTCTAACAGAATACTTATACTAACAGATACAAGTACAGAATATTAGGTCGAGACCTCAACTATGAGCCCACAGTGCTTGAACAGATTACGCAGTGCATGCCGCCTACACCAAACTATTCCGTAGGTCTTCTTTCAGTGAACAGTCTACGATTTCAAATTTTTTAAGAAAATGGCATTGCTTTGAAAATGACGGGTATATTTTTCCCGTCTTTTTTTTATTTGTTTTAAATGGAGACAACTTTGTTGAATCCCAGTTGACTTTCCTAAACAGTGAATCCTTACAAAATGAGGTTGTTCTCAAAGAAAAGAATTTGCTCCTAGGGAGTAATTATTTCCTTTCAGATTCGACGCCTACTGAAAACTGGAAACAGAAATAACAGTGGGAGAGTTGCTTTCCCTGGAAGAATTCAGCAAATAATTTGATCATACGGCCAAGAAAATAACAGTTCCATGGCTGTTTCACTTTTCCGGCCCTGAATACCTACTGACTGATCTGACAGAGTTTTTGCTGTTCTCCATACAGACTCTTTGAATGGGAGTCATAGACCGATCATGTGAACACAGAGCTCAGACTGACATGTTTCCGTAAAGGCACTGTTGTTTATTTGGTTTTCATTCCTACCTCTACGTCTATAGCTAGCCTGAGATACCTAAATATTGCATCTTAAAGCACCAAGGAGGAATGACTGCAGTCATAATACCTCCCAGAAAAAACGCCACATTTTAAATAGAATCGTTTCACTTCCGGAAAGCAACTGTATTAGTTGCATTGTTACTTCCAGTTCCACCGAAGGTCAGCTCTTAAAGAATTTCAGAATAAGCAAATTCTTTCTAAAAAGATTTTGCTGAACCCATGCACATTGATATGCCAAAATGTAACTGCATATTTCCGGGTCCTGAAGTGAAAATATTGCAACGTCAGAACTTTTTGGCCCTTCAATGCTAAACTTAAGAAGTTTAAGTGCCAAGCATATTTTGTGATGTATAGGTAGGACATCCTACAATTCCATACATCACAGTGAAATATGCCTGCACGTGAAAACTATCTCAGCAAACACTTTGCGTCATAATGGCGTCGCACTGACGTGGATGCGACGTCTTGACGTCGCATCAACATCAGCACAACTTCATGTGCCCACTAGATACATATGATGTATGTATCACAGGGATAATTCTGGCTCAAACATTTACGAGAAAACATCTCATTTGGCATTTAAAAGTGAGAAATTCTTCATTTTTAGTGAGATACTTGAAAGTTTAATGTATTGATCACTAATTTACATTTTTACACGAGATTTTTTCACTTATACAGCAGATGTCATTGAAATTGACAGCAAAAAGATAAAGAGAAGAAAAGAAAGCAATTTTCTAAAAGTTTGCCCCTAAATTACCCCAGGTAGTATGCGCGCGTTATAGCATGTGCAAAATTCAAAAACCCAGAAAAATCCTGCGGTGCAAAGCTTCTTTGTTTTAGCTTCCCAAGCAGAATACTATTCTAAGAACATCTTAGAGCTCATGACTTCATTCATAAGCAGAATATCTAAGAGTTCATTGACTTCATTCATAATGAGTTAATAATGATCCACCGAAGTTATATATAAGTATACAATCTTTTAAGAAGCTCAAATAAAAAGACATGTAGATCTACCGAATTGGAAACAAAATGATATAGGCTCAGGAATATTCATAGAGATGTAACTAAAAGAAAGATTACCTTTTCAACGTTATTTCCATATCAAAAAACGGGAGTTTGAAACTCGTTTTCTTTTTCTCTTGAATGCATATGCCTGACAAAAGAGTTTGCAGTACCAGTCGTTAAAACCTTATTGTAAAAATGGAGTGGATGTCTGCATCCAGACTGGCTGGAAGTAACATACTGCTGGTGAATCGGTACACTCTCAGGGAATGCCTTCTCAATGGGGTCAACTTTTATAGGAAAGAATTTGCTCCCGCAGGAGCAAATTCATTCCTTTAAGAGTAGATACATTTAGGGTAGGATTTTGTTGCCCAAAGAAGCAAACAGGCAGTTACAAAAGTTTTTTTCTTTGTGAAAACGGCAGAAAACCATAGAAGTGTATCAATACACTTTAGCATTTTAGAACAATCATGCCCCTTAAGCATGTTAAATAGTGCAGAATCTGACTAGATTGTGCGCCCGTGCAGTTTTATTGTCATCTGGCAGTCGAGATTGGGAATAATTAGTCATCGTAGCTGTTTTTCATCAGATTTCTACACTTAAAACTGTCAAAATGACTCAAGCTTTCTTCTTCGTCTTCTTCAATTTATTCTTCTTATTCTGCTTCTTCACTGTATTCCTTCTTTGCTTCAAGAGACCAGGATACATGTAAGGGCATAGTCAGTAACGTGAGAAAATAAAACCGCGAAATTGGTGAAACGTTAGTGGATGCCACAACCTTCCAACGTAGTCCTGAACACACGTCACAGCAGTCTTCACGAAACTCTGTCTGACCGCCTGACATGTCTGGTAAAAATTCATTCGGTCTGGTAAAAATATTCAGAATTTTCAAGTACATGTTAATCATTTTACCAGATTCGGTCCTGTAAACTCTCCCCTGGAGACTTTCGTGAACTCTGTCACAGTACTAGTTCCGCTTCACTTTTAACGTTACAGGAGTAGCAAAGTGGATCCCGGCTTAGGGTCAGGTGGTGTAGGATTTCCAACAATTCCAATCTCGCTCAAACTGCAGATTGAGCATTATTGCAACTAAAACGATGCTGATAATAATAACAAAAATAAAAACTTAAACTGTCCAGCAAAAAAGAACTGAGGACAATCTACTCAAGACTCACTTTTCTATGCAACCTGCTTGACTGAATCTCTAAGATTCTAGACTTGACTTACCATTGTCTTCTCTTACTTGGAGTTGCACACACTCAAGATTGGCTTGTTAGAAAATGCACACACAACTTGGACAATATTTGAAAGCAGATAAAGGTTTGTGACGTGTCTAAAATTTTATGACGTCACTAAGACCAGTTATGTAAAGTCGCAATTGATTTAAGGTGCAAACTGTGTTTACACCCGTTTTAGGGTAATTAAGATCCAATAATCATACATAGCTACCCAAACAGTACTTCCGATCACTACTAAATAGGTAAAAAATTCCAGTCTTGAAGCTTCGTCCGGTGTTCGCTAAAAGTGGATGAAAAAAAAACAAAAAAAAACCTCAGTGAGCCAGTAGCACAGTTAGTCCATGTAGAGAAATCTCAACCTTGGGGTAACAATTTCAAGCAGAGACCCGTCAAGCCTCGTCCCTTGTTGAATTTCCGACCCCTTAAGAGAGATTTCCTAATCCTATAGGGCCACATATGATACTTATAGATCTACCCACTCATATTCTTGTAGCCCTCTTAAGGCACAGATCTATGCATGATCATTTCTCTTGTGCAAGTTTTCATTGTAACGTTACAAGTTTTTCAATGAAATTGTTTCTTCAAGAAAAATGATGGAACAGAAACTCATCCTATTTTTCATCATTTTTTCCACGAGCACATAATAGCCAATAATAAAGCTTCGTTCACACGAGCAAAGTTCCTTTGTCATAGAAACTTTAGCAAAGAATTTTGCATTTGAGCCGCAACACGACAAAACCAACAAAGTGGCATGTGCGCCCAGCGAAGGCTAAGATCAGCGTTGGCAACCGCCCATTCTGATCAGAGTCTTCGCTGAGCGCTAAGGTTCTAAGCTACCTCTATGCGGACAGCGAAGTCTCTGGTCAGACTGGGCGGATGCCCAGGATGTTCTGAGTCTTCGCTGGGCGCGCAACCACTTTGTTGGTTTTGTCGTGTCGCGGCTCATTTAGGCCTACACGGAGCAAATTAGGGGAGACCGGGGCCAATGTTCATTTGCTGGTATTATTTTTGCATTGCGTAACAAATACAATCATTTTTCTAACTTATTTTATATTTTTGCGCTGGGGAAAATGACAGATTCTGATAAATATAGCCGTTTTCCGAGACGAAGTCAACCGGACCAACTTACCCCGCTATCGGGGTAAGTTGGTCCGGACAGCGGGGTAAGTTGGACCGGCGGGGTAAGTTGGAATGAAAATAAATTTAATCCTTAAACCAATATATTTTCATAATAAACAACAATAGATAACACGAAACTAGTTCAAAAGAATGTGCATCTATGTTTTTCACTGATAATATCTCAGTCACAAAGATTTTGACTATGTTATTTTGTGGTGTCGATAAATCAGAAAAATGCATTTTCTTAACAGTCGTCTGTTTTTCTTCACAAGTGTACTGTTATTTTACAATATATTTCTGTGTAAGATTATACTTTTGCCGAAGACGCATCTGTTTTATTGCAAACATACAGTGGCACAAAAGTGGCCCGTTGGCATTCAAAGGGGTTAAACCAAGTAAATGTTGACGGCTGACTTTCTGAGTTCTTTGGGTTTAGATTATAACATTTATTATAATGTCACCTTTTCTGCGATTTTAATGCATACCTATATGTACATCGAAATTTCATTCTTTGATACAGTATATTGTGTCATGTTAGCTGTGTCTGAAAAGTCACGTGAACATGGTGAACTCAAAAGGGGGAAACATGTAGGGGAGACCGGGGCTAGTTGGTCCTAAAATTGCATTTTGTTTTCAAAGGCTGGGGTTAATATTCATTTGCTGGTATGATTTTTGCATTGCGCAACTCGTATAACATTTTTCTGACTAATTCTATAGTTTTTCGTTCGGAAAATGACAGATTCCGACGGACCAACTTACCCCGTCGCAGATGGACCAACTTGCCCCGACCATACCACACTCTAATTCTTCACTCATGACCGAAACGCCATTGAACTTAGAATCAGCGAATATGTATGATTGGATTCCATAGATGTTGAGCTTTCAGGAAATATATAACATTAGCGTGTAATTCGATACATAGGAGATGCAAAAACAAATGGTTACAGCTGCAAGAGAGTTACTTATTTGGTACAAAATCGAGTTTTCTGCTCAATAATTTATACGCGTTCCCCGATCGCCATCTTGTTCCTTTCAGTAAATGTGACATAATCAAAGATTTCATTGGTCCTATACTGTGGTCATAACCTTTTCTCAGTTAACAGAAATTGCCCTAGGACCAACTTGCCCCGCGGACCAACTAGCCCCGGTCTCCCCTATTTGTCAAAGAAAATATAACAAAGAGTCTCTTTGTCAAATAAACTTTGGCAACGAAATATTTGTTGCAGTGTTCACACGAACAAAGATTTTCGTCAAAGTTACATGGACAAATAAACTATACCCGTGTGAAAGGTCAACCATGTAACATTTTCTTGGTAAAATATACTTAGTTTAAAATCAAATGATTTGATTATTAGCAAAGTTTTCTGTGTTCATCTCCATAGCTCGTTTGTTTGTTACATATTCAATGGCAAATTTACTATTCACGCGGACAAATATTGATGGCCAAATAAACATTACCATATAAATTTGGCAATGAAAACGTGGCACATATTTTATTCACACAAGCATATCTTTCTATACCAAACCTTCTTTGTCACAGAAACTTCGCCCGTGTGAACGAAGCTTGGTCGAAAGGATTACAGTAACTGATTATTAAAATAAAGCTAAGTTATTTGCATGCACTTTACATTCTGTCTTAAGTTTTTTTTAAACATTCTATTCTATTCAATACCATAACCTTGCAAGGTCGTTGGGGCAACACAGGTGACTTCGAAACAATGCCTTTCTACGTTGTCCCGTTTTCAGCTGCTCTAAATGAGCAGGCAAACTTCAACACTGTCCACCCTTTAATTTTATCTCCCTCCCCTCTTGTTCTGTCTACCTCTTCTCCTTTTTCCTTTCACTGCGTCCTGTAGAATTGTCTTTGCTAGACCAGAAGACCTTGAGACCTGTGACCAAACCATCTTATGTTTCTGTTTCTCAACCATGGTCAGGAGTTTATCATATTCTCCAATGGCTGCTTGGATCTTTCTGCGAGCCTCCTCATTGGTTATCTGGTGCTTGTACGAAATGTTCAGTAACCTTCGGTAGCATCTCATCTCAAAGCGCTGTGTTCTTTCTCTAATTCTGCTGTCAAGGTCCACGATTCACAGGCATACAGAAATATCAAAATGACAAGGGGGCGAATCAGCTTCACCTTCGAACCAAGAGATATGTTGTTATCTCTCCAAAATGGCTTCAACTTTGCTGAAATAGTTTTTGCAATCCTTGAGATAACTTCCGGTTTTGAGGCGTCATTTGCATGAACTAAGACAACTGCTCCAAGATTAACAGAATCTATGATGGGGTTGAGGCCGAGACAAGGAAATCTCAGGCTGGTTTTCAGATTAAACCGAGCATGAGATTGCCTTGTCGAGGCCTCAACCCCATCATTGCTTATTTTTCTCACCCATTATATTTTATAGAACAGAATATTCATTGAATACCTTAACTTCTTATTGAAGCCATTCCTATAAACTTGAAGCTATTTTTCTATTAATAGTTTGACATGTGTGTTAATTTCACCTTGTGTATGCTTTTTTCATGATTGACAGCTAATCAGAAATCTGCAGTGACACTTCCTGTGCATCACTGGGTGTCAATTTCATATTCTGCATGCAATTTACATGACAAGTAGTAAGTTGATTTGTTGAATAAAAGTGCGTTATTAATTGAGCTGTACCATATACAGCAATGATTGGCATTTTGAGACAGCTTTCTGAGCCTAGGCTGAGATAGCAGGCCGACGAGATTGAAAAATCTCAGACACCTCTAGAAAGGGATATCCTTGTCCAGTGGGTGAGAAATTTGAAGCTTGTTACGGTTCTCAGATTCCGACATTTTAAACCTTGATCTTCCTCCGGATGCCATTGGCGCTGTTTGTTATCAGTTTGTTTATATACTTGAAACCATTAAAAGCGCAAGTTTTTACTTGTCATATATTCAGATAAAAAAAAATGCCACAAGGCTGTATTAACTTCATGCAATTTGCCTTTTGTCCGGCAAGGTTTTAGCAACAGCAACAGGTCGATTTGTCTGAGAAAAAAACTGAGAAAAAATGTTAAAAGTAACAAATTTCAATTTCAAGTATTCAGGAAATTAAGATTCGGTCTAATTTTATTGAAAAGATCTTTAGTATAATGCCTGAAATTGAAAAACAACGCAAAAACAAAAATTATACTGCGGATGCAGTTTTAAAGATTTTGACATTAAACCAATTTTTCGTAAAATTTTCACACATTTTGAAAACCTTGTAAAATTTCATCTGAGGCCTTTGAGAAAAAGACACACGAAATCTTGCCAAACACTTTACATTGGTATCAGTATTTGTAAAAAAAAATGCTTCCTTTTCAAGCACTTCCGGTTATAAGGCGCAAACTTTTGTCGGCATTTTCGCGGGCGGTAGTTCTAGAATTTGAAAGAAAGCAACATGCGTACAGAGACTGTGGACCGTTATTGAAAACATCTAGAAATTTAGCCGAAACGAGCCAGTGTAAAAGTGACATGGAAGCATTCATTAAACGTCAATTTCACTTTAGCCTCAATAAAAGTCGGAGTTAAGTCCCTTTATATACAAATGCAGTCCTCATTAATTTGACAGTTGTCAGCATTCCGACAATATTGCTGTTGAAACTATTGTGATAAACACCCTAGTTTCCTTGATATAGAAGCGTTTCTATCATAAATCCCTACGTGGGCCGTACTCAGAAAGTGGCGTTTTTACTGGCTTCAAGTATATTTAGGCATTGGGCAAGCCAATGACTTGCTAGAAAGAAATAAGACAACGCTCCCACCTCCATGAGTCAGTAAGTGGTGTGTGTTAACATGAAATCACTTCAATACACTTAAATAAGAAATGAATAAATTTTTCATTGTAGTCTCAATGAAAATTGACCTTTAAAACAGTACAAAATAATTATAATATACAGGTTTAAAAGTAATTTTATTCACTTAATCATGCTATTTCAGGCAACATTGAAATCTTGTATCGTGTATATACCCATCAATCGTCATTTTCCTTCTACCAGAAAAAGTTTTATGGTTGTACAACGAAAAATGATAGTGTTTACGGGGTTTTAGGATCGGTAGGTCCCTATCCGTCTAAGAACCATCATCCGCCATTTTCTTTGGACTATATACATTGTTTTCCAGTCAAAGGCGACAGCCCTACCTCATTTAAGATAGATGCTTCAAATGCGTTATACAGAAAAGCACTATCAGTTTTTGCCGGAAAAAAGGAAAAATAGGAGTTTAAGCACTCTACTCATTTTTTCAGGAAAAAGTAATAAGACTTGGTTTCATGGGTACTAGAAGACTAAACAAATTAACGATGCTTTGAATAACCAGGCCCTGAGCCAAAAGCCAGAGCTTACGACTATCGTCTCGCCAATCTGCAGACTAGCATGAAGTGTAGCAAAGATTGATTTGAAAATGGAGAGGTTGTGAGAGACCGCAATATTCACAGAACGCATTTGTCACACGTGTGTGGTGAATACGCTCGTATTCTTCACATTTTGCCAGTATGACAAATGCGTTCGGATTTTGTAGCGATTTTTACTAGGACCGCATTTTTCACACATACGGAAATGGAAGCTTTAGAATGAATGATTTGTTATCCCTTTCCAACTACAACTATGATTTTGAGCCTCAACTGCGTCGAGCTTTCGGCTCTTGGGAATTTTATAGGAAAGGCAGTCTCCGCTGTCCGTCGTCTGTCAAAACCTTCGAGCTACTATAAATCTTTAAGCGTCTGGGTCAGTCACAACCAAATTTCATATATAACATTCACAAGGCTGGGGAACGATGACATGTCCTTTAATTCAGTTGCTTGAGATTTTGGTTGCTATGGCAAGTGAAATATCCCGTAGACTTATAACTGAGAGATGCTTCTTACCAGCCAGGCTTCTTGAAACTTACAGATAACTAAAACAGGCATTAAATCTCAGACGAATGACTTTTGTTCAGATCCAACCGACAATGTCGAAATCATGTGTCCCCACGATTGCCGATGAAGTCTTTAATTGACCTCTTGATAATCCTAACACCTTCCTTTTTTGACTTTATTATTAATTACTGGTAAATTCTGTTCCAAAAAGGGAAGATAGATAATACATTATAAGGCTTGAAAAGTAAGTTTTAACTCTTCATCTATTTTTTTCGGGGGTAAATCCCTTTCTCAGTGATATAAAATGCCTTAAACCACAAAGATGTTCTGCCTTATTTCTATTTTACTTTTATTTTTCTTGCAGCACTAAGAACGTTAAAACACCGTTTTCACGTCATGACATCACGACACCATATCATTATAGATAACAAAAAAGAATAAAAAAAAGTTAGGATGGGGCAGTGGTGTGTGGAGAAAAAATATCTTTACAATTACCTCCATATCATCCTAAATAATGGGACATTTAGACTGACGCGGTGGTTATTCTAAGGACAGCTCTTCTCTCCAACGCCTCTCTCCTTTTTCAGGGAAAATGCTGATATTTTACTCAGCCTATCGTCCTCATTCTTTTGTCGACCTTTAAGAAGCGTTTTGCAACGCAAAAGTAGACTAAAATGCAAAAGTAAAGGTTTCCCGTAGTCTTGTGTCCGCGGAGCAGTTGGTGTTAGAACCCAACGTGTCTAAGGCACAGCATACGAAAGACGGATTCCATCCCTCTACTTTCGCTGTCTGTCACCTGCCCTAAGTCGAAAAAGGTATCCAGTTTACTGCAGGGTTGACAGAGAGAGTTTTTCAGTCGTTGGCCTGGCTGGCGACTCGAACCAGCGACCTTCTGCACGGAAGAGCAGAGCAGATTTCTAGTCCTCTTTTTCTGCTTACTGTACTGTTTTTCCGTCCACTGTAACTTTCATAATAACAGGGTTATAAAAATGTCAAGAAGTGAAAAATGCGTTTTTGTGATATTTTGTCACATTCTAGGGGTGTTGCATGCGTTTGGAAAATTACGTTTTCATGGTACATATCAAACGCAGATTTCACAGATATGTGAAAAATGCGTTCAAATTATGTGAAAAATGCGAACGCATTTCTCACACGTGTGAAAAATGCGAACGCATTTCTCACGCATGTGAAAAATGCGTTCTGTGAATATTGCGGTCTCACAGAGGTTGTGATTACAATGTGACCAATGAGGATCGGGTCTGTTTACACCAGATGCAAATGCCATTAGCATAGTTATATTAAGATATGTTTCAACAAGCAGGCAACTAAGAGTGGGACCGGATCATATACATTAAGAAAGAAATATATTAACAGTGCAAGATTCGGTTTGCCTGAATATTTAAACCGTTAATGTCTACCGTCCCATTGATGGGACATTGACAAAAGTGCAGAGTCAGATCAGGCGCCGAAAAATGCGGTGTCCGATCAGGGTTTGCACTATTTGCATAAGAAAAATGGGTATTCTCCTTAAAATAAAATATAGATGATAAAAATAAACTAAACCAGGGACCCCTTGATTGCCAAATGGACACATGAAATTTATAAGGACAGAAGGTTTCAATAGGCATAAATGGGTTAATCAACAATTTTATAATAAAGCCTTTGCCAAGACAAAGGCACTCCAATAATAACAATAACATGGTTAGTGTTGACAAGGCAAGAACACTTTAGCGCTTTAAGCGCCAGAGATGAATATAGCTCAATCCCTTGCAATCAGCGTAGATCCTGATCGATAAGGCGGCTTACAATGAGCCGCCTCATCTAGATCTACACTGTTTGGAATCTAATCTTTAAATTCTCAATATGATCCCAGCGGGCTCATGAGGTCAAAATGACATCGAATTGACGTGGATGCGACGTGATGACGTCGCATCGACGTTAGTACGACGTCATTACGACGTCATGTGCCTGATGGGATAAAGCCCGACCAAATATTTTTTTTGAAATTTTGCAGACGTGAATTTTGTCGTCTGTTTTTTGGCGCTGAAAGGGTTAAATCGACAAGTGCCAAAGTCCATTTCATTAAGTGGAAAGGCTCAGTGTCCTTATATGTACTATTAATGCAGTAGATATATTCCTACTCATTCTATATTCATTTGGGACCTACAATAATATCGAACGGCAACACTATCTAACAAAACTGTAGGCAATTATCTGTAGAAAGCAAATCTTGGATGCCTAAAGGGCATGTCTGAGAGTTATTGGTACTGACTGACAGAATTCCAGAACGGGACGGAGCTCCATGGGGAACGGTGCCTTATGTCGTAATTATTTTAACCCAACTGAAGAGCAAGTTGCGGATAGTGATGAATCAGCTCATAAAGTGAAACTGGTCCTTGTGCGTAAAATAAACATTTAATTTCCGCAAACTGAAACGTTTTATTTTTTTTTAGCTTTTACTACCTTCAGCTCTGCAGGCACACGACGTTGAACATTTATTCAACGTTGATTCAATGTCATAACATTGAATCAACGTTATTGCATAAAAAGCAGTGCCGAGAGGTATCAACAGCCGTGCATCAACAGGCGAAAAGCCGTGTTTCAACAATGGTTTTCTCGCGCTGTTGAAACACGATGACAGAACTTTCGTTATGCTTGTTCCGGGCCACTAAAAACCGCCATGCACTTATGCCTCTCCCTTTTCGGTTAATTTACAATAATTGGTCGCGTGCTACCTATATTTTCTTATGACGTCATCATGCTTTGTACTCTTATTACGTCATAAAGTACCGACACGGATTTCAAAGCCATGTTGTCTTTATTCTTACGATGCCAAATGGAGAGTAAATAAGTGTTAAAAGAAAACATGCATCCTAAGCTTTCAGTTATCAAGAACTGCAGGATGGTATATGAATGGATCAGGCTTGTCCTGCATGAAAATTATTGCTCAAGGTATCTGCTTTTTGTTGATTAATTTACCATCTATTTTGCATCAACTACAACGACCATATTGGATACTTTTCCGAAATGAGGTTGAATAGGATGATGGCAGCCATTTTGAATAGAATGAATGCTCTCGGGCCCGGAAGACGAATATTAGTAAACAGATGCACCAGCGCGTTGGCTGTTAAATGGTGACAAAATAGAGTGCCAAGTTTTTGCTCAAATTTTAACGCATAATTCGTTGAATTATGCAATAACAGCGATCAAACATTTGTTTTCAATGCATTAACATTTGCCAGGTCCCTTGGGAGATGTTGAAAACCTCGGCCTTCGGCCTCGGTTTCCAACATCTCCCTCGGGACCTGGCAAACGTTAATGCAGGAAAAACCATGTTTGATCCCTATATTGAGTCGATGTTATGACGTTGAATCATCGTTGAATGAGTATCTTGTCACGCCATGCCATTTAGTTTTATAAAGCTGTTCTAGCTGGATATACATTTATATCATGCATCTGCTACAAAATTCACCTGATAACAGGGGTATGATAACATGATGTGATATCATGTCACTATAGAACTGCGCTTGCGCGAATGTTATCAGGTGATGCCTTATGAAGCGATCTTGGAAGACGATTGGCTACATACTGACGTTGGCCGTGATAACAACGTTCGTTTGGTCAAATGACGTCACCGACTTACGTCATAACGCATTCGCGACGTCAAAAAGTGCAAACAAGACTGCATTTACTTTTCGTTTGTTTGACGCTCTTTACAACTGAAAATATTGTAATGATGTATGATAAATAGAAAACCATGTAAGTGTCTTTTGATATCAAGTTTATCAGGCTCGACCAGAAACACGTCGGACTGGCTCGGCAAGCCTCGCCATTCTACGCTGTTTCTGGTCTCGCCTGATAAAATTGATATCAAAAGACACTAACATGGTATTCTCTATATATCGACATATTTTTCTTGCTACATGCCTGCTGGGAAGCTTCTGGCCAAACTGCTTACTAAGTATTGGGACGGATGGGTAAAGGTAAAGGTTTTTCATAGCCTAGTGGCCGTAGGGGCAGTGGCGGTTAAAGCCCCGCTGTATCTTGGGTACAGTATATAAAGGCAGAACCATCTCTCTCCTTTTGCTGTCTTATCCTTCTCTGATTCTAAGAAAGTACCCATTTACTGCTGGGTTGACATTGAGAGTTTTCCAGTCGCTACTGAGCCAAGCCGGGATTCGAAACCACGACCTTCTGCACCATAAACCGTGTCACTCTAACCACTCGACCACTACACTATCTTGGGACAAATAATTCTGAGCAAACGGTGAAAACCCGGAGCATTCACTCTGTTTGCCATTCTAGCTGCATCTTCTGGGCGCACTGAACGAGGCTGTTCCATTTATAGGACAAATACTATCATACTTTTAAATCTCTAAATTTTTAGATATTCTCTAGTCTTTTTATTCTATCCCATACCTTACAAGGTCGTTAGGGCACCACAGATGACTTCGAAACATTCCCCTTCCATCTTAACCTGTTTTCAGCTGCCCTAGTTGGGCTGGCAAAGTCCATTCCTGTCCACTCTTTAATATTGTCTTCCCACCTCTTCTTCTGTCTACCTCTTCTTCTTTTTCCTTTCACTGTGCCCTGTGGAATCGTTTTTACTAAGCCAGAAGACCTTGAAACATGGCCAAACCACCTTAGTTTCCGTTTCTTGATGATCAGCGTCAGGAGTTCATCATACTCTCCGGTGGCTGCATTGCTCTTTCTGCGAACCTCCTCATTGGTTATATGGTCCTTGTTCGAAATGTTCAGTAACCTTAGATATTATACGGTAAATAAAATCATCTTTAACTGCTGTTAAACTGGAGGAGGTAGGAGGTGAACCAATAATGCAAGAATATGCCAGTTTAGATTTAGCTGTATCCTTTCGAAATTAGAAAATAGAAGACTTGCTTCTCATTTATAATTCATCAGATGAGATTAAAACCCTGCGGTACGTGTGGTTGTCTTAAAGTCAAATTTAACTCCAGGGTAATAAATGGGCAACGTCGGGGGAAAGCATGTCGTACGGCATCTGTGAACTATTCGGATAGCTTTTGAAGATGAAATCCGCATATAAGTTCTTAAATTTTGTCAATCTTTATAACTTACCTTTTCAAACTGTACTGTAAACACATATACATACCATCAGGAGCGGCTGTAGCGTAGTGGATAACACTCCAGACTACCAATCCAGGGTTCGCAAGATCGAACCCCCGCTTCTCCGGTCTTTCGGATGAGACTTTAAACCGAGGTCCCGTCTCCGTATGACCTCGTTGTTGGTGGGACGTTAAACCCGAGTTCACTCACTCACTCATTACATACCATCAGAAATTCTCGAAGGCGATTGCTCCTTGCTCCTTGCAGGTTTTACGGTGTACTGGCATGGTCAACTTTCGATATCTCGACGTCGAGATCCCTCTTAAACTACTGATATCACAAAGTAAATTTTCTGGTCCCAGAAATCTTACTTTGAGATACCAGTAATTTGAGATAACAGGAATTGAAATGTGAATAAAAATATGAAATGTGCCAAAACTATATTTTTGAGATAAGAGGGTACTTGAGATATCGCTGTTTGAGATAACAAGAGTCAGCTGTTTATCTTCTACCACATTTATTTTTACCTCCCTTCTCAATGGGGTCAAATCATGCACCCCTTGAATTAAAGTCTTTCCTTTAACACATTTGAGCCGCGACATGAGAAAACCAACAACGTGGTCGTGCGCCCAGTCCGATCAGACTCTTTGCTAAGTGCTTAAAGGGTAGCCAAGGGACTAAGCTACCTTCATGCGGCCAGCGAAGACTCTGATCAGACTGGGCGGATGCCCAGGCTGATCTGAGTCTGCGCTGGACGCACGACCACATTGTTGGTTTTCTCGTGTCGTGGGTCATTTATGCCCAGACGTAGTTTGGTAACCTCCCATAAGCTTGGGTAAGCTTTTCGGACCTCAAATCTTGTAGGTCATATATGATAAGACTATGCCCAGACGACTCTTTCATCCATATACATTTATGATGGATAAGCCTATTTGTCTATTCAGGGGTGTCTGGTTTAATTTGTTTTCAAGAGAAGTAACCATTTTGAGTGGAGACCTTAACCAGACGCCGCTTTCTTCACCGTTTACCAGTGTCCCTTTTAGAAGTACAATGAGCATAAATGGGTTAAATGCAATCTTCTTTTTGGAAGGGTTTCGTTGTCCTGGTATAGAAACAAGAAGTCACAAAAGTCGTTTCCCTTTGTAAAATGGCGGATAAAAGATGGTGGTGTACCCATACATCTTAACCCGTTTATGCCTAGTAGATTGTACCATTATTATCAAATGAATGACTCCATGTGTCAATTAAAGTCTCCATAGTCCTATCGGCGGTAAAAACGCCTAAACTCAAATCATTGTAAAAAGCTGTTCAACCATCACGTTTGGTAATAAAATGTGGGTTGGTGCGCATATATTTAGTCATATAACCTGCAAAAAGTAGGGAAACCAGATTTTGAAAAATAGCAAAATCGCTACACAAAATACAATTTCCTGTTCTGGTTTCCCATCTAGCAATGTTATATAAACATAGGCAGGATAGTGATTGGGACTCCATGCCTGTACACTGTATTTTTACCATTTTATGAAATCGAAAGTAGGTCATTTTAGTTGCCATTTAAATTGACCCAGATAAGTTTTCATACTCTTTTTATGTAAAACTCAAGGATGATTTATTATTTTAAAGCTGGCAAATCATGGCCATTTACAATTAAGAAACTTTAGTGAGAAGCTCGCAGCGATACCTCATGATATTTTTTTTATGCTGATAGAGCAATGGGGCCTTTAAGGGGTGTCTGGTTTAGTTTATGTTTATTTTAAGGAAAAATGCCTATTTGTCTTCTGCAAATATTGTAGATCCTGATCAGACGCCGCGTTTTGCGGCGTCTGATCTGGGTCTGCACTGTTTGCCTCCTGTCTAATTTGCATTAATGGGTTAAGAGATATTTTCTCCCATCTAGCCTAAGATTTAGAAAGCTCAGCTAAATGTACAATATATAGATCTTTCTCTGGAAATTATCTAGTTAAGTGGGGAAGATTTGCAATTATATCAACTTTCCTGTACTCATTTCAAAGTGTTCTTTCCGGTCTTGATTGATCATTACTACTCGTTTTCCTACTTATAACGTTAATACAGTTAAGAAGAGTGATTAAACTCAAATCTGGACCTAAATATATATTACTATTGGTCTAGTCCCACAGCATTGAAAGGTCGTTTGGGCACCACAGATGACTTTAAACAAATCCCCTTCAACCGAGTCCTGTCTTCAGCTGCCCTTGTTGTGCCAGCAGAGTCCATCCCTGTCCACTCCTTAATATTGTCTTCCCACCTCTTCTTTTCTTCTTCTTCTAGGTCTTTCCTTTCACCGTGCCCTGTAGAATTGTCTTTGCTAAGCCAGAAGACCTTGTGATGTGGCCAAATTACCTCAGTTTCCGTTTCTTAACCATTGTTAGGAGTTCGTCATATTCTAAAATGGCTGCTTGGATCTTTCTGTGATCTTCCTCACTAGTAACATGGTCCTTAAACGATATGTTCAGTAACCTTCGGCAGCATCTCATCTCAAAGGCCTGCGTTATTTTCTGTAGCTCTGTTGCCAAAGTCCATGATTCACAGGCATACAGAAATATGGATTTGACAAGGAAGCGCATCAGTTTCACCTCAGTATCCCACAGATATGTTTTTATCTCTCCACATTGGCTTCAGCTTTGTCAGAGCTGCAGTGGCTTTTCAATCCTTGCAAGAACCCCCGGCTTTGAGCCATCACTTGAGACAATTGCTCCAATGTATTTGAAGCTTGTTACCATTCCCAGCTTGATCTCTTTATAGATGCCATTGGCTCTGTTTTTCACGAATTTGGTCTTCTCAGCTCTTATCTCAATTCTATTACATGTGCAGATTTTGCCGAGACTTTCAGCTAGGGCTTCTAGTTCCTGCTCCTCCTCAGCTAGAGCGTCTGTGTCGTAGGCAAACCGCAGACTGGTAATTCTGCGGCCTATGCTAACCTTTCTGTCATGTTCTTCCGGAGCATCAGGCATAATACTTTCAAGGAAAATGTTGAAGGTAGGTGAAAGAAGGCAGCCTTGCCTTGCCTAACTCCAACTGTTGTTCTGAACCATTCTCCTGTGCTGCAATTCATCTGAAGTGCACTCATAGCCTTGTCACAGAGGTGTTCAATCACACGAACTATATTTGCATTGATATTATCCTTCCGCATGTTAGCCAAAAAAAAACCAAAAAAAAAAAAAAAAAAAAAAAACAACGGCTGCATGTCGTACCCTGATAGATGCGTTTTTGAAATCTATGAAGACATTGGTAGGGAAACATTTTTAAACAAGACATGTAGACCCGCGTTTCTGGAGGCTATAAAACTTTTTCCATGCTCAACTCAGCTCAGCACGAAATTTTACCTGTTAATAAATAGCAAATTACTGATATTAGTAGGCATTTTCATATTTATCAGCCGAGAAAATTTCATGGACAGCTGAGCTGAACATGATATTTTTTTTTATAACCTCGGGGCCTGGTATGACCAGGCGAGAGTTGCATAAGGCAAGCGTTATAGTGTGGCGCTCTTTATAGTGCTTTGCCAACGTCAAGAAACGTTTTGTCCTTTCAATAAATGCTTTTTTGTTGTTGTGCGTTGCACATTGATAGTTGCTTCGCTCAAATCGCATGTAAACAGAAAAGCTACACGGCGCTGTGAGTATGAAACACTGCGCGTCAAAAACAGAGGCAGATCCAGCACGGTTAGGTTGCGTCACATGACACTTTTTCGTGACGCTACTTTGCATAGCCCATTGCTACAAAGCACGTCACAGAGCTCGTTTCCTGATCCAAACAATACCTTATGGCGACTGTGGGCCAAGAAACCACATTCCATGTTGTTATTTTTTCTACACTATGCATGACGCCATGGCGACTACATTGCTGACGTGCCACGCCGTTCCTACGCAACAGGGAATGTGGGTCTTGCGTACGCGGCTAAAAATCGTTATACCTGAGCTGAGTTCACCTGTCAATCAATTAAGGCTTTGGGTACATGGGTTTCTCAAGGAGCCGTCATTCTCAATGATGTAGCCATCGTCGTCAATGGAGCAATGTAAAAGATAAAAAGTTTCCTGGGTCTGAGGTTATAAAACTTGAGAATAATCACAAACTCAAAATAAAGCACACTGATTGGCTGCTTCCGAGCATGTGCTCGGAAGCAGCCAATCAGTGTACTTTATTTTGTGCTCGGAAGCAGCCAATCAATGTGCTTTATTTTGAGTTTGTGCTCGGACGCAGCCAATCAGTGCTCGGAAGCAGCCAATCAGTGTGCTTTATTATAAGTTTGTGCTCGGGCGCAGCCAATCAGTGTGCTTTATTTTGAGTTTGCGATTGTACTCAAGTTTTGTAACCTCCGATCCTGAATCGAGAGTATCTTGTGTCACGATGAACCAGACTAATGTTTTGGAAAAGTGTATAAGAAGACTCATTTTACACATTTTCTGTATAGCTTCGATGTTTTGTCATTCTCAGCTTTTCCCAAGTGGGACATTAACACAGTGCATCACTTATCTCCGTAATTTTCCTCAAATGGGAGCACTACCCTGCTTCTTTCTACTCTAGTCTAGTCTAGTCTACCTCTGTTACTGTTTTAAAGGACTACGTGCGTTAAGGCCAATTTTTGGCCCCCATCTGAGGCCAAAATATGAAAGTCGAGATAAAAGTATTTGGTTGCACGATTTCGTTAGACCAATACCTCTAGTGTTTCATTTCAGTTTCAATTTGAATCTTGCTGTGCGTTAAGTATGGACAAATGGCTGATGAAACAGGCTAAAACCATGGAATTCGTCGTTTTCGCTCAATGTTTAGTCATTCAGTTTAGAAATCGGAATAGAGCACAACCTTTAACCAAAAAATCCTTTTAACATATGATGTATATTGCTATAAATCACATCATATTAAAAGATTTTGTTGGTTAATGATTGTGCTCATATTTAATTTTTTAAAAATCTGAATTCTGCAGACTGCCGTTTACCTATAGTTTGCCTGTAATAAACATGGTGAAATGTATACCTGGCTGTAACTGTTGATTCAAAGGCATAAGAACTAAGATTTAAATGTAATTTTAAGTAAACCGTCACAAACTGGATTACCCTAAAATGTTACCACCTTTCAACAAATTACAGTAAATATCCTAAAAATGTTCCACTGATTGAATTATCCTAAAATTGGACCTTTCACAGTTCAGCAGCTATCCAAAAGCAGAATTTTTGTCAAAAAGAATAGTCTAGCCTCTGAGCAAACTGTTCCAAATAAAAAGAAGTCTTATCAGGGTTTGTACTTGCTGCTTAGGAAAGTTTATCTCAATATTAATTAAAATTACGGTACCTTGCTTAAGTTAGACTTACTTTACTGATCATGGCGCCACTATTTCAGAGATTGTTGTTCGAAGTTTTAACATTTTGTTGGATATACCTACATGTGTATAAAGTAGGAAGGTATCAATTTTATTCATTAACCAGGATATAGGCTGAAATGGACAGCAAAACATTTTTATTATCATGTGACACAATATTTATGAAAGTAATCATATCTCTAATAAAAATCATAAATAAGTTCCTTCAAGAGCAAGGGCTGAAGGTGGATCAGAGAACAAGTGAGCAGGGGATTATGTATACCCCACCACTACATCTGTCTAATCAAAACAATTATTTACAGAAAACTTTAACGCAAACCCAATATAAGTTTTGATGTCTGTGACCTTGACCTTAGAGCAGCAGCAAAAATGGTGTCAACTTATCAATTTTAATTTGCTCTACATGTAGATCAAGAGACCCTATGCTTGTGTACTGACACTATTAATAGCAATCATTTACAACGAATGCCTAAGTCCTAATTATTGATCACTGGCCCCACCCAGGGGCCCAACCCCGGGGCTTTTATATCCCTTGTCAAAAGAACCCCTACAGAGATATCATGAACCAAATATGAAAAGAAGCTGACATGCAGTATACGAGATAAGAGCAAACAAAAAACGTTTAACGCAAAGCTTTGAAGGAAAATGACAGACGAACAGACGGATGAACAAATATACTAACAAATTGCCAAACGGACGAAAAGACAAAATTTATATATCCCGTAAATAGTTTGTATGCAGGATATTTAATTTAACTCATTCAAAAAGAAAAGTATAATTACATGCTACAAACATATACATGACAATGTAATTTTCCTTGTACAGAAAATGGCATAAGGGTTATAACCTTTGACCCCATTTTGTCCCCATATATGATGTCTGTCACCAATTTCCTTACCAGTTTTATATAGGGGAATAACACAGCTATTATTCATACCAATATGAGTCATTTTGGTTGGGGGCCATTTTTGGGCCTTAATGCACGTAGTCCTTTGAGCATACGTTTTATTTCTTCGGCGATGTATACAAATCTATCGGACTGATAAACAGTGCAGACCCTGATCAGTTTGGGGAACAGTTTATTAGTGTTCAGGCTCTTCTTTTTTATCTTAGAGTTACAATGGTAATGCACTGATCAATATAAAATAATGTTAGAGAACAAAACCAGTGTTTTGGGAATAGATATGACATGCAATAAAATTATCGATAAGTGTCATGTTCCTGCGAGGCCCGACACTCAGACTATTCTCTCACATGTACTGTGGACTGAGAAACTCTGCCTTCCGGGACATACAAAGACTCAGAGCTATTATTAAGTGCGCCAGTGCACATGCGCAATAACGTCTGACCACGTGAAGTTTGCCTTGAAAGCCGCACCATGTTGTAGACTTCTGAAAGAAACTAACGTTACGCGCGCGTTCCCTATCCTCAGCATGCGAAACTGACAAACGCTCCAGAAACAGATTTTCTTTTGACGCAGCTAATATTTTGGAGTGATACGAACGTACTGCAAAGCAAGATACCAGAATATTCCACAGAGCTCGTTTGTATACAGTTCTGTTTTGGAGCCAACTTGACAAAAACCGACGACAGCTGAGGATATTCAAAATATACGTTTGTCAAATGAAAAACATTTATGACTGATATTGCCTTTTAAAATCTGGTATAAAGAGAAACCCATCTGACTGATATTGCCTTTTAAAATCTGGTATAAAGAGAAACCCATGTAAGTGCCCTTTGATATCAAATTTATCAAGCTCAACCAGTAACACGTAGGGGTGGCTCGGCAAGCCTCACCCTTCCTACGCTGTTTCTGCTCTCGTCTGATAAACTTGCAACCGAAATACATTGACGTGATTTTCTCTATCGATGAACTCAAGCATTGTGTCAGCTATCAAGGTTCTTCCCAAGACTGCGTTGCGTATCTTCAAACAAAAGCTACGCCACTCAAGCACGTCGCCATAAAAATTGCCTACTTTAAAAATGGCGGTATTTGTTGAGCAATGGAATATAAAGAAAAGCGAGACGATGAATCGGAGCTTTGGTCTGTGCGTTGTTATTTTACCATGATTTGGGTGTTTATGATATTGGCAGTAGGTCATTTTGGTCACCAAGTGAAAATGCCAAAATATTTTCTTAACACTTTTCATGACAAAATCAAGAATGTTTTTTTAACTAGTTAGTCACAGTTATTTACAATATGAAGTATAATGCAAAATCTAACGACGAAATGATACAGCGCTGGTAAAGCTGGTAAAAGCTTTTATGTCCTGTTTACTTGTCTTCACTTGTACCTAGAACCGTTGGATCATCTGTTAGCTATAACTTACGCAATGCTGGTGATATTCAAACTGCCAATACTAATACTCAGTTTTATTACTCTTCTTTTTTACCTTCAGTTATTAGGGATTGGAATGACCTTCCTGAAGAAATTCAAAATGTAACTAGTATAGCTGCCTTCAAATACAACCTTAAACTTATGAGTAACATTATTTCACCCCCCTCGTATTATTCATCCAGAAATCGCACTTGCCAGATTTATCACACACGGATACGAACAAATTGTAGTTCCCTCAACCAGCATTTATTCTCTAAGCATATCATTCTAGATCCACTTTGTGCATGTGGTGAAGTAGAAGACTCCCGTCATTTTTTGCTTGAGTGTAACCTATACCAAAATATTCGAAATGACATGCTTGCTGCTGTTTCAAGGATTTGTTTACCTACACTCAACTCATTGTTGTATGGAAGTACAGCCGTTTCTGTAAATGACAACATTATGATTTTTAAAGCTGTTCAAACCTTCATACACAAATCTAAGCGATTTCATCAGTAAATCTTTCTGAATTCTAAACTAAGCATTCATTTTAACGTATTGTTTTACTGCCTTTTACCTAATAAATGTATTTGTTGTTGCTTCCGAAAGCATAGCTATACCTCGTGTTTTTTATATGAATATCATAAGATAATAATGGAATTTTCCTCCTTTCCCCGTGGAGGCTACTATAGATATCTACATTGTTTCTCTTTACCCTTTAGGTTTTTGTGCTTAGCTTCTCTCTTTCTTTCTGTTCATACTAATTTTTTGTTTATGTTTTTTTTTTCTTTTTCTTTTCTTCTACATTTTAATGTATTCCTAGGTAATTATCCGACCAATGTTAGAAGTAATCTCTGTTAATCATGGGTCTGAAATTTGCAGTGTAAATATTCTGGGAGACAGATTTAAAAAAGTCAATACGACTTTCTTCTGAATCCCTTTTGTATGAATAGTTTATTTCCATGAACTGTATTTGTATTTATCTGTATTATTTGTACAAATAAATAAAGTTTAAACTAAAGCTGGTACGCCAAGCGCCTGCTGTAACAGCAGTAGATGCGGGGTTGGTCGAGATGGATAGTGTCTACTTTTAGTATCTTCTTTCATCCTCGTACTGTGAGACAGTCCTGTTTGGTCTAAAATACTGTCTCGGAAGGCCATCAAACCGAAACCATACGGAGGAACGCATGCATTCGATGTTTGTACCAGATTATGTTTTGTAGCGTTGTGTTTATCATAGACTGGCTGCAGTCTGAAACATTGATTTGCCTAAATTCATATTTTTTTCGTAGACTGTAATAAATTTCATTCTCTTTAATCCCTCTTTTCTCTAAGCTGATGAAACATCAGACCAAGAGAAAAATGGGATTTTAGAGACAAAGTATCTAAAATTTAGCTTTGAAAATATATATTGATTTAGACAAAGCAATGTTTCAGATTGGAGCCAGTCTATGTTTATCAAGGATGTAGCCATCGTCGTCACTGGAGCAATGTAAAAAACAATAAATTTTCTGGGTTCGAGGTTATAAAACTTGAGAATAATCTCCAACTCAAAATAAAGCACACTTATTGGCTGCTTCCGAGCATGTGCCCGGAAGCAGTCAATCAGTGTGCTTTATTTTGAGTTTGAGAATGTACTTAAGTTTCATAACCTTGGGGCCAGGTTGGCATAGGTCATTTTGTAAATTGTAATTTCTTTCTTGAAAACTCTGAAGAAGGCAAGACTGAATTTTATGACTTTCTTCTAAAGCAGTCTGAATAGTCTATTCACGGGAGAAAACCACAGCGATATCAGTGGTTAAAGCTATTTATCTGTGCTTGCCCTTTTGATATCAGTATATGGATAGTGTTATAGGTAAGCAGGTCGTTCGACAAATGAAAAGACAGAAGGACGGACGGACAGAAAGACAAACAGGTAGATACAGGCAGAGAGACGGATAGATTGGTAGCTAAAATATGCTGTGGATGTGACAGTCTATGCAAGCTATCTACCCATCAGACACAGTGCGTTGAATCAACGTTAGTTCAACGTTGATTCAATGTTATGACTTTGAATCAACATTGATTTAATGTTGATTCATTATTGTGACCTATGCCGGCCTGTTGTGAAAAATATCGAGATGTGAGGAATAAACACTGATATGTCATCGAAATGAACAGATAGCAGTTTAGTGTCAAAGGGCAAGTGTACTTAAGAATATAATAAATTTTTGCATAGGACATCGTGACATTGCATACGGTGTCAAATTAGCACGACGGTAAAGATACGAGGGGCGTTCGGAAAGTTTTGCAAATGACGTGATTTCTCGGTAACCACCACACAGACAGAACTTCTGATTGCAAAAGCATATAAAGCTATATTATGCGAAGAGAAGTCTGCAAACAAAGTGCATTTTTTTTAAAAAAGGACGTATTTTTAACTTCTTTGAAAGAGGTATACCCTAAAGACACTGCAGAATTTTACTTTAGTAGGCCGTAATTTATATATCAGCAGTCTTTGATATATTTTTATCCTTGTTAGTTAAAGACAATGCCCAGACAATGTTGTTCTGTAAATATCGCGGAAATTGGTTTTAATCTGGCTAATGTACAGGGCCGGGAATATGGATTATCCGTACTTTATGCTGTAGCAATTTCTCCATTTCTACTAAAATTTGATGATTTTGTAATGAAAAAAAGTGTATTAGCATTCAAAATATTGTCAGCAAGAGAATTTACATGGGTCAACGAAAACCTGTCAACAAATTCAAATTAATGCCAAAAATGAAGCCTCTGCAAGCTTTCAAAAATGACGTTAACGTAAAATTCAATAACGTCATAAGAACTGCGCATTGCTTTGCAAGGAAATTATCGATAACAGTTGCCGCCCTTCTAACTTTTGTATGGATATTATAGGCAACGATGGACAAGCAAATGACAAAAAATTAATTTGGTATTAACAAGGATATTTGACTTGAATGCCTAACACTGAAAAGATTTTACATATAAAATTAGCCCAGTGGTATGACTGGGGCCTATTAAAATGCGTTGTAACTCAATAAGGAAAAGTGTCTTTGTATAGTGTTTGGTAACACTGTAAAGACAAAATGCAGTGCTTTCGGTACATGTATAGCAGTTGTACCCAGCATGCTCCTAAACAAAGTCATGAGGCCATTTGCAAAACTTTTCGAACGCCCCTCGTATGTTTGTTGATTTGTCTTAAGTTATGTGAAAACATCACAAAGAGAAGACATGTTGTTGTTGATAGAATTCTCATCTTGGAAGCCGGAGCCTGATTTAATAAAAAAATACACCTGTACAGAAAAAATAAAATCTATGGGAGAGCCCATTACGTACATCCCACCTTAAATGTCCTAGAAGAGCAAATTCTTTCCTTTAAGTGTTGATCCCTACTGTTGAGAATGGATGCAAATATGAATCTGGTAGTTGTTACCATTGAAAGTGAATTCGTTTTCACCAAAGATAATTTTCCAATATTTTATGAAAATGATAACCCAATTCTTCAATATGGTGGCTTCTCTAGTGCATTTTGTCAAAACCGAGAAACACTGCTTCAAGAGAGAGAGAGGGAGAGAGAGGGAGAGGGAGAGGGAGAGAGAGAGAGAGAGAGAGAGAGAGAGAGAGAGATTATTGCAGTAAGTTTAAATGCTTTGATTTTGGATACCTAATCAAACACAAGACTATTTCCAAGAGCTTGATTTTTCTTTCCAGGAACCAAGTCAGATTGAAAATATTAGAAGCAAAAGCACTCTGTGATAGGGTTCTCACGTACATGTATAACTTAAGAAGTTAAAAGTCTAATTTACGGTCAATCTTTTCTAAATGATTGACCGTGCCCTTCCGATAGGAGAAACCCGAATGCAAATCGATATATGATTTTTTCGTGGTATTACTGGATTGTCAGTTTTCAAAAGAATAAAAAGGCCAAAAGAAGGCCAAATATGGTCCTGTCAGTAACTTGAAAATTTGATATTGAAAGACGTCTAAAAACAGGCAACAATTCGGACTGAAATGACCCGATTATATAATCAAGTTTAACAGTTGTTAAATTTATTTTTTGGTTATGAACTTATTACGATATTCTTAAAGTTGGGTGAAAATCCGATGAAATAATCGGACAGACGGATGGAATTATAGACGACGATACCCATTACTGTAAGCCCCTTCGACTATGGCAGGGGACAAGAAATGAAATAGCTTTATGAAAATTTATTCCGATCAAATTTGGATAGAATTCATTAAAAGGCTCTAATGATTGATTTTCATACTTTTTTTCGCTCGTCACTTTAGTAGCAGCGGAAGGAGAACATTCCCGATTGTCAATTAGCAAAAGATTAAATAACCTTCGCACATGAATGTATCAAATTTGATCAAAATCTTATTTAGAGCTTTTTAAGATGTCATGAGTGAAACGGACTTTCTACGTAGTTGGTTTGAAGAGTTGTCTGGGGTTTTATGATCTCTCTCAGATCAGGCCATTTGATGTCCATCTTATGGACTTTGGCGTTTTAGTGTTGATCTTATTGTTGAGTGTCCATCTTGTTTCATCTGTTCTGTTCTGTTTCAATTCTCGTAACGACGTCCCGCAAGTAGCTCAGCGATACGTAACCATAGCTGCACACAGCTGGCACCGAGTGTCCGTCCATATCTTGTTTCATCTCCGTACTAATCCTGGTTTCAGCCGTATCATGTTATTTCCAACACTGTGGCATTGGCGACAACAACAACGTGGCATTGGTGACAAGCAAAGGCTCTGATCAAACAACACTTCTACACTTAAGTGCAGTCTGATCAAAGCCTTTGTTTGGAAGTGACTCAAGTCATTGAACTTATGGTGAGGTCTCTGATTATCCTATGTAAATGAGAAGGATGGTCTGAAAGTCACATGACAAAATTGCCGCAGTGTTGGTAGTCAGATGTTGTGGCTCAATTTTTACCATTGCGTTTCAGTGTTAGACTTGCTGTTGAGTAGCCATATTGTTTCATCCAAGTATTAATAATCATGATTTATTTGTTTTCTGTATTTCGTTCATTGACAGGGTAGCGGTATTTCACATGAATCGAATAATTTGTATATTTATGACCACAACATAATACAAAGCCCGTATGAAACCCGTTTAAGCGCAATTTTGAGCATTTTTGTTGCTTTGGAAACCAACTTATTAAAGCACTGTTGGCCTTACAACAACATGTCTAAAACAGAATTACTTGAGAATTTTTTGTTTACAAGGTTTTTCATAATATAAACGGTGCTTAGACAGCAAGATACAACTTTCTATTTTCCAAAAGACAGACAGTGACAACTTTAAATTGCCACAGCAGCCAAAATATTGAACCGATTATCATGAAAGTAAAAAGTATGCAAAGACCAGGAACTGAAACAATCAAAATCCAAATCCAGCCCTCAAACCATAGTTGGAAACAACTAAGATTACAAATAATCAAGATACAGAGAACATATGGCCAACCGAGTGAGCAGCCTGCCCCCAAAAGGCGGCCACCCAGCAACCCAAACCGAACCAAAAATAATAATAACACACATAAGGTAAAACATCACAGAAACTCTGACACCAAAAACAGGCAACAAAGAACCACAACAGAACCACCGCCCCGGAACGGCCAGCAATGAACCACTGGGGGGCCCAAATCGACTCTACAGGCCCAACCCCACCCTCAGTCCCCGAAGTGGCACAAAACATCTAGTTGGTTGTTCGGTTCGCATGATAACCCTCTAACTCGTCAATGAATCATCACGGTAAACACATAAATCAAAGTTCAACACCATGAAGAAGCAAAGACGAAGACTCAACAGATACAACGGGCCGTCCGACAGGTGGAGATCCCTGTCCTGCCAAACAACCCCACTAGAAATCTGAAGCAAAAGAAGGTCACCAGTTGAGCCCCGGTATATTGTAAACAGTATATTGTAGTAGAAGCGTTAGAGGTTTATGTTAAGACAAAGACAAATTCTGCAAAGGGTCAGGTTTTTTAAGCATTATGACTACTAAGGAGTTTTCATGACTTTATTACACTCTAAGATGCGACGTCATATCAATAAAATGAGATAATCCAGGGATATCTATCAACATAGATACAAAATCAAGTATATGTGCTTGTCAAGTGCAGCTCATTTTGAATTTCATATGAATGCTCCGCCTGGACATAATGAGATTTCTGCATTTCGAGGCAATATTCAGCTTAAAAGCAAGTTGGACTGACTATCTCCTATAGCACATTTCATTTGATACATTTCCAGTTTAAATTAATTTCCAACTGAACCCGACTATTCAATGAATCATGCTTAATTTCCGATAGCTGCTGACGCCCTCTTTTGCTGGCCGATGAATACTTCCGGCAGCACTGTCCACACGTGCTCCTGTGACGTCAGCAAAAATATTGTCTACACCAATCAGGCACCGTAGTCCAAGAAATGCAAACACCAATGCCTCTTTGAATTTTACGGTTTGACAGCCTACTGTTTCAAATTCAAAATTTTCGGACTTAAGTTTGTCTTTAATCAGCGATGCCAGAAATTCGTTGAAAGCGCCTCCGCCGGTGACAATAACACTGAGCATGTTGGATGGATTGCCGTCTTCTTGAAGAATACGTTTAGCCGCTAAGCAGTCACCAGCGATACGGCTTGCAATATGTTCTGTGGCGGTTCTCAAAAGGTCTTCAATTCTGTATTTCTCAACCTGAAATATACAAGTGAACGAACTCAGTATACTGCTGACCTATCTCGGACATTAATCATCAACAGGCCAATAACCTTTATTTACAAGTACCTGTAGTTCACCTGATTTCTTTGTCTAACTGCATGACACAATTTTAAATCAAAATTACAAAATGGAAATCTCAAAACGTAGTTTTGTAATTTATTTTTGTGCAATGTCTTCGTAAATGTTTATATCTGCTTGGTCTAATGAGAAAATTTCGTTAGTAATGCTGTTATTTCTTGTTATGTAGCTTACAGTTAAACAACAACAACCTTCATACGCATTCTAAGAATCGTGCCACCCAATGTGTGCCACTCGTTTTAAACAATCTTTGAGCAATATATGTGCGGATTTTAAATCTGGAATATTTATATAAACATGCCATAATTCTATGGTGTAAGTTGCGTTTTTGCTTTGGCACTCACTCAAATCAGGTATCCAAGATGAGTAATGTTGACAGTGAGATGTACTTTTGTTTGTGATAAATCTATGTAACCCGACAGCAAGGTTGTAGATCGCAGCCTTAAGATGTCATATTTTGCATGCTACATGTTGGCAAGGTTTACAGAAACAATTATTCAGAAATTTATGTAGAAGGCTATTTGTATACGGTGTAAACATATTTATGATATACTTTGTGTATCATATGATATTTTTTCTTAATGATTAAACCATAAACATTCTACTTAGGCAGCTTTAGCACCATTATCCCCACAAAGGGGCAAAATGCGCATTGCAAACTACCTTCGAATTTCTATATTCAGAGAATAACCAGTCGGGCCACCACGCTCATTTATGAAGATTGACCATGCACTTTAAAGGAATTGAATTTATGGTGAACTATGACATATTACTTCAATTTTGACCACAAGATGTCAGCACTTGTCCGAAGGATGAATAGTGATAGAAAGCCATAAGGTTTGCTTCGTCTGATGTAATGGTTGACCATAACAAATTCGTAAGTACTTTACGGCTGAGAAACTGGTGAAAACCTTGAGCAACTCGTACAGTAAGCATCCGTTACAAGAAAGAAATCATTGTTGACAATTTTGATCGGAACAGTTTATAATGCATAGAAATTAAACATGTATTTTTGCTTGGAAATAAAACAAGCCACACAAAGCAATGTTTACCTAATTTTGACCATAATTCTGTAAAAATAACCACAAAGACCGTTTATACTGAGAATAGTTACTGACTGGGCAAATAACAAGTTCACACGTAGACGGGTCATACCGAGCATTGCCAGTGGACTAAATTGCCATTAGGTAAAATGAAACTCCTCCGGCTAATAACCCAAAACTATTCTTCAGTCTTAAACCGCAGTGGTATGACCCCAACAGGCACATGGCGTCGTCATGACGTCGCACTGACGTTGATTAGACGTGATGACGTCGTATCGATGTCATTTTCGGCGTCATGTGCCCGCTGGGGCAGAACAAGACGTTTGCCGGTGTTGTGTGTGACTGTGTTTCTGATATTTCTGGCCATAATGGTCTAAAACTTAAAACACATGGTACTTACATCCAATAGCGGAAACACATGTTCTTCTATCCATTCTTTCCACAGAGATTTCGGAGGAGTTTCTTTGTAAAAAGAGAGATTTTCCAGTTTAACTAACAACTCTTTAATCACGTGACCAGATCTTGCCAAAGCACCGTCTTTGTCAAACAGCAGTTCACCATCTTTAAATTGTGCCAGACTGTTGAGAACTAAATTACATGGGCAAATATCAAAGCCTCTTTGACCTTTAATACCAATGTTAGCAATCCCTCCCAAATTTATGCATATGTCGTAAGTCCCAAAGAGATATTTCTCTCCTCCCGGTACCAGTGGCGCCCCTTGTCCGCCTAGAGCGACATCTTTTGTCCGGAAATCACTAACGAGGGGAAAAGAAAGGTGTGAGGAGATTGTTTCCCCATCTCCTAGCTGAAAAGTGTAGCCTTGTTCCGGTGAGTGGAAAACGGAATGTCCGTGCGAAGAAGCGAATTGCACAGTATCACGAAGTTTGTGCTTCTCAGTAAACTGTACAATAGCCCGGCCAAGAAAGTGACCATAATTAACATGCAGTTTTATGAGCTCAGCCCCTGACAATGAAGCTGCACCTCGCAGGCTCTGAACCCACTCATCAGAATACTCAATTGTTTCAGCTTTCAAAATTCTGTAACTCCAGAAGTCAGTTTCAACATCTCCAGTAAACTCAGCACAGCAAATATCCAACCCATCCAGTGATGACCCTGACATTAAGCCTATTCCAATGTACGTCGCCATTGTTACATAAATTCACTAGAATGCAATTTTCTCAATCTTATTTCGTCCTAAATATGCTGTATTTCGTCTATTTCACTACAGTCGCTATAGCTTCACATACCGTTTAAAACAACTGATAGTACAAAACGTAGATTATTTACGAGTCGCTAAATGTAATCCGTCATAACATTTACATTTTACTTGCAATGATGTCAAGGTTTGTAGACATTTATATGTTAATTGTCTTAATGAAAACTATCATAATTATCGGTTTGGTGATCATACCGTACATTTTATACTATAATCATTATGCAACTAAATATTAAATTTCTGCGATGTTTTGTTTTGCTAGTTCATTGATTGGTAAGTCACGCTCAAACATTGCCGACCTAAATGATAAAAAGTACGCAAGGTCGGCGACATTTGACACATCCAAACTGATAACATGTAATCCTGTACAGAGCTTCTAGTTTTTCACCTTTTTCTGCAATTAGATTCATTTAGTTAACAGCTGACTGTATTTTACACAATCTTTTATACAAAAGTATCATTGCACCGGATAAATATAGAGTAACAGCTGCAAATAATACTATACTCACCAAAATTAATTATATGTATCAATATAACATTTCCCGGAAAAAATCACATTCGGGGCTTCCCAGGTATCTTCGTTCACCACATATGCAACACCAAAAATAAAAGCGGGATTTGAGGCACTGATTTGAGGTCTCCTTCATGATTTTTGCCATTTTTTGTTTTCTTTAACATACATATTCCATGAATTAAATGCTCAAACGTTCTCAAATGCATTCGTAGCGGGAAGATCAGTCGGGATACTATGTATCCGTTTGGTAATAATAGCCCCGCTTTGAAAAAGTTGGGATATGCCTGTAATTCTATAAGATTTCACTACGAAAATTTGTGTGGCAATTTTCTCGCTGCGAAGTATTCAAACCAGAATCTTCAAACTCATCGGGTTGATAATCGGGCTCATTGTCCTTACATTGTCCTTCCTTTTATTCGTTCATTTTTGACATTTGTCACAATTCTCTAGGGGAGTGAGTGAGTGAGTGAACTCGGGTTTAACGTCCCACCAACAACGAGGTCATATGGAGACGGGACCTCGGTTTAAAGTCTCATCCGAAAGACCGGAGAAGCGGGGGATCGATCTTGCGACCCCTGGATTGGTAGTCCGGAGTGTTATCCACTACACTACAGCCGCTTCTTTCTCTAGGGGAACCATTAAAGATAGAATAGCCGAAACCGCGGTATGGCCCAACTTCTTACTTATGAATGTTTTCTTTGCTCTTAAAGGATCTAAACTTTTATCATTATTTAAACTTAGTATACATTTGGTCAATGATCTGTTGTATTAAGCGATTGAGAAATGGGCTTATTTCTTCTATTTGACCATTTATTTCTACACTTTCTTTCTTTCCACTGTATGTTTGTGTCACAGTTTTCTCAGAAATTATGCAAACTGGAACACTTTTAAACTTAGTATAGATAAGCGCAGCAACTTGTTGCATTGTGGAATTTAAAATCGGATTCATTGCAATTATTCTTCTCTTCATAATTCATTTTTCTGTCTCTTAATACACGGAGGTTGTATGACATTTGTTATACGGATAAGCGATGAGCTTTTGTAATGTGGGACTGACAAGCTGAACCATTGCCAATATTCTAACTTTATTTATCTTTATATCTGGAACTTTGAAAATTTGTGTTATGTTTTCTCTGTAACTGTTCAAGTTACGATGTACAAAGATGGAAATTATATGAGTAATGCCTTATAATGGGTGGTAGCTGCAAATGAAATTTTTAGACTTGCTGTCCTTGCTTGGAGATAGGATAACAAATACTCTTGCGCGCATGCGCGTTATGTCAGTTATGTAGTCCAGGTGCCCGAATAGCCCGCCCGGTGAGTACAAAGTGACAGTCGTAACATTTTATAAAAGTAAATAGGAAAATTCTCAGGAACTGACACAAATCAGTCCCTGATCCCACCCAAGACACCATGGGGAGAAAGACATTACAAAATTAGTCACCACCACAGACATCATCAGCGGCAGCCATGTGAACAGCTATTTCCCATGTAGGTGGTCACCAGACTAGCCTTAACATCACAAACAATGTATCAATAACAGACATAGCAGCTAAAAACACATCAAACAACCAAGAGTTATCAAAAACAGAAGTGATGCCTTGGGACGGCCAGTAATGAAATTACTTCGGGTTGGGGGCTTAACTGGTTTGCGGTTGCAACCAACCCTCGCCCTTGGTTCGGCTTATGATGAAAAAGAAAGTGCATATGTACTTTGGGTTTTCATTTATCTAACTGTGTTATTATGCGTATTATGAAAATTTTGCTCTAGACTTCCATCTTCTGTGACGCGAATATGCCCTCATATGTCAATATTGTCAAAATCTGAAATGCAGCTGGTCATAAAAGGCTCAAACATTTAATACTAAATATCATATACCGGTATTCATAGAAAAAAATACTGCATTTAAATTAACGATCACCGAAATGCATTCCCCCCTATAACAGAGTATATACTAGGAGATCTTGCTTCATCTACAAGAAAACAGTAGACAAAGTAGTTTTCAAGCAAACAGATCACCTTAATAGAACCACAGTAATCAAGGAATGGCGAAGCCTAAATTGCATAATCATTAAAATAAACTAGGCTAGTAACATACGATGTTGATCCTGAGTGACCTTGAATAATCACATTCTTACATTATAATATATCGTGATTCTGAGATCAATTGCAAACATGATACAATAAATTATACAAAAAGTATCGAGTCTGAATTTTCACAGAATTTCGAAGGAGGTGGGGCATAATTTATGTTTTTAGGACTTAAGGTTAGCCCATTTGCCTGAGACTGACCTTTATCCCAAGCCAAGTCCGCACTAATCGTGCACTCTTATATTCTAACTATCAGATGTAACCGTACCTTCCTAACAGGCACACAACGCTGAATAAACATTGAATCAACATTGATTCAACGTCATGACGTTGGATAACGTTTATTCAGTGTTGATTCAACATTGTGTGCCTGCTGGGTCACCATAAAAGGGCACCTGGCTTTGTGACAGGATTTCTTTTCCTTCTGTCGTATATCTCTATGTGACTGGGGCCCATGGCAAGAGATTGATATTCTTCCAAGACAATAAATTCAAACGTGCAGATTGACGAAAATGGGCTGCGCAAACAGGACCAATATGGTCGACGCTTTACAAATATAGTACTTAACTTTTATTGGGTAGTGTAGAGATAGTTATCGCCGTGAATACAGTCGGAAGCAATAAGATCCTGTAACAAATACTGACAAATATACTAGTGCAAGAGTACGTATGTCCATGAACTTTATTAATAACATTTGTTTTGACGTTTCCTTCACTTCTCTGCAATGTCTACCTATATGCATGGCATTGGCTGATAGGTTGCAGTTGTTTGTATCGTTGTCACGAGAGAAGGGACCTTTCAGCACGTGAAGCGTTGATAAGCTTGTGCTTGCTTTTTCGATGTCTGATTAGTGTCTTTCCTGTTTGCTTCCATATTTGGATCCTATAAAGTTCATACTGCGGAAAATAAAGATGTTTCTGTATACCTCCATGTTCTCCACCTTATTTGCAAGGGGAAACATTTTTTTACTCGCTGTTTCCCTTCCTATGCGATATAATCCTATCGAAATTTGGCCTACTCTTAAAGGAAAGAATTTGTTTCAAAGGAAGCAATTTCTCTCTTTTAAGAGTTGACACACACTGACAAGGGAGGCAAACTGTCTCACTCTGAAAGTGTACCTATTCAACTCAATACTATGCATGCTCAGGCTGATCTGTCTTCATTATTCGCCCGTCATTATCCCCATTTTTCTCATAGGTCGGCTCAAATAACCAAGCGAGTCAACCGTTCTAAGTAAGACCCTAGCTTAGAATGCAATGGTACTATATCAGCAATAAGCAAAACCTCTATACTGTACGTAACTCACATTTAGTAATGTGGTGGAATGGCTGTTTAAAGAAGCATGCACTACATTTTCTCAGCATATGCAGCATCTAACTATTTAAACCATTAAACTAAAAAGGTTTGTTTTGCGCATATCCTTAACCTTGTCCTTCTAAATTCAGTTTAGCGTGTTATTGTCAGCAAACACTGATGCTACGACAGAACATTTTTGTTGAGAACTCAACAAAATCATTTCAAATAATGGTTCCACTTCGTAATTAAGCTGACTGCTTATCGAATTAATTACATTTTGTACCAGTTTTAGACGAGCACATGCATTAGTTAAAACAACAATAACAACAACAAAAAAACCCTGTCTATCAACCTATCTGTTTCACCAAAACTCTAGATTAGTAACGTTTGTGCATAGGTGCTGATCAAGAAAAGACGAAAGACAGTTGCCCAGCTCCGTTTGCTGTTTTGTTCGTGAGTGTTGTTTATATTTTTTATTCTATCCCATAGCGTTACATAAGGTCGTTGGTCCACCACACATAACATTGCAAATACTGTCCATCGAGGTGTTTTTGACCTTTGACCAACATTTAGCCGGAGGCAGCTAATTCCTCTCCAGACTGCCAGTATGCGTTGATCACAACCGAATTCCACAATAACTATGTGGCTCTCCTTAGCAATAAACCCATGGTCGTTGACTAAACTTCAAATATTCAAAGTTCATTTGTTTTACGCTCAAAAGAAATTCATTTTAAAGTGATTGAAGAAAGGCTGAACGTTTTGATTATTTACTATACACCTGGGGCCGTATTCATAAAACGACTTAAGTCGTGGGTAAATTTCTATGAAGGAGATTTCCTACAACTATGAAATTTGCTCTGGAGGAACAGTCTTTTCATAGTTGTAGGGAATCTCCAACATAGAAATTTACCCTTAGCAACAGCATAGCAACGACTTAAGTTGTTTTATGAATACGGCCCCTGAAAACAGACAATTTTTTTTGTATTCAACCTTAACTTCAGTGACGTCATGCTAGGTTCCCCATGCAAAGTGATTAGGTTACAAGATTCAAACATACAATGCCCTTCAATATCATTTGGTAAACATTAATGCACTTCGTTATTTTCTTTTCAAAATAAATGTATTTATTCTTTTTTTTTTCATGATATTTCCCAGATGGCCTAAATTCACAAGGTCTCTTATGATACGAAATCATGTCATTGATCTGCCTTGCTGGAGTTATATAACTCTGCAGCGGTCAGCCGGACTTGGATCTATCAAGTGTTACAGTCGATATCTTTTGTATATATGGGACTATTTAACATGTATTGTGGATTATATCATTATGCTTCAATGTTCCACCTTATGACTGGAAATCTATCAGATTCCGTATGGGCAGCCATGAGGATGAGCAAGCTGATCTGAATCTTCAGCATTGACTTGTTTGTGATAGGACCAGTTCTCCCGTGACAAGTTTCAAATGTATTAGTCAGGTCTAGACCATAAGCAGAGATATGATGGTATAATTTATCGCTTTGCATCTGCTGTATGGAGACAAATTAAATTGACAAATGCATTTGTTATGCATTTTTATATCCGTTTAGTCATTAAATGCTCCACATTATGTTACAGCTGTCATAAGGACGTTAATTATGAATTGTTCCTGCATTAAACTGATGCAAAGAATGTTATTTACTTTGCATTATTTGCCATGCATTTTGGACCTATTTTAATTTTGTTAATTAACGATGAAACCCAAACTGGAAAGTCATGTAACCTTTTATTGTATCAACATTATAGTCGAACATGTGCAATACTCTGAGCTCTTTTGTATCTTCAGATGAAAAAGCTTACAGTTTTCTATATGTGAAGAGAATCGAGCACAGATGTGATACCAATGAATATAGAAATTCAAAATTTTATTAGGAAAGCCGATTACATTACACCAGCATATTCTATGTAACAGTATTACAGTACAAAAGAAGAAATACAATCTATACATGAAAGAAAAGGTAAAATATTGGTCTTTAAACAACAGAGGGATCAACAATGTAGACAGTAACAGCATCCTATCGGGCAGAATTTGCATAATCCTTCTCTTTCTTTAGGATAATATTTCAGATTTTACAGGTTTTCTTTAAATTTCCAAAGTCAAGTAGCAATGCTTATAAATCTACTAAAATAATAAATGAATCAACTTAAAGATCGCAAAATTGGTTATTCTGTCCACTTGCTTTAAAAAGCCTTATGTTGAAAAACACCCGTCTGATTTTGTTGCAAGTTCAAATGTAGATGCTTCTTCTGAGGCAGGTCGAGTCGGTAGGGCGTCTAACTTATAAGCCAGAGGTCCTGGGTTCGATACCCGGTCCGGCCACTTACTTTCATTTCTCCTTCTGCTGATTTTTGAAGGGCAATTGTCAGTTACTGGTGAAAATACGTGGACTTAGTACTGGTTTAAGCTTAGGCGGTCTAATTTTAAGAGTAACTACACTTCAGGAACTGACTGAATCAGATCCCAAACCCTATCCCCAACATCAAAGGGAAAGATTGACAAAGACATCCCAACAAACAATAAATTACTAGTGATAAGCCGAGTCAGTAGCTCTTTCCAATATAGGTGGCAACTCAGCTATCTTTTCTGAACTAAATAATTTAGACCAACAGAACGGTTACCACAGACTTAGCAAATTATACGAAAAACATTTAACCACTATTTTTACCTATTTTCTATTTTTATTATAGAAGGGTTAAAATGAGAACACAATAAATTAAACAGCTAAGCCTGCACAGAAATAGTGTGGTTAGGTTAACCAATCGTCCCGACATGACCATAGCTATTTACCGAAGACGTTAAACAATAACACACACACACACACACACACACACACACACACACACACACACATTATCTTCTATATCCACCAACTTTTATTACTTTTAAAACATGTGTACTCTTCTATATATGACATAAGATAGTTTATTGTTTATGACCCTGTTATGACATTACGTTTAAGAGATGCAGTGGACACGTTCGGCATAACTACTTAGGTAGTCCCGAACACTGACCAAGTATTCCTCGAGCTGTTGTCCGTCGTCAACCTTGCCATCCTCTTCTAACAGTTTACAAACATCCAATGACTAGAATTGTAAATAAAAACACCAGGAATTCTGAATCTTCCAAACCTGCAATGAACCGCTACTAACTAGGCGATTTCTAGTATACGTTGGAAATTGCGGCAAGTGCATTAACCTAGGTAAAATGTCGTAGTGTTAGATATCTAGTATCCTGTCTTGGAAGAAGCTGTTTTAATCAGCAAAAACTGCTTTTCATCAGGATAGATGTTCACATAATTACTCCTTAAACATGAGGACGACCGTAAATTAGGGGTTTGAATAATTTTCATGTGTAGATTAAAGGTTCAATTTATTTTTATTTGATTTTTCTTTCTCATAGCAACCCCAATAAACGTTGTCAGCAGAATCATGCGAAAAAAATGTGATTCTCAATATGATCTAAATTCAGATTTTCTGAGTGAAATTTACGACTTTGACTTTAAGGTTGCCCTACACTTTAAAAATGATTGAGAACCTGGGTCCCAGGGCTCATTAGATAGAATTTTCCTCCTTCACACTACTTTAGGGTATCTTGTATAAATGCATAGTTGTATATAGCACCATCATTTAAGTCGCAAGGCATCTCATTAAGATAAAGCGATTTGCTGCTTCTGTCAAATATATAAAGGCCTAAATCTGATGAAAAGTTGGGTGGTTATACCATTTTACTGTTCAGTAAAACCATATTTCATCTTGTTCTATCTATAACGCTGTGCGCTGTTTTTCAAACTTTAGTATCAGTTTCATCGTAATTATGGGCCACAAAGACTGGATTTTCGTAAGCCTTTGCCTCCTTGTCATTTTCAACTTCGATGTTTTGTGGTAAATTGTGGGTCGGCATACTACCTAAATCATGTCGGTTTCTGGAATAAAAAGAGAAACAGAGAAAAGGAGAAAAAAGAAAACACTTGAAATGGTGATGTATACAACATGTACATTTGTCAGTTAACACAATCCATTCAGCCTCCTCTTTCCTCCATTTGTCATCGAGCGGTTAACGCATTTTTTCTTATTTCAAGGCCCGCAGATTCTCGCCCGGCTCAGTTAATACCTCTACTCTAGTCTCGGTAAATTCATATCCGTGTTTTGACCAAAATAACTGAAATAGTTAAACTGATAGTTACTCATCCAAATCACTCACTTACACATTCAACCTTTTGATAGAAAGAAAACATAAAACAAACTCAAGGAGATAATCGACGAAGCATAATCATTCCTATGTGTGCTATGCTGATGGCAGCGATGCACTTGCTGAAAAGGAGTAAGTGCTAGATTTCAAGTAGAAAGTCTAAAAAAATACACGTACACAAGGAATAACATGAAGATAGAAAAATGATAATAAAACGCCAGTGGTAGTCAAAGGAAAAGCAAAGAAAGAGCAAGGTAAAAGCACACAAAATAAGAATTTCTCGGATCAGTTATCTCAAATGACTGTTTATAACCTGTGATTCTCTCACAGGAATACACAATCGACCACTGATTCTAGTTCGGAGTAAGCAATAAAACATCTCTTGGAACAAAGGTAAAACCGATGCACTGGTTTCTTTAATCCATCTTTCTGTATGCCTGTGAAATATAGACCTTTACAACAGACTGAGAGAAGATAACCCAGGCCTTTGAGATCAGGCGCTACCGGAAGTTACTGAACAGCTGGCATGAATTCCACGTGACGTACGAGGATTTTTGCCGGAAGGTGCTGACAGCTACTGGACAACATGAGGAGTTTCCGACCACAGAATGAAGAAAACACGGAAACTACGGAAGTTTGGCCAAATCGCAAGCATTTTTGGCTAAGGAAAGATGTTTCAAATCGTTCATTTAAATATTTAAGTGTAAAAGAAGCAGACAGATAAAAATGTGAAAAGACTTAATAAAATATTGGACAGAGGTGGACTTTGCTAGCACCACGAGGACAACTAAAACAGATTCAGGTGGATAGATATTGTCGCAGTGTAATCTATGGTGCAACAATGATCTTGTAGGGTTACAGGATGTACTTGACTAGATTTAATCTCAGAAACTGGATTTAAAAACAGAATAAGAATATATTTGAAGACTCACCTTTTTCGCAGCCAGTTCAAAACCATAAAAAGAATAACTCCTCCGATCAAAACAAGTGCTAGGCATCCAAATATTATGCCAATCAATTCTTCACCACTAAGCGTCTTGGATACTGCCGGTTCTTCCTTGGCATTGCTGCTAACACCTGAATTTCCTCCAGCAACATTGTCAGTATTGCTTGTATCAGCAGGCTGTTCCTTGACGTCTTTAACTGTTGTGGCTGCTGTGCTGGTCGTGTCTGGGACTTCATTAACACCTGTAATGCCTGCTGTTTCTATAATTTCTACAAATACGTGTGTTGTTTTAGTTTGTTTGAGGATAGTCGGACTGACGTCATTATTGTTTTCAGGCGCAATGGCAGTTGTCTTAGGCTTTGCAATGTCATCAGGGTTAGCTTCTGAATGTTTTGTTGTTTTAGATTCTGGCTGGATTTCTACATCAATCGCACCAGCTGCCAAATATATATGAATCAGAGATTAGTCTCTTATGCTTTTTAAACTATAATGAAAGGCACATTTGGTAGACAACCACACTCAAAAGGTCTTATCATTAAGGTGAGTGATTCGCCAAGAGAGCATTCTAGTCTGGAAGATTTGCAGGCTTATTCGAAGGGAGATTGCTATAGCAGAATAGAAATCGCTTCTCTGGTATATTTAGGTCAGTGGATATACTTTTAGGATATACACAACTCTTGTCATTTTCATTTTACAGCCCCAAAAGGCGATCAACACTTAAAGATATAATTTACTTATTTATTAGAACAGTCTTCCTTTTAAGAGTCGAAACCTTTCTGGAATTGCTAAGTTGTCCCAGTCAAGCGAATAGGAATAGTAAGTTTCTTTGGAAAATAGGTTCGAAAACCTAGGTGGACTATAAAACGCAGAATTGGCTGGCTAATCTCAGTACTTATCCGGACCTTGGATGGTAAACATCTCGAGGCGGTCATAAAACTCCAATAACAGATCAGGCCCCGAGGTTATAAAACTTTTTTCATGCTCAACTCAGCTGAGCATGAAATTTCATCTGCTAATAAAAAGCAAATTACTGAAAAGTACAGTTGTTTTCTTGCTCACTTTAGCTGAGTATCAAATTTTCTCTGCTTATGAATATGAAAATGCCAACATTAGTTGGCATTTTCATATTTATCAGCAGAGAAAATTTCATGCTCAGCTGAGTTGAGCATGAAAAAAGTTTTATAACCTCGGGGCCTGACTGAATGTTGGTTCTGTAGAGGAGTTTACCTTACCTGGGAAATGATTGACAGCTAGTTGGGGTTAATTTTTATCCATAAGACACCCGATTGGGATTAATGCTTATCAGTAAGACAGTAGCCCCGCCCCTTTAAAGACTGTATGAATAAGTTATAAACCGAGGATCATGACCTTTAAGTGCTTTGCGTTAGGAGTACCCAAACATAATAGGTCAGAAATAACTTCCTTAAATATGTATAAATTCACCGTTGACCGGAACGGATACAAATGAAAGGAGCTGTCCAACACGCTAAGAAATAAAACCTCAGCATGAAACTAGGATTAACCTAATTCCTAGGCTTTCTCTGTTGCCTGTTTTTGGTGTCAGAGTTTCTGTGATGTTTTACCTTATGTATGTTCTTATTAATTTTGATTCGGTTTGGTTTGCTGAGTGGCCACCTTTTGGGAACAAGCTGCTCACTCGGTTGGCCATAAGTTCTCTGTATCTTGATTATTTGTAATCTTAGTTGTTTCCAACTATGGTTTGAGGGCTGGATTTGGATTTTGATTGTTTCAGTTCCTGGTCTTTGCATACTTTTTACTTTCGTAACAGAATGCGAGATTGGTTGTTTGAAAGTTTGGACTTCACCATAGCAAATTATTTTACTTTCATTATAACATTTTAATAAAAAGGTATCCATATCAAATTTAGTGCGACAGACGAGCGTTTCTGCATTTAACTTCTTCAGTGTCTCTAAATCCCAAAAGTTTGAAAGACAAAAGGTGATTGGCAGGTCTTGGCAGGCAACGAGCATCCTTCGTAAATGACACGAAGGAAAAGAACAACAAAGCTTAAAACAAAGACGCTATAGCAGAAGACAAATATTCATCGAAAGTCATTATGCTCAAAGGGTTTTGTGCGTATACACAAATGACCTGACCATCTGCATTATGTGACCAGTCTTTGCTTTTCCAACATACACTACAGTTTTGAGTCTTATTTCCTTTGCAATAAAAGAGCCAAATTTAACACAGTGGAAGCCAGGGGTCGTATTCATAAAACGACTTAAGTCGTTGCTATGCTGTTGCTAAGGCTAAATTCGTATAAAGGAGATTTCCTACAACAACGAAATTTCCTCTGGAGGAACAGTCTTTCTAAGACTGTTCCTCCAGAGGAAATTTCATTTTTGTAGGGAATCTCCTTCAAAGAAAGTTAGCCTTAGCAACAGCATAGCAACCACTTAAGTCGTTTTATGAATACGGCCCCTGCGCTAGCGGCGATTGCAGTCTCGCAACCGACGTTCTTTCCATACGAAGAGTCTACGATTTTCGCTGTTATTGTGTGGCAATCTTTTTAAAATTTTATCATAGGCCATAATCTTCATGTACGTACGTGCAAATAGTGTATTGAATTTAACTAGAGTTTTCAGAAACGAACTTTTGTTTCGCAGAAATCTATGTTTAACTAGAGTTTTCAGAAACGAACTATTGTTTCGCAGAAATCTATATTTCAATACCTTGTTCGTCTCCAGGATCAGAATTTGCCCCGGTATCGTCTGTTTCTGTATTACCGTCCGCCATGTTGGTCTGAAATGCTTTTACACAAGAGACTATATATATATTTACTGCTCATAAAAGAAACACCGCGTTTTAACCCTTAATGCGCCTAAAAGCAGACGAGAAAATTTACGTCTGCAGAAATTTAAAAAATGTTTTGTCCAAGCTATATCATATTGAAAATTCAAAGACTATAGGTCAAACAGTGTAGATCCAGATGAGGTAGCTCATCTGAATCTACACTGACAGTCTGTTTGCAAATTCAACAACTTTTCGTTTTTGGGGCTTTATGGATTAATCATATTGTTGGACGTTGCTATGATGTTAAAACGAGGATATGTCCAGCTGTGAATATTTAAGATATTTTATGATTACTAAAATGTGGTGTTATAAGAAATGGCCAACGAATGCACTAGTACCAACTGCACTTTTAAGTTTAATGAAATACGATGTGAATAAATTAATTTGGAAATATGACTTTTTATTATATCAGTCAACTGGATAGCCTAAAAATACTTAAGTTGAAACAGTTGAAACTTCATTTAGTATTATACGTTTAGTTACACTTAAGTTATGTAGTGTTCTAAATGAAGTCATTACATAATTGATAAGCCTGCTCAGGAAGAGTAACTTTTAGTATGTGCATTATTACAAACTATATCCAGTGTCATCAGAGGCAGAAGTTTTGAATAGTTCTAAAATGCAGATGTTGAAGGAGGACTCTCCGATTGTAATGACCCCGCTTACATCTGAATTTTACGATATCAAAGAACGGTAAAAGTTTTTCGTAGATTTGCCTATCCTTTTACTTTGTGTCCGTATATGCAGGAGGGTTAGAGGCTCATCTTTTCTTTGGCAATCTTGGTCAGGTGGTTTGTAACGAGATACTATATTTTTTTCATCTGCATTATACGAAAAACAGTAGCATTATTGTCCTGAAAATATGAGAAGCTTTGCGCTTCAAAAGCACCTCACATTCTTTCAGCAAAACTATTAGCAGACTTAATTCTGTATGTATTGGATGACTTAACGAATTTTGCCTGACTACATTGTAAAGCTGAGGTGATTTGAACCAAAAGGTTCTGAACATCAGCAATTCTTTGTATTCTTCTCAGATGAAGGCTTGCAAGGGCCAGAATATATTACTACCAGAACAGGTATGTCAAACACAAGCCTTTACATTGAACCTGTTTATGCCTAGTGGAATCTTTTTTATCCTCATAAATCGGATGAGTCTATTTATCATTTTAGTGATGTTTGGTTTTCATTTTTGTATCATCTCAATAGAACTTGTTGTGAAATTTATGCAAACAGTGTAGACCTGGGGCATTATTTATAAAACGACTTAAATGGTAGCTATGCTGTTGCCAAGGCTAACTATCTATGAAGGAGATTCCCTACAACCAAGAAATTTGCTCTGGAGGAACAGTCTGAAAATGACTGTTCCTCCAGAGCAAATTTCTTAGTTGTAGCGAATCTCCTTCATAGAAATATAGGCTTAGCAACAGCATAGCAACGTCTTAAGTGGTTTTATAAATACGACCCCTGACATCTTACCTTGGTCTGTACTATTAAAGTATCATTTTGTGAGGCGTTTGGTATTATAGATTAACGAGAATTTTGTTCATTGAACTTTAAAATGTTTTGATCGCCGAATGTTTTACCATTAGAAACGTAAGTTTAATTACGGAATGCGAATATATTCAGAAAGGTGCCATATTCGAGTGTAAAGAGACGCTTGGCTATGGCGCGGAAAATCAAGGGCTCTAATCCCTATCGGGCAAACGACTGACCCACTCTCTCTGTTAACCCAGCGTTAAATGGGTACCTGTTTCGAATCAGGTAAGGTTTCAGCAGCCAATAGGGAGAGATTTTCATACGTTGTTCCCACGATAAGACGGAACCCTAAGACCCACTGCCCTATGGTCACAGGCAACGGGAAGCCTTCAACATTTTACTCAAAGATGAGGTTTTCATCACTTAGAGGTAAGCAATCCATGTAACACGGATTTCAATATTCGTCGAGTCCTCCTTACAAATATGCATACTTTTATATAACTGCACTCACCTATATTACATTTAGGCTTAGAACTAGGATCAGCCTCTTCAGAACAGTCATAAGAGCAGGTCCCACTTTGTTGAGCCGCACCAGTAACTGTATTATTGCACCAACATTTGTCCACGCAGTCTATACCACAATGACTCACCGGACAGTCTATAAGGGCAAAAAGTATTGTTGAAGTATAACTTTATTATATATAAAAGTTCTACATGACTTTTTTATTTTCCTGTAAAGCACAACTTGGATATACGTATTCGGCGTGCAAAGCGTTTCTCTTCTCTTGCATTCTTCTGTTACAGTAGATTTTAGCTTGCACTGCACATGAGTTCGTAACCACAAAGTGCTTGCGGAGGGTCGGAAGTTTTCTTTAGGTTCTGTGGCATTTTTGCTATGGTTTGCTGACCTTGGCCCAGGAATACAATCCTTCCTTAAAGTGAACATCACCTAAACGCTATGGGAGGTAATTTTGTGTCTTAATAACTATCTCTTGATAAGAATTTCCCAAATAGTTTTATGTGAAATGAATTGAGTACATCCCAAAAGGGTTCAAAAGCTTAAAAAATCATGATTATTATAAGCATAAAAGAATAAAAATCAAACTTATAATTTCAGTCCTTAAAGTTAGGGAGAGTAATTCTGGTCCTTGGTGTCGATGAATAATTAATGATAAAAGTTTAGATCCTTTAAGAGCAAAGAAGTCTGCAATATAATGTTGCAAAACTACATTTGACGATACGCCTGTTTATAATTGCTATGATAGAGATACAATTATGCTGCCTGTGAAACAAGATAATTATGAATTAATTACCCCCTAAAATATCCACTTCGCATAATACGAGTTGTTTATCTTGTCCAGGAAGACGTATGGTAATATATCTGCCATCAACAGGTCTGAGTAGGCTGACTTCCGTTATCTCTTCTATCACTGGCTCTTGGTGTACATGAACAAAGGGATCAGCTGATGTTTCCTCTTTGCTGATGACCAGTTCGAATCCCGCCAGTAAGGCTGAAAAGGGAATGTATGTTTCTGAAACTGAAGAATCACTGTATAAATGGTAAATACGACTATTTGTGACTATCTTAAAATAAACAAAACAAATGAAAAAATGCTCAATGCACATGCATAAGCCATCAAACCAGCGCGTGACCTCACATCCCATTTGAGTATAAATATCCCTATACAAAAAATTTGTACGTCCCCTTATGAAAAAAACTGGCCTCCTGCAAACAAAGCTGCAAAGCTACCGTAAGGTTGTTGCAAGTTTACTGCAAACTTCGCTGCAAGGTTGCAGCGATGTTTTACCATGCAAACGAGGTTTGCTGCAAGGTTGCAGGGATGTTTTACTATGCAAATGAAGTTTGCTGCAAGGTTGCAGCAAAGTAATTTATTCATTATAATTCTGTGATGATGCTTTGGCAACGCCCCTTTTCCAAATATGGGTTACTGCGATGTTGTGGCAAACTTCGCTGTTACTTCGCCAGAACTTCCCAAACCATAATGAATATTCATACATTCTGGCGATGATGTGGCGAACTTTGCCAGAACATCGCGGCTCCTTATATGGCATCTGGTTATCTTCTAAACTTGGAACTCTTAATAATGAATATTCGTGGAGATTGCTGCAAAGCTGCTGTAAGCTTCGCCGGAATATCCCTGCATTTTAATTACCCGGTGATCTATCTGTGAATTGAGTAGCATTATGAATATTCATGAGCAGCTCCATATACGAGGCCCTCCCAAAAGGCTTCCATGTGGGAAACAGACGGATGAACAATGCCCCGTACTGCGGCCATGGTTATGTTACGTGTGTGTGTATGTGTGTGTGTGTGCAGTGGGGGACGGGGGACATGGTTATGAAACTCGAAATACAAACACACAATTAATTCTATATCGTACCATAAAATCCTGAAAATTAGGACACCAAAAACTATAAAGTAACAGCTAGTTACTTAGTTACTGCTAAAAAAATTACCAAGAACTTTTTGTTATTTCAGTGCAGTAATGCATCTAAAAGATGCAGATGGAATTGCTAATACTGCAGGGTCTGATCAGACTGCTCCTTCAGGAGCACTGCACTGTTTGCTCAGACCTATCTGATCCAATGTTTAGAATTGTTACGGTAAAAAGATTTGCCCTTAAAAGAAAATGACAATATAACTATAAATTAATGCATAGTCTTTAGAAATAAATACATCAAAGAAACAAGATACATAAAAAAGTTCCCAGTATTGCATTAAAACCACTGTTCTATATATGCTGCAGTTTTACATGATATAACATGATATAACAAACGGCTTTAAGTCTGTTTTAAATAAGATTTGTCAGCTTAACTGTTATATACAATACAGATTTTTGTACCAGGTTTCTTAAAACAAATAATGATTAAGTCATTTTTGTAACAGTTATTTGTAAACCATATAAATGAATTATTACTACTTTGAAATCTTCTTTTTCAGTAGATACCTGCTTTATTAGGGCCTTTTTTCTAGAATTGTTCCAAAATAATACACAAATATATCAGCAGCCCCAATTACAGATCTATACTAAATCTGCTCTTTTCCATGCACATTGTCTTAAAATGATACGAAAATAAGTCTTTCCTGTAGTCTTCTTTTAATATTTATGACCAAACATTTGAATTTACCAATCATTTTGAGACAAAAAGTTACACTAACCTTTCATATAACACCCATGTTGACCTCTATTAGTGAGTGTCTACAGACAAAATGGACAAAAATATGCACAGGCTATAATTGTGTTAATGTTCCAGGTTGTCTTTCCCTACAGGGAGTCTTTGAAGTATGGTGTCTTTACAAGTCGCATTTATTAATATCTGATAAACTGTAGTGTTCCTGGTGATTTATTCCTCCGTTCTTATCAGTTATAATTATGCATTGATAATTGAATAACATCAGACCTTTGACTCTATAAAAAAATATTCTGTTTTTTTAAGTCTGGTAACAGGGTTTTGTTTTCAAATTCCTTGGGTACATTCATATTTTTTTAAACTGTGGTAATAAGGTTTTGTGTTAAAATTTCCGGGTTACAGAAACTGAATGAAAAGTTTAAAGTTTAATGAAGCAAATTTTTTATCATCCTGTTTCTGTCATTTTAGGACAATAATGATTCAGTAAGATTCCACAACTTTAGACTTATATTCAATGGGATTCTAAGTCAGTTGCCTAATTCAATACAAAAATGTTCCACATTTATCTTTGTTTTAATATTTGCTTCAGTGAATGGAGAAGCTGAGAGCAAAAGAAAATATTGTACTCTTACCTGCCACAAAATTACGTTGCAATGATAAGGCAAAGCATGGAATTTGTTTATGATTTCCCCAATGTTGTGGCCATGAGATAAATTTGACAAAGTTTCTTGCAATGTTATGGCGATGAGATGAATTTAACAAAGTTTCCTGTCATGCTTTGGCAATGCAATACAAGAAGTCTAAGTTTGCTGCGAAGTTGCAGCAAACAACTGGTAAAAATTACAAGTTTCTTGTAACCTTGCAGCAAAGTGTATGTAATATGATAGTCTCTGGTGAACCTGCTGCGACTTTGCAGCTAGCAGCGATGTTATTCGCAAGAAGTTCGCTGCTAGCCGCAATGTCCTGCGAAGTCGTAAATCTTTTTGCTGCGATCTTTTTCTTTGCAGGAAGCTTGCAGCAAACTTACGGTAACCTTGATGCAAAAAATCTTTTTCGTAAGGGTCATCTGCGCATTTCTGTGTTTAATTATTTTTTGCTGTATCGCTAAATTCCAATAGTTTGAAACAAGGTCTCGGCAGATAATGCAGACATGCCTCTCCAAGAGGAAAGGAGGCGATTTCTCAGAACCTGACACAATTCGCTCCCAGATCCAACCCAAGACACCATGCGGGAAAGAGACAACACAAAATTAGTCACCACCAAAGACAACACCAGTGGCAGCCATGTGAACAGCCATTTCCATGTAGGTGGTCAAAGGGCTAGCCTGAACACCACAAACAATATATCAATAACAGACATAGCAACAAACAACACATAAAACTGCCGCCTTGGGACGGCCAGTAATAAAGTTACTGGAAGGGAGGGGGTGGTGGTGGGGCTTAACCGTTTAGTGGTCGACCAAGCTCGCCCTTTGTTACGCTTTCGTTCATCAGATACTTAGTTCTTCAACCCAACAAAAACAACCACCGCTCAAACAACAGTCTTACAAAAAGCATCACCCTGACAATAAGAACAAATTATACGTAAAACATTAAACATCTATTTTTACCTATTTTCAAATTTGTAAGCCTAACTAATTAAAGTTATCCCCGAGACATAACTTCCTTAGACGCCTAAGTACCGACAGGGAATCGCAAGCATGGTTCGTGGAAGACGATATTATTATGTTAGGGATTTATAAAGGCGATTTTTGAGGCAACGAGAACCTGCAAGAAGCAAAAATAATCCAACAGGAATGGAAGCCAAAAACCGCTGTATCTAGCGTTTCTTCCTTCAAGAGTAACCCTTTGTGCAGACGGGCTCCATTTTTCACCTATCTAATTAAAATGCCGGGAAACCATGGAGGAATATACTTTGACTTTTACAAACCTCTAGAATCTTCATCTTCAACATTGTGAAGTATTATCCGGTATATTGTATATGGTCTCCCAAGATCAACCTGCCACGATGGATCGCTTGTTTCTTGAGATGCACTACATTGCATAATATCACTGGCAACTGCTCGACCATCGATGGCATTCTCTGCTCCTGTGCTGAACTGATGTAATGTTGAGGTCTGCTCAGCGGGCTTCCGAAACGCTAATTCCCGGCCTACACATAAAACAAAGATCATAAATGGAAACAGGTAAGATTATGTTCCAGACATTACTTTATTTTGCCATCCAATTGATATTTAAGATTAGTGAGTGTTGCACAGTAGAATGGCCACTCAAATCCACTCTATAGGTTTCAAAATATGGTGGGGCTTAGAACTTTTCAATCGTCCCTCGTATGTTGCAAATGAAGAGGCTTTATTGTATGTTTTGATACATATCAATAAAAAAAAACGAAATTTCAAAGCTATACGGCGAACTAATCTGCGCGGGTGCATAACCTGCTTTGGGTCTACGATGCCCTTCCCACATACCGTAGAATATATACTTCCATGTTATACCTTCCTTCATAGATGAGTTTTATGTACTTTTCTTTATCGTGCATTCAGTCACTTATATGAAAGCTCAAAGGTGAACAAATCTGACAAACCAAATCAGTTGAAAATGATTATTTATCGTACTACTCGTATAATCAGAGGCAATGAGAAGTATAGACATTTTTTTTTGTCTCGTGTAAGTGGCTGCGTGGAAATATTCATACTTTCATTTTGGGAAACATCGAGCTCTGTAAAACAGAAACACAAATTGTTTTGTAGTGATTAATAATGGAGTTAAGGTCCTTAATTAAAATTCAGCATTTCCTATCACATCTCGCTTTGCACATGGCAAATGACATTCTGCACTTCACGAATGTGTGGCGCTAATGTCTGTGAGTAAACCACGTCGTTATTTAATCCGACTTTCCGACCAAACGGCTTCAGTCATAGTTAGAAATGTTATGTGTCTCAAATTATCTCATTTTGAATTAAAATTATAGGCAAATAAGTGTTTCTCTATCTTTCCTAGTGTTAGAAGTTTTCACTTGAAATTTTCAGGAAGTTGTTGTTTGGTTTGTTTCCTTTGTGCTTATTTGAAAAACGTCAACGACTTGTTCATTTTAAAGAGAATTGCAAATGAAATTCCAATAAGAACTCGATGCAAATTCAATGCATGTCTCCAGAAGACGCCAAAAACATCATTTCTTGGTACGGAAATTTTATACTTTACCCCATTTATTTTTATTTTAGAGTGTGTCATGTCCTTACATACCTTTCATCTCTCTTTTGATGTAATGCATACAAATGCATAAAATTGATCTCAGTTGTCCAAAATGTATGTTTTAAATGGAGCTTCTCAAGCGAAAAATGCAGACGTAGACACCTTTTCCGTTTAAAACGAAGTTATTTCCTTACCTTTTGCCGATTATACTGAAAATTGTCTTAGACCCCTTTTCCGTTTAAAACGAAGTTGTTTCTTTATCCTTTGGCCGATTATGCTGAAATTTTGGTGCAAATTATTCAAATTGATTGTTTTTATCAGCAGTGTCACGGTATTATGCAGATATATAGATATCTGTAGAAAAATCAAAACTGCGTTACCTGTATACTTTGTTTTATCTCTCAGTAATTTAAGCTCTACAAATCGCATAACCATGATTAGATGCAAATAAATACATTTTGTTTAATCAGCCATTGTAACATTCGGTACGATCGTCCGCGTAGTAATAAAATATTCGAGCTGATGAGAGACAGAATTAACCCAACAAGTACATAACGTTAAAATGACGTCGTACTGCCGTCGATGCGACGTAATGACGATCTTCTTGACTGTAGTGAAAGGCAGCTGTATGCATATGCCCGTACCCCAGTTGATTGTGATCAGAATGATGATTTTTTTTCATCTGTTTTTTGTCATTAAAATATATGAGCCGCGACGCGACAAAACCAACGATGTGGCTGTGCGCCCAGCGCAGACTCAGATCAGCCTGGGCATCCGCCCAGTCTGATCAGAGTCTTCGCTGTCCGCATGGAGGTAGCTTAGATCCTAAGCTACCTTTTAAGTGCTTAGCGGAGAGTCTGATTGTACTGGGCGGATGCCCAGGGTGATCTGAGTCTGCTCTGGGCGCACAACCACTTTGTTGGTTTTCTCGTGTCGCGGCTCAATTATGAACTCCGCCTCCAGCACGTTTTATAATTTTGTATACAGACAAAGTTTTGATATATCAACATGCCATAGAAATATCAAATGCGCTGGAGACAGGGCTTTATGCTTGATTTTTACCGTTTAATCATCAAAGCTGCACCGTCAGGAGCATTTTTCCTGTTGTCTCAACATAAAAATGCCGATATATCTATTTATGGACAAAATAAAGATACGTTGCGCGTATTCATTTTTTAATATGAACATAAATAATTTTTTCATATGCACTTTATTTGGATCCGTTGGAATTTTCGGTAAGCGTCTCTGTGCCCACAAACTTGAGTGAGTGGTGTATTTTTACACTCCTCATTTAGGGTACAGCTGGTTAGCAGTGCTATATTTCTTAATCATTGCAAAAGCTATAGTAACTTTCGTATTTCTGTAAAGGAAAAGCCATTAAATATTTTGTCTAGCAGTTTTTGCATTATATTTCTGAAACAACATAGGCATGTCTTAAAGCATGTTATTCTGAGAATTCACAAAGAAGACACATTTTATTTCTGTTTGTAGCCATATGCACACATGACAAGCAATAGAAACAAAGCAATGTTAGGAGAATTCGAATGGGGAGTGGGAGTGGAATGGCGGGGGGGGGATGACAGTACAAAAGGCGGCCCTTTTCATTCCAGGACCTTTCGAAAAAGTCACGCATATGCACGTCAACAGTGACAGAGTTTCGCCATCAGTTCTGATCAACTATTAAAATGCATTTTTTAGAGACGGCGGCTGAAATCAGTATCGGCTTGAATATCATGCTCTCTTTCGAGAACATGGAAATATGTGTGATTTAATGTTGAAAAAAGACAACATTAATTTTTGTGTGAATTTATATTGTAGCAGATAATGCTACTGTTAGGTTATAAGACTTTTTTCAACGTTACGTGACGATGCAGCGACGTCAGTACGAAGCCGGTTTGACGTAGTGTGCCAACCAAACAATTGTTTGACAATTTTTGAAATAGCTTTACCTCCATACACCTGTACTTCACATAATGCAAGTTCTGTCTTATCTGCTTTTCGCTTGTGTATGATGATGAATTGGCCGTAGAATGGCTTGTAACACATAATTTCGTAATGTGTAAGCGCGGCGTCATCAGTCGGTGGAGTGTCTTGCCAGTAACAAATACCAAGCTTCTCTTTCTCTGCATAACTCTCGTTACTGACGTAGATAATAAAGCTGTCAAGAACTACAGGGTCTGAAATGGCAAATTAGAAATATGCTTTGCATTTAAAGTAAAGTTATATGAAAAATAAACTGAAAGAGAGAAGAAAAATAATGCTATAGTGCAGCAGTACAGCCCTGACGCCATGTCTGCATATTCTAATGACTGTGAGGTGACATTTATTAATTTTATTGCTATCGAGCCTCAATAGCTAACCGTTCGTCTTTCCCTCCTTTCCGTCCTACTATAACCATTATTTTATTTTTGCTCAATTAATTTGGAGGCTGTGGGATACATGTGTACTTTGAATTTTAACCCAATGGGCATTTGATGATGGATCAACATTGTTTCATTGTAGTGTGTCTGCTCATTGAAGGCATCTTTCCAGGTCGCGTCTCAGTTGTTCGTAAAGGCATGTTCTAAGAACAAGCGATTAAAGTACCTTGTTGTGGCACCACCAGGATCATACCAACGACGTGTCGTTTCTCCCCGAAGTCTAGACACCATCTTCCATCTTTCTTATGTATGGTTTTACTGCAGGTCTCTTCGTCCCCGTCAACCGCATTCATTGCCTCAAACTTGCTCTGGTCATCGAAAGTACTCCGCTGTGTTGCTTTTTTGTTGAAAGCTTGATTTTCTGCAAGTACGAAGGATCTATTCCAGGCCCAGAGGTTATAAAACTTGAGTACATTCTCAAACTGAAAATAAAACACACTGATTGGCTGATTCCGAGCACATGCTCCGAAGCAGCCAATCAGTGTGCTTTATTTTCAGTTTGAGATTATTCTTAAGTTTTATAACCCCGAACCCAGATACGTTCTACTATGATTACTAAGGAATATATATGTAACAACCTCAGGACAGTGGATAAACTTCCCGTTTTCTCATACACCTTTATCAGACAGGTGGATGTAAACTGAAATAATGCTACAAAGAGCAACCAAACCAACGCATTATTCCAGTTTCTTTGTGTCTATGTGCTGGTTGGCGAATGGATGAAAGGCTGAAAGGGCGGGATGTTCAAATATATCTTGAATGCAAAATTCAAATGGTGTTCGAATTAAAGATTTACACCCACAATATTTCTATCAAATTTTAAATTTCTCACAAAACATTATATTCTGGGCATTATAATGATTGCTATTAAAAGTACATTTATCTGCCAAATTTATGATTTGTGATGGTCACTGAAAATAGGAGAATATAAGGAAATACACAAAAAGAGGGGCAATAGCGGGTCACCATTCCCGCCAAAACTGAAGACTTGATACGCCCAGCAATCATAATTAATCAGGTTAAAGTTATATCATGAATAATTTTAAGCCCTTTCTTTACTCAACTTTAGACAGTTATTGGCTGAAAACAACTCACGTGCACAGATTAGAGGTTAATGCTATTGTTAAGTTATTTACTCCACCAATCATAAAATTCAAAACATGCTTGCAGAATCGCCTGTGGGAGTCAATCAATTTATGACGACAAAATATTCGTGAGTATTCAAGAACGGTACGCATTGATATATCGTCTCTGCCTCCGTAACAAAGATGTTTTAGCTGAAGATTTTTTAACACATCTTAATTATGTTGCATACAACTAACCAGCTTCATAACCAGCGAGGGAGTATACCTTTAATAGTTCATAATTTTCATTTAAACTGCACAGATGGTGTGGTTATTGTGAGCCAGTCTTGGAATAAAAAATACTGCACTCACCATTGACTTCTGAGTTTAAAAAATATACACAGGCAAACTATTCTAAAAATCTCATTTTACTTTTTAACCAGCCTGTTTCTCTTATCTTTTCTGATATCCGCTCTTTTAGGCCTATGTTTTTTTTCTCCAGCTGGTGACCTGTAAATGCCATGCGGAGACCGTACATACCCGTAGATTGAGATTACATTTTCCGATTTGTTGGAATCATCGGCCTCATTCTGGGAGGTTTGAAATCAGAGGTTGTTTTTATATCAATAAAAATGAATTGTGACTTTATATTAAGCTTCTGTCGTCCGGCGTCTCTTCAATGACCAATATAAACAGGCTTAATTTTTTGCTGCAAGTCGTCAGCCAAATATTCTCCCCTTCTGTAACGACATCTGACAATCAACGAGTTCTGAGATAACTAATGAGGCTTCGCCAACTGAAACCAGCTAGCGGTCCATTAAATAAAACAAAAACTGGAATGTGACCCTTGATCTAAATCCCAAATCCTTTAAATTACACCTACCGTACTGACATCCAGGCCCCATCCAACCCGGCGCACATCCAGCTGAGCATTTCCCGGTGTCGCTATCACATTGTTCGTTGTCACGGCAACGACATTTATACTGGCATGAGTCACCGTAGCTCAGCACAGCACCGTACTCCGCTGGTGGGCATTCTTGAGCTGCAGTAATAAAACGAAAGAAGTATACAAACGCATACAGTTGACTTTCGTTACCCGAACAATGATGTCTCTAAGTACTATCTTCTATTTAAGAATATAGCTCGGGCACATTTCCTTCTGTTATTTACATTTCTACTCCTGTTATCGCAGACTACCGGCATCTAAAAGTACATTTCTAGGACCAGAAAATTTAATTTGAGATACCAGTAAGATGGTATGAACTTATCTTAAACTACTGGTATCTCCAAAAAAAATCTGGGTCAAGAAAAATACTTCGAGATATTAGCAGTTTGAGATGATCTTCTACTTCGAGATATCGAGAGTTGACTCTAATTCTACAAACACAAACCCACAAAATACTCATATGTCAGCATGTCTGTCTTGAATATGTGGTACGAACCTCAGTACACTGTACAAAATTCCGTACATTTTACGGTAGAATACCTGGCAACCTCCTGCCAGTCCATTTTCCATTATTTTTACGAGCGTCTGCCTGTAGAACATTGGTGGAAATCACGATATGGTAGGGTTTTGTTAACTGACCGCACTCGGAAAACTTTTATAGTATTGAAGGATTATATGACCAAAACAACACCTGACTGATTCTGCCCTCTCTGCTGGGGGGGGGGGGGGGGGGGGGGGGGGGGGGGGGGGGGGGGGGGGGGGGGGGGGGGGGGTCAACGTTTTCCTAGATATTGAACAACGCTAACTGTAGGGAAGAAAACACAAATCAAATGAGGTGAAGTTTATACGCCTTTTCTTTTATACTTTTCAATGAATTATAGAGATTTCTCGGTGAAATCGAAACTGATAATCTCACTGTTTCAAACAGTGAAATTATCACTTTCGATTTCACTGTTTCAGAAATATGATTTTTGTGAAATAGCCTCAAGTTTTTTGTTGATTAACTAGCTAAATCTTATCTGGATTGACAAAAATTACGCCACGCATGTTTGCACGTCATTACGACGTTAATGACGTCACTTAGAGCGCCAACGTAACATTGTTACTGCACGCGACGTCAGGCCGCCTCAGTCTCCTGTAGGCATTCTATCTGGGCAAATTCTTTGAGACCTGTTTATTAAAATGGTATTTGAAGCTTTTTTTCAGTTGCAAACGTTCGTTTCCAACCAATATCATACCCAATAAACACGCTGGAAGCATCAAATTTGACGCAAAACGGCTAGAAAAAAAGTTGTGTTTCTGTCGTGATGGCTGACGCTCTTGAATAAACAGAATTATTGCGATTTTCAAGCATAAAAGAAATAGAAAACTTGACTTTTTCATTGTAAGACGAATTTTTATTTCACTCATGAACACCAAAAGTGGTATTTTCACTCGTGGCTTCGCCACTCGTGAAAATACTGCTTTTGGCGTTCATTCGGTGAAATATAAATCGATCTTACACTGAAAAAGTCAAATATCCTCTATTTCTCATCCACTTTCTTCAACATTTTTCTTGAAAGGATCTGATGCTTTGGAAGAACGTAACGGAAAAATTAGCACATGCAGGCGGAAATACTGTTATCAATGTGCGTTTTGCTAATGTCATTGGCGCTCTTGCAGAGGAAGAACAGGAACTAGAAGCCCTAGTTGAAAGTCTCGACAAAACCTGCACAGGATGTAAATGGGGATAAATGCCGACAGTATCAAACTAATAAGTAACAGCGCCAACCCAGAGGGAGACGACGGTTAAAGGATAGAAGCTTGGAGCAGTTACTGTGACAAGCTTCAAGTACCTGGGAGCAATTGTCTCAAATAAAAGCTCGAAATCGAAGGTTTTCCCAAGGATTTCAAAAGCCACTGCAGCCCTGACAAAGCTGAAGCCAGTATGGAGAGATAAATGAAAGTGGTCAAAGTACCTAAATCATAAGTCCGAACTCGTAAGTCCTTTTAACATTGACAATTCCGAAATATTTAGGATACACAGATATGGACCCCCCGAAATTGAGGTGATCATTTATTTTGGATCACAGGTGAAACTGATGCGCTCTCTTGTCATATGTATATTTCTGTATGCCTGTGAGTCACGGACCTTGACAGCAGAGTTAGCGAAAAGAACTCAGGCCTTGGAGATAGGTTACTGAACATCTCGTACAAGGACCATGTCACCAATGAGGATGTTTGCAGAAATAACCAAGAAGCCATCGGAGAAGAGCAGCCATTGGACAGAAGAAGAGATGGGAAGACAATATTAAGGAGTGGGCAGGGATGGACTTTGCTAGCTCTGCTTCGGCAGCTGAGGACAGGACTAGGTGGACAGAGATACTTGTAAAGTCATCTGTGCTGCCCCAACGACCTCGCAAGGCTATGGGATGACTAGACTAGACTAGTAGCCAGACGCAATTGACTGAACATGCTTAGGTAAGTACATTTCTTTAACTGAAGCTGATTATCATAAAATGAATCGCTACCGGGTAAAATTCAAGAATGCATATTGTATTTCTTTAACTGAAGCTGATTATCATAAAATGAATCGCTACCGGGTAAAATTCAAGAATGCATATTGTCTAACATAATATTCAGACTTTCATATTTTAATATCTTATATTCTCGGGCCAAAGCCTGTTTAACACGCAGTCATTTATGCTTTCGTTGCATTTACAGTAAATAGGTTCAGGACTACTATCTTCCGAGGTTTTTTTTCAAGGGAAAGCAGCTTTTGTGACTTTCCGATCGATTTCCTGGATTACGTTGCCCTTCCAAATTAAAAATTGCTCATAAAGGAGAGAATTTGCTCCAAGAGGAGCAAATTCTTTCCTTTAGGAGTTGATCCTGTTTTAAAGGCGGCAATAATGTAAATGGTGGAGTTGCTTCCCCTAAAAGTGTACCCCTTTAACTAAATTATCATATAAGACCGATGAACCACGGTAGATTATAAATATTACCTTTAAAAGAAGGCATCCATTAGCTGCGAGGGCTTTCGAATATGTATTTAATTGTTTTATTACTGGTTTGTAAAAAGACCTAATGTTTTGTAAAACATTTCTGCAGGCTGATGAACTGAATGATCTTGACACTCATTTTATTACCATGCCATTCTAACAGCCAAATAATCTACGTACTTTATGCATACGTAGTTATGCTATTATTACAGCAAAGAGAAGATGCCATAATTGTCTTCGACATCAAGAACAAATGAATAATAATAAAGGAAATGCTTTTACACGAACTACAACAGATTTCAGTATAAATTGCCCAGCCAAAACAAAATACTTTTTCTGAAATAATGATAATAAAAAAAAGATAACAATAATGATAATAATATACAACATTTAACCATGACTAGGTTTTACAGGCAACTATTTGAAACCGTTGACCCGTAAATCAAGGCCACAAATTGTCAGCCACTCGGACAGCGTTACCTTGAAATTTGGCCGAAAATTCAAATTCATCTTGTTCAATTTTTAAAATAAGTACATGTACAAAGATTTATTACACTGTTTCTTTTTAAGACGAATACGTCTCTTGTTTGTCCGTCTATCTGGGAGACCGATCCATATAAACTGAAAACTGTCTCAAAGAGCCGTTGAACCAAAAACAACCAACCAACAAAGCGATGTTCTAGAACACGAAAGGTCTCACCTGCTATGTGCAAAAGCCACAATATAAACACAGATAATCTTATTAATATCATTCCTGCCGATGCCGTTCAAACAGGAAGGGTGCAAAACTATAGTATTACCATATTTTTATTTTGTTTTACGCAATCCATTTATTACGAGGGCTATTCAACTATCAAACAATCTGCCATATGAAAGGATGTGACAACAGATATCTTTTTTCTGTTCCTCTCCGTTATCTTCTGTCCTTGTTCTCATATATTAAGGGGATAAATGCACTCAGAATTGTTATTTGGGGACTTAAATTGTAAATTTCATGGTTGGAAATTTCTTTTTACGGCGAGGTGTCAGCGAAGCCGAAAAAACGCAATTTCCGACATATAACCGACGATTTAACTCCCCAAGTGACAATTTTCAATACAGCTATCCACATTTTAATGCATATTTTCCCATTTTCATCTATCAAAACATATAAATGGATGAATGACTTGCGATTTCATGTCCTTTTTTTACAGTATTGCAGTCATTTCAAAACGATGGTAGGGCGATCATGAAAGGCTGTGTGCAATAGAACCCCGTTTACGGCGGGAAAGATTTCCGCCTCTAGCGGGTCTCGAACCGGGACCACTATTCAAAGCAGGCACTTTCGGCAACTTAAAACCTAGGGTCAGCCAGTGAGATGACGTCAGATTTGCGACATTATATCGCAGAATACCGTCGCAAATATTTGACGTTATCCAATCAGACGTCACTTTGTATTTGTTACTGCAATAGAATAACCTATTTGTTTTGCTGAAGTGTCATTGATGAGTTAGGAGGCCCGTATGCAGATCGCAAACTTGCTTGAGTTTTGAGCTACATTTGAAGGGAGTATGAGGCTGCACGCATACCTGCAGCCTCCAGTGGTTTGTAACACGCTACTTTCGTCCCGTTGAGGAAACTTCTGACTGGGATTTCGTTTGGTGAATGCTTAGCGCTGTGGTCATATGTATGGCTGTTCACTTTGCTATATAGCTTGGTTAATGGTGTCTAAAGAGATTTTAACAAATAGGAAGTCACAAAACTTGTCTCCTTTAGAAATGGCGCAAAAAGATAAAGGTGTTCGTACAGTAGTTGAAAATGCAAGTACAGGCAGCTTGTTGACTATCCCTCTAGTCTCTACTTATGAATTAGCATTTAATCTAAAATACAAATGAGTCTATTGGACCTCCGGTGTTTTGATTTTAATCTGGTTTCGTATTTGTACTAATTTGACTATTTTCTCAATTTTGTTGTTCACCTACTTTCATTTTAAGAGTTATCCAGGGGCGTAGCTAGGGGCAATTACACAGTACGCAAATCATGTTTTATACACATTAAGGGCAATAATAGGGGGTCAAGTCGCTAAGATATTTCAAATTTTCGTGTCTGGTGGCAGTTAGTATTAAAATTATGCCCAGTAAACAACATTTCAGCATGAAAATACGCAGGTGTGTGTTGAAATTTTGTCATTTGACAAAATTTCAATACGCACCTGCGTATTTGCGTATAGGTAGCTACGCCCTTGTTATCCACCACCAATGAATGTTACAACAGTTTAGTATCACAGAGGCGCTTTTTATAACTCATTCAGTGCCTCGGAATACCACACAACTTGGAAGCAGTAGTATAAAGCTAAGGCTTTGCATGCAACGGAAACATTCTCCGGGCAAACGTCAAGTGACGCAAGCTCAGGCATTAGATAAGAGATGCCCGCAAACCTTTTAGAAAACCTTAAGAAACATAACCGTTTCCACTGAGCAACATCAGCCGACATGACCCACGATACACTTTCCTTCATTGTTCGCATATCGGGTTGGTAGAAAAGAAGGCTAGGGGATACAGGTCGATAACACACTTGTCTCACCCACAGGGCTAAGTTAATGAGCATATATAGATGATTCAGTTGCTTCTGTCAGCTAAATTTTCATCAAGATATTCCATATGGTTACCTAGTTATGGAGCGCACAAAAAACCTTAAACAGTTATCAAAGGGAAGTAACTTCAAAACTAAGTAAGGGGGAGTAATCTTTATTATATGTAACACACCTTGTCATCTTAATACACATTTCTATCAAGTTTCATTGCGATATTCTAAAGGGTTACCTGGTTATAGGCCGTACAAAAAGTCTTAAAAATAATCAAAGGAATGTAATTCCAAAAGTAAACAAGGGGAAGCAACCATTCTTGCATGACACATGCCATCTTAACCTGATATGCATTGCTATCAAGTTTCATCACGACACTCCAAAGGGTAACCTAGTTGTCTTTTGCCTAGGCCACCATAGTCGATTTTATAAAAGAGCTGTAAATCTGCTAAAATCATTGAAGCGAAACCTTGAAACAATATGCGCTACTACACATCCTAGTCTTACTATTTACAAAGTTCGGCTTAATTGGACGAAAACTATAGGAGGAGTTATCCGGAAACGAACACCCTACAAAACTCCAAGTAAAGCGCCGTAACTCCGCTAAAAACCAATTGGAGCGTAACCTCGAAACGAAATGCGCTGGTCCACCTCATTGTCTTACTATATATATACCAAGTTTCAGGTCGATCAGATGTTAACTGTAGGAGGAGTTATCTGGAAACTGAAAGGCTAACGAACGGACGCCAGCGCCATAATGTTATACGTTGACTCTAAAAATGAGCCTGGTGTGCACTCTATCTAATGAATTGATAGATGGAATTTGATCAAACTAGCACAGATAAATCATTAGGATGCTGGAAAGAATTGATAAGATTTTGGTGACCTTGGCCTCATTTTCAAGGTGACTACACTATAAGTACTCTCAAAATGAGACTTGTGTGCAATCTATCTTAAGAATCAATAAATTAATTTGACCAAACTAACAGATACATTATTGGGACTGGGGGAAGAAGTGATTACGTTTTGGTGACTTTGACCTCATTTTCAAGAAAGGTCACAACGGCTCTTTGAAACTCAAACTTTGATAGAAATAAGCTTGTGTGCAGACTTTATCTTGAACAGTGGCTAGAATTTACCAAACTAGCAACCTGAGACATGGGGGGGGGGGGGGTAGAAAGATACTCAACAACTGAAAAACTGAAAAGTGGGTGGGTTAATTACTCCCTTTGTGTCTTAAAAACAAGCTAAAATCCTTATTATTTCAAACTACTGCAAGTAACTGTACTGTGTACTTCAATTTGCGCATATTTATCAAACGAAATTTCAATATATTGCAAAAAAAGAAAATGGACTTATTTTCAGAGATCGCAAATTTCACCTACCCATCTTAATAAAATCGGTTTAATTTAGTCTGGAGGAAAGATCATTTTAAAAGTCACTGTTAAAACTCCTTTATAATGCATATGTCTACATATTAATGCCAAATATTTCAACTTTTGACTCCGAGGAAGCTGCAAAAATATGTGAAAAAAAAATAGGCAAATTTGTATATAAACTGTCATAGGTCCGTTGTGTGTTGAATATTCGTGCTTTTAATATGTTGGCAGAATTGCAACTGAGACAGTTTAGTTGTTATTCAGTTATTATATGACTTTCAAGTTGATAAACATTCGAATAGTAATTTACTTTCGTCAAATTGATAAAGAAAACGTCTCATTCGTCATGGCCAAATACTGCCAATATTCAATAAAAGTGAAACTGTCTAATCTTATTGGTTTGTTACTGTCTCCATTGACAAAATTCTTGAGTGATAAAGTAATCTATTTTACTGAAACTTAAACTGGAGTATTATTCAAACGACGTTTAGGAAGGTTTAAAGGTGTTTGCTAGTATTAAGTTATATTGTAAGAGTGTTTACCCTTAGATCACTTACACAGTAATTTTGGTTCGACCCATATTCGTCCTGTTGTATCAGTTTTAAATTGACGGTCAGAGCGTCTTCGAAAATTGTTGACCATCCCTAATACCCATCCTAAATGTTTACACTATATCTTACGAGGAGTGTTCAGAAAGTTCTGATTCTCGCCGCATAACTTTGTATAGCGGCATGCTGGAGACTAATGCTTGGCATGTATTAAAAGCACTACAATTTGCCTCTACAGTGATACCAAACACTATACAAGACACATTTTCTTATTGAGTTACAACGCGTTTTATTAGGACCCAGTCATACCACTGTGTTAAGTTGATATGTGAATTCATTCAAGTCAAAAACCCTTGTAAATACAAAAACGAATTTTTGTCAGCTGTTTGTCAGTCGTTGCCTTCAATATCCGTTTAAAAGTTATGAGGGTAGCAAACGTTACCAATTCATTCCTCGCAAAGAAATGCGCAGTTCTTATTACGTTATTGAAATCGACGTCAACGTCATTTTTGAAGATTGTACTAGCCCGTTTTTTACATAAATTTTAATTTTTCCGACAATTTCGAATTGGACCATGAAAGAGCTCGTCCTGACAAGATTTTTAATGCTAAGGCATTTGTTTTTGTAACAAAATCATGACAACTTTAGTAGAAAGGGGGAATATGCTACTACATAAAATGCAGAAAATCCAAATTCACGGGACAGTATGGAACCTAGATTAAAATAAATTTCCACGATATTTACTGGAAACAATTGCCTGGGTACCATGTTTAAGTAGCAATGATGAAACATTTTTAAAGACTGCTCATCTATGAATTATGACCTTCTAAAATAAAAAAATGCAGTGGCTGTAGGGTATACCTCTTTCAAAGACGTCCAAAAATGTGTCTTTTAATAAGTATATACTGCGTTTGCAGAATTGTCCAGACATATCACAGCTTTATATTTTTTTCGCTATCAGAAGTTCTGTCTTTATGATGGTTACCAAAATATGACGTCATGAACAGAACTTTCTGAACATCCCTCGCGTTCCAATATATGAGTTCAGATAGTTTTAGCGTTTCTTTGTCTCTCTCTCTCTCTCTCTCTCTCTCTCTCTCTCTCTCTGTGTGTGTGTGTGTGTGTGTGTGTGTTTAAGCTGCTTGGTTTTCTTTTCTTTTTCAGATAATAATTTCAGAAAAGTACGCACTCATATCCTAGTTCCACTGTCATGACGGAAATATAGAGAAAAATAGCAAAATGGTTGATCAAGTTTGATATGAGGTTCTGGAGTCGTCAAAGCGTGAATGGAAGCTGATCCCCGCCAAACGTTGTAACGGCGTAGCTTTCCATGAAGTTCCCATTTATAGCTTAAAAGTGACATTAATGCATGCCTGAACTTGCTTTATTATTGAGAAAAAGGTTCTCAGTTGTTGCTAAATATCCTGTGCTTCCGTTTCAGTACGGCCGTCTCTTATCTAAGAATCCATAATTTGGATGCTTGTTCCCCTTAAAATTCTGTTGCGCGCGATTGATGAAGGAGAGAAAATGTTGAAACAGTTGAAATGTGCATGCTGATAATATGTTGGAAGTGATGTTGATATGACAAAACAGTGAAATTTATTTGTGTGTCGAATATTTGTGGTTGGCACAATTGCAACTGAAACAGTTTAGTTGTTAGTCAGTTACTATATGGCTTTCAAGTTGATAAACAATCGAATAGTAATTGACTTTCGTCAAATTGATAAAGAAAAGTTTCATCCGTCATGGCCAAATACTGCCAATATTCAATCAAAGTGAACCTGTCTAATCTTGTTGTTTTGGCAGTGTCCCCATTGACAGTTCTTAAGTTATAATTATTGCAAGGTTTTATACGAGAACCTTAATGTTAAACCATTTAAACAATGTGAAAAGGGCAATAAATTGCCACACTGATTACTATTATTGATAATTTATAGATTTCCAAACTGCGTTTAAATGTCAATATAAGTCCATATATATTCATAAAGTTGCATGTTCGGGTATGCCTTAGTATCGAAAAAATGTAATCATTTCGTTGCAGTTCCAGGTAATTGATATTTTTCATACAATGACTTCTAGGACAGTGAAAAATACACAAAAAATATTTCTTATATACAGCATCATTAATGAGCCGCGACACAAGAAAACCAAGAAAGTGGTTGTGCACCCAGGGCAGACTCATATCAGCTTGGGCTCCCACCAAGTCTGATCAGACGCTTCGCTAAGCTCTTAAAGGGTAGATAGGGGTCTCAGCACCTCCATGCATGCAGCGAAGACTCTGACCAGACTTGGCGGATGTCCAGGCTGATCTGTGTCTGCGCTGGGCGCACAGCCAGTTTGTTGGTTTTGTCATGTCGAGACTCAACATTTTATTTTTCAGTAACTATTTCGGATACTACAGGTTAATTTATATTTGAATGCAAGCATTTTTTACAAGCTGAAAGAAAAGCAATTATACACCTCTCACAGGTATTACCATATTTACTTGCATATGGGTAGCATTGGTGCCGTTCATTGAGTAAAGGTACACACATTCTTTAAAGGCCCCATTGCTCTATCAGCGTGAAACATTTTATCATCAGGTATCGCTGCAAGCTTCTCAATATAGTTTCGACAGTATAAATGACCGTGATTAGCCAGCTTTAAACAAGTAAACATCCTTAAGTTTCGCATAAGAAGGGTTTGAAAACTCATTTGGGCCATTTTAGCTGCCAACTAAAATGACCTACTTTCGATTTCATCGAGTTGAAAAAAACGGTAAAAATACAACTTACAGGCGTGGAATCCCTATCATTTTCCCGCCTATGTTTATATAGCATTGCTAGACGGGAAACCAGAACAGGAAATTTTAATTTGTGGAGCGATTTGTTATTTTTGAAAAACTTGTTTTCTCTACTTTTTGCCAGTTATATGAGTCGATATATGCACATCAACCCGCATTTTATTACCAAACGCGAAAGCTGAACTGCCTTTTACAATGATTTGAGTTTAGACGTTTTTTTATCACTGATAGGACTATGGAGACTTTAAACATTTTTATAGATTAAGAGAGAAAAGAATCACAATTTTTGCGCCGACGGAATGTAAACATTTGTGTGCGCATATCGCATATCAACTGAGAGATCAAAATTTATCTGTCAATATTTCTATGGCGGTACTATTACTTTTTTTTTTATCTCCTAATGTGATGACGTAATAATTGCCTGGTTTGCCATTGATGTCCGCATCAGGTGTAAGTTTTATGGAGGTACCATTTCTGTTCGATAGTTTCTTAGGCAATGATTCATGTGTAAAATAACTAAATAAAAAATATAAACACAAATCGACCTCCGTGCATGCAGCGAAGACTCTGACCAGACTTGGCGGATCGGAGAATAACTTGTGACCAGCAGTCCGCCATTTCATCAGCACTCCTGAACATCACAACTGACATCAGCTCAAATAATATTATAGTGTACTTTATTACGCGGGTTCACGAATGGCCATAGTAACGTTGTAGTCTAGCAACCCTTGAATATATCTGGCCCGGCCCAATATAGGGTCGAGTCTGGTTACATGTATTTCGGACAGCGGGTAAATTCGGACATATCATTGCAAACAGTGAATATCAAGATGAGACGGCTTCTGAGACCAGATGAGATGGTTCTAACACGCCTTGGTTCAGACTTAGCACTCCAAACAACCAGTCTGGTACCACAAGCCTAAAATTAACAAACACTAAACAATACAGCTTATTGAGCACTATCACATGAGCCTGGTCCTGGAATAAACGATCTATCGTCCTCGGTATCTACCGAGAGTTAAGCGCATGCGCCAGCCGTGTCACGAGACACATCTTACGCAGGCGATTCAAAGCTAACACAAATATTCCACTTGGCCACAACCTACGATCAAGAATGTCGCTCAATGTGCCACGTAATGATTTGGCATGCATCTTACTGATGAATATTATATGCAGGCCTAAAAGTATACGCTCGCGTGTCGAACTAAATTCTGTGTAACGAATACTAGTCCAAAGATCGACCTTAAAAGTTCTCTCCGGCAGCCATTCGCAAGACAACCTAGAATACTAGTTCAAAGATCGACCTTAAAAGTTCTCTCCGGCAGCCATTCGCAAGACAACCTAGACTTACCGAGTCCAATTTGACTCGCAAGCAAATTGTTACACGTGCACTTAAAAGTACAGAGAAACGTAGTACTCAGAAACTGATACAATCAAATAAGCCGTTGCCCCCCTCCCCCCCCCCCCCGGGAAGACTGTTGGCATCACGAGGCAGAGCCTCGTGATGCCAAACAGTGACCCTCGGGACATATATCTCTATCCAAACCAAACAGTCATGAAAGCTTTTAAATTTTATCGACGTTTGTATGTCGCGACCCAGGATCGAATTCTTGACCTTCTGTTCCCTGGAGCGGACACTATCGATTGAGGTACCGGGGTTATTTATTTCTTATAATGCAAAATGTAAGCATGGGGAGATAACCCGCCGGCGAGCAACTTAAGCAACTCAAGAGGATAGCAAATTTGAACGTGATTTGGTTAACCGCAAAGCATGCGACCTGCCGCACAACATCCATGTTGTGTCTTAGTATTTCATTTAGGGTCCAATAGGCCGGCCTTGTTTACGAGAAGATTTAAATCCCGTCTTAAACAAAGTCATGGTGGCGTCGACAGATTTTTTAGAAAAGTTTTACTGAGTCTGTGATACCAATCAACTTATTTGAGAAGCTTCGCTGCTAAGTTTTAATCTCTACTCTCTTGTTGAGGCACTCCAGCAAGTGGTTTTTCGAAGTTTATAGCTAAAGGATAAAGAAACAGCAAATTCCACTTACATGGTTCAGTTTACTACCATTTCTCGTAGTCAGATTTTTCAGTAGAGTTTTTGAAATTCATTGGCATGCTCTCAAGCTTGGAAAGTAATCTCTTGCAATGTATTTTTTCAGTTTCACAATGGCGGCCTCAAGATAACCATTATTGCTGTAGGGGTGGCATGTTTCAAGCACATTCTTGAAAATTACCATTTCATATAAAATTAACATGAAATCAGTTCATCAGAATTTATGCTTATATCTTACAGCAGTTATTTTCATAAGTAATATCTTTTTGGACAACAAAAAGATGCATAAGTGTAGCTGACACTGCAAGCAACCCTTTGCTGAAATGATCATATTCCAAAACAGATCAGGTGATTAGTGATGACATCATTTCTGTTGTGTTGTCATAATGGGTGGTTCCCAGCTTAATTAAAATTAGAATGAACCTCATCAAAGGCTGGAAACCAGAAGGAATATTTTTACTATTGGAAAATCCACCTCCAAACAAAAAATGATAAAAATAGACAAAAGAGGTCATGCAATATGCTGCAAGACAGTATTTAGCTACGAGAAATGGTTTTGGGTATGTTAAACCTAAAATTTTGATATTTAAGCATCTTTAAAGAAAAAAGTTTCACTAAAAACCACTTGCTGGAGTGCCTCAACAAGAGAGTAGTGTTTAAGTCAGCGACAGACTAACCAAATTTGCTGAGATATATAAATATGTTCTGGAAAGTAAGATCCTTTGGAAGCAAGAAACACATCAAGGAATAGAAAATAGCAAACTCGGTTTAATTGTATGTGAAATGTTCGACACCAGCCACGCCCCTAGCACCGGCTTAAGCGAAACCTCCGTAAGAAGTATCTGTATGTCTGTTTGTTTTTTTTTGTGCGGTTTGCTGCCCAGTCAACAGCTAATGACATGTCCACATGTCGAGGTGGTCAGCTTTACTTCAACACCGTTCCTGGGCAGGCTTAAACTTTCAAAGCGGTTAACCAGTACTTAGCGAGCTCGCCCCCCGGTAGTAACTGACAATTACCGTTTGGTTATAACAGCCGAGACAATATTTCAGCCATTCCCAAAAGATCAAGCATTAGAAAATACATACAGGGCAGATGAGAGGAAACAAACAGACAAAATTAGCCCACCCACCCCGCATCTGCTGAAAGCATAGCAGACCCTTGCTCTTCTTTATGCAATGCAGTAGGGTACCTGTCTAAGGATGGAAAGGGGCTTTGGTATGATAACCCATATAGTTGGCCGCAGAAAATTCAAAATTTCAATGTAATATTCTGGTGACAAAAATAACAAAATGAGCCGCGACACGAGAAAACCAACAAAGTAGTTGTGCGCCCAGCGCAGACTCAGATCAGCCTGGGCATTCACCTAGTCTGATCAGAGTCTTCGCTGTCCGCATGGAGGTAGCTTAGATCCTTAGCTACCCTTTAAGCGCTTAGCAAAGAGTCTGGTCAGACTGGGCGGATGCCCAGGCTGATCTGAGTCTTAGATGGGCGCACAACCACAATTTTGGTTTTCTCGTGTCATGGCTCAAATATCAAAGTTCCATTCTTGCAGGAACAAGAAACTTTCTAGCACTCACGAAATATTTTCTCGTAGCTGGGAATTGAGTTTATACTCATTTGGAATGGTAACAGTTTCCCAAAAACATCTCTGTCTGTCTGTCTGCCTTCTGTCTTAAAGTTTATCTGTCTCTCAGTCTGCCCGCATGTATGTCTGTCTGTACATGTCTGTGTGTCTCTGTTAAATAGGTAAAAATTACAATAACTAGAGCTATCATTATTATAGCACAAATACAAGAGGTTGTTGGAAATTTAAAATGTATTGAAATACATATGAAGCTCATAAGCGGGACTAATCTACCATATGGTCCCAATTCTGAAATTATTTGCAAAGTTACCGGTATTTACGCTTGTACTTGTTCCAAACATTTATAATATATATGAGTGTGTCCTTGCATTAAAGTAGAAGGTAAGGAACGTCCAGGAACTGGTACAATCAGAACCAAAATCCTGCCCTCGAAACACAAATTGGAAATATCTGAAATTACAAATAGATAGATTACATAAATACGAAAGATAAACGATAAACCGAACGATAAATTCGGCTTTAATCCATCCATCCCCAGGGACTAGGTCTGGGGAAATTTATTTTGATCTAGGGGAGAGTCGGGTATCTTCGGACAGCGTGTAAATTCGGACAGTGACATTTTTCCTTTATATGTCAGTTGTCTGGAGCTAAAACGAAACAATAACTGGCCAAACAGTGAAAATCCTGATGATCTGGATTTTCACTGTTTGCAATGGTATGTCCGAAGTTACCCGCCTGTCCGAAGTTACCCGACTCTCCCCTATACCCGTGGTTTATTTCATAAACATGGTATGCTTATGATCATTCAGGTCAGAGTGTTAAGGTTTAGAAACATTTTCATTATACCCCGACAAACAGGGTGATAGTTTCCTGTCAGACCGGTCCTTCTGCCTGCCCACTATTGTTTATCGAATCAACTAAAATCTGAAGAAAAAAATAGCTTGTTTCGAATTCATGGTAGAAAATTCAGTAGCCATATACTAGCGTTCTAACCTGAGGCAAATTAAATGATTAGCAGGGTGAACACAAAATGGGTTACTGGATTTGCACTCAGTTGGGTTTTTACCCATTAAATACAGATATCTGTAAACAAAATACAGATATCTTGCTTATAGAAATATCTCTATTTCCAAAATAGAAATAGAGTTTCATTGATTAAAATGCAGATATATTATACGGATGACTCTTTTTCTTATCCAGTTAAAATCGAAAATTGTTCCTTCAAGAGCAGAGAAAACCTTTGAAAGAAACAACATGGGCAATACTTCGTACTTACGGCTATTCAAGCCTCATCAGTGGCCCTGAACATACTGTACTTTCTTCATGCTCTTCGTTTATATAACGCAGCCGATTCAAAGACTGATTAGTATAAAAAAGGATTAATAAAAATTGAATAAAAACCAATGTCTAGAATATGAGTCCTAACCAATGTCTAGAATATGAGTCCTAACCAATAAAAAAATTTCTGATTTCTCTTAATTTTGATTTTATTGAAGCTATCTTAATTTAATTAAAGCTTTCTTAATTTAAAATAGATACATCTAAATTTCAAATAGATTACAGATAGCTCATAAGATACTGATATCTCTTCATATTTTTCAAATAGGGATATATGTAGTTGAGATATATGTATTTTAAATGGAGATATCTTTACTTAAGTAGATACATCTGTATTTCAAGTCCTGATTTCTTTCGCATTTTAAAAGATGTATCAGCATTTGATGCATTGGTATAAACCAAAGATTTAGACAGCAGTTCGATCATATTTTTTAACTGTGTTCAAACTGTACTTTTGTGTTATCATGTCTTGTCATATCCACAGTCTTTTCGATAAAAAAATCCAATATTCAAATCTTTTTGCATTGCTTTTTGCATTCAAAAGAGCTCAGCTAGGCGAGGAAACACAAGTGCATCTAGGTATTATCTGCAGATGGAAAATCCTGACCATAGTGTTGGCTGCTGTAACAGACATAATGACCTACATATTTATCTAAACAAATGCTTTATATACTGGAATTTGCAGACGGGTCTTAACTATTACTCAGTTCAATGACCTTAAGCATCTTTTTTGTTGAACTGTGGTTAGTCTTTCCTTTACTATTATATCCGCCTGTTGCAGAAAATTCACCCTAAATTCCTTCAGGGTTGAAACAAAGATACGTTACAATGCTCCCTGAAGGAGAAGGGATAATATGAGCAATGACATAATACATGTACATCCGAACCTCCCACTTCCCTCCCCCACCCCTCGCCTTACAGGTGGATTTTTTTGTGCACTGTTGATTGGTGTTGAATTGATAAATGAGCCGCGACACGAGAAAACCAACAAAGTGGTTGTGCGCCCAGCGCAGACTCAGATCAGCCTGGGCATCCGCCCAGTCTGATCAGACTCTTTGCTAAGCGATTAAAGGGTAGCTAAGAATCAAAGCTACCTACATGCGGGCAGTGAAGACTCTGATCAGACTGGGCGGATGCCCAGGCTGATTTGAGTCTGCGCTGGGTGCACAACCACATTGTTGGTTTTCTCGTGTCGCGGCTCAAATACTCCCGGGGAACACAGATACATGCGCAGACATTAAGGCTCGTCATGTATTCCTAAAGCCATGTTGGTGTGGTTGTGGGGTGGGTGGTGGGTTGGGGAGCGGGGCCCTTTAAGTGGCTCACGCGAAGAGTGGTACGAAAGTGACAAGTGTTCGTGTAAATGCTTTCGTCTTTAAATAATGTTCCTAAACAAACAACTGTCAGACAATCAAGCAAAAAGTCAGTAGATTCTAACGGTTTTCCTGGCTAATTTGCACAAAAATAGTAATCAAAAATGCAAAAGCATCTTCGTTATTCATTTTTCTTCTTCTTATTCTTCTTCTTCTTCTGAAATATTTCACATACCTGTACAACATATCAACGCAGGGCTATCTAGCGACGAGAGAATAACATCGTGGAACTGGAGCCGTAAGCAGTCCTGTGTGTTGGTCAATATGAGATTCAAAACATATTTTATAAGAGCTCTTTTTCAGAACTTGATTTTCGGCACCTGCTCGAACATCCAACTAGATTTTGACAACTGTTTGAATGTCAAGCTGGATTTTTGACTATCAGGTAGTCGGCCTGAGTCTGAATCTTGAAAAACGAAAAGAAAAAATACATTATGGGATTCAAAACATATTACATAAGGCCTAAAAAATAAGTGTTTTCACTAACATGCTGAAAAAACATCTGGTCGGTAGGTAGGAAAATCTTTTGTTTATTATTTTATTTTTTCTCCCCCAAAAATATGGTCGGACCTGTATTTTTTTTTGTTTTTTTTACATGGATTTTGTTGATTAAATTGTATTTTTGAGACTTGCACTGTATATGATAATTCATCTTGGATGCTCGAAAAAGTTAATGAAGGTATTAAATGCCAAAAACTACAAAAAGGTAGTGAAAACCCGAAATTAGTATGGGAAAATGCAAAGACGAAACTTGGTAGGGTCATAAATTGAAAATGGTACGGTCGGTGTTTTAATCTTTTATTTTGTTCTTTTACAGATAAAAAAAGCAGAGTCGGACGGTCTGAAGCAGGTTCGGTCGAGTAAGTCGAAACACGGCTATTTTTTTTACGCCTAAGGGCTTCTTTCAGAACTTGATATTCGGCACCTGCTCGAATGTCAAAGTTCCAGCGGCATACCTACAACCTAACAAAGACAAAATGACCCCTCGTGTGATTATAATCAATGCTTCTTAGATACCCTCGCGAAGTAATGGTCACTGAAGAAAACCACTTTTGAGAACATAAAGGCAATACAAAATGGCTATGTTTGATAGTAAAAACTGAGCCACATCATGTGATTTCCAACAATGTGGCATTGGTGACAAGCAAATGCTCTTACCAGAATGAACATGCAGTCTAATCAGAGCATTCGCTAGTCACATAAGCTATCTGTGGAAGCGACCAAAGCCATAGAGCCAACAGTATGGTCTCTGATTGCCGTGTATAAATGAGAATGATCTGAATATCACATGTCAAAATAGCCACTTTATTGGAAATCACATGACATGACTCAAATGTAATTTTTGGCATGACATTTATTCATGCACATGTTCAAAATATCTGTATTGTTTGTGCAAAGTATCAGAATGCTTCAATTAAAGCTCTTTTACAAGTTGGCCTCTCCACACCCCCCTTCCCGGCCGTATGCCCTATCTTAGATTCTTAGCATTACCAAAACTAGCAAACAGGAAAACTGTATAAGTTCACGAAGTTCGAAATGTTTCGGTAAAAACTGTAGTTCAAGTTGATTTCCCCGTGAATGAGGCATTATAAGCAAAACAAGCAATCTGGGAAATTAGGTGAGTTCATAAAGCTATCATTTTGGCAAAGGGATTTTTATGCAACAAACTTCTTAATGCAAATGTTCTTTGTGTCCGTATTGTGTATGCAAAGTATCGGGACACTTCAAGGAAAGCTGTGGTACAAGCTGAGTTCCCCGTACATGCGCTATCTGAGCAAGAAGAACGGCTAAGTTTTTGCCAAAAATGGACTTTTGGATATCATACTTCTTATGCAAATGTTTAATGTATACAAAGTATGCATGCAAAGTAACAGAATTAAAATCTTAAAGAGTTCCTTCAAGAGCAGAGAGTACATTCAGAAGAAGGAACATGGACCAGACTCTGTAGTTTCGGCTAATAAAGCCTCATCAGTGACCCTGACAATATCTGGTGACAAAACCCGAGAAAATCATAAGTGCAATTTCTTAATTTTAATTGAAAAGTCTATTCAAAGACTGACTAGTATAAACCACAGGGCCAATGGCCCTATATTGCTCACCTGAGCACTGAGGTTATGTTGGAAAAACTAAATTGCCACAGCAACAAAACAACATGCACAACAGCAATAAAACACACCATTTATGTAGAGGATAATATCACATTTATGCAAAACATAAGCTTTATCCCCCCCTTAATGGCTTCTGAGAAGAAGATCTTTGGCAAAAAAAAAAAAAAAAATAATAAAAAAAAAATGAAAATTTGGCCTTTCAGTTGCAATGGCAACCAATCAAAATCAGGTCTTTAGGCAAAATTCATATGGCTGATAGAGGACTACTCTAGGAACATTTCTGTAAAGCTTTTGTAAAAATATCTGCAGTAACACAAAAATAAATACCAAATGTCCACTTTCCCCATTGTAAGTCTATGGAACTTTAAGTTGCCATAGCAACCAGTCCACATGGGCAATGATAATATGAAACATACTTTAGGCAGAGGCTAATGTTATTAATATGTATGCAAAGTATCAGCTTCATCCTCCTCATGGCTTCACTTTTCCTATTATCGGTCAATGGAAACTTTAAGTTGCTATAGCAACCAAAGTTCTTATGGGGTTGGAAGAAAAAACAAAAGTCATGTAGAGGCTTCTGTCATCAACATGCTTGCACAATATCAGCTTCATCCCCCATATGGCTTCGGAGCAAAAAATTTTTTCATTTTTTTTTTCGAAAATTTACCCTATATTTTGCCATGGCAACCAATCAAATTCAGTGATTGGGAGTAAATTCATATGAAACATCGAGGACCATTCAAGAAACATTTCTGAAGAAAGAAAATCTAAATAAATTCATTGAGACAGCAAAAATTGCCAATTTTCATTTTCCCCATTATAAGTCAATTGAAACTCTTAGTTGCAATAGCAACCAAACTGCTGGAGTAATTGCCATGAAAAACTGTTATTCTTTAGAGGCTAGTACTTAGGTTCTTTCTGTAAAGTTTGAGCTTTATTGGCCACACCGTTTCTGCGAAGATGATTTTTTAATAGTTTTCTATTTTTAACTATTCGGTTGCAATGGCAACCAGCCAAATTGCGCAATTTGCATAAATTTGAAAAGGCTGGTTAAAGACTACTCAAGATACATTTCTATGAAAGTTTTGTCAAAATATCTGCTGTGGCATAGCAATGAATACAAATTTTCTATTTTGCCATTTTAAGTCAATGGTAACTTTAAGTTCCCAAGGCAACCAAACTGCCAAAGCAATTGCCAAGAAAAACAGTACTTTTGTAGAAGCTAGTACTAAGATCCTTTCTGTGAAGTTTGAGCTTTATTGGTTGCATAGTTTCTGAGGAGATGATTTTTGAATATATTTTCTATTTTCAACCTTTCGGTTGCCATGGCAACCAGCCAACTTGTGTAATCTACATAAATTTCATGTGGTTGATAGAGGACTACTCAAGGAACATTTCTGTAAAAGTTTTGTCAAAATATCTGCAGTGACATAGCAATAAATGCAAATTTTCAGTTTTCCCCATACAAGTCAATGGAAACTTTAAGTTGTCATAGCAACCAAAGTTCTGAAGCGATTTGGATAAAAAACAGTATTATTGGTTCCCCCTGCCTATAGATGCCATATATGAAATTTGGTAACAATGGGCCTTGTAGTTTCAGAGGAGATGTCGTTTGAAAATGTTGACGGATAGACGACGGACGACGACAGACAACAGATGAGGGATGCCTGCCTTTACTATAAACTCACCTATGAGACCTCGGCTCAGGTGAGCTAATTATGATGGGCTCACATGCCCGATGTTACATACCAAGTTTCAAGGTCATCAGCCTTTTGGTTCTGGAGAAGAAGATTTCTGAAGGGTTTTTACCATATATGGGTGTGGCGGCCATCTTGGTCATGTGACCCAGATACCCCGAACAAACTTTTGTTCCCCCAACCTAGGTAGGCTCCATATGAAATATGGCTTCGATGGGCCCAGTGGTTTCAGAGGAGAAGATGTTTGAAAATGTTGACAACGGACGATGGACGATTGAATAGAATAGATCGGTTTGCCTGGCTATACTATAAACTCACCTATGAGCCTAAATGCTCAGGTGAGCTAAAAAGGGTCCAAATAATATAAAAGGCGATAATCTAGAATAAGAGTCTAAACCAATCTAAAATTTAAGATTTCTCAGAATTTATTCTCTGATCTGAAAGGACGAAAATAAAATCTGCACTACAGATGAATAGATGATGTACGGGGAGACGTTTTACGGCCGCCACACGACACAAACACCAGCTGCAGTGAAGTAAAATTAAAATCTTAAAGCGTTCCTTCAAGAGCAGAGAATACATTCAGAAGAAGGAACATGGACCAGACTACGTATTTTCGGCTAATAAAGCCTCATCAGTGACCCTGACAATATCTGATGACGAAACCAGAGAAGAGCATACTGAAATTTCTTTATTCTAATTGAGAAGTCGACTACCAACGAAAAAAGGTAAATACTATTAAAAAAACAATGATCTAGAATAAGAGCCTAAACCAGTCTAAAATTTCAGATTTCTCAGAATATACTGTAATCTAAAAGGACGAAAATAAAAACAAATAGAAGGCTTCGACAAAGGCTGTGGTTTAAGTTGATTTCCCTGGATATGCACTATGTAAGGACTATAAAGAATTACAAGGGGCAATACCTCTAGAGTATTGGTCCGTAGCCCTTAATTGTCTATACAAAGGTAATGGTTTTCTTGCTCAGTTTAGCTGAGTATGAAATTTTCTCTGTTTATAATATCAAAATGCCATCTTTAGTTCGCGTTTTCATATTTATCAGCAGAGAGAAATTCATGCTCCTCTGAGTTGAGCACGAAAAAAGCTCTATAACCTCGTGACCAATTTTGGAACGTCCGAGTCCGAAACGTCGTAGTGAATCGTCCTGGTCCGAAATGTCGTGGTGAATCGTCTTTCTGTTTGTTTGTTATAATACGTGCGTTTTCACATTAGATGTGGCGCGTATCGTTCATCATTCTTTGGTATTTCAAAGAAACATTATTTGTATGACTTGTATAGCAAGTTTTACTTGTATATTTTACACTTCTGTCAAGTCAAATAATCAATCAGATTTATATTAATACCATTATAATAAAGCTGTACCACCATTCGCATGGCACAAATGCTTTAAGATCGATGGGGTCGTCACATCTGTTCGATCAGTCAAAGTTTAAACAAAGATAATGCATATGTAAAATGGGCCAGCTCATAAGAGTATGGTGCTTATCACTTTAGCGATTAGCGAAGGCTCATTTGAGTTTGTACAACCGAGTAGTCTCAGCAGAGCCTTCGCTGTCCGCACAAAGTATGCAAGTAGGTGTAGGGTTCGACCAAACATCAGACATCAAGCGCTTTTGAAGAATGGTTTTACCGAGGATGAAAAGGAACATAATCTCATTAGATGGCTCGTATATTAAGATTATGTTTAAAGATTTGTTATTGCCTGTAAATAAGTCACCTCATGAGATCATGATACTTATCGCATCGGTAAACAGCGAAAGCTCTGGCGAGACTGTTTATCCGCGCAGTCTCGCCAGAGCCTTCGCTGCTAGGACACATAAGGTATTGAATTAGGCGAGGGAATCTGACCAAACATCAGACATGTAGCTCCACGCGTTTTAAAGAGTCCTATAAGTGGTAAAAAGCACCACAGCACAAATCATGATAAAACTGGTACAGTCTTCCGAATTGATGATAAAATGTCGGTTGATGTGCGTTTTCGTGTCATATAACTGGCAAAAAGGAGAAACTGAGGTTTTTGAAAAAATTACAAGTCTCTCCATAAAAAAAAGTGGTCTCTATTTCTGGTTCCCCGTTGAGCAAATTTCATAATACAAAAATGTAATTTTTGGACGGTGTTTTAGCATCTGGCTTCAGTTTATCTCAGGTTTAATTTCTTCATGACTACGGGAAAATATCCTTTATTAAATACATATTTCTGCAATACACATGTGTTTAATTGGTTTAAACCCAAACAGAAAGCCATAATCATGCCATCTGATTTTTAAATCGAACTGGTCTGAAGTATTAATTTTACAAATAAGTAGCTGATATGACATGCGGCTTTGTTGTAGCAAAAAAAAATTAATGGCATTGATTGATTATCAAACAAAATTATTCATGGACTTCAAGGTAAACCGCGTTTCACCTTGCACGAACGCCCTGAGACCGATAGGGTTGCTCTCAATCAATCTGTCTTTAAACAAGGTCGATCGATAGTATATATAAGTTCTTCCCTTTTAGAGCAACATCGTATGTTGGAGTAAACCTTTGTGAATATACAAAGAAGTATGGGAAAGGTTGTTTGTTTTCTGTTCGTACTTCTGTGCTTAACGGCAGTAGGTGAGTAGTCTCCGGTTTCTTTTTTTTCAAGATTAGTTTTAAATTCGAAGCATATTTGCCTTAAGGCCAGATGTTCAGTGCTTAATTAATAACTTGCCTAACTGAGTTGAGTTTTACGGCAAAGCCACACTATAAAGGCCATATCAAACGCGGCTTGCTAATATAGAATCGCCGTCAAGGAGGTCGAAGCCTTCCAAGGAACAGTGCCAGTTTCTCCTAATACTCTCTTTAGTAACTGACAACTGTCCCGCCGCCTAGAAATTCTTCGTGGTTACTGGAAACACTATCGTCAGTAACTGAAAACTATCCCATCCAGAACTCCCACGCGGTTACCAGGAATACTCTCGCCAGTAACTGACAACTCTCCCACCTACAAGTCCTAAGCGGTAACCATGGAATACTCTCGTCAGAAACTGACAAATGTCCTAAGCGGTAACCAGGAATACTTTGGCCAGTAACTGACAACTGTCCCACCTAGAAATCCTAAGCGGTTACCAGGATTACTCTCGCCAGAAACTGCAACTCTCCCACCTTAATGTACTACCTAGAATCCTAAGCGGTTACGAGGAATACTCTTGTGAGTAACTGGAAACTTCCCGCCTAGAACTTCTAAGCAGTTACCAGTTTACCAGTAATACTCTCGCCAGTAACTGACACTGTCAAACATAGAACTCTTAAGCGGTTACCAGGAATACTCTCGCCAGTAACTGACAACTGTCCTGCCTTGAACTCCTAAGCGGTACCAGGAATGCTCTCGCCAGATACTGACAACTGTCTTACCTAGAACTCTTAAGCGGTAATCAGGATTACTCTCGTCAGAAACTGACAACTCTCCCACATAGAACCCCTAAGCATTTACCATGAAAACTGTCGCCAGTAACTCAGAACTGTCCTACCTAGAACTCCTTATCGGTTGCCAGGAATACTGTCGCCAGTAACTGACAACTGTCCCGCGTAGAACTTAGCGGCTACCAGGACTACGAGGGTCATCCAATAAGTCCTGCAAACGGCTGAGTTTCAGGCAAATGATAATTAAAAACGAATCAAGCAATCCACATTCCTGCATTGCATCTTTCCTTCTTTCCAGTCAACAATTTCCAGAAACGTCATGATCTTGCAAATGGCGTTGCTAGGCAACTGAAGAATACTACCATTATGGGTGCGGCGGTGGCTTCTAGTTGTCTGTTTAAGCTCCCCTAACTTACTTCAGAACCCTTGTAAATATCTGAAAATTGCTGGGAGATACGGAAAATAATACTGAAGTGTGTACACGGTACCAAGGTTGAGATATTGCCGTCTGTCAAGATATCATTATTGTTCAAAGGAAGATCACCATGTTTTTCGGGCAGCTAAAATATCATATAAAATGAGTATATGAAGAAGAGGCTTTCACAGCAGATGAAGTGTTTCCTAAACTGCCATTAATTTGTTAACAAAGAATAGTCCCGAGATGCTGAGATGTAGATATTAGAGAAAATATATACTTGGAGCCTTGTCTAATATCGTTTGCAGCCTTAAGAAACCAGAGGTAAATGTCAAAAACTAAAACTTTGCTAAAATTCTGTAATATTCTCTTGTTGCCTAGCAACCACATTTGTATGGTAATGTGAAGTGATAATTGTTTCAAATTTGAATTCTTAAATATATGGCGATTACTTTAGAATATGAATTGTTGTAATTTGAAAGAATAATAAACATATATGCAGGAACTTTCTTCCCCTAACCTCTTGTAAAAGACGTCAAGTTTGTGCAATTTCACCGCCGATATCGCATACACCTTTGCATTCAAAACCCTCCCATATCTGAGAAAGGAATGTCACATGTATGGTTTTTAGCACATATGTGTATTATATAAGTAAGCTGATAATGGTGTAATTTGATAACCCTACCTCAATCAATAAAGCAGTAATGACGGCGTTTGCAAGACTTATTGGATGACCCTCGTACTCCTGACATTCATTAACTGACAACTGTCCCGCCTAGAACTCCTTAGAGGAATACTCTCGCCAGTACCTGACATCTCTCCCGCCTAGAACCATAAAGCGGTTACCAGGAATACTCGTGCCAGTCATGGTTAGCAGGAATACTTGTGTCAGTCATTGACAACTGTCCAACATATAACCCCTAAGCGGTTACCAGGAATACTCTCGCCAGTAACTGACAACTCTCCCACCTCGAAGTCCTAAGCGGTAACCAGGAATACTCTCGTCAGAAACTGACAAATATCCCACCTAGAACTCTTAAGCGTGTACCAGGAGTACTCTCGTCAGGAACTGGCAACTGTCTCAACTAGAATTCCGAAGTGGTTACCAGGAATTTACTCGACAGTAACTGACAACTGTCCCACCTAGAACTCCGAAGCGGTTACCAAGAATACTTTCGCCAGTAATTGACAACTTCCCACCAAGAACTCCTAAGCGGTTACCTGGAATATTCTCGTCAGAAGTTGACAAATGAATACTCTCGCCATTAACTGGCAACTCTCCCACATAGAAATCCTAAGCGGTAACCAGGAATACTCTCGCCAGAAACTGACAAATGTTTCACCTAGAACTCCTTAGCGGTTACCAGGAATACTCTCGCCAGGAACTGGCAAATGTCCCGCACAGAACTCCTAAACGGTTACCAGAAATTTGCTCGCCAGTAACTGACAACTGTCCCGCCTAGAACTCCTAAGCGGTTACCAGGAATACTATTGCCAATAACTGACAACTGTCCCGCCTAGAACTCCGAAGCGGTTACCAGGAACATTCTCGCCAGTAACTTACAACTTCCCACCTAGAACACCGAGGCGGTTACCAGTAATACTCTCGTCATTAACTGACAACTTCCCACCCAGAACTCCTAGGTGGTTTCCAGGAATACTCAAGAGATTCGACCCTAATGCCATAGAAAGCTAATATTTGCAGAAGTATTTCATGATAAACATCATTAAAAGCGTTTTGAGGTCGAACTATATTGCTCCAACAATTGTCCCCTTATTGTTATGCCTAAGACAATCAATTATCAATTTAATCAGTGCAGTTTTTGAAAGCCTGACTTAGCGTGGTGCCAAAGCATGTACTTGTTTAAATAAGCAAATAACTGGTTGGCGACGTGCTTTTCAATTATATACTTTGGAGACAACTGGTTAACTCGGTATCGGCCTTTTATTTGACGGATCTTCGGACGGACCATCTTTATGAATAAGAAAGACTGTTGCCTCTTGATACACTCCATTATGCAGACTAATATTAATCATCTGCAATAGGGACTGTGCTAAAACGTCTGAAGTGAGCTTACGATTCCGTCTAAACCTCTGGCCATAATTTTGATATGGATTTCAACTCGTCTGATTTAATCAATGTTCAAACTTGGAACCTCTGGATTCAGGGCTATATAATCAAAGCCATGAGAAAAACCTATATATGCCATATGCGAACAAACAAAAGCGGAGATCAGATTTTGGTATTCGCTGATTAGATAGTATAATATCCCTATATACTATAGACGGAATTTCAAGCCTTTAGCTAGCTTCTGCAGCTGCACATGCTAGTTTGAGTCTCACTTGGTCGGAAACCCCAATGGCAGGATTTTTCGTGATTTGGCATATTTACAATCAGACTACAAATCTAGCGCTCTACCGGCGCAAAAAGCTGTCATCTCATGAGAAAAGCGACCTCATTGTCATGCGTTTCGATATCCTCTTATGCGCATGCCCAGCTTCTAAAAATGGTCAGGCGACACTGTGTGGTCTTTTGTCTGACGTTTCCTCTAGTTCCCTATATTGTGAGAGCGAATATATATAAACGCAATTAAAAAAAGAGGCTTGATTTTCTAGTCTAGGTGCTTCATGTAAGGACCTTTTCGAGATGCTGTTTTTGTTTAAAGTAGGGATTCTTTGAAAACGTACGCGGGTCGTTCAGAAAATTCTACAAGTGGCAACTTAACTTCGTTTAGAGACATGCTTGAGAAACATCCCAGCGGACACACGACGTTGAAATGACGTCGTGATGACGTTGATGCGACGTGATGACGTCACATCGACGTCAATACTACGTCATTTTGACGTTATGTGCTTGCTGGGATACTTTTTCATATGACGTCGCTGTTATTCAGTGGATAGCGTCGTGTCAAAAAAAAATCATGTGACCACACTAATAACACTTTGGCTTGTACACGTAACGTCACTGACAACATCCACGTCAATAATGCGTTTTCTTATTGAAATAACGTTCAGCTGGAAACCTTAAAATCCCATTCTAAAGGGTGATATGCACTCGTGGTCATTTTATATGAAATTTATGAAATTCGCCGAAGGCTCGTTTTATAACTTTCATATGAAATGACCACTCGTGTAAGATCCTCTATATGTATGTGTCAAAAGAGCTACATTTTGTTAACAAAATGGTACCGAACACTATACAAAAAACATACCACTGGGTTATTGTCACACAAAAAATGTTTTAAGTGCGAATCATTTAAGACGTAAGTCGTTGTAAATGCACGATATGTTTTCATAAAAGTATTGGTTATGTATGTCTTATGACATTTGTTCATAAGACCGATAAACGATGAGTGTCTTTGCAATGCAGTTTGCATTTCTAATGACGTCATTGAAACTTTTTTGTTTCTAACGCTTTGTAGCGGCTTTATCTTTAGTTATTCAGATGATTTGAACTGATTTAAACTAGACCTATGCCGAATCTTGCACTGACAGAATTTGAATGTTTGGATATTTACAATCATCATTCCTTGAATAGAGAGAAGTAATTAGTTAGAATCTGAAATGCAGACATGACATTTTAATGGAATAGTATGAAACTTGTATTTTATAGATTTCGGGTCGAATATACAGAAAACAATCGCCTGAGAATACTCTTTACGATCACCCTGGTAACCGTATGATCTCGCATCATAGCCATATATAAGGGTTTGGCATTAGTCTGTCGGGAGGAAATCCAGCTTATCGCCCGCTACAAAAATAAATTAAGACAAAGACAATAATTTGAAATTTCTCCTCGTACTGACAGCATAAATCCATCTAAAAATAATCAAGCCATCTTCATTTTGTAGGTCAGTGTCAGCAATGTCAAAGTCAGTTAGACTGCCCTCCGAGACACGTTTGCATGTTTCGTACTCGTAGGGTATGTGTCAGATGGATTACTATAAGAGAAGGACATTGTCAGAATGTATGCCCAGGAGGTTTGTATTGTTTCTACCAAAATCTAGGCAGCTATATATCCCATTGTGTTTACTATCGTTGAAACGCGATCAGCCTTGTCCCGTTTGCCTGTAAAAGGAGTCCCTGTAGCTCAGTGGGTTAAGCGCTGTCCTACTGATATAGCGGACCGGGTTCGGGGGCTCCGCTTGAGGCGAGAACATCTTAATTATCGTAAACGGGGTAACATTGCACGCAGGCTTTCATTATCATCGCCCCATCTTCCTGATACATGTATAACTGAAATACTGTTGAAAAGGACGTAAAATCGCAAGTCATCCATCCATTACCTGTAAAACTATCGGAACTCGGAACCATAGTCACCTTTGCCTTTAAATGTTTACAAAGGTCTACGTGCATTAAGGCCCCAAAATGGCCCCGAACCGAAGTGACTCATATTGGTAGGAATAATAGATGTGTTATTCCCTTAAATGAAACTGATAAGGAAATTTGTGACAGGCATTATGTATAGAGACAAAATTGGGGCAAAGGTTATGACCCTTAAGCCTTTCTTTATACCAGGAAAATGAAATTGTTGTGTATATTTTTGAATCATGTAATTATATATTCTTTTTGAACGAGTCGTAATTATACGCCCGGCATAGGAAGTATTTCAGGAATATATGTTTTTTATTTTCCTTCGTTTGGTCATTTGTTAGTCCATTTGTTCGTCCATCAGTTTGTCCGTTCGTTAACTTTTACTTTAAAATTTTGTGTTAAATATTTTTGATTGTTTATATCTCTGTCACCATATATCAGATCTTTTCCATATTTAGATCATGATATCTCTATAGGATTACCTTGACAGGGTATATCTAACATCTACAGTAAGCCCCTGGAGCGGAGCCCGGGTCAATAATTAGGACATAGACATTTTCATTATGTAAAAGTTTTGTGTTAAACTTGTGGTTGCTCACTTGTTCTCTGATCCACCTTCAGTCTTTTGATTGTTTCCATTGCTCTTGAAGGAACTAATTTATAAGGAAGATAAGATTTACTTTCATACATATAATTGATTGTAAACAGTGTCATATAAAAATGTTTTGTTGTCCATTTCAGCCTACAGCTTGGCTGAAATGTGTCACTCATTTTTGAAAGCCTAAATGGCAACATTTCAAACCACTTGCTGGCTGACTTCAAAATCAGTCAATTTATGCTTGACACCTGTCAGTATGCAACAAAAACAAAGTATTTATTGATTTTGTATGATTGATCTGATGTTTATTAATGCAAACTTCCTATTCTATAAACATGTAGATATACCACGAAAAAAAAACTGTTAAAACTTCCAAAAACAAGCTCTGGAATAGTGGTGTCATGATCAGTAAAGGAAGCCTAACTGAAGCAAGCTATCGTAATATTTTCTTAATTGTGAGGCAGACATTCCTGCGCAGTAAGTACAAATTCTGATAAGACTGCATTTTATGAGGAACAGCTCACTCAGAGGCTGCACTATTGTTGTTTTACAAACACGCTGCCTTTATAGGATAGCTACTGTAACTGGTTAAAAGTTCCTATTTTAGGGTAATTCGACTGATGCAACATATGTTAGGATAGTTATTGTAACTCATTAAATATAATCACATTTTTAGGGTAATTCAATTCGGGAAATCTTACTTAAAATTACATTTAAATCTTAGTTCCTATGCCTTCGAACAGTCACTTACAGCGAGTGGTGTATTTCAGCAATGCTATTTACAGGCAAATTATAGGTAAAAGCCTGTCTCCGGAAGTCAGTTTTTTAAGAATTAAGTATGAGCACAACCATTAACCAACAAAATCTGTCAATATGATGTGAATTGTAGCAGTATATATTATCTATTTAAAGGAGTTTTTTTGGTTAACGCTTGAGCTCTATTCTAATTTGTAAACTGAATGTCTAAAAATTGACCCAAAATGACTAATTCCATGGTTTTAGCCTGTTTCAGCAGCCATTTTATCATACTTAATGCACAGCAAGATTCAAATTTTAACTGAAATGAAACGCTAGAAGTACTGGTCTAATGATATCATGCAATGAAATACTTTTATCTCGACTTTCATATTTTGGCCTAAGATGGGGGCCAAAAACTGGCCTTAACGCACGTAGTCCTTTGCTCTCTAATTTTACCTTTAATTTTTTTTGGCTGTTACGATAATTATACACCGAGACCTCGCCCATAGAAATGAGCCCCGGTTGCTCAGTGGGTTAAGCACTGGCCTACTGTTCTAGCGAACCGGGTCCGAGTCCCGCTTGAGCCGAGAATATTTCCTACTGTAAACGGGATTCCATTGTAAACAGCCTTTCGTTATCATCCTTCGATTGTCCTGATCTGACTGAAATACTGTTGAAAAGGACGTAAAACCTTAAGTCGTCCATCCATTCATCCATCCCGCCCATAGAGAAAATCCATTTTGCAAAAGTTACGTTTAGGCAGATTTCGGCATTTTGTAATACTTGCACTACTGGCTTTCCCAACACTGACGATTTCTTCCCAGAATTCTCTAATAGCTATATACAGATGGAAACCCATCGTCACTCTGCACTGACCTGTCATATTTTGTAATGAGAATTTGGGAAATTTATGTGGAATACACTTGTTCTCTTCATGTGTGACTTTTAGCCAAAATCTGCTTTTTCCTACAGTGTAACGGGAAAAATACGGGAGGTCTATACGAGATATCGGTGCCTCTTGCGAGAATGCACAGATACCACTATTATTCTGTTCTAATGGCTTTCATTTGAACCGGATAAACTTGTTTTGGACACTGCTTATTTCACGTGAGGTCTACCGACAGGGAAAAAGAAATTGGATTTTGTCAAAAATTTGAAAATGCGCATGTGATATGCGTTATACTATTGTAAGAAATGAAGCAACATTAACTTTATTCCTAGAGGATAACATGTTTGGCTTGAGTACCATTACAACATACTGTAATTGTACAAATGTTCGCGGTGTACTAATCTTCGCGATTTTTGCGGCAAGATATATTCGCGAACTTTAACATCCGCAAACTTGATGATTTTCAAAGGAATAATAGGAAAGAGTGACAAATCGGCGAACTTAAATACACTTGAATGTGTCTAAAATTGCCAAACTGCGAACTTATGACACCGCAAACATTTGTACAATTACAGTGCAGTCCTTAGTTACAAAGATAGATATGTCATTCATAACTGTAGGTTAAGGTGGTGGATTTAAATTAATTACAAAAATCTGAATAAAAGCATAAAAATAAACGTATCTCCCTGAAAGTTAGCAGACTTCATTTTTTGTTGTTCTCTACTGTTTATAATTTAAAACAGAGGGACATGCTATTTGAAAAAAAGTGTTTTTTTATATGGAAAGAACAAAGGGAAAATTTCTACGCACAAATCTAAAAAAATAACTTTGTTATTGAAATGTACTTAGCTCTTAAGGTACTATAATGTATTAGAAAGAGCGTCCTATTTATTTTTTGTACAAACTCTTTCTCGAATTGTATGGTAGACCAGATGAAAACAGTAACTTTTTCTAAAATGTTTGGCCATGTATATGTTACATATACATTGGATGCATTCATTAAATACATGCGGGGCAGCCATACCTATATCATACTCACAGTGTAAATACTATATTACTTTGACTAAGACAGGTGTTTGAATGAAATTGTTCAATCTTGAAAATAAACTATACTGTTTTTGTTTGTTTGTTTTTTTTGACAAATATCTGGACACGGGCTTTTATCTGCACAGCCTTATAATGTGTGAAAAAATTGAAACAAATAATTGCAAATTACCCTTTGAACTTTTCTGACATAAACCCTTTTTAGTCTCAACAAGTCCTGAATTTTGGGATTCAGAATTGTGAGCAACAACATATAGCAGGCATCTGCTAAGTTTAGGGAAGATATGTCGTATTTTCAGCTTTTTATGCAGATTTTTGTCTTTACCAAAAATCATTGATTATCACCACTTTTAGATAAAAATGAATCATTTACAATATATACAGAGTAGGTGAGGTCTCCGTACACCGAGCCTGTTGCGAGCATATGGCATAAGCAGGTTTTGGCATAGCTCTGCATGTATGATAATTATCCTAATTAGCTCATGAGATTATAATACTTACAGCGAAGGATCAGGTGAGACAGCGCGCATGCGCAGTCTCGCTAGAGTCTTCGCTGTTCACATACATAAAGTATAGAAGTAGACGAAGGATTTGACTTAAAATCAGACGTGTCGCCCAACGAGATGGCTACGCGTGCAGGTTTTAGGATTAAATTTTCGGAGGGCAATAAGTGCCACAATCTCTTTTTATTCTTTTTTTTATCTTTTCCCTTGTCCCTGATGTGGACGAAGAAACGGCTGTTAACTTCAAAGCATAGGTTGTTTTTTAAAGCCCTGCTTGTATGACAATTGTCTGTTCTTATTTTCAGGTGGACCCTATTGTCCCTGATACTGACGGAGAAGCGGCTGTTAACTTCAAAGGATTTTAAAAAGATTCCTATTTATTCATATTATCATTAAAATGCATTTCATGAAGATGACTATTGAATTTAGTGATTATACTCTAGTGAATGTATATATTATATGCCTTTATTGACCGAAAATTTGTAATAAAGATTATGTATTGGTGCAAACTTAGTATCATATGAGAAAGCTAAGGCATGATAATGGCAGTTCTTGCAACTAAGTACACAGCCGGATCTGTATTCGCTACCAGGTGGACTATGTGTGAAAAGTGGGCGTAAATTGTAATGTTGATATGACTTTTGCACGGGATTGTTGAAACAACAAAAGTCAGGGGGTTCCCTTCGACGCAAAATTATTTTAAATGCAGTTTTATATTTGGGCCAGTCATATATAAACGTGTCTTATGCCAAATGCGAACAACCAAGGTCACCTTGATCAGCGCCTTTGTTGTTCGCTGCTTATATAGTATAATATATACCAAACAAAAAAAGAAACGCACATAGTAATATTTTGGTACTTTCTTGAAAATTACAAATAATTGATAATAATAATAATTCATACAGTGTAAGAGGTACACAATCGGACAGTACAACCTGAAAAGGACCGCTGACAGTTGTAATGTAGATTTGCCTATAAAAATGGGGGGAAATGAACTTTCTGTATACTTCAAAATTTTTATTGAAATGTGTTGATCTAAACTCCCTATAATTGGCACAAAAATAATTTTCCAATTATCTCATATGCAGACTTAGATTTTTGGTGTAAAAAGCAAGTTTTTACCATTGAATGTATGGAAAATAGGAGAAGTTTTATAAAGATGCTTTTCCCCCGTGCCTCAGCAAGCCACTTTGCATGCATATGTGTACTGTCAATATACACATTATATATGTGTGGCGAGCTGAGACACGGGGGGAAAAGATAGTCTATAGCTAAAAAACTGAAAAGTGGGTGGGGTAATTAGACCCTCTGTGTCTAAAAATAAGGCTAACATACTTTTTATTTACATATTATTGCATACCATGAGCACCTACAGAGTTTTACTTCGTTTTAAGCATATTTAAAAACTGAAACTCATTAAATAAGAAAAACGGAAAAATATATTTATTTAGGATGACTGCAAATTTCACTTACCCCTCTTGCGAGAATCAGTGAGAGTTAGTATGCAGATGTAATACTTGTTCAAAAGCAATATCAAAATCTCTTTAAAATGAATAAGTCTACCCGTTAATGCTAAAATTTTTATTTTGGGCTTCCCAAGAAAGCTGCAGTAATTTGTTGAAAAATAGGCAAATTTGCATGGAAACTGTCAGAGGTCCTTTCATTTATTGTGTCAATTCAGTACTTTGTGACGGTCTTTGAACAAAGCAGGGTTCAGTTTTCAATGTCACAGTTTTTAATAAGAGGTGTGACCTCCGTTTGCTCCGTTTGTACATCTTCAGCGCATCGAACTGATGATAGTCCAAATCGAATTCTGAGGAATAGTATTCTATTCTTGACCTAATGCAACGACCAAATGCTGACGTGTTGACGTTTAAAACACAAACAAAGCTCACTATCCAGATACACATGTATACTCTACAGTCTATGTAGACAGGAAGCTTGAATAAAGGCATTGAAATCATTGTTAACTAGTTCATTAATGCTTTTTTTTCATGCTTATAGAAGTTACGGATACTCGTGTACGCCATGATGAAGTTTGAGCAAGATTTGATTCGAAATAGGGATTCCTAGACATTTTCTAATCACTCTATAAAAGGTAAATTAAACGCGAAAATCTTTATATGTGCGTTTCTTTTTTGTTTTTTTTTTTGTTTGGTATATAAGTAGATTTTATAACCGAAATTGCAAGCCTCTAGCTAGTTTCTGTAGCTGCGCAGGTCTATTTGTGTCTGACCCGGTCGAAAACCCCGAACACACATTTTCACGTGAAGCAGATTTAAATGAGCTGTAATGTACATGCAATTTGACGCATGACAGTTTTGCTGTGCACCGTTGAACATAATCACGTGCAAAGGTCATAGCGACAGTTCAATTTGGGCCGACTATAGCAGTGATACGTATTGTCAGACAAAATACTGATGAGACTGCATGCTATGAGTTTTAATTTTACTGAGTACAATACTAAGGTTCTTAATGGTTGTTCTGTGGAAACATTATACGATATGATAAAACTGTTTTGATTAAAGGTCACGTCCTGTTTCATTCCTTGATACTGGAAATAAATCCCACTAAAATACATTAGCGACACTCACCTTTGACTCATCAATTTTTTTCGAAGCTGTCTTCAGGTGGCAATGGTTTTAATTTTATCAATTTGTACATGATTATATACATTACAATATGTGACAGTGTCTGGCATTTTGAGCCGTATGGAGCGAAAATCGAAAATTTTGTTTTTAACATTTTCATATTTATTAGTGCTTCCAGAATAAATTTCGAGAAGCACAAAGAAATAGCGCTATGGTTTACTGCAAAAATAAACGAAATTCACAACCGGCCGAATTTTTGCTTTCGTTTCACTGATTGGATATAATTTACATACTAGCTGGATAAATCTTTATAACTCTGGTTCGCGACATCTCTTTTTCAAAGATCTATAATGCGAACAATCTTAAAAGACTGTAGATGAAGAAACTTAAACACGCCGATAGAAATGTTGAATCACTCTTTTCAGGAGACGCTTTGAAATTTATTTGTCAGTGCGCGGAAATACAATTAATTTTACTTGCAAATTTTATGACGTCATTTTCATTTCACGTTTCATGACGTCAACGTCACACCTCCACAAGGCTCAAAATCGCAGGCACTGTCACATATGTGAAGCTAACCCTTTTTTTATCAGGGCCATAGCGTCTGGTATGTTAACCCTTATATTTGGTTCCCAGAAAAATCCATATTGCCAAAGTTACATTCTTGTGATAAAAATATGCACACATCAAAATGCCTTCCTTGAATTAAACAGATGCATAAAATAAGATGGCCAATCTACAATGAATTTGTGTATTTAGTCTTCAATATATCCATAACCTCAGTCGAATTTGACAATAATGACCATTTTGGCCCTCATTCCAGCTTTGAAAATATAAAATGTGCTTGAGGCAGTGCTGAAATATTATATAAGCACAGCCTCTAGCACATTTTTATATTTTACATACAGATACTGTTTTCCATGCGTTTATGCCATGAACATAGTAAAAGTGGTAGAGGGTGTGCTCTATGTTAATTTTCTGTTTTGTTTTGTTAGCAAACTTGCAGACTGGCCATTTGCAAACTGGTCATTTAGCCAGGCATCGCAGTACAAAAAATGTTCATATCTCTACTCATAGACCTTTATTGTGGGTGTTTATTTTCTTAGTAAGGACACAAAGAATAATTTGAAACGCATTTAATTTTGATGCGATGAAATTTGTTGTTTCGCGTCTCTAGCCGATCGAGTCTGAGAGGGTGGGGGGTAACTTCACATGCCCCACACTTTGCTCTCTGACAAGGAGTCTTATTGTACTTAAAAGAGTATCTCCATAAACTGTTACGAAGTGCTCTTCAAGCCTGTTGTTTCTGCTTTATTATTTTAATGGAAAGGATTTATAAAACATTGTTTGGCAGTTGTTCCTTGAAATTATTGACAAAACAGGTATTTGTAACAAAATGTGTTATTTTATGAATACACAAAGATGGAATTACCTGGGGCCGTATTCATAAAGCCACTTAAGTCGTTGCTATGCGGTTGCTAAGGCTAAATATCTATAAAGGAGATTCCCTACAACTATGAAATTTGCTCTGGAGGAACAGTCTTTAAGACTGTTCCTCCAAAGCAAATTTCAAAGTTGTAGAGAATCTCCTTCAAAGAAATTTAGTCTTAGCAACAGCATAGCAACGACTTAAGTTGTTTTATGAATACGGCCCCAGGTTTGTTTTCTCATTTATTTAGACTCTAATCAACAGAAAACACATGTTAAAGTGATTTTGAACGGGGATTCAAAACGACCCATTACATACAAGGTCGACCCTTTCACCTTAATGTACGAAGTTTTCTTGTTCATGCCCCCGCCATTGAAAATGGGGTGGGGGCATATAGTAACACCGCTGTCCGTACGTACGTGCGTCCCTTACGAAATGGTTTCCGTTCAATATCTTTTCAAACATTGGTGTTTTGAATTCATATTTTATACACAGGTATATAATCATAAAATACAAGTCAAGTTCGATGTTTGATAAAATCCGTTTTTTATTGTGGGAGTTATGGCCCTTTTTCGACTTCATTTTGTATAAAAAAAATGGTTTCCTTTCGATATCTTTTGAAAGCGTATTGAATTCATATTTTATACGCGGCTATATAATCATAAAATACAGATCAAGTTCGATGTTGGGCAAAGTCCGTCTAACATTGTGGGAGTTATGGCTCTCTTTCGACTTCATTTTGTATGAAAAACTGGTTTGCGTTCATTATCTTTTGAAAGCATTGGCGTATTGAATTCATATTTTATACACAGGTATATAATCATAAAATACAGGTCAAGTTTGATGTTGGGCAAAATTCGTCGATTATTGTGGGAGTTATGGCCCTTTTTCGACTTCATTTTGCATGAAAAAAATGGTTTCCTTTCGATATCTTTTGAAAGCATATTGAATTCATATTTTATACAGTGGTATATAATCATAAAATACAGGTTAAATTCGATGTTGGGCAAAATCCGTCAATTATTAAGGAAGTTAGGGCCCTTTTTTGACTTCTTTTTGTAGGAAAAACTGGTTTCCGTTCGATATCTTTTGAAAGCATAGATGTATTGAATTTAAATTTTATACACATGTATATAATCATGAAATACAGGTCAAGTTCGATGTTTGGTAAAATCCGTCATTTATTGTGGTAGTTATGGCCCTTTTTCAACTTCATTTCATTTCTGTGATAAGATGCAGAATGTTATCACATATCACAATCATGACCCCCCCCCACCCCACACACACACATTTCTCTTGATTTAAGAAGCACAATACATCTGCCCAAGAAAAACAATAAAACATGTACCACAGAAGTCTGCCTTTATGAACCTAGTTATGCTACAAGTGCCAGTACCTTAAACAAGGCGCCATCTAACTTAGGGCACTAGGCGGGGGCATCCGTGTCCTATGGACAAATTTCTAGTTGTTTCAAGGTTCATATACTCTGAAACATAGAGCTCATGTTACTCTTACAAATTTCTTGAGTCAAATACGGGTTTATTTTTGTTCATTCAAAATATTTCACAGTGTAGCATACCAACAAAATTATCTTATTTGCATTTTAAAGAAGATAAAATCAGAAAAGAACCATTGGATGGCGATAGAACAGGTCAAGTTTTGTCCCCTAGTATTTCTTAACAAGTCGCTGATAAGGATGCAATTTACGACCTGCACCTGTATAGCGCGTGGTAAACAGGGAATTTCTGTCAATGAGGGTTATGAATATGGTAGTTTTTGTAGTTAAAAAAAAAAAAAAACTTTTTTGTGACATCCACACAAAAACTTTATTTTAAGCCAGGCATAATTAAAATATTTAAAGCATTTCAGCCTTTTTAATGAATGCATGAATATTGGAATAAACATTACATTTGAACAACCATAAATAAAGAAATTTTGACAAAAAAGAAACACCGTGTAACAGGAATATTTAATCAAACATTTCCTGTACAAGGACAATAAATCAAAAACACTTTATCAAAGACGTATTTAATGTAACATGGACCTTGCGTGTGCTTTTATAACCAAGAATGTTCGAAAATTAAACAATGCGTTTTATTGACTTGTCCAAACCTGATTGAATGAATTTGGAGCCCCAATCATCACTGTTAACACCTAAAGAACAGAAAAATATGGGCCGAGACTCGAGAAAACTAATAAAGTGGTTGTGCACCCAGCGCAGACTAAGATCAATCCGGCCATCCGCCAAGTCTTATTAGACTCTTAGCTCAGCGCTTAAAACGTAGCTAAGAGTCTCAAGTACCTCCATGCAGACAGCGAAGACTATTGTCAGACTGGGTGTCTGCCCAGGCTGATCTGAGTCTACATTGTGCGCACATGCCACTTTGTTGGTTTTGTCGTGTCGTAGCTCATATGAGCCTTGCTTTAAACGCTATGCAATGGCTTTTTATACATTTAAAAAAAACGGACGTATTATGGCATGGCGCTGTCCGTCAGTCTGTCCGTCCGTCTATCCGTCCGTTAACATTCTTGTGCGCACCATATATCAGTAACCGTTTGAGATAGCTTCACGATTTTGTAGGCATATATATTAGGATGGGGCAAAGTGTCGCATACAGTAACGGTTACTCCCCCTTACATAGTAATATATCCTTTTTATTATTTTCACTCTACTTGTCTTGTGCGCGCCATTACTAGATAACCGTTTGGGATATCTTGATGAAACTTCATAGAAATGTGTATGAGGTTCTGACAATGTATTGCGTATAAAAATGGTTGCTCCCCCATTCTTTGTTTCGGAGATGCATCCCTTTGATTAGATTTTTAGGCTATTTTTGTGTATACTCATCTTGTAAATTCAATAACTCAGTAACCATTTTGGATCATGATGAAACTCTATAGCAATGTGCATGATTACAAGACGATTGGTAACATATAAGAATGGTTGTCCCCTCATATTTAATTTTGGAGTAACCTTCCTTTCATCATGCGCATGAACCCCAACTCTGGCTTACTTATTTCCTGAATTATCTGCCCTTGCATCAATTTCCGTTTACTCTGTAACTGCTTAACCGTTGGAAATATTTTAACAAGTTTTATGGCGATGTGTATATTGCCAAGGGAATGTATTTTGACCAAGAATAATACTCTAGTTTACTGAGCTTATGAATTATCTCCCTTGTTTGACTGACATTTCTCAACTTCTGAGTTGCTTCACCCTGGAAGCTGATTTTCAGTATACTAATAGTATTTGATGTGTTAGATTTTTAATAATATTGCAGTTATCAATTACAGAGTGTTTGCCTGTCCACCATTCTGTAAACAATTTTTACATTCTGTATCTCCTTCATGACACTTAAACGTGCGTATTATGCGCCGCTTGCGAAGCTGTTGTTACAACACGCTACAAATTATCTCGTCATCAGCCCATTTAGCAAACTTGAAATATTGCTGATAATCCATTCTCTCTGTTTGTTTGTTATTATACGTGCGTTTTCACATTTAGATGTGAAGTGTATTGTCCATCATTCTTTGTAAATTTCATAGCAAGTTTTACATGTTTTTCTACAGTTTCGTCAAGGTAAATAATCGATCAAAAAATTAATAATATTATAAAGCTGTACCAACATTCGCATGGCACAAATGCTTTAAGACCGATGGGGTCACATCTTTTCGATCAGTCAAAATCTTATAAGATTTTCTTCGAGCGCAAAGAGAGCATTCGTAAGATTGAACATGAGTCATACAAAGGACCAGTCTCTATAAGGCCATTTTCATGGCTAAAACCGATTTTCTTTAAACTTTGTATACTTTAACTGATATGTATTGACTGTCTTATGGTGCAATACCAGATTGTTTGGTTCACTGGTTTTTGCTGTATGCACGATTTAAGTGGGTGGGGTAATTCCACCCCATTAAAAGTAAAGTTACAAAAATGCTATTTTTTCTATTCCAAGTTCATGCTTCAAAATGGTGGTTGCAATAGGAAAAGTACACTTCTGGACTTAAAATATGATGATAATATTGTTTTGAAATTCATACCAGAATAGAGTTTATATTCGCTTGTAAGATGTACCCCAATTTCAGTATTTTTTTGTTCTCCGATTTTACGAAAAACCACAACACGTTCACAGTTTTCAAGATTTTTTAAAAATCTTTTGCTATTATTATGTTGATAAAATAGACATTGCAGGCATATGTCAGAATTTATTTTATGATCATTAATATGAGAGTTATCTCCCCACGAAATTTGATTTTGTCCGTTTTTCAATATCAGCATGCATTTGTCATTCCATAGTACTCCAAACTCCATTTGGAAGTTAATAACACCTTTTGATGCAAATATTTGTTGATTTTTGTAGGCATTGGAATTAATTTTGCATGCGACGATGTCATATTTTATGTAATTTTGAAAAAAGGATACCTCGCATCTGGAAAATTAACAAATTGCCAATGACTTACAAGCAGGGTTTGCCTAGTTTTCGCAACCTCATTAAACTCATGCTAAATGCTTAAATTAAAGTCCTTATGGCCCATTCGTGTTTTTACGCTGGTTATTATTCATCTTCTTCAAAATCGCTAGACATACTCCATGTGTCAACTGCAGCATCTTTTACATAATCAATGTGCATCTTGCTCGGTTTGGCTTCACTGTTTTCTGTTTCGTTGTGGTATTATCCTAAATACCAAAATTTAAGCATTGAAGCCACATGTGCACAACACCCAACGGTGCGAGCACCACTTCTGCACCCACAATACCATCCAGTGATTGGGTTCAGCCCTTGAGTGTATTCAACCCACAAGTTATATGTTTTATTTGATGTGTGACGAGAACGTATCTGTGCTTTGAGAACACCGTCTTCTTCTTTTTGTGCCATTATCTCATATAATCCCTTTTCGTCAAAGTGTTCATCCGTGTAGGATTTGGCCTGTTTAAGTTGGTATATTCCCATTGTCAGGTCTCTGAGTTCATCCTCAGTCAACTCTGGGAAATTGTCAAGCTTTGTGTCATCAATCTTTTTTCATATTACCCGTTTTTTATCCCAACCACTTTTCATAACCTTATCCTGCAGCTTATTAATGACTTTGTCTGAATCTGTGCTCGTTACCAAAGGAGATCTAAATGCATTACACAAAGAGCAATCAATTCTACTATTAGAAGGGGATGTGGTTCTTGATATATACAGCTTGATCTTCTTTTCAAATAACTCTTCGCCAGTAGTTTCTGATAGAGGTACTTGGCATTATATTTGGTTGACTGAGGATGAACTCAGGGACCTGACAATGGGAATATACCAACTTAAACAGGCCAAATCCTACACGGATGAACACTTTGACGAAAAGGGATCATATGAGATATTGGCATACTAAGAATGGCACACAAAGAAGATGACGGTGTTCTCAAAGCACAGATACGTGCTCGCCACACATCAAATAAAACATATAACTTGTGGGTTGAATACACTCAAGGGCTGAACCCCATCACTGGATGGTATTGTGGGTGCAGAAGTGGTGCTCGCACCGTTGGGTGTTGTGCACATGTGGCTTCAGTGCTTTGGTATTTAGGATATTACCGCAACGAAACAGAAAACAGTGAAGCCAAACCGAGCAAGATGCACATTGAATATGTAAAAGATGCTACTGTTGACACATGGAGTACGTCTAGCGATTCTGAAGAAGATGAATAATAACCAGCGTAAAAAACACGAATGGGCCATAAGGACTTTAATTTTAGCATTTAGCATGAGTTTAATGAGGTTGCGAAAACTAAGCAAACCCTGCTTGTAAGTCATTGGCAATTTGTTAATTTTCCAGATGCGAGGTATCCTTTTTTCAAAATTACATAAAATATGACATCGTCGCATGCAAAATTAATTCCAATGCCTACAAAAATCAACAAGTATTTGCATCAAAAGGTGTTATTAACGTCCAAATGGAGTTTGGAGTACTATGGAATGACAAATGCATGCTGATATTGAAAAACGGACAAAATCAAATTTCGTGGGGAGATAACTCTCATATTAATGATCATAAAATAAATTCTGACATATGCCTGCAATGTCTATTTTATCAACATAATAATAGCAAAAGATTTTTAAAAAATCTTGAAAACTGTGAACATGTTGTGGTTTTTCGTAAAGTCGGAGAAAAAAAAATACTGAAATTAGGGTACATCTTACCAGCGAATATTAACTCTATTCTGGTATGAATTTCAGAACAATATTATCATCATCTTTTAAGTCGTGAAGTGTTCTTTTCCTATTGCAACCACCATTTTGAAGCATGAACTTGGAATAGAAAAAATAGCATTTTTGTAACTATACTTTTAATGGGGTGGAATTACCCCACCCACTTAAATCGTGCATACAGCAAAAACCAGTGAACCAAACAATCTGGTATTGCACCATAAGACAGTCAATACATATCAGTTAAAGTGTACAAAGTTTAAAGAAAATCAGTTTTAGCCATGAAATGGCCTTATAGAGACTGGTCCTTTAGACGAAAATAATGCATCTGTAAGATGAGCCAGCTCATGAGATAATGGTGCTTATTATTTTGGTCATTAGTGACAAGTGAAGGCTTATTTGAGTCTGTACATCCGAATAGTCTCAACAGAGCTTTCACTGTCCGCACAAAGTATGGAAGTTGGTGAAGGGTTCGACCAAACGCCAGACATCAAGTGCGTTTGAAGAATGGTTTACGGAGAATGAAACGGAACATAATCTCATGTGACAGCTCGTATATGAAGATTATGTTTAAAGATGGCTGTAAATAAGCCACCTCATGATTATGGTACTTATCGCATAGGTGAACAGCAAAAACTTAAACGAGACTGCTCGGTCTCGCCAGAGCCTTTGATGTTCGCACACATAAAGCATGGACGAGGGAATCTGACCAAACATCAGACATGTAGATCCAGTGGATGGCTGGCATGCGCGTTTGAAGATTGAGTTTACAAAGGGCAATAAGAGCTATAATTCCAATGAGTCGGCTCAAAGATAGACGAGCTAGTCCATGAGAAAATGTGTCTTAAGTCATATGCAAAACCAAAGCGCAGATCACCCTGCGCCTCCGCGCAGTCTGATCAGCTCCTTTGTTTTTCGCTACCTAGATACTGCAACATATCTAATTTCTGTAATGGAAATTTCAATACTTTAGCCAGTTTCTGTAGCTGCGCAGGTCGGTTTGTGCCTGAACTTGTCGGACACTTCCAAAGACACGAACTTTCTCATGGCGTGGCTCAGATGCATTATCAGTTTCAGCCTTTCGGAGCTGTACTTCTGGCAGGTACCATGAGCAAGATTGTATACTTTTTATTTGTGATCCTTTGTCTTACGACTGTAGGTAAGCATTTTCTTGCGCTACATTCACATTAGTTCAATTTGTTAATTTCGATGTTACATGGGTAAAATAGAGTGCAAAAGTACCTCGCAGTAATACCTCTCGTAATACCTTGTGATCTTTGTCCTCGTTTCTCTTTTTGTTGTTATGACCCCGCGGTTGTTGTCAGTTATTACCGGAGGCGAGCTTGCTAAGTACTAGTTAACCGCTTAGACGTCTAAGCCTGCCCAGGAACAGTGGTTCTTGTAACTGACCGGCTCCACATAATTTTAGCTGTTGACTAGGCCGTTAAACTTCAAACAAACAAACAAGGTCACTCTTAACAGTTGCGTATGCATTTGAATGGAAAAAAAAGTATAAAAAGTATAAATTGCGATATACTCAGTACTAATGAAGTCCGATGTATGAAAAGGGATATATATGTTTAAGAAAAACAATGAATACAGGGAAATATATATGTACCAGAGGGCAAGGTCGTTCTTTGACCATTGTTAAAAATTTCTTATATTTCAGATTATTAAAAAAATAACAAGAGCATGTTACAAGTGGCTCATATATACCCCCGGCCAGCGACAACTCCTACTGAAAACACACTTCGTACAAAACTTTAAAACAATTGTCAAATAATAGACAAATGGACAATCTATGACAAACCCAGTGAAAGGCCTACTTATACCAAAACACTCTATTTAAAATTTGCAATAAGCGAAATCGTATACAAACTTAACACAAAATTTCAACAAAAACTTACATAAAATTCTATGTTTGTGACTATGACCGTAAGTCAGCAGCAGCACCCAGGTAATGTTAAATAATCAGTTTCAACCTTTACTTGAAGCTAGTAATAAAGCAATCTTAAAAGTCTTTGACATTAATTTGACATAAATTTTACCATTAATTACATTGCAGTCTCGCCTAAGCTTTCGCTGTTCATTATGCGATAATTATCATAATCATGAGGTGGCTTATTTACAGCCAGTGAAAGATCTTTAAACACTAGGGAGAATTTAAAATGAAAGACGAATTTAATTCCCAAATTCTTTAAATCTACGTGAAACTAAAACACACGCTAACCGAAATTATCAACGATAGCAATATGCGAAAGAACCAGTACAGAAATTACGCTTGAAAATGCCACCAATTTTGCAGTTTATGCGTTACTTCGTTTATTTAGTATTATAGATAATCTTCATATACGAGCTATCACATGAGATTATGTTCCGTTTCAGTGCGAGATGGAAAAAAGGAAAAATGGGAAAAGAGCCAAAATAAATCTCATCATCTTGTTTTCCTCTCCCATAATATACTTGTCCATTTTCAAGATGTATACACACTTTCTGACAGAAGCCGAGAAATCTGTGACAAAAAATTAATTGGAGAGCAAGAAAATTTGGACAAACAAAGGGAATGATAAGCAGAAGGTGGTTAATTCTTTCTTACATAATACAACTAGACATACCCAATGAGTATACTCAATTACATAATCCTAGCTGTAATGGTTCCTAAGATATGTTTGACAGAAATTTAATTGGAGAGAAAGAAAAGCTGGACAAACAATAGGAATGATAAGCAGCAAGAGACTGATTTTCTGATTCTCTCTTATGTAGCACAACTAGTCATACCCAACTTTTGTACCAAATTTCAAAATCCTAGCTGTAGTGGTTGCTGAGAAATCTTTGATACAAATTTAATTTGATATATATTCGAGAGAAAGAAAAAATGGACAAACGAAGAGAATGATAAATTGGAGCAGACTGATTCCTTCTTACACTGTACAACTGGCCATATCCAACGTTTGTATAAAATTTCAAAATCCTAGCTATAGTGGCTGTTTAGAAATCTTTGACTGAAACGTAATTTAAGAGATATTGGAGAGAAAGAAAACTTGACAACCAAAGGGAATGATTAGTGGAGCAGGCTGATTCTCTCTTACACGGTACAACTAGTCATACCCAATATTTGTACCAAATTTCAACATTTCAAAGTCATAGCTGTAGTGGTTCCTGATACATCTGTTACAGAAACATAATTGGAGAGAAAGAAAAAATTTGCTTCTTATTCTGTTTATTACGTAAGGAACGAAGTGGACTTAGTACACTTGGCTTGCGAAGATGACAGGCCTTATGATCATACAAGAAGATCAGGAGTTGGGCTGTAGATGTACTAAGATAGCATGTGCGAATAGCGAAGACTCAGATAAGCATGTGCATTCATTTCACCCCTGTCTATGTTTATAGCAAACCACAACGCTATGTTCTTTATTTTGTTATTGAAAAAGCAAAACTTATTGAAAGTAAGATCAAACATGGCTCGGATCAGTCTATGCATCCTCGCAGTTGCTCTGGTAAATGATTGGCGTTGCCTGAAAAGATATCTGATCAGTCGTGGGTGTAGCGCCGGCTTGCTGATCTAGCGACCCCGAGCTCGATTCTCGGAGGCGTTCACAATCGTAAACCAGGTTCCATTGCACAGAGCCTTTCATTGTTACCCGCCCATCGACCTGATATGATTAAAAAACTGTTGAAATGGACGTAAAATCGCAATTTGTTTTGATCGACATTGTACAAGGACAGGTAATACGGTAGGCTCGTGCGTCTAGTGTTGTCCAGTTGTTGCATAACTTTACACTGTATTTGCAAGTTTGTTACAGCTAGATAATTTTTGTTACCGGTGAGTGAGCAGCGTGCTTGTCCTGTGCCCCTTTTTGTACAATAGAAAAGTCTAGGAGAAGGTACAAAGATAACTCCGCCCTGACATTTCTTTTGGATCAGGGTATATTTGTACTCAAGGTACATCAATGTGACATTGTAAAGGTACTTAATCAAACACGTTACTAGCAGCACTGAACGTACGTGCCGGTTTTGCACGTTTTCCACCTGCACGCGACTTGACAATACTAGTTCGCTGTAAATATGTGTTTAAATTTCAGTTGTTTTTCTAAATAATCGACAACGTTTGCATTTCATTTGCACCATGACAAGGCTCTCTGTGGCGGACAGAAATCATACACACAGAGGAAAAAGTAGTCAGAGGCAAATAGAAAGTATATACTTCATCGCCAATCAGTCGTGACTCCTGTGCAATTTATCAAGCCAGCGAGCGGTCAGCCTGTTACGATTTCTGTCTGCACCAAAAGCATTTTCGTGATGTAAATGAAACACATACACTGTGGTTTGTTCAAAAACCAAACGAATATGCAAATATTGATTTTGCAGCAAAATCGTTTTGTTTAATAAGATGCACCTGCAAATAGGGCTAAACCAACGTGCATGTATAGTGTCGCTATTCAAGCAAGTCATTTAGTAATCTTCAAATACATCAATAATGTTCTTTGAGGAAAGATATATGATTCAGAATTTTAAACCTGAATAGTGAATGATAAGAAAAAACGGGCATTTAAAACTGTATCCATTATTTTGTCTCTGCGTGTATGATTTCTGCTTGCCAAGACTTCTCATCGTGCAAATGAAACGCAAAAGTTGTGGTTTGCTTAGAACAGCATTCGAAATTTCAAATACAGATTTACAGCAAAATCGTATTGTCAAGTTGGCTGCACGGGAAAATCGTGCAAAACCAGCGTGTACGTATAGTGCCGCTAATCAAACGTATCAATCAGGAAATTTATTGTACCGCATTAACTGACCTTAAGTAAAAATAAATCATGCAGAATTTCAGATCTGAGAAAAGAAAACATAGTAAAATATGGGCATTCAAATATTGTATACTTCTTTTGCCTCTTAGTACATTTACATTCTCAATGCATTCATTGAAAATCCCTATGGTGAGCCATTAGAGCGTAATGTAGTTTATACTTCAATAACTACATCGGTTCACGCGACGTTACATGAGGTTAAATGACGTTAAAATAAACCATAGTTCTCTCTAACCTGATTGGACGCAGGCGACGTTATGACGTCGTTGACGCTGTACTGCTGTTAGCAGATAAAACTGCGTATAAATGTTTTTTCTGCTTTACCTATAGCACTTACGTTAAGTTATGGTCAATTAATAGATAGAAAAGAATGTAATATAAGTAAGGAACTTATTTTTTCTGGTGTTTATCGAAGTATAAAGTAATGGATAAACGTATTAAATTCTATTCCAAAAACACAAATCTTTTGCCGCCTAAACCTAAATCAACATTCCGTCACCTGAAGTTGGGTATCCAGCAGTTTCATAGTAAATATGTTTTGGTTCCAGCAGACAAGGCTGCAAATAACGTTGTCGTTGTTTGACGGTTACACTATATTAACACATTAAAACCAGAACTTAGCGGCACTAAGGCCTATGAAGAGACTTCAGAAGACGAATATCTGTTGTCTTTAGACACTGTAATGATATAGCCCGCAAGTTTTCTGTAAATGTAGAGGAACGGCAGGACAAGCTTCCTACGATGTACTGGTTACCTAAACTTCATAAACGACCATAGAAAGCTAATTCTAGTTCTTGTACCACTACTGAACTTTCCAAATTATTAACTTCGTGCCTTACTGCTATCAAAATTCATGTAATTAGGTACTGTGACACTTTTGATTCCTATCTCAAGAGTCGGGGGTTGGATGCTTCGGGAGACTATACTTCTGAAACAAACTTATCCTGATGAGCAGAGCAAGCAAGGTTCCAGTACGTTGTTCTCGTTGCCTGTGTTGAATACCAGACCAGTGTGTATATACACATGACCATAGAGTTTCGTGAAAATATTTTCAACTATTAAGGAGTTACAGAGTAAACAGGACATTTATGCAAGGGCAGATTATTCAGGAAGTAAGTCAGCCAGAGTTGTGGTTTTTACTCAAGATGCATTGCCCTAATATTATACACGTTCCTACAAATTCCAGCAAAATATTTCAATGGGTTAAGGAGTGAATAGGAGTAGCCTTAAGCAACAAATCAAAGGGAAGTTACTACAAAATTAAGATAGGGGGAGCAACTATACTTAAATGCAACACATTGTCTTGTAATAATGCGTATTGCTGTGAAGTTTCATCAAGACATTTTCAACGATTACCAAGTTATGGTATGCACAAGATTAGTGTACACAAAAAAGCCTAAAAACTATCGAAGGGATGTCACTCTGAAACTAAGTAAGAGAGAGAGCAACTATTGTTAAATGCCACACATTTTTGGGACTTCATACGCATTGCTATGATGTTTCAAGAAGATGTCCTAAATGGTTATCTAGTTACCGAGCGTACAAGACTACTCGTGAAAAAAAATCATCAAAAGGGGCATAACTTGGAAACTAAGAAAGGGAGAGCAACTATTATTGTACGCGTCACTTTGCCCTATCCTTATTCATATTCTTCATACGAAATTGCAAGGAGATATCCCAAAGGGTAACTGAGTTATGGTGCGTACAAGAATTGTGACGGACAGACACACGGACGGACAGACGCATGGATAGGCGCTATGACATATTACGTCCATTTTTTTTTCAAAACGGGCGTATATAAATTGATATGCGTTACACTAGACTTGGATACTGGCCCATAACGCCTTGATGCCTTATGTGACAAAAATGTTCAAATAAAGTCATTTTTCAGAGAGAGAAAAAAAAACAGGCTTAGTAAAAGCATACTAAACGACTGCGTAATACCCCGCCACTGCATACCAGATACAGCTTTTTTTATGATTTCATACTTGTTTACAGCTCAAGGTCAGGGGGCAGATAACTAAACTGAGATAAAAAAAAAATTAACATCAATGGAAGCTATTATTGCTTTGATTATTTAATACATATTTCAGGAAAATCCCTTTCAGTTCTGATTTTATACATTTTTTTTTTCATGATTAGATACCTGTATATAGCCCTGGGTCAGGGGCATATAAACCCTTGGGACAAAATTTTGACCACAACAGGAAACTTGTATTAATTTGATAATTTGCTGCAAGTTTCCAGAAAATCTCTTGCAATTCTGATTTTATTTTAATTTCTTTTTTCATGATTTTATACATGTATGTATCCCCGTGGAAGGGGCAGATAAACCTGTTGGACTAGATTCTGGTTGTAAAAAAAGCTGTGAATAATATTTATATCATTTCTGTGATATCTCATAAAGATATACCAAAACTCTGATTTTTTTCATGATTTTATACATGTATATTGGGCTGTGCCAGGGGCAGATAACCCTTTGAGAGAAAATTTTGATCATGCAGGAAGCTTTTATCGTTTCAATAAGTTGTTGCAAGTTTCAGAAGAATCACTTTCAACCCTGATTTTATGTAGATTTTTAAACGCCCGTTTTGAAAAACGGAAGTATTATGTCGTGGCGCTGTCCGTCCGTCCGTCTGTCCGTACACATTCTTGTACACGCCATAATTCAGAACCATTTGGGATATCTTCATGAAATTTGGTAGGCGTATGTATTAGGGTATGAGAACGTGTCGCGTACAAGAATGGTTGCTCCCCCTTTTTTACTTTTGAAGTTATGCCCCTTTGATTAATTTTTTCCCTGTAAGTCTTGTACGCGCCATAACTAGATAACCGTTTGGGATATCTTTATAAAACTTCATAGCAATGTGTATGAAGTCCTAACGATGTGTTGCGTACAAAATGGCTGGTCTCCCTTTCTTCGTTTTAGAGTTAATCCCTTTCATAAGTTCTTATAGGCTATTTTTGTGTATATATATTGTCAAGCGAAAAAAGTAGAACTAAAATGGTATATCTAGTGTATTTAGGTTATCTCCCTTGTTCAAAGATTGTATCAAAGATTTCTTCACAACCATACAAGCTAGACTGGTCATATTTGGCATACAGGTTGATGATGACAACCAAGCAAGCTAGAGTAGTCCCATTTGGTATGCAGGTTGATGACGATATGTTGTATCGTGGGATTGAGAACCAGCCTTCTCCTGCTTAGTCTTCCCTGTATTTGTCCAATATGCTTTCTTTCCATACTTTGAATAATGAACTTTTTCATCAAAGTTTTCTCCACAACCATGCAAGCTAGATTAGTCATATTTGGTATGCAGGTTAATGATGACTTTCTGTATTGTGGGATTGAGAACCAGACATCTCCTCTTTTTATTCCCTGTATTTGTCCGATTTTCTTTCTCTCTTTACTTTGAATAATGCATTTTTTTCGCAAAAGATTTCTATGTATCTGTAAGTTAGAGTAGGGATTTTTGTATGCAGGTTGATGATAACTTGTTGTATTGTGGGATTGAGAACCAGTCTTCTCCTTTTGATTCTTCCCTATATTTTTCCAATTTTCTTTCTCTCATGACTTTGAATATAATGTAATTTTTGTAACAGATTTCACAGCAACCATTCATATTTGGTATACATGGTAACAATGATTTCTCTCCCTCTTTATGCTTTTTGTTACGAAAATAACACCATTTGATTTAAGCAATTAAGCGGGGGTATAGTCGGATTCGCTGACATTTCTAGTTAATTATAGAGTGGTTGCCCCTGTTTGTCTGCCTGTCTATCCTTTTGTAAACAATCTTGTTCGTTCTGTATCTCCTTTAGGACATTGAAACGGGCGTATTATGCGCCGCTTGCGAAGCCCTTGTTTCATGATTTTATAGTAAGTAAGTAAGTAAGTAAGTAAGTAAGGTCTTTATTTAAAGAGGGTAACTCAATTGGCGAACCAATCTTCCTCGAGGCCCTCTTTAAGTCACATACATATATACAGTAAACAATACATGTTACAGACACTAATTAAATAATAATAATAATAAAAAACTCTCTCTCTCTCTCTCTCTCTCTCTCTCTCTCTCTCTCTCTCTCTCTCTATCTTTCAGGCATGTACAATATACATTTAAATATGTACATATTAATTTGATAATAAAAAAGATCTTTTGTAAATCAAAACTTCATTCTGAGGGATTGAAATAGGGATAGGGGCATAAATCTGATTAAGCTAATTTCTCAACCAAGCCGAACATTTATTTACAAACGAATGTATAATTGTCGCATTTTAATATCTATAGGAATACTGTTCCAGACAAGTGCGCCAGAATAAGACGGGCTACTTTTAAATAGGCTTATGTTAGGTTTAGGTATTAAAAGGTTCCTATTACAAACTGATCGTAAATTAGAAGTAGTGTCGTTTGAGTTGTTACCTCGCAAATGAAACAGATCTGTCACGTGTTCCGGGGCTATTTTGTTGGCAACTTTATACGCATGTATATAGGCCTGGGGCAGGGGCAGATAATCCTGGTGGACAAAAATTTGCTTGCAACAGAAAGGATATATTGTTTCAATCTTTTTTGTGAAATTTCATGAAGATATCTTAATGAGTAAAGGAACTACAGACCAAAAGCCATTTTTGAAACATTGCCAAGGGCAATAACTCTGTCCGAAGATTTCGAAATTCGCTTATTAACAATCCCAACCGAAATATTTCCGAGACCAATGCACATGCTAAGTTTGAAGAAAACTATTCAAATTATCGAACGGAAACGAAATGCTCATGGACGGACAGACAGACGTTTGTACGACAGATGGATGGACAGACACACGGACAGCCAGCGTGAAAGCATAATATCCCGCCACTAACGTGTAGCGGGGTCTAAAAACTCCATATGATAAACAAATGTTATACACTCGGTCATTTCATACAAAATTTATGAAACTCACCGAAAGTTTATTTCATAAATTCCATATCAAACGACGACTCAACAATTTTCAAAGAGGGAGGCACACACAAAAAAAGTCCTGATTAACTTTCAACAAAGTTGAATGCTCATATGCATTTGAAAAGAGTATTTTTCTCTTATCATAATTTCAAAGATTTTGTACAGAAAGTGTTTTGGCAGTTTTCATGGCTGCTTATAAGTGGTAATGATAGCTTCAGAGTATCACCTCATCCTTCAGAGTATCACCTTCCATGCCTACGTCAATATAATAGAAGGTTTAGAAGTCCTGAGTATACCACTAAACACATCAAAGTCAAAAGTGTGATGCTGGTGTTCAACTCTTGTTGCCTTTTATGAGCAGTAAACTATAAAGACAATTGTTGTAATATATGAAGCAAGACAGCTGACTTACTTTTAAATCCAGTCGATATATTTGCAATAGCTATCATTTTGAGCCCTTAGCAACCAACTTTTAACATATTTGGAAGCTTTGACTGATCTGCATATAGAAAGAAACTATGACGAGAACTTCGAGTAATGTTGGAGCCCTGGTAGCTCAGTGGGTTAAGCGCTGACCTACCGGAGGACCGGATTCAAATCACGCTTGAGGCGAGAATCTTTCCTATCGTAAACGGGGTTCCATTGCACACAGCCTTTCATTATCATATTTTCATCATCCTGATATGACGGGAAAACTGTTGAAAAGGACGTAAAATCACAAGTCATCCATCAATCGAGTAATGTTCAAAGCACACTTGACTGGCTTATAATATCAGTTGAAAACCGTATGTATATATATTTGACTCAGGGTTTGGACCTCAGCAACCAACAATTAACAGATTTGAAAAAAAATGGGTGAATTGCAAAAAGAATATCAATTATATGCAACAAACTAAGACAATAGCTATCAGTAAAGTTAAAAGCAGGTCAGATTGAGTTTTAAATTTTGTTTAAAAAGCGTATTTATGTATACTTAGCAACCAATTTGTGCTCTTAGCAACCAACTCTAACAGATTTGACACTTTGGAGGGAATCCCCACCCAAATATTTTCTCTTTTATGTGTACTATGTCAGCATGTGTAAGTTAACTTGAAGCACAAGGACTCTTGCTCTTGCAGTCTGTTGAAACACATACCGGTATGTATTATTGTCCATAGCAACCAGTATGAGCCCCTAGTAATGGCCCTTTAAACGGTGTGAGATTAAGGATCAAGACATGTTGTTTGTGAGCAATAAACTCTGAAAACATTTCTGAATGATATTTCAAGCCCAGCAGCCCACTGAATTTTAGAATCAGTTAAAAAAATCTATATATTTGTCCTTGGCAACCAATTGTTACTTTGCAATGCTCAGTGTAAATAATTATGAGCTAAGTTTTGGCCCCTAGCAGCGATCTTCTATCCGATGTGAAAGTTTTGATGGAACTCCATGTGGAATATCTTTATTCACCATCAAACTTTGAAATCTCTGAAGCACAGCTAAAACCTGTCAACGGACATATCCTTTGAAGCTAGATGAAGCCTACGGCAACCATTTTTTTGCAGATTTAGATCCTTTAATTGGATTCACGAATAATATTGTTGATATCCGACAAGGAAATCAGACCTTACTAAATAAAGTTTAAAGCACAGTTGTTTGATTTTCAATATCTGTTGAAAACCATGTGGATCTATAGCCCTAAGCAACCACCTACTAACAGACTTAAAATGGTTACTGCATTTAAAAAATAATACCTTCTGTGTGTAACAAGTTAAACCAAAACGTCGCAGTAAACATAATAATTAATGACCATCTATTTTTACCCATTTTCTATATTTTCATAATCATAAAACAAGACAGAAAAAACCCAAAGCTTGCAGCAAATCAGGAGCCCTTAATACTAGAATTACAACAAATACGCCTATGTTAATAAGGACAATGTTAGATCCTTATCTGGCATTACACTGAGCTGTTGGTTAAACAGTTACATAGCTTTAGTTTAATTTTAACTTACAGTTGTCCCCTTAATTCATATAATCCGTTGCGCACGGATATGTTTTGAAATACAGTTTAACTGCTAAACTTCTTCAACAGGGCTATCGGTATCATAAGCTTAGAAAGGCTTTTTCTAAATTCTATCGCAGACACCATGAATTGGTTTCAAAATTTGATGTCGGATTAAAATTTCTTTTACACCAAGGCCTATCGGAACCAGAATTTTATGGTGACTTAGTATACAAATTCAAAAAGATTAAGGGTAGGACTGATTTTTCTGATCAATTCCGAAAAATAATAATACGTCACAAACGTATTGGCTATAATTTAAATGTTATGCGACAGTCTGCATGCTTAGTGATTAACCCAATCACGGTTGATAACTTTGCTGCACTCTTTAATTGCACACCGGGGGATCGGTCGTCAGACTCTATGATGGCCCCGACCTAAAGCTATATATTTTAGTTGGTTGGGACCGGAGCCTTTTTGTCTGTTGCTTGGTCCACCGGGGCTCAACTGGTGACCTTCTTTTGCTTCAGATTTCCAGTGGGGTTGTTTGGCAGGACAGGGATCTCCACCTGTCAGACGGCCCGTTGTATCTGTTGAGTCCTCGTCTTTGCTTCTTCATGGTGTTGAAATTTGATTTATGTGTTTACCGTGATGATTCATTGACGAGTTAGAGGGTTATCATGCGAACCGAACAACCAACTAAATGTTTTATACCACTTCAGTAACTGAGGGTGAGGTAGGGCCTGTAAAATCGATTTAAGCCCCCCAGTAATTCATTACTGACCGTTCCAAGGCGGTAGTTCTGTTGTGGTTCTCTGTTGCCTGTTTTTGGTGTCAGAGTTTCTGTGATGTTTTACCTTATGTATGTTCTTATTATTTTTGGTTCGGTTTGGGTTGCTGAGTGGCCACCTTTTGGGAACAAGCTGCTCATTCGGTTGACCATATGTTCTCTGTATCTTGATTATTTGTAATCTTAGTTGTTTCCAACTATGGTTTGAGGGCTGGATTTGGATTTTGATTGTTTCAGTTCCTGGTCTTTGCATACTTTTTACTATTTTCAAATATGAAGGTGGTTGCAAAGGGCTAACACTGGTTGCTAAAGTTTAAAAGTCAAACAACTGTTCTTTATACCTTATTTATAAAGGTCAAATATCTTGTTCGACTTAAGCAGTGTTCTTTGTGAATCCAGTAAAAGGTTTAAACTCTGCAAATATATGGTTGCTAAAGGCTCAAATTTGTTGCTAAGGACAATGAAATACACATATTATTCGACATGTTTTACAGGTCAAGCAGCTGTGTTTCAGATATTTCAGAGTTTGTGCTCCAGTAAAAGGTTTAAACTCTGCTCAAATTTGTTGCTAAGGAAAATGAAATACACATATTATTCGACATGTTTTACAGGTCAAGCAGCTGTGTTTCAGATATTTCAGAGTTTGTGCTCAATAAAGATATTCCTCATCGAATTCCGTCAAAAACTTCACATCTGATAGAAGGTGGTTGCTCAGGGTAAATAGTGGTTGCTATGGACAAGTCTAAACAGAGTTCTAAGCATTATTTATAAAAATATGATGTGTGCTTTAAACTATAAAGTGGAATTGTCTGCATTAAACATGCAAAGGAAGACATTGTTGTGTTAATTTTATTCAGTTCCAAGTCTGTTAAAAGTTGTTGGTTGCTAAGGGCTCAAAATGGTTTCCAAGGACAAATATGTACTGATATACATACTTTTCAACTGATTCGAAATATTCATCAGCCTACTGGACATCAAATATCATTTACGTGCCTTCAGAGTTTATTGCTCACAATGGTCATTCCATACATATCTCAGTCCTAAGTCTCACATTGTTTAAAGGGCTGTTGCGTAGGGCTCAAACTGGTTACTATGTGCAATAATACATATGTGTTTCAACTGATTGCAAAAACAAAGTCCTTGTAGTTCAATATAAGTATATGTATAACTCATAGCTGACCAAATCAATTGTTTATCTCACTCAATTTTTCATTGTGTTCCAAGTGGGTGGGGTAATTTACCCCCTGTATTATACGTTATTTTCATGCCTATCATATTTGTTTTACAAATTTAGACATTTCAACTTATCCTGCTGAATTGCAGTTAAACAAAGCAAATACTTATGATACCGAGGCCCCATTTTTGGATTTTCATTTATCAATTTTAGACGGATTTGTTTCATCTAAAATTTATGACAAACGCGATGATTTTGGTTGGTTGATTTGATGCTTAACGTCCACGATAAACAACTAAGGTAATGTTGGGACGGTCAGTTAACCTAACCACACTATTCCTGGGCAGGCTTAGACCTCCTAAGCGGTTAACCAGTACTAAGTGCACATACTTTCACCAGTAACTGACAACTGCCCTTCTTGAATCAGCGGAAGGAGAAACGAAAGTATGTGGCCAGACCGGGATTCGAACCCAGGACCTCTGACTTACGAGTCAGGTGCCCTACCGATTGCGCTACCCGGCCCGGCGCGATGATTTTGGTTTCGACATTGTTAATTTTCCGTTTTTGGATGGATATGTTCCCCGCAACACTTATTATGTTTACATTTCTCAACTTATTCGCTTCGCTAGGGTGTCTAGCCATTTGGCTGATCTCAATGCTCGTAATAAAAGTTTGACTGCCAAGCTTTTACAGCAGGGGTATCGGGTATCATAAACTTCGGAAAGCTTTTTTCTAAATTTTATCGTAGACACTTTGAATTGGTTTCTAAATATAATACAGGGTTAAGGTCACTTTTGCAACAAGGCCTATCGGAACCTGAATTTTATGATGACCTAGTATATAAATTACGCAAAATCGTAGGGAAAACAGAATTTCCTTATCAATTTAAGAAAATTATCATACGATTTAAACACATTGGCTATAACATAGATGTAATGCGACAGTCTGCATGCTTAGTGGTTAACCCAATCACGGTTGACAACTTTGCTGTCCTCTTTAATTGCACGCCGGTGGGTCGGGGTTCAGACTCTATGATAGCCCCTACATAAAGCTATATATTAGTTGGTTGAGGCCGGATGTTTGTCTGTTTCTTGGCCCACCGGGGTTCAACTGGTGGTCTTCTTTTGCTCCAGTATTCCAGTAGTGTTGTTGACGCCCCAGGGCTCTCCAGGTGTCTCAACACGTTTTGGCTGTCGAGTCCTCATCCTTGCTTCATCACAGTCTTTTCTTGGTTCTAATTGTTGCCAATGATGACTCTCTGATGAATAAGGGGACCTCCATACGAACCGAACTACCAACTAATTGTGTGCAGCGCGCCGGAGGGTGAGGGTGAAGATTTGGGCCCAGTAAAACCGGTTTAAACCCCCAGTAGTTATTACTGACCGTTCCAAGACGGCACTTTCGTTGCAATTGCATTTGTTTTATGTTCGGTGCTGTTTAATTTATTTCGTTCTCAATTTCACCCTTCTATAATAAAAATAGAAAATAGGTAAAAATAGTTGTTAAGAGAAGCTGACTGTAAGGATCGAGCATTGGATGGAAACTCAAAATTTTGTATTTTGCTAAAAATGTCAAGGTTTAAAGCTCTCAACGAAAGATGAAGATTAGTGAAAAAATTAGTGAAATATGTCAAACGGTTCTCGAGATATCTAAACAATTACTGTTGCCATGGCAACCATTTTTAGGCCGCTCAAATTTTACATATTTTCATGAATTTCAAAGGGAAAACGTGTCTGTCCTGAAGCAAGTATCAAATAGTTAACTGGTATGGTGTTTAGGGCTAAATGTAATTGTCAGTCTCTGCACCTTCAGAGCACTGGCTACTGCACGTTGTTGAAACCATGGCAACTGGATGTACATATAGTCGGAGAAAAAATAAAATTTGTGAAAATAGCTCTTTTTCAAATCGAGGTTATTGAAAATGGCAGCCTGACCTGAATGTATCATTAACATGTCTTCAAACAGCAACATTAGTACGGTACATAGCAAAAGCAATTAGTTGTAAACTTTCACTGACTACAGAATAAATGCACGTGCAAAGGGTGTCCCTGTCGCATTTACAATTTTACAGAAACAACAGTTTTTTAGATTTCTTTACCCAATTTCCACACTTTCAGTTTGAATTTGCTTATTACACATATAAAGAGTCGCATTTTTATCCCATCTTTGCAAATAACGGCGTAGAAATGTAGTGTTTGATATTGTTTCTATGGTTACGATGCATAAAAATGTGTTACATCAGTTCAAAACGACCCTTACCCCATGTAACTAGTATACAACTCTTAATTTGCAGTAGAATCGATATGGTTCTAATGTTGTTTAGTACTTGGTTTCCGTATCTCTATTGGTTTTCATTTGTTTTTCTAATAAACAGATTTAAAGTTGCTGCTTAGATACCCCACCCACTGTATATGCAATAATAATATCACCGTTTTGTGAAGAGAAAGTGTGTACAAATGTGAAAAAATACGTGATATAGAACTACACGATTAAGAAATGATGAAATTAGATGGGATGAATAAATCACTCATGAGTACTCGTATACTTCATATGGCACCCCTATCAGGATTACCTAAATTACACGACTTTCTTGGCTATTCTAGAAGCCCCGGGTAGCACAGTAGGTTAAGGCCTGGCCTGCTGGTCAAGTGGTTCAGAGTTCGAGATCTGCTTGATGCATTTATCTTTCCAACCGCAAATTTGGCTCCAATGCACAGCTTTTCATACTCACCCCTCCCCCCCCCCCCCCACACACACACACACTTCCCACCATCACCCCAACCACATTCCCCAATCGTCCCAATCGTCCTGATATGACTGAAATACTGTTAAGAAGGACATAAAATCCAAAGACATTCATCCATCCATTTTAGCTGTTCTATGTAGTATGACGATCATAGGTAACAGAACATTGCTTAAAATTTCAGTATCCCTCGGTGAATAGACGCTGTAGGCCTTAGTCTACGTCACTTTCTGTCCCGAAAATGCCTCTTCTTGCGTATTACCTGCTTCACAGAAGCAATTCATTCAAAAAACATTAGTAAACTTATTTATTTAAACATAAAATAAAGATAAGGCAAAAATATTGCTGCAAACAAAACGGTTTTACTCCGTTCTTCTATTCCGTGATTTCTGCAGACGTTTAGCTCGGGACAACTCTTGTCATCAAATGTACCGAATACAACTGCAACTGCAGTCTTGGTAAATGGACCTATTTCATAGATAAAAAAGGTCATGGTGAGCATTGTTGACAGTAATCTTATTCTTTCAAAGATACTATCATTTATTATTAAAGATCATGAATACTACCTGTAGTGTTCGCAGATTTGTAATCGTCAAGGGAGGTAGATAATGCCAGTTTGAATTATCTCCCTTCCTACTATTTTACAGTATTGACACATTTCATAGATGGATGACTTTTAAAGTTTTGCGAGTTTACACCTAATTTTTTGACTTTCTGTAACTTCAAACCTTACCCTATCATGCATATATTGCCTTATTGTCAAACGTGACTGCCAGTTTTAGTTATCAGGCGAATAAAACACCAATTTATCACTCAAAATTGGGTCGATTTTTTCCAGTAAAAGCTCTCCCGTTGATAATAAGGGACAGAAAACATTCATATCATGTTATCTTATTACATACGTATGTATTTTCAAACTATACAAGCAAATAGGAATGGGATAATATTTGTTGTTTGATTTTTATCGAGGAAATATTACATACATGTCTCAATATTGATATTTTCACAATGGATTCCTGGTTACCATGGAAACGGCCGAACGTTGACCTCTAAAAACTTGTGAAATACAAACAAGCATGGTATATATCAATTTCTAAAAATTTGAGCCAAATCCGTAATTTTCGACTTTCCACGTTATTATGGGCCAATGCTCGATGTTTACAGTCAGCCTCTCTTAAATGCTTTTCGTATGATTTGCTTAGTCTGCTGTAACCCTTCTATTGGTCTAAATTATTTAGTTCAGTAAAGATAGCTGAGTTGCCACCTATTTGGGAAAGAGCTGCTGACTCGGCTTATCACTTGTGATTTATTGTTAGTTGGGATGTCTTTGTCAGTCTTTCCCTTTGATGTTGGGGATAGGGTTTGGGATCTGATTCAGTCAGTTCCTGAAGTGTAGTTACTCTTTAAATTTACATTGTATCGCTAGCAAAGTTTACATGAACCCCTTCGGGTTTCATGTACTTGGCACGCGACCCAATATAGTTTATACTTCAATAAACACCAGAGAAAAGAAATTCATTCCTTAAATACATGTTGAACCTTTGTGAGATTAAGAGACCAAAATTAATTGAAACAGTTTAGGTTTTAAGAACAAAATGGCCTTGATGATCATCTAGAAAATTATGCCAAGGGAATACCATATTTTCTGCATACTTCCACATGATTTTTACATATCCTAGCACTCAGGTGAGCGATACAGGCCCGCATGATCCTCTGGTTCTGCTATACCGTGACAGTCAACCAACAGGATTAAGATTCACAAGTTGAAATTTATGGCTAGTTTCAAATGGTCAATTGTGAAATGAAGTGAATTGATTACTATATTATCCCACACTCCACTTCGTCAAGTGTATGCTGTTTCTACCAAGTCCATACCCGTAATGTCCTATACTACTATCAATGCATGTACCGGCAACGGCTTTGACACAGCTAATATGCATGTTTGAACTCTATTCTTCTTTGCGTTTGCCATCTTAGCCTGATCATGGAAAGTAATACTTTTCCTTTCTCTGTACATGATTTTGTATATATTTGAAAATATTGATGTATTTTCAGGTGTATTTATTTTATATCATTTCTCAGTTACTGCCGATTACGTTCTTGTTATTCAGATGACATAAACTAGTGATTTTGTGCATTTATGTAGGGACGAGTCATTTGTTATCGGGTGGAAGGGTATACATTGTTATATTTTCAAACGGTTTACCAAATTTTTTCCGACGGCACCACCCCTGCCCCAGTATCACCAGAATAATTTTCCGACCCCCAGATATGTGACAAAAAATTATGACCTCCCAATGCCTCATCCCAGCTACCATTCTACCACACATACACCCTATTACCCATTATATATTTGACTGACATCAAGCAAAACCTGTATGAAACACAAAGAACATTATCTTATTCTAACAGGGTAATTAATAATGGTCTGTTAAATTTTTGTCTGCATTTCTTGCACTTTCTTCTGCTTATGGCCATCCAGAAATCTGTTGTCTAATGGTTAATAATTATATATGTTAATAATATTAATTGGGCATCTGGGAGCAGGGGTCTAGGGGCGCAGCCCCCAAAATCCACAGTAGTTTTGCTGGTGAAAAGGCACCTGGAGAGCTGATATAATCACAAACGCAGACATTAAATTTAATTGAGAACAAAATCATCTACCCTACATTTTATAGACACTTTCATACTGTTCTTCTTGCAAATCAACGAAAAGATCTGTGTTTTATATGAAGCTGCCCAAACTCTGAGTGCTAATTCCATAAATGTCTTTAAGTTTTGAGTTTGAAAGAAGTCTGAACATTTAGGAGTAATTGGAAGCTGAGACATTTCTAAAAAAGAAGAGTGATGGAAGAATTCTGCCCCCCCCCCCCCCCAACACCCCCAACATGCCTAATGAAATATATGGTACCCCCTGCTCTGATGCTTATTGATTTCCGCCCCCTTCCCCCTGTAAATCACACAAAATCCGACCCCCCTTAATGTACCTCCCCTCCACACACCCCACCTGATAATAAATGACCCATCCCTTAGTAAATTTTTACACTGCAAAGACAAAGAGACGGAATGTGTAATGTTTGTATCTAAATCCGTACTGTTAACAATTTTATTGTCCATTTAATCATGAGAGTGGTGGTGGATTCAACCATTATAGACTTCGGGTTTTATTCAAACAGGAGGTGTGCCGAGACGGACAGAGTTTCTTTACAATTACAACTGTTTCAACAAGAACATTGTAATCCCCATTTTAGCTTGATCATGGAAAGTTTATACTATTCATACCCTGCACATGATTTTGTATTTTATGTGAAAAATTGATATGAGCCGCGATACGACTAAACTAACAAAATGGGTGTAAATAAGTTACAGCACATGTATATAATTACCACCAGTATAGCGCTCAAGTTTTAAAAAAGGAAATATCAGTATCACTTTTACCTCAATGAGGCTGCGCCGAATAAATAAGCGGCGGATCTCTAAGAAACAGAACAGAACAGAATGGCATGTTCGCCCAGTTAAGACTCAGATCAGCCTGAGAATTCGCCCAGTCTGACCAGTCTTAGCTGTCCGCATGTAGGTACCTTACCTACCCTTGATGCGCAGTGTCAGAGACAAATTTATTAACTTAAAACAATCAAAAGAGAAGACATGCCTATGGACTGTATGCACTGTTGCCATGACAACAAAAGTTATATCACTAACACTGAAAAGAAAAATCTGCCATTTTCATTTAATTTAAGGTCAATTCATTACATCTTTTGAAGACAGATACAGCTAAATGGTATTCTGACAATATTAGAGCAACAACTCATTAACATAAAGAATGAAACTTTTAGAAAATTCATAAACCTGGTTGCCATGACAACGTAAGTCAAAAGAGGGGGGGGGGGGGGGGGGCGGAGGGGCTGTTCAAAATTAAAAAAAAAAATACTTCATTTACATTTGAAGTCAACCAGTTGTTCAGCTTTTGGAGATGTAGAGATAATTAAAATGAATCAGATTTTATAACTGTACCTTAATGAAAAGAATACAGTGAGTTAGTATTCTGAAAGTATAAAACACTGTTGTCATAGCAACTGTAGTGCAATGCCCGTCAGTGAATTTCCAAAGTTTGCAATTATCATCATCTTTCAAGACATACTCTTCTTATTATATAAATGTGAAAGTAATGGTAAGAACTTTTTTGTGTAATGATTTGAAGATGAAAAAAATATATTATAGTAAAACTTGAAGAAAACATATCATTTAGTTGTCATAGCAACAGATGAACTATGGCTGTCAAAAATTTTCTAAATTTTGCGTTTTTCATCATAATCCGGTCTTTTTTCGAATATTCTGTAAATATGGATGTAATTATAACAACTTTAAATTTACTCATGTTGTGGACCTAAATTGACAAATATATAACAGTAAAATCTGAAGAAAATATAACGTTCATTTGTCATAGCAACAGAAGACCTATGCCTGTCAACGAATTTCTAAAATTGTAATTTTCACCAAAGTTCGCGACCGTTTCTTAACACTATGTATACATGGATGAAATGGTAATAACTTTATTCAATATTGTGAACCTAATGTGACAAATATAGTGTTTTTAAATCTGAAGAGATAATTAGATACAGTTGTCATAGCAACTTAAGTACAAAGCCTGTTATGCAATTATGCATTTGCCATTTTCTTCTTTTAAGGCATTTCTTTGAACATGGAGGTTATTGCTTTAACATTTATTTTATATAGTTGTCTACAGATGAGAAACATATCGTAATAGAATTAAAAAAAAGCATATACCATATGGTTGTCATAGTAACAAAAGTATGATATCTGTCAAATATTTCTCTAAAATTGCCATTTCCACCATTTTTCTAGAAATCTTCCTCAGATTCTGTAAATGTGCAGGTAACATTCGTAACCCTTATGTCTTAGAGATGACAAATATGCGTAATTGAATTGCTAAATAACAACAAAATGTGGTTGTCTAGAGACAGCTGTACAGGGCCTGTCATAAAATTTCTATATTTGCGATTTCCACCAGCTTTCTGGAAATTTTCTTTTAATACTCTTCAAGGACTTATAGAGATTTCTCGGTGAAATTCAAACTGATAATCTCATTTGGGAGATTATCACTTTAGATTTCACTGTTTCAAAAATACGAGTTTTGTTAAAAAGTCTCAATAATCTGTTGCTAAATTGCTTAAACCTTATCCAGCTTCAAATAAATTATGACACGCATGTTTGCACGTCTTTACGACATTAATGACGACATCTAAAGCGTCAAAGTAACACTATTAGTGCACGCGACGTCAGGCCGCCTAAGTCTCCTGTAGGCAATCTTTCAGAGCAAATTTCTTGTGATCTGATTATCGAAATGAAATTTTAAGCTATTTTCAAGTTGCAAACAAAGTTTAAAACCAATGTCATACCCAGTTATCACTCTGGAAGCATCAAATTTGACGCAAAACGGCTAGAAAAAGTTGTGTCTCTGTCGTGATGTCACACGCATTGGATTAAACTGAATTAGTATAATTTTAAAGCACAAAAGAAACAGAAAGTTTGATTATTTCAGTGCAAAATCGATTTTTATTTCACTTATGAACACCAAAAGTGGTATTTTTACACGTGGCTTCGCCAATCGGGAAAATACTGCTTTTGATGTTCATTCGGTGAAATAGAAATCGATCTTACACTGAAATAGTCAAATATCCTCTATGTGGTTGCCATAGAAATGAAGATGTCTTGTCTGTCATAATGGTTCTATAGTTCTTATTCTGAATAGGCAATATGCACTGAATGCTTGATTCTTGATGCCAAGTGAGACTGTTCATTGTAGGTTGATAGGTACACCTCCCTGTTTTTTTTTTCCATTTTTGCAAAGGGAGAAAACTTGTATGACATCATGTTTGCTTCCTTAAATGAAGAAACATTTCCAAAAAGGAATGTTCCCTCACAGGCTTCCTGAAAAGTGTACCCATTCACCTTAACAGATGGCATCTGTTCACTTGATGCTGACATCATCTGTTCATCTCCAGTAAGCTGCATCTCTGTCGTTTCTGGTGTGTACTGTTTGTGTCTGAGGATTACCTTTCTAAAAAGGAATTTTCTCTCACAGGCTTCCTGAAAAGTGTACCCATTCACCTTAACACGTGGCATCTGTTCATTTGATGCCGACATCATCTGTTCACTTCCAGTAAGCTGCACCTTTTACGTATCAGGTGTGTACTGTTTGTGTCTGAGGATACCTTAGATATCCAGCTACAGCCTCATTTCTTGAGAAGATGTTACCTCACGAATATTAGCATTCTCCAAATCAACATTGCCCAAGCCTGAATTAGCTTCTGAATAAAGAACTCTTTGAGGCTGATATCTGACCGGATTGGACAGATATTTAGGCTACTCCGAGTTTCTGCATTGCTTGATGCAAAAAGTCAATTTGTTGTGCACTGGCTCAAATGTAAGCCAGTTCATGATCAGACTGTTAAATGCATTATTGTGTTCGTAGTTTGCATTCAGTAAAAACGTATCTTATTTTTAAAAAAAAGTCATTTATGGGTAGGAAGCCTTACTGAAATTGTGAATTATTTCCTTTACGGCATGCCATTTTCGAAAGTAATAGTTTAAAATTGTTGCACTTGCACTTTATCTTAGGTTCAATTTCTTCCTAACTGTAGGGAAATTCCCTTTGTAAATAAAGATCTCTGCATTGCACATATGTTAAATTGGTTTAAACCCAAACAGACTACCATAAGCATGACATCTGAGCCGCGACACGAGAAAACCAACAATGTGGTTGTGCGCCCAGCGCAGACTCATATCAGCCTGCACATCTACCCAGTCTGATCAGACTTCGCTAAGCGCTTAAAGAGTAGTTAAGGATGTAAGCTACCTTCATGCGGACAGCGAAGGCTCTGATCAGACTGGGCGGATGTCAAGGCTGATCTGAGTCTGCGCTGGGCGCACAACCACGTTGTTGGTTTTGTCGTGTCGCGGCTCATCTGATTTTAAATCGAACCGGCCTGGAGTATTAATTTAACAAATAACTAGCTGATGTGACATGCGGTTTGGGTTTTAGCTAATATAAACAACAAACATCAATTAATGGTAATGTTTAATTATCAAACAACATGATTTATGGATTTCGAGGTAAACCGCGTTTCACCTTGCACGAACGCCCTGAGACCAATGGGGACGCACTCATTCAGTCTGTCTTTAAACAAGGTCGATGGCTAGTCTATATAAGTTACCACCGTTAGAGCAACCTCGTAAGTTGGAGTAAACCTGTGTGAATATACAAAGAAGTATGTACAAGGTTGTTTGTTTTCTGTTCGTACTTTTTTGCTTAACGGCAGTAGGTGAGTAGTTTCCGTTTTCGTACTTTTTTCAAGACTCGTTTCAAATACAAAACATATTTGCTTTAAAGCCAGCTGTTCATTTCCTAGGTAAAAATTTATAGAAAAAAATGTATAATTGAGTTGAGTTTTACGGCCAAGCCAACACTATTAAGCCATATCAAACGCGGCTAGTTAAGATAGAATCGCCGTCAAGGTTGTCGAAGTCTTCCCAGGAACAGTGCCAGTTTCTAGTCAGACTTAATGGATATTTTAAGGGTTACTGATGAGGCTTTATTAGTCGAAACTACGTAGTCTGACCCAGGTTCCTTCTTCTGAATGTATTCTCTGCTTTTGCAGGAACTCTTTCAGATTTTAATTTTACTTCACTGCAACTGGAGTTGTGCCATGTGGCGGCCGTAAATCGTCTCCCCGTACATCATCCGTAGTGCAGATTTGATTTTATTTTCGTCCTTTGAGATCAGAGGATATGCTCTGAGAAATCTGGAATTTCAGGTTGGTTTAGACTCTTATTCTAGATCATCGTCTTTTATATTTTCTGGACTCTTTTTGATAAGACCCAGTCTTTTTACGACTGCCCAATCGAAATTATGAAATTTCGGTATGTTTTTCTCTGGTTTCGTCACCAGATATTTTCAGTGTCACTAATGAGGCTTTATTAGTAGAAACTACGTAGTCTGGTCCACGTTCCGGCTTCTGAATGTATTCTCTGCTCTTGAAGGAACTCTTTCAGATTTTTATTAGCCAGATACTCCTAAGCGATTACCAGGAATACTCTCTTCAGTAACTGACAAGGCCATATCAAACGCGGCTAGTTAAGATAGAATCACCGTCAAGGAGATCGAAGCCTTCCCAGCAACAGGCAGGCTTAATGGATATGTTAAGGGTCACTGATGAGGCTTTTTTAGTCGAAACTACGTAGTCTGGCCCATGTTCCTTCTTCTGAATGTATTTTCTGCTCTTGAAGGAACGCTTTTACATTTTGATTTTACTTCACTGCAGCTGGTGTGATGCCGTGTGTCGGCCGTAAAACGTTTCCCTGTACTTCATCCATAGTGCAGTCCATTGATATCAGAGGATAATTTATATTCTGAGGAATCTGAAATTTTAGATTGGTTTAGACTCTTATTTTAGATCATCGTCTTTTACATTGTCTGGACCCTTTTTGATAAGAGTCAGTCTTTGTACGACTGCCAAATTAAAATCAAGAAATTTCTGTATGTTTTTCTCTGGTTTCCTCACCATATATTTACAGGGTCACTGATGAGGCTTTTTGATTAGGATCCTTTTGAAACTAACCAGTCTTTGAATCGACTGCTCAATTAAAATTAAGAAATTACAGTATGCTTTTTTCTGGTTTCGTCACCAGATATTGTTAGGGTCACTGACGAGGCTTTATTAGCCGAAACTACGTAGTCTGGCACATGTTCCTACTTCTGTATGTATTGTCTGCTCTTGAGGGAACTGTTTAAGATTTTAATTTTACCACACAGAAGGAAACAGATAATGTGGCAAACACAATGCAAAGATAACTAACTTAATGTTTCATAAATATTGTTTACACGCCACATTAGAAATAAAGATAAATAATTATAAAGTGTCTTCACAAGTTAGCATTTTGTATGAAATTATGATACTGACTGCTTAATAGTTCTTCTCTTCTGCTCGTAAGGTTCCACGCTGTCACTAACCTTTACCTGTAATAATTGTTCTGTTTCCTCAATGTGTCTTATCTATACTGTTCATACTGTCCCTGCAATTGATCTGTTTCCATATGTCTGTGCAGTTCCTGTTGTTGTTCTGTTTTCCCTGTGTGTATTTACTGTTCCTGATAAATGATATGTTTCAGTTTCCTGTCACTGTTTTGTTCCCCACTTTGTTTTCACACTGTTTCGCCTTTCTTCCCACTGTTTGTCTGACCATGTAATTACTCCATGTTTTCCATTGTTACTGACGTTACTTGCCCATGACGACGACGTCAGTGACGTCAGCATCAATAAATGAGGTTTCAAATAATTCCAAAATCAGAATTTAACAGTTAAAGTATTATGTATTGCAACACCTAATATTTAACAATAATAACTTAATATGAAAAGGAAAACTTTCTGAGCTTTCGTGGTCACTCCACGACAGCTGGTGTTGTGGCGTGTGGCGGCCGTAAAATGTCTCCCCGTACACCATCCATAGTGCAGATTATATTTTATTTACATCCTTTGAGATCAGAGGATAGATCCTGAGAAATCTAAAATTTGAGATCGATTTAGACTATAATTCTAGATCATCGTCTTTTATATTATTTGGATCCTTTTGAAACTAATCAGTCTTTGAATCGACTGCTCAATTAAAAAATAAGAAATTACAGTATGCTTTTTTCTGGTTTCGTCACCAGATATTGTCAGGGTCACTGACGAGGCTTTATTAGCCGAAACTACGTAGTCTGGCCCATATTTCTACATGTGTATGTATTCTCTGCTCTTGAGGGAACTTTTCAAGATTATAATTTATTAGTCGAAACTACGTAGTCTTGCCAGTATTCCATCTTCTGGATGTATTCTCTGCTCTTGAAGGAACTATTTCAGATTTTTATTAGCCTGGAACTCCTAAGCGATTACAAGGAATACTCTCTTCAGTAACTGACACCTGTCCCGCCGCCTAGAATTCCTAAGTGGTAAATGGAAACACTCGTTAGTACTGACAACTATCCAATCTATAACTTCTTAGCGGATACCAGGAATACTCTCGCCAGTAACTGACAACTGTCTGCCTAGAACTCCTACCAGGAATAGTCTTACCAGTAACTGAAAAATGTTCCACCTAGAACCCATAGGCGGTTACCAGAAACACTCTCGCCAGTAACTGACAACTTACCCACATAGAACTCCTAAGCAGTAACAAAGAATTCTCTCGTCAGAAACTGACAAATTTTCCACCTAGAACTCCTAAGCGATTACCAGGAATACTCTCGACATTAACTGGAAACTGTTCCGCCTAGACATCCTTAGCGGTTACCAGGAATACCATCGCCAGTAACTGAAAACTGTCCCACCTCGAACTTCACATCGGTTACCAGGCAAACTCTCGCCAGAAACTGACAACTCTCCCACCTAAAACTCCTAAGCGGTTACCAGGAATACTCTCACCAGTAACTGACAACTCGCCTAGAACTCTTAAGCGGCTACAGAGAATACTTTCGCCAGTGACTGACAATTTTCCGACCAAGAACTTCAAAGAGGTTACCAGAAATACTATCATCAGAAACTGACAAATGTCCCACATAGACCATCCAAGCGTTGACCAGGAATAATCTTTTCAGAATTTGACAACTGTCCCGCCGCCTAGCATTCCTTAGTGGGAAATGGAAACACTCTCGTAAGTAAATGACAACTATCCAACCTAGGACTCCTATGCGGTTACCAGGAATACTCTTGCCAGTAACTGACAACTGTCCCACCTAGATCTCCCAAGCGTTTACCAGGAATACTCGCGTCAGAAACTGACAAATGTCCCACCTAGAACTCATAAGCGTTCACCAAGAATACTCTCGCATGTAGCTGGAATCTGTCATTCCAAGAATTCTGAAGCGGTTACCAGGAATACTATCGTCAGTAACTGACAACTGTCCCACCTGGGGAACCAGGAATACTCTCGCCAGCAACTGACAACTGTCCCATCTAGAACTCTGAAGCCGTTACCAGGAATACTCTCGCCAGTAACTAACAACGGTCCCGCCTAGAATTCTTAAGCGGTTACCAGGAATACCCCCGCCAGTTACTGACAACTCTCCAACCTAGAACTCCTAAGCGGTAACCAGGAAAACTCTCGTCAGAAACTGACAAATGTCCCACCTAGAACTTCGAAGCGGTTACCAGGAATACTCTCGCCCGTAACTGACAACTGTTCCACCTAGAACTCCGAAGCAGTTACCAGGAATACTGTCGCCAGTAACTGACAACTGTTCTACCTAGAACTCCGAAGCGGTTACAAGAAATACTCTCGCCAGTAACTGACAACTTCCCGCCTACAACTGTAACTGACAACTCTCCCGCCTAGAACTTCTAAGCGGTAACCAGAAATATTATCGTCAGAAACTGATAGATGTCCGACCTAGAATTCCGAAGCGTTTTCAAGAATACGCTCGCCAGGAACTGGCAACTGTTCCGCCTAGAACTCCTAAGCGGTAAACCAGAAATACTATCGTCAGAAATTGACAATTGTCCCACCTAGAATTCCGAAGCGTTTTCCATAAGTACTCTCGCCAGGAACTGGCAACTGTTCCGCCTAGAACTCCTAAGTGGTTACCAGGAATACTCTCGCCAGTAACTGAAAACTGTCCCACGTAAAACTTATTATCGGTTATCAGGTATACTCTCGCCAGTAACTGACAACTGTCCCACGTAAAACTTCTTATCGGTTACCAGGAATACTCTCGCCAGTAATTGACAACTGTACCACCTAGAACTCCGAAGCGGTTACCAGGAATACTCTTGCCAGTAACTGACAACCGTACCACCTAGAACTCCGAAACGGTTACCAGGAATACTCTCGCCAGTAACTGACAACTGTACCACCTAGAACCCCGAAGCGGTTACCAGGAATACTCTCGCCAGAAAGTGACAACTGTACCGCTTTCAACTCCGAAGCGGTTACCAGGAATACTCTCGCCAGTAACTGACAACTGTACCGCTTTCAACTCCGAAGCGGTTACCAGGAATACTCTCGCCAGTAACTGACAACTCTCCACCTACAACTCCTAGGCGGTACCAGCAATACTCTCGAGATTTTACCCTGATGCGATATAAAGCTAATGTTCGCAGAATTTTTTATGATAATCATCACCAAAAGCGTTTTGAGGTAAAATAAGAGATGTTCCCCTTATCGTTATGACCTAGACAATCAATTATTAATTTAATTAGTGCAGTTTTCGAAAGCCTGACTTAGCTTGGTGTCAAATCTTGTACCTGTTTAAATAAGCAAATAATTGGTTGGTTACATTTCAATTACTTTGGAGTCAATTGGTAAAATCGGTATCTGCCTGTAATTTGATGGATCTTCGGACGGACCATCTTTATGACTAGGAAAGACTGTAGCCTGTTTTAAAACATCGGGAAACACTCAATTATGCAGACTAATATTAATCATCTGCATATGAGATTGTGATAAAACGTCTGACGAGTGATCAGACTGAGCAGATGCCCAGGCTGAACTGAGTCTTCGCTGGGAGCACATGCCACTTTGTTGGTTTTGTCGTGTCGCGGCTCTTGTTATTAACCCCTTGAGTGTCAGCGGGCCACTTTTGGGCCACTACATCCTATCCTTTGAGTGCCAACGGGCCACTTTATTCAAGTAATAAAGAAAATGCGTTTTCGACAAAGGACTTCTATGCTTAAGGCGTGAATATTCCCCATGATTAAAAAATTATACGAATCACTGAATTTTGCTTTGCATTTATGACTATAACATGTAACTTGCATGCCGAATGAATTTTCAAGTGTTTGTGTCCATGTAAAGTACGTTAAACATACGTTGACGTCATTGTTGAGATTAATAGTAAATTTTCCTCAAACTGATCGTTGAAATAATGATTTATTTCAACCTTGTTTTACTTACATTACTTACATAACAGACAACACTGGATAGTTTTGACTATATGTATGTGACATTGACCTCATTTCAATGTCATAGTACACAATATAATCTTTTAAGATCACAGTGCTACTGTTAAACGTTCTTCTTCTTTGGCTTTCTGAGTATCGTTCCCCAACCCCCCCCCCCCACCCCCTCCCCGCGTGACCCAGCTTCCCACTCATATATCTTGCGTACTTGTCATGCATAAGTCTGGTGCATAACGGAAATGCTGGGTCACGTGGGGCGGGGGGGGGGGGGGGGGGGGAGTTCCTGGAAAAATATTTATAGTGAAGCGTTCGCCCTTGGCTGTTTTGACCGGAAGTATAACTATGGCTTTGCAAGTTTAAATGCCAATCAGGCGTAACAAGAAGAAAATTATTGCTTTGTATTGTGATGTGCATGTATTTAGCATGTATGTTTTACAAAAATGTATGGAATAAATGACTGATTTCAATGTTTTTATTACCTCAAAAAATGGGGTATGAGAAAACCTTGAATTTAGGGTAGGTAAAGTCAACCTGGATTATCTCCCCATGAGTTCGGGTCTGAATCACAAATGATCTGTTTTCATACGGTTTTCATATTTGTGGAAGCTCTTCTAAGTAAAATATACACAGTTTATACTTTTGAAAATTCGAACCTGTCGCACCGGTTTGATGGGGAAAATCCTCGCCTAAGGCATAGAAGTCCTTTATGCTCTTACAAATATAAATATTGTAAAACAAGAATTATTCTAGCGACAAAAGGCAAGTAAAAAAGATTTTTTGGTTGGTTGATTTGATGCTTAACGTCCACGGTAAACAACTAAGGTCATGTCGGGACGGTCAGTTAACCTAACCACACTATTCCTGGGCAGGCTTAGACCTCCTAAGCGGTTAACCAGTACTAAGTGCACATACTTTCGCCAGTAACTGACAACTACCCTTCTTGAATCAGCGGAAGGAGAAACGAAAGTATGTGGCCAGACCGGGATTCGAACCCAGGACCTCTGACTTACGAGTCAGGTGCCCTACCGATTGCGCTCCCCGACCCGGCAAGTAAAAAAGAAAAACAACGTCTGGTTACATACACGACGTCATTCCTGTACGTACTGTACCGTCATAAGGTAGACATTACGCAGAAGAGAACTTGGCAGGCATTTGGTAAAAGGGTTTCCAGGTCGAACCTGAGAGTGGCGGTAAATTTCATTCAACAGCCTGGACCGAAAGACATGCCAGCTAGGAATTCACGGTCGATTCATTCTTTAAACTTTATAAATTACGATAGACCTTATAGGGAGATGTGACGGGAATTCCTAGCTGGCATGTTTTATGTTTGAAAAGATTTCCGCCTCCAACAGGAATTAAACCCGGGACCGAGATCAGCAGGCCAGCGCTCAACTTTCTCACCTATCGAGGCACATACCTCTAAAATATCCTGGTAGAATAAATGAAAACAGCATATAACATGATTGAAAGCAGATCACTAGACTAGTTTGAATATTTTCTTTTTCTATTGCACTTGTTTTGGAACTAGCATTGCAGCGCCCGTTTGGGTTTATACCCATTTAATACAGATATCTACATTTAAAATGCAGTTATCTACATTTAAATGGAGTTATCTGCATTTTAATACAGATATCTACATTTAAAATCCTAATATCTGTATTTCAAATACAGATATCTGTTCAAAATGTAGATATCTATATTTGGTTATTTAATAGAGATATCTGAATTTGAATTAGAGAGATCTGTATTTTAATTACATATATCTGCATTTCAAATGCAGATTTCTATATTTAAATCAGAGATGTCAGTATTTTTGGAAACTCAGATATCTGTATTTGAAATACAGATATCTCTCATTGAAATGCAGATATCTCTATTTGAAATACTGATATCTACAAATATCATTTTAATACAGATATCTGCGATTCAAATTGAGATATCTGTATTCCTAATGCAGATATCTGTATTTGAAATTCTGGTTTCTGTATTTACAGAAAATACAGATATATCTAATTTAAATATAGATATCTGTATTTGAAGTGCAGATATCTATTTACGAACCCGATTTTTTTCAATTTTGATTTTCAACAAATAATAATTAGTTCCTTAGCTCAAGGTTTTTGATATGCTTGATGTTGTCTGACCGGAGCGGGATCGACCCGTTTCTTCCTGATGTAAACCCGAACGCGCATCCGATTTAGGCCCGGTTGGTTTGTTGTAAAAGTGTATAATGTTCCAGTAAAAAAAAAGCTATGGTCATCATCATCATGGCAAGACGGCCAGTGAACCTAGCCACACTTTTCCAGGGCAGGCTTAGACCTTCTAAGCGGATAACCCATCCGACACCTGCCCTACTCAGAGACAAGGAGAAACTTTCCTACAGAAGGACGTTGCCGGACCGGAGTGGAATTGAGTCCTGATCGCCAGTTGTACCAATTGGAACACTTCGGCCAATTCCGTATCCTATAGGCGAGGATGTCCGATTGCAGCTGTACATGCATCTGACTGAGCTATAGACCGGGTTCAGCCTATCGGGCGTGGCTTTTTAATAGAACCGCACTGGATAGGATCATTTTAGTATAGGTTGCGAATAGGCCTACTAGGGCTTCCTTCAGAACAAAAGAAAGCAGGGTTGCTCGTGGTGAGTGCAATGGCCTCAAGGGCTAGGGAACCGAGTTCGATCCCGGGCAAAAGTGAGAAAAAAATGAAATCCGAACACACTACTTTATCATTTGCAGGGATGACAACAGTGCGCCTGCCGTCCTTCGGATATTAACTAGAGCCTCAGCACCCCCCCCCCCCCCCAATCCCCGTTTACCCCGCCCCCCTGGGCTGTGCATAGAATCTCAACTACCATTGTGCAGCTTAAAGAACCATACATTCGGCAATCTGAGTACTGGGGCCGTATTTATAAAGCCACTTAAGTCGTTGCTATGCGGTTGCTAAGGCTAAATATCTATAAAGGAGATTCCCTACAACTATGAAATTTGGTCTTGAGGAACAGTCTTTGTAAGACTGTTCCTCAAGAGCAAATTTCATAGTTGTAGGGAATCTCCTTCAAAGAAATTTAGCCTTAGCAACAGCATAGCAACCACTTAAGTCGTTTTATGAATACGGCCCTTGGTGTAGGCTTTCATTCTGCAACACAGGGTCTACAATGTATATCTGCCTAGAATGACTGAAGAAAGTGTATGGCAGAATGTAGAGATACGGCTCTATCCTAATACTGGTTCACTTAATATTACTAAGTAAGACGCGTTTACGGCAAATACAATTTTGTATCGCCACTCGGTGAAAAATCGGCAAGGGAGGCATCAGTTTCCCGTAAGTGCAGTAAACAGAGATGTCTCTATTTCAACCAATCTGTATTTTAAATGCAGCTATCTGTTTTTGTTTAGAAAAACAGATATCATATCTGAATTTCAAATACAGATATCTGCATTTCAATTAGAGATATTTTCGAAACTGACGTAAACGTTTTAGCGTTACGGCAAACGACACCATGATAACGATAGCAGGAAACAATGACGCTGTGTCAAAATGTATGCGATCGAACATTGAGGTGATTTCCCTTTAAGGTCACAGACCGAAAATCAATTACATTAGTCACATCTAGAAGCAGGATACATTTCATTGGCGTCGCCTGCAACGAGAGTTTACGCCATGTGCTTACTGTGAACACTTACATCAGTCTGCACATAAACTCAATCAGACCAGAGTTATTTTCTTTCGTTTCCCGTTTGCGTAAGATTCATTAATTCTATATGAAAAAAAAGGTTTCTGTCGGAGTCTGTCTATGTGTTGGTGGGAAGTTAAACCCGAGTTCTCACACTCACTCACTACTATAGAAATGAGCCGCGACACGAGAAAACCAACAATGTGGCTGTGCGCCCAGCGCAGACTCAGATCAGCCTGGGCATCCACCCAGTCTGACCAGAGTCTTCACTGTCCGCATGAAGGTAGCTTAGGCCCATAGCTACCCTTTAAGCGCTGAGCGATGAGTCTGATCAGACTGGGCGGACACCCAGGCTGATCTGAGTCTGCGCTGAGCGCATAACCACATTGTTGGTTTTCTCGTGTCGCGGCTCAAATCAGCGCGACTTTGCAGACTGGTCTAGACACGCACTAAGCCAGTGTAATAGAGATGTGAAATAGAGATGTGTAAGTGGTCAGTCCGCATTCATGAACACAGAAGACTAAGTTCAGCGTGCGCTTACGCACAGTCGGATAAGAGTCTCGGCCATATTGTATCAACATTGGATTTGGAAATTTTGTAGCGACATGGGAATGGTGTGAATAGGAAGCGCACACTGACCTGATAGAAATAATAATAATACAAAATAATAATAATAATAAAAAACCCTGACGATCAGGCTTTGAAAATAACACTAAACAGACATAAAATTTTACATAAAATGAGATCTAAACGACTTACATGTCGAATGGGTGAGCCTTTACAGTCAACCGATCGATTCAAAAGCATACGTCAAGACATTAAGTGCCATTTTATAACGCCAAAACGCAACGTTGAAACTTTGTTTGGACGTCAGCGTCATTACGTTGCAAATTGGCACTATACGATTTTTCCTTGGCACTCAAATGGTACCAAACACTATTCAAAAACATATATGTACCACTGCGTTACACACACACACACACACACACACACACACACACACACACACACACACACACACACACACACACACACACACACACACACACACACACACACACACACACAGAGTCTTGGGTTCGATACTCGGTCTGTCCACATGTTTCTCCTTCCGCTGATTCAAGAAGGGCAGTTGTCAGACTGGCGAAAGTATGTGCACTTAGTACTTGTTAACCGCTTAGGTGTACTAAGCCTGCCCAGGAATATTGTGGTTAGGTTAAGAGCGACGACTGTAATCCATTTGAGCCGCGACACGAGAAAACCAACAATGTGGTTGTGCGACAAGCGCAGACTCAAATCAGCCTGGACATCCGCACAGTCTTACCAGAATCTTCGCTAATCGCTTAAAGGTTAGCCAAGCGTCTAAGCTACCTCCATGCGGACAGCGAAGACTCTGATCAGACTGGGCGGATGCCCAGGCTGATCTGAGTCTGCGCTGGGCGCACAACCACATTGTTGGTTTTGTCACGTCGCGGCTCATTTAGTCTTTGCAATGCGTGTGCATTTCTAATGACGTCAGTGAAACTTACGTCGTTGTCGTTTCAAACGCGTTGTAACGGCTTTATTTTTACATCATTTTTATTTTTTTAAATGATTTAAACTTAAATTAGACCTTTGCCGAATCTTACAGTGGCAAAATTTTAAATATTGTATTGTATTGGATACTTTTTTCATCTCCCAATCGTCATTCCCTGATAAAGAGAAGTAATTTGCTATGTCTGGATGGATTACTGGCGAATTTATGTCTTTTGAAACCGTGTTTCAGTCATATCAGGACGATGGGTGGGTGATAATGAAAGGTTGTATGCAATGGAACCCCGTTTACAGTTGAAAAGATTCCCGCCTCGAACCCGGGACCGCAAGATCAACAGGCCAGCGTTTAACCTACTGAGCTACAGTGGCTCCTAAGTAAATTGTTAATATCTGAAATGCAGGCATGGCATTATCATGGAATAGTATGAAACCTGTATTTTATACATTTCTGGCCGAACTTGTAAACAGAATACAATCGCCTGGAAATAGTCTTTACGATCGCCTTGGTAACCGTATGGTCTCGCAGCATAGCCATATATAAGGGTTTGGCATTAGTCTGTCGGGAAAAAAATCCAGCTGATCGCTTGCAACAAAAATTAATTAAGACAAAAGACAATAATCAGAGACTGCCCCTCGTACTGACGACATAAATCAACAAGAGGGCCATGAGGCCCTGAATCGCTTACCTGTGTATGGTGGCCATGTAGGTCATGTGACCTAGACCGCTTGATAAATTTTCGTTCCATCAGCCCCTAGAAGCTGTGTATGATATTTGGTTACAATTGGTCCTGTGACTTTTGAGGAGACGTCTTAAATTGTCAAAATATAAGAGACATGGGTCAGAGGTCAAAGGATGACCTTGACCTCTTGTACCCGCAAATGTTCCATGTACTAAATTAGATGACTATATACCAATTTTAGGCCAAAATCTTCTAAACTTGCCATGAACTCTTATGTTCTACCATTTTCCCATACTTGACCTTGCCTTGTAAAAGGTCAAGTCAGCCCAAGGTCATCATTTGAACAATCTTGATAGTACTCAAGTACCTGATGCTTACCAAGTTTCAAGGCCATCGATCACTTGGTTCTTGAGAAGGAGATTTGTAAAGGTTTTTGCCATATATGGGCATGGCTGCCATGTTGGTCATGTGACCAAGACTGTTTGAACAAATTTTCTTTCCCTCAGCCCCTAGAGGCTCTGTATGAAATTTGGTTACAATTGGCCCAGTGGCTTTTGAGCAGATGTGTGAAACTGTCACAATATGAGAGACCAGCGTCTAAGGTCAAAGAATGACCTTGACCTCTTATACATATAAATTTTCATGTACTCATTTAGATGACTGTATATGCCAATTTTCAGGTTTAAAAATTCAACAGTTTCCAAGAAATCTTATGTTCTAGCATTTTCCCATATAAAAGCTAAAAAAAACAAATTTTACCTTACCGTAAAAAAAGTCAAGGTCAACCCAAGGTCATAATTTGAACATTCTTGGTAGTACTCAAGTACCTGATGCTACATACCAAGTTTCAAGGCCATTGGCATATTGGTTCTGGAGAAGAAGATTTTTAAAGGTTTTTACCATATATGGGCATGGCGGCCATGTTGGTCATGTGACCCGGTCCGTTTGAACAAATTTTCGTTCCCCTGCCCCCAAGAGGCTCTGTATGAAATTTGGTTACAATTGGCCTAATGGCTTTTGAGGAGATGTGTGAAATTGTCAAAATATGAGAGACCAGGGTCAAAGGTCAAACAATGACCTTGACCTTTTGTACGCATTAATTTTCATGTACTCATTCAGATGACTGTAGATACCAATTTTCAGGTCTAAATCTTCAACAGTTTCCAAGAAATCTTATGTTCTAGCATTTTCCCATATAAAAGCTACACAATGCAAATTTGACCTTACCGTAAAAAAGTTCAAGGTCAACCCAAGGTCATGATTTGAACAATCTTGTTAGTACTTGCGTACCTGATGCTACATACCAAGTTTCAAGGCCATCGGCCTATTGGTTCTGGAGAAGAAGATTTTTCTAGGTTTTTACCATATATGGGTATGGCGGCCATGTTGGTCATGTGACCAGGACCGTTTGAACAACTTTTCGTTCCTAAGTCCCCTAGAGGCTACATATGAAATTTGGTTACAATTGGCCCAGTGGTTTCAGAGAAGAAGGCGTTTGAAATTGTTGACGGACGGACGACGGACGGACGACGGACGACGGACGCCGGAGCCTTACCATCCTATAAGCTCCCCCGGAGCCGCTGGCTCAGGTGAGCTAATAAAAAAATAATCAAGTCTTCATTTTGTAGGTCAGTGTCAGCGATGTCGAAGACAGTCAGACTGCCCTTGGAGACACATCTGCACTTTTTTTACTCGTAGGGTATGTGCCAGATGGACTTATAGAAGAGAAGGACGTTGCGTGAATGAATGCCCAGGAGGTTTGTATTGTTTCTACCCAAATCCAGGCAGCTATATATCCCGTTGTGTTTAGTGTCGTCGAAACATGATCAGCATTGTCCCGTTTACCTGTAAAAGGAGCCCCGGTAGCTCAGTGGGTTAAGCGCCCGGATCTAGCGGACCGGGTTCGGGCTCCGCTTGAGGCGAGAATCTTTCCTAGCGTAAACGGGATTCCACTGCACGCAGCCTTTCATTATCATCGTCTCATCGTCCTGATATGACTGAAATACTGTTGAATAGGACGTAAAATCGCAAGGCATCGATCCATTTCCTTTAAAACTAACGGAACTCGGAACAATAGTCACCTTTGCCATTAAATGTTCACAAATTTGCTCTATAATATTTTACCTTTATTTGTTTTCGGCTATTTCGATAATTATACACCGAGACACCGCCCACAGAGAGTAGCCCGATAGCTCAGTGGGTTAAGCGCTGGCCGACTGTTCTAGCGGACCGGGTTCGAGTCCCGCTTGAGGCGAGAACTTTCCTACCGTAAATGAGGTTCCACTGTGCGCAGCCTTTCATTATCATCCTCCAATCACCCTGATCTCAGTGGATAAGCGCTGGCCGACTGTTCTAGCGGACCGGGGTCGAGACCCGCTTGAGGCGAGAACTTTCCTACCGTACATGGGGTTCTACTGTGCGCAGCCTTTCATCATCATCCTCCAATCGTCCTGATCTCAGTGGGATAAGCGCTGGCCGACTGTTCTAGCGGACCGGGTTCGAGTCCCGCTTGAGGCGAGAATCTTTCCTACCGTAAACGGGGTTCCATTCTGCACAGCCTTTCATTATCATCCTCCAAACGTCCTGGTCGAACTGGAATACTATTGAAAAGGACGTTAAATCGCAAGTCATTCATCCATCCATCCCGCCCATAGAGAAAAATTCAGATTTCGGCATTTCGTAATACTTGGACTACTGGCTTTCCCAACACTGACGAGTTTTTCCCAATATTCACTGATACTTTTGTAGATTAGTTGATTATATACAGAAATAAGTATCCTTAATGTAACACCAAAGAATGTCTTTTGAGCTTTTGAACCCATGTTTGAAATTGAAATTGTAATATGTTACCATAGTAATATATGACGTCACGTTCATGCCGGGCACCGCGTGTGATTTTTTTCGAGGTCAATTTAGTAAGGCGGTGCTTGAATAATGATTATTATGTGCGGTATGCAAAGAGAAATTGAAAATTTAAGAATACTTTCCATTTTAGTTCAGATTCGGCCTAAGCACCGCACATATAATGATTGATAATGAAAACGTTCTGAAATCTGGCATGAATTAAAGCTAAAGCAGGGGTAATTGATTTTTTGAGAGTTTGACATTTTATTCCGTAATTTCCAATATTATTCTATATTTAGTTGATCGGTTATCAAGTACAGTATAATTTTGGTTCTTTCTGCTATACAATTTACTCAAGACTCGGCTTATTAAAGTGCAATGACGTCACAAGTCTGGTCACACCGGCTTAAAATCAGCGAAAAACGTCAAATTTTGCTCGATCAAAAGTCTTCCACATTCTGAATTTCTGTCAGGCTTGAGAGCAAGTCATGAATAAGTATATATTTCTTTTGGTATCTGAGACTTGCATCAAGCCATCACACCATAACAAACCTTTTATCCATTTTTGTTGCTAATCAGCAGCAAATATACATGAAAATATGCAAAAAATAAGAACTTAACCCTTTATAAGTTTAAGGCATCGTTGTCATGGCAACGATATTCCTAAACAGTAATTTAGGACTTAATTATATATAATATGCTTCCTTCCTAGGTATTATACATCTGGAATACTGTTTTGACACATAGCTATTGAAATAAATGCTAGTTTCCATTATTTAATGATCACCCCTCGTAGCTATATACAGATGGAAACCCATTGTCGCTCTGCACTAACCTGTCATATTTTGTTCTGAGAATTTAGGAAACTCAGGCGGAATACACTTGTTTTCTTCGTGTGTGACTTTTAGCCAGTCGGCTATATCCCACAATGCAACTGAAAAAAATGAGGGGTCTAAACGAGCTTGCCAGAATGGACGGATACCACTGTTCCATTTTAATGGCATTGAGCTGAACCGGATAAACTCGTTTTGGACCCTGCTTATGTCACGTGAGGTCTACCGACAGGGACTGTGTCAAAAATTTGAAAATGCGCATGTGGCATGCGTCATATCATCATAGGTGATGAAGCAACATTAACTTTATTTCAAGAGGGTTACGTATTTGGCTTGAGTACCATTACAACATACTGTAATTGTACAAATGTTCGCGGTGCTCTAATGTTCGCGGGCAAGATAAATGCGCGTTGTTTAATATCCGCGAACATGATGATTTTACGAAGGAATAATAGGAAAGAGTGACAAATCGGCGAATTTAAGTACACGTGAATGTGTCTAAAATTGCCAAACCGCGAACTTTTTACAACGTAATATGGTCCTCAGTTACAAAGGTAAATATGCAATTTAAAACTGTAGGTTAAGGTTAAGATAAATATACAAAGCAGGCGAGGTCTCCATACACCAAGAATATGATATAAGGGTTTTGTCATAGCTCTGCTCTTTATTAACTCAAAGGATTATGGTACTTATCACATTGGCGAACAGCGAAGGCTCAGGCAAGACAGCAAGGATGCACAGTTTCGCTAGAGTCTTCGCTGTTCGCACACATAAAATATGGAAGTAGACGAAGGATTTGACTGAAAAAAAAACAGACGTATATCCCAACCAAATGGCTAGGCATGCACTTTGAAGATTGAATTTTCGAAGGGCAATAAGTGCCTTAATCTCCATTTATTCTTTTTCTTATTTTCTCCCTTGTCCATGATATTGGCGAAGAAAGAGCTGGCTGTGGCATTAACATTTTTCTTTATTAAAGCCTTGTGTGACAATTATCTGTTCTTATTTTCAGGTCCTCCTTGCCCCTGATATGGACGGAGAAACGGCTGTTAACTTCGAAGGATTTTAAACAGATTCATATTTATTCAAATTTATCATTATTGCATTTCATGATTGTGACTATTGAATTTAGTGATTGTATTCTTTCAGAGTTTGTCTATTGAGTGTGTATATTATACGCCTTTATTGGCCGAAATTTGTAATAAAGATCATTTATTCTTGCAAACTTAGTATTATATAACTATGAGTCAGCTAAAGCAAAATCATGAGAGCCCGTGCAACTAAGTACAAAACCGGCCAGTGGACTATAGATGTTATAAAGTGGGTGTAAATTGTACCGTTGTTATGGCTTTTGCTCGAGGCTATTGAAACTTAAAAAATAAAATTGGATGTTCCGTTCGACACCAAAGTGTTTTCAATGCAAACATATATATTTGGACCAGGTCATGCAAAAACGAGCCTTATGTTGGCCAAATGTTCTCTGTATCTTGATTATTTGTAATCTTAGTTGTTTCCAACTATGGTTTGAGGGCTGGATTTGGATTTTGATTGTTTCAGTTCCTGGTCTTTGCATACTTTTTACTTTTATGCCAAGATCAATCTGAGCCGTGCTTTTGTTGTTCGCTTTTTAAATAGTGTAATAGCGAGCACTCGTGGTAGGAGTTTTGGAAGAGCGGGAGCTCTATGGTAGAAGATTGGTAAGGCATGTTTTCTACCTTTAAAATACATTGTTTTCAACAGAGTTTCTTTCGTAGCGACACCAAATTAGACTGGTTTGAATAATAATCATCAAAACAATTAGAAACAGTAAAATATATATATTATCTACCGTATTGCGGAAACCCTTCCATGGAACTTTCTTGACTATATTTCATATGAAAAAAATAAAAGTTTAAACCAAATACCTGACTTTCTTTGTCACTAACTTTTGCACCGATACATAGATAGGGCGGGTGTATTATAATAGGCAGGTGATGCTTAGTACTCGCGAGCACCTGACCATACCTCTATTTTGGGGTCTATATTTTTGTATCTAAAATATTCCGGAATTGTCGATGATAAAATAACTTACGAGTTCGGACATATAATTTGGGTATTTTGATCACTTTCGTTTTTGGGTATCATACGTCATATGTAAATGTTTAATGTGTGCCAAGTTTGTATGCAAAGTATCAGACGGCTTCAGCAAAGGCTGTAATATGAGCTTATTTCCCCTTGTTTGCACTGTGTATGTACCATTAAGAATTACAAAGGGCAATACCTCTAGCATATCGGACCGTAGCCCTTGATTTTCTATATTAATGTACATGTACATCTTATCAAAATCAATATGTCTGTTGAATTTGATGAATTCCATTTCCATCATTGCCATTTTAAGATATAAAGGAAAATCCGAATCGTCACGGACGGACGAAAAAACGGAATTTCCGGAGGTCTGACGGACGGACAACTTGAAAACAGTATACCCCACATACTTTGTTTGCGGGGGAATCAATATTTTTCAGAACTTGATAATGGGTACCTGCTCGAATGTAAAACTTGATTTTTGACACCTGCTGAGATTTCTAGCCAGACTTTTGACAGTAAGAACCTGATAGTAGGCCTTAGTCCGAATTTAGAAAAAAACGAAAAGCGAAAACCAAATAGCATTTTAAGATTCGAACAATATTGGATCTGAGCTCTTTTCAGAACTGCATTTTCGACACCTTTTCGTATGTCAAACTAAAGTTTATGTCAAACTAGACTTTTGGAACTAAAAACTTAGTAGTCGGCCTAAGTCCGAATTTCGGAAAAAAAAGAAAAACGGGAAGCGAAAATCGAAAAGCGAAAATAAAAATAAAAATAAAACAAAAAATAAATAAAAATAAAATAAAATGAAATAAAATGAATAAAAAATAAAAAAATAAGCAAAAGATGAAAAGTCAAGAACGAAAATCGAATTTGAAAAAAACAACAAAAAAAACAAACGAAAAGCGAAAACCAAAAGATGAACAAAAAAAGAAAGAAAAAACTAACACTTCCTAATAAATTTTTGACATTGGTACTATTAGAGTTGTGTAAGGCATAAAAACGTTTTTAGAATTGATCGAAGAGTTGAAGTTACCAACCGTTTTAACAAGCCCTGGTCAGGGGCCTTTCCTACGCGTTCTTTCATCGCAAGGCAACGAGAAGGCAACGGTCGGATGGAAACTTGGAATATCTTGTCGTATGCTCAATAAGCTACGCCATGCAATGGTTATATTCTCTATAGGAAGGCGGAAGCCTAGACTGTTCGGAGTCTTCGTTTGGCGCACATGTCACTTTGTTGGTTTTTCTCGTGTCGCAGCACAAATTATAAAATAGTCCAGCTGCAACCGCCTAAAGTTCAAATGCAAAATAACTGGGTCCAATTTCGAAACTTTAAGATGCGAAGCCTCAGTGTAAAATGTAGCCAGGGGCGAATGGTCCAAGAACGAAGTGTCCTTGCAAAAACAGGAAAGTATTGATCCTTTACGGTTTCACCAACAATATAAATGTTCTGAAATGCCCGATTTCGAAATGTTAAAGTGCAGAATGTCTGGGCGCAAAATGCCCGGAAGAGGAACGTACGAGTACAAATGCCAATTTGCACAATTTCAGGGTAATAATCTTTAAGTTTCTTATCTATCCGGATCAACGTGTACAGATGCAAAATGTCCGGGTAACATATCTAGGTTCGAGATGTATTGTGCAAAATGCACTGGTGCGAATCTTCCAAATCCGATAGGTCAAGGTGCGAAACGGCCAAATACGTAACGTACGAGGGGTGATAAAAACAAGCTAGTTATGACGAAATGCCGTCAGAGAAGTCAAGCCACATTGTGACATTCCATCTCTGGGACGACATTTATGTATCAGCAATGTAAAACATTGCACTGCTTGGGCTGTTCTCAGAGATGAAGTCGTTAGTTTTCAGAGAGCTAATACTTGTTACAGTCGAGACAAATACTTAAGTCCCTTATTATTATTATTTATTTTGGTCTATTGATGGGGATTTTATGGCCAAAATTTTCAGATTTTGGCCACATTCTAAAAACAATAATGCAGTGAACTGAATAGTTACAAATATATTAACTGTATAAAAGTAGCAAACAAGAGGACCAATGGTCCTGTAGCTCACCTGAGCTCCTACTGTCAACAGACACATTTTGTCACTTCAGTCATTTGTTACAAACCGTAAACCAATGGTTTAAGAAGAGTGCAGATTTTGACGTCTAACAAATCCAATACAGCTGTGAAGTTATACTGGTTAAAAACTGGTTAATAAAGGAGGTCACTAGAGCACCTTGTCATAAGTTACATAGAAATAAACATTCTGAACAAAGAATGGATCAAAACTGTGCCCTCTAAAGAGTACTCAAGGTTGTTTTTTTAACATTTGTGTGAAGTTAAATCAAAATCGGTCCATTAATGAAGTCGCCAGAGCTATGACAAAGGTTTTCTAAAAATAGTAACTGTGACCTTGACCACAGAACGCTGAAACGCGAACTTGTTCAAGATATTGTCATACTAAACATTTGTGTAATCGGTCCAAAAAAGAAGTTGCCAGAGCGATGACAAAGTTTTTCTAAAAATAACAACTGTAACCTTGACCTTAGAATGCTGAAACGCAAACTTGTTCATGATGCTGTCATACTTAACATTTCTGTGAAGTTAAAAATCAAAATCTATTCGTAAATGAAGGCGCTAGAGCGATGACAAAAGTTTTTTCAAAAATAGCCACTGTGACATTGACCTTGACCCAGAACGATGAAATGCAAACTTGGCCAAGGTATTGCCATACTTATCACTTGTGTGAAGTTAAATCGAAATTGGTCCATAAATGAAGGCACCAGAGCGATTACAATTTTATTCTAAACATAGCCACTGTGACCTTGACATTGACCTTAGGACACTGAAACCCGAGCTTGTTCAAGATATTGTCATACTAAAACATTTGTGTGAAGTTTTAATCAAAATCAGTCCTCAAATGAAGGCGCTAGAGGGATGACAATGTTTTCAAAAAATAGCCACTGTGACCTTGACCTTGATTCCAGAACGCTGAAAAGCGAACTTGTCCAAGACATTGCCATACTAATCACTTGTGTGAAATTAAATGGAGTTCGGTCCACAAATGAAGGTGCTTGAGCGATGACAAAGTTTTTCTAAAAATAGCCACTGTGACCTTGACCTAAGGATGCTGAATTGCAAACTTATTCAAGATATTGTCATACTAAACATTTGTGTGAAGTTTTAATCAAAATCAGTCCATAAATGAAGGTGCTAGAGCGATGACAAAGTTTTTCTAAAAATAGCCTCTGTGGCCTTGACCTTGGACCAAGAATGCTGAAACGCGGATTTGTCTAAGATATTGTCATACTAATCACTTGTGTGAAATGAAATCGAATTTGGTACACAAATCAAGGCGCTAAAGCAATGACAAAGTCTATGGGAAAATATTTTATCGCTCAAGGGCAAGTAACTCTGAAAAGAATGATCCAACCTGGCACAATTTCAAACTGGTCCAAGATGTTTTTGCTGTCTTCAATATCTGCAACTTACAAGAAGTTGTGATCAAAAATGAAGCAGCTAGAGTCCGGACAACATTTTCCCCATTATAAGTCTATGGGAAAATATTTTTTCGCTCAAGGGCAAGTAACTCTGTACAAAATGATCCAACCTGGCCCAAATTCGATCTGGTCCAAGATATTTTGACTGACCTGGATACCTGCAAGTTACAAGAAGTTGCGATCAAAAATGAAGAAGCTAGGGCCCAGACAACATTTTCCCCATTATATATTTCATTGCTCAAGGGCAAGTAACTCTGTAAAGAATCGTCCACACTGGCCCAAATTCGAACTGGTTCGAGATGTGTTAGCTGTCCTGGATATCTGCAAGTTACACGAAGTTGCGATCAAAAATGAAGAAGCTAGGGCCCGGACAACAGTTTCTCCATTATAAGTCTATGGGACCTTTTTGTTGCCATGGTAACCACAGTTTTTAACCAATCTGTACCAAAACTATATGCAATCAATCCCGCACCCCAACAATGCTACACATAAAATTTGATCAAGTTTAGCCAGCTACTTTAGCAGATATTAATGTTTAAATGTGTGGACGTACGACGGACAACGGACGACGGACAACGGACGACGGACGACGGACCAAGCCTATACTATAAGCTCACCTTGTGAGCCTTCGGCTCAGGTGAGCTAAAAATGCGAAATCAGTGGACATTGAAGTATGGGTCAAAATAACCTGGTAATATCGGTAATTGCACATTGCTCATGTACTAAAGTATCAAGTTGCTACCGCAACAGGCAATCTATTCATCTATCTCTTATTAAAATCTATATCAGAGTCTAACGAGATTGGGGACGCTCATACGCACACGATCAAGTACGGGTAATCGGGCACTAGAGGCACGTAGCGATTAGCTTATTACATAATGAACGTTAATCATTCTTTTGTAGTACCACTCTGTCTTTAGACAAAAAAAATGCAGAATTTCCGGGAATTTCCATGTGCACCTGTGTGGCATGGAATATGCCTAATATGTTTTAAGCGTTTGTTCAGAACACAGGAATTTGACTTTTTAGTTTGAGTTTCATATGAAAATTTCATCAAAATGACGTACAACAGAAAATGATCGTCTTAACACTTCTTAAAAGTTGCGTACAGAGGAAAGGGTATTTATACTATAAAACTTCACCGCAAACGGTGGGGTATGATACTCTGATAAAATCAGATTTCCTGTACAACACAGGCATTTGTTTCTCAAGAGAGTAAGGGCATTTTGTGTTGCAAGAGAGGCAATAATAGTGGGGATGAGTTTATATGAAACAAGTGCTGTACAGGTAAAACTATGAAAAAAAAATAAGCACTTCATGTTAAAACCCCAAAAATGAAGTATCTGTGTTGGAAAACCATATTTATTTATATACATATATAGTTCGTTTCGGTAAAACACGTGCATTCTGGTGCGTTTCCGTATTTTCGTGAGTTTACATATTTTGTTAGTGTGATTTGACATTGCGTATTATATATCATTTGTCTTTATCTTTAGACGTACTTTCTACCGCTAAGAGGGCATTTATGGGATTTTAACTACCAACGCGGGTATTCTATTGCTGGTACGGATTACACATTTTACCTACTTTGAATTCGACTTTTTGTGTTTATAGTCTCAACTAGATCAGACTTACGTATTTTCTTAGTGGGTTTGAAATGATTAGTCCTATATGTAACTATTTCAATGCCTTAACATTATTTATTTTGCTGCTACATACATGTTCAGACATTCATAAAATTCCAATGCGGTTTACGCGGATGCGGGTGCGGGTTACACTTCTTATCTATTCTCCATTCTCGTTCCGGTATTTCTACGGACCGAATCCAAGGTACTCATTTCCTGTAATACTTGCGCATCTAGGTCTAGTCCCACGTTTCAATTAATAATTGTTATCTACATGAGACTGTTAACAGACAGGTTTTTAGTTTTCTTTCTCGTATAATTGATTCTTTATTCAACAGTAAGCAATTAAAACACCAAACGCATCACATAAAAAACTTGGACTCATATTAATATAAAGTCAAGCCGTCTTGCGGCTTGACTAAATACGTGGACTATTGCTTTGGCGGTAAGGGTAATGAATTTATAGTAAATTTTGTCATACCGCAGAAAAGTTCGATCTTTTAGCTACGTAACTTGAGTTTTTTAAGCAATTCAACGAAAAATAAGTATTTTCTTCCATTTTATATTAGGTAGGTACAGCAGCAGCGGAGCACCACATTAATGACAGTTGACGTTTTGCCCCGTTTGAACATGTTTGGGGTTCTTTTGTTTCTCTGTTTTCTAAACCTAACACCCTTTTTGCAGGTTTTTCATGATTTTGACCAATTTTAGACACACCTGCACGCAGTATCGGCCTAAAAATCCAGACCGAACTTTTGCTTTCAGTATCGTTTCCATGTACACTGAAAAAAAATCCGTAGAATTTACGGTAAAATAACTGGCAACCAGCTGCCAGTCCTTTTACCGTTATTTTTACGGGCGCCCGTAAAAATTGCAGGAATCATCAAGCAGAGTGGGACAGAATAGAGCAGGTGTCGTTTTGCTCAGATAGCTCTTCAACAATACAAAGTTATTTTCGAGCGCGGCCAGTTAAAGTAAAGCTTCTATTTCGTGATTTCCAACAATGTCTTATAGGCAAACGCCCGTAAAAATAACGGGAAAAAGACTGGCAGCTGGTCTACAGAATTCTTTTACAGTGTACAAGACTTTTGCGATGTGTGTCTAAATACAGATCTACAACCCTCAAATCAGTACCAGCATCAGACAAAACTAACATACAAGGATCAAATAATGTTAAACTTGATCACTTAAAACATTTCTTTGATTTTGATTCTGCATACAAGGATCAAAGAATGTTAAAACTGACCACTTCAAACATTTCTTTGATTTTGATTCTGCCCTCATTTTTCTTATACACAAAATCTGGAACTTGCATTAAATACACGGTATAATGGATGACGTCATTTTGTCGCCTTTGTTTGACCCACAGACCATATTTCACGCTGCTTATGCAAGCATAACAATTGTTGACGGCAATATTTTCCTCACAGTAAACGTGAAAACCATAACAAACAAAATAGCATACTAAATGCCAAATATTTTACTCTACTGCAAATATTAGAAATAGCCAAAGATAAAACAAACAATTCGAAATAGTAAGGCAAAATTTTACCGTGCTCCGCAGAACCGTCATAGGATTACTATGACGACCCATATAGACAATATCTCGAACTTACACTGGTAAATTGACTACATCACTGGCTAAAGGAAAGATGAATCTATATCTACTGCAAATTTAAGGAGTTTACTATCAATATTAAAATTTCTTCAACAAAAGTCCGCGTATTTATTTTTTATCATCCCTCGTACGTGTACGAAATGTCCAGGACCCGAGGTTAGAACACTTTTTTCAATGCTCAACTCAGCTGAGCATGAAATTCTACCGGCTTAACAATGGCAAACGTCTGATAAGTACAGTTGTTTTCTAGCTCAGTTCAGCTGAGTAAGAAATTTTCTCTGCTTATGAATACGATAATGTCAACATCAGCATTGTCTTATTTCACTTGCGACGTTTATTTTCTAAGCATATTTCTTGTTTAAATTTTTACAAATACATTTTACATATTACATTACCAATACAAAATATAATATGTTGAAAAATGGAGAAAATGTCGAAGGGTTTTTCTTATTTTACATATTTTTTTTCATCTTGGCTTTAAACAATCATGTCCCCAAACGGCCCATTCAGTAAACTTGAAATGTTACTGATATTTTTTTTTCTGTTTGTTTGTTATAATACACATACGTGCGTTTTCACATTTAGATGTGGCGCTAAATCGTTCAACATTGTTTATTAATTTCAAGGAAACACTATTTGTGTGACTTTTGTACCAGGTTTTACTTTATAGTTTACATTTTTGTCAAGGCGAATGATGAATCAAATTTATATTAGTAATATTATTAAGCTGTACCACCATTCGCATGGCACAAATGCTTTTAGGCCGATGGGGTCACATCTGTTCGATCAGTCATAATTTAAAAAAGAAAATGCATATGTAAAATGAGCCAGCTCATAAGATTACGGTGCTTATCGCTTTGGCAATTAACGAAGGCTTACGTATTTGAGTTTGTACATCCGAGTAGTCTCAACAGAGCCTTCGCAGTCCGTACAATGTGTGGAAGGAGGCGAAGGGTCCGACCAAGCAGCAGCCATCCAGCGCGTTTGAAGAATGATTTTACGGTGGATGAAAAGGAACCTATTCTCATGTGAAGGCTGATATATATATATTTTTTTAAAGATCGTTCCTAGGCTGTAAATAAGCAACCTCATGAGTTTATGGTACTTATCGCATAGGTGAACAGCGAAAGCTCAGGCGAGACTGCACATCCGCGCAGTATCGCCAGAGCCTTCGCTGTTCGCACACATAAGGTATGGAAATAGACGAAAGAATCTGACCAAACATCAAACATGTAACTCCACTGGATGGCTCGCATGCGCGTTTGAAATTACCCCTAAAATCCCCACGCGTCCGCTTAAATATAGATGAGACGGGCCATGCGAAAATGTGTCTTTAGTCATATGCGAAAAACAAAGCGAGGATCAGCCTGCGCATCCGCGCACTCTGATCAGCGCCTTTGTATTTCGCTGCCCAGATACTGAAAAATCTCTAGATTCTGTAATGGAAATTTCAATACATTATTAAGTGTCTGTAGCTGCGCAGGCCGGTTTGTGTCTGAACTGGTCAGACACTTCCAAAGACACGTTTTATCATGGCGTGCCTCAGCTGCATTATTAAGTAGGCAGATATCATGAGCAAGTTTGTATTCTCTTTGCCTTACGACTGTAGGTTAGCATTTCCTTGTGCTTCATTAACATCAATTCAAGTTGTTAATTTCGATGTAATATTGGTAAAATATAGTGCAAAAATATCTCGCAAAAATATCCCTCATAATATCTCGTGCTCTTTGTCCTCGTTTCTCCTTTTGTTCTAGCATTCTGATCACCTGGCTTGGTGAAGGGTCTTCTCATACATGTGTTGTTGTTTTGCGCGTATATGTTTTGTCCTTTTTCTCAGCCGCATAGCTTCACTAGATTGCTACGCGTGCGCGTTTTAAGATTGCTTTTACGGGGTGCAATATGTATAACAGTTTACAGGTTGATATTAACATCAGTGCCGTTTTGTGTGTGTGTGTGTGTGTGTGTGTGTGTGTGTGTGTGTGTGTGTGTGTGTGTGTGTGTTTCCTCTCATCTATCCTATTTTTCCTTTTCTAATGCCCCATCTCTTGGGAGACACTAAGCATGGCTGAAATATTGTGTGCTGGTCATAACTTCCAGTGCCGGGACATTCTACTTATTTGGATAACAGGAGGGCAAAGACCCACTGTGCTTGCAGTAGGTGCGGGTGACGGTTGTTTGGCATTTCATTTCTGTTTTCTTTCTCCCTCTCTCTGGGAGACTGCCCGATATAGACTGTAATAATGTCTCAAAGGGCCGTTAAACCCAAAGTAACCAACTAACCAACTCAAAAATAATTTGGTCTCGGCTGTTATTACCCCGCGGTTGTTGTCAGTTATTACCGGAAGCGAGCTTGCTAAGTACTGGTTAACCGCTTAGACGTCTAAGCCTCCCCAGGAACAGTGATTCATGTAACTGACCGGCTCCACATAACTTTAGCCGTTGACTAGGCCGCAAAACCTCAAACAAACAAACAAGGTCACTCTTAACAGTTGCGTATGCATTTGAATGGAAGAAAGTATAAATTGCGATATACACAGAGTCTAATGAAGTCCGATGTATGAAAGGGGATATATATGTTTAAGAAAAACAATGAATACATGGGAGATATATATATGTACCGGAGGTCACGGTCGTTCTTTGACCATTGTTAAAAGTTGCATATATTTCAGATTATTTAAAAAACGCCTTTGGTCTTAAGCCATTGGGCAGACTAAAATCAAATAACATATACTCGAGGACTTTAAACATGTTTCACCTGAAAGAAATTGAAATGCGGCATTTATTTTATTATCAGCTAATATAAAGCCTATCATAAATAAAAATGCTAATATAAAGCGAATGATAAATAAAAATGCATACATGTATCAAATGCATGAGATAATCATCAGTACAATCTTAGAATTTAAAAAGTTTAAATACACGCTTCAAAGATAAATGGGTGTTTTAAAACAGTTATAATGCACTATCCGAATGCTTACCGGAGTATAGCGTGGTTCCCGTCTTCCACTAACTTCAATAATTGCTGAATTGAAGCGAGGTAAACACAATCTCGCGGAATGCAAAATGGCATTTAAAACATGGCACAAACTTCTAAACCCACAGCAATAAATTAGCTCAAACATTATTTTATGGCTCATAGTGGTGTACTCTAGAACCGCGTGTAGTTAAAATGTTAAGCTAAGAGTCCGTTTAGAGTGGAATCAATGACCTTGACGTCATTTACTGCGCGGATAAACCGACGTTTTGTGCTGATATCAAAACATCCATTGAGGTTGGCGGATTCTTAACCGGTAAGTCTGTAAGATGTTTGTATCGAATACTGTTTATGTTATGTTTAAAACGTAAAATTACGTTATTTTCCAGAAAATCTCCTTTTTTTGAGATCCCAGTTTGTGTGCTCCAGTATTCAATATAAGCTGTCTGACAGCAAATGAAGTCATGACGACCTTAATTTTGTGTTTTCGCTGTATATTTCATGGAAAAAGCTGAGATCGACTTTAAGAGCTGTAACATAAGGAAGCATAAATGAAATTATCATATTACGTCGCATCTGAGCGTGTACTAAAGCCATGCATTAAAAACGATAATCCACTAGTGGATTAAATATGCAAATTACGTCATCACGTTATGCACAGCCTCGCATCTTATCTTTTTCCCCAACTCGTTTTAATAAATTCAATAATACATGAGCACTCATGTAAAATCCTCTCTTTAAGGGGCAGTGACGTTGACCAGTAAAGTGCAAAGGTCGTCACGCATGACATAAATTCCTGCATTTTTTTAGTTTGATTAGTTTTACAATTTCTAATAAAACCTAGTCATATTAATTAACTTAAATTTGAAATGTGGATCACATTTTTAGGTGAGGCGTTTTCAAAGTCCTCGAGTATATATACTGAGAGGCAACAGAAAGTATACACTTTTTGAATGCATATATTTAACTCATTGATCTGTAATTTCGCATGACTTATTTGTACTCAAGGTACATCAATGGGGCGTTGTAAAATTACTTATTCAAACGCTTTACTAGCGGCACTGAACGTACGTGCCGGATTTGCACGTTTCCACCTGCACCCGATTGGACAATACGAGTTTGCTGTAAATCTGTGTTTAAAATTTAAGTTGTATTTTCTAAACATTCCACAACGTTTGCATTTCATTTGTACCATTACAAGGCTCTCTACGGCAGACAGAAATCATACACGCAGAGGAAAAAGTAGTCAGAGGCAAAAAGAAAATAAATATTTCATCGCCAATCAGTCGTGACTCCTGTGCATTTTATCAAGCCAGCGAGCGGTCAGCATGTTACGATGTCTGTCTGCACGGAAAGCATTTTCGTGATGTAAATGAGCCACATACATTGTGGTTTGTTCAGAAAAGCAAACGAATATGCAAATATTGACTTTTGCAGCAAAATCGTTTTGTTTAATAAGATGCACCTGCAAATAAGGAAAAACCAACATGCATGCATAGTGTCGCTAGTCAAGCAAGTCATTAAATAATCTTAAAATACAACAATATTGTACTTTGAGGAAAGATATATGATTCAGAATTTTAGACCTGAATAGTGAATAATGAGAAAAAAAAACGGGCATTTAAAACTGTATCCATTCTTTTGGCCGTGCGTGTATGATTTCTGCTTGCCAAGACTTCTCATCGTGCAAATGGAACGCAACGTTTTGGCTTGTTTAGAACAGCATTCGAAATTTCAAATACAGATTTACAGTAAAATCGTACTGTCCAGTTGGCTGTACGGGAAAAACGTGCATAACCAGCATGTAGGTATAGTGCCGCTAATCAAGCGATTCAACAAGTAAATGTATAATACCATATTAATTGACATTGAGTGAAATAAATCATGCAGAATTTCAGATCTGAGAAGTGAAAAATAGTAAAATATGGGCATTCAAAAAGTGTATACTTTATTTTGCCTCCGAGTATATTTGCATTCTCGGTGCATTTATTGAAAAGCCCTATGGCGAGCCTTAGAACGTATTGTAGTTTATGCTTCAATAACTACATCGGTTCACGTGACGTTACATAAGGTTAAGTGACGTCAAGATAAACCATGGTTCTCTCTAATCTGATTGGACGCAGGCAACGTTATGACGTCATTACGCTGTTTCGCTGTTAGCAGAAAAAATACTGCGTATAAATGTTTTTCTGCTTCACCTGTATTACTAAGGCTAAGTTGTGGTCAATTAATAGACAGATAAGAATGTAATATAAGTAATGAACTTCGGGAGAAGATGTCTATAAATTGCAAAGCTTTTTATCTAATCCCGCTGTATGTTCATTGTGTTACTAAATTTGCATTGATTCATTGAATAAAATATTGTTTAAACTAAGTAATGAACTTATTTTTCTGGTGTTTATCGAAGTATACAGTACATTGTATCGGTAGCAAAGTTTACATGAGCCCTTTCGATTTTTATTTACTTTGCACGCGACCCAATATAATTTATACTTCGATAAACACCAGAGAAAAGATATTCATACCTTAAATACATGTTGAATCTTGGTGAGATTAAGGGATCCAAATCTATTGAAACAGTTTAGGTCTTTAGGCCAAAATGGCCTTCATGACCATTTTGAAAATTATGCCAAGGGAATACCATATTTTCTGCATACTTCCAAATCATTTTTACATATCCTCAGCACTCAGTTGAGCAATATAGGACCGCATGGTCCTCTGGTTCTGCTATACTGTGACAGTCAACCAACAGGGTTAAAATTCACAATTTGTAATTAATGTCTACTTTCAAATAGTCAGTTGTGAAATGATGTTTCTTGACTACTGTATCTTCATACGATTTTCATTGAGAACAATGAAGGAATTAAAGGTATCACCGTCAAAAGTTTTGTGATGTTGTTTGCACATTGTCATTGATCGGGTTGTTTGGAATAAACAGAATAAAATTGAAACACAGTGTTAACGTTTCATGTTCTGTTCTAAACGCCACTCTGCCAAGTGTATCCTTATACCCATAATGTCCTATACTAACAATGCATGTACCGGTTATGGCTTTGACACAGCTAATATGCATGTTTGAACTCTATTCTTCATTGCATTTTGGCATCTTAGCCTGGTCATGGAAAGTCATACTTTTCATATGTCTGTACATGATTTTGTATTTTATTTGAAAATATTGATATATTTTCAGGTGCATTTTTCAGTTACTGCAGATTAAGATCTTGTCATTCAGATGACATAAACCAGTGATTTTGTGCATTTATTTACTATCAGGTGGAACGGGGGGAGGGGGGGGGGAGGGTAGCGGGTACATTTTCATATGTTATACCAAATTGTTCCGACCGCCCCCCCGCCCCCCCCCCCTTCCCCCAGTCTCACCAGAATTATTTGTCCGACCACTAGATAGGTGACAAGAATTATGACCCCCATCCCAGATACCCTTCTAACACACATACACCATATTACCTATTTTATGCCAGACTGATCTCAAGCAAAACCTGTATGAAACACAAAGTATATTTTCTTATTCTGACAGGGTAATTAATCATGGTCTGTTAAATTTTTGTATGCATTTCTTGCACTTTCTTCTGCTTATGGCCGTCCAGAAATCTATTGTCTAATGGTAAATATTCATAAATGTTAATAATGTAAATTGGGCTTCTGGGGGCAGGGGTCTGGGGGTGCAGCCCCCAAAAGCCACAGTAGTTTTGCTGATGAAAAGACACCTGGAGAGCTGACATAATCACAAACGCAGGCATTAAATCTAATTGAGATCAAAATCATCTACTCTACATTTTAAAGACACTTTCAAACTGTTCTTCTTCAAAGAAATGATTTGTTTTTGGATATGAAGCTGCCCAAACTTTGAGTGTTAATTCCATAAATGTCTTTAAGCTTTGAGTTTGAGAGAAAGGAGTCTGAGATTTTAGGAGTAAATGGGGGAAGGGGGGGTCTCAGAAGCTGAGACATTTCTTAAAAAAGACTGATGGAAGAATTCTGCCCCCTCCCCAAAACATGCCTAATGAAATAAATGACCCCCATGATCCGAGGCTTATTGAGTTGCCTCGACCCCCCCCCTGCCTCCCATTAAATCACAAAAAAAATCCGCCCCCCCCCCCCCCTAAATGTGCCTCCCCCCTCCACACACACCCCACCTGATAATAAATGACTCGTCCCTTGGTAAGTTTTTACACTTCAAAGTCAAAGAAACGAAATGTAAAATGTGTGTATCTAAATCCGTACCGTTTACAATTTTATTGTCCATTAAATCATAAGATTGGAGGTGGATTCAATCATTACAGACTTACTGTTTTACTTCAACTGACTTACTGTTTTATTTCAACTGGAGGTGTGCCGAAATGGGCAGAATTTCTTTGCAACAACAACAAGAACATTGTATTCGCCATTTTAGCCTGATCATTGAAAGTTTATACTATTCATATGCTTCTACATGATTTTGTATTTAATGTGAAAAATTGATATGAGCCGCGACACGACAAAACCAACAGAATGTGTGTAATTAAGTTACAGCACATGTATATAATTACCACCAGTATTGCGTCCAACTTTTAAAAAAAGAACTTTCAGTTTTACCTCATTGAGGGTGCGCTGAATAAAATCAGCGGTGGATCTCTAAGAAACAGAACAGAATAGAATGGCATGTTCGCCCAGTAAAGCCTGAGCATTCGCCCAGTCTGACCAGTGTTAGATGTCCGCATGTGGGTACCTTAGTCCCTTACCTACACTTGATGCGCAGTATCAGAGACAAATTTCTTAACTTAAAACATTCGAAACAGAAAACATGCCTATGGACTGTATGCACTGTTGCCATGACAACAAAAGCTATGCCACTAACACTGAAAAGGAAAATCTGCCATTTTCATGTAATTTAAGGCCAATTCATTACATCTTTTGAATACATATACAGCTAAATGGTATTATGAAAATATTAGAGAAATACTCATTAACATAAACAATGAAATTTTAGAAAATTTATAAACCTGGTTGCCATGACAACGTAAGTCAAAAAAGGGGGGCTGTTCAAAAGTTTGAAGACCTGCTTCATTTACATTTGAAGTCAACCAGTTTTTCAGCTTTTGGAGATGTACAGATAATCACAGCGTTTCAGATTTTTATAAATGTACCTTAATGAAAGGAATACAATGAGTAAATATTCTGAAAGGATAAAACACTGTTGTTATAGCAACGGCAGTGCAATGCCTGTCACTGAATTTCCAAAGTTTGCAATTATCATCATTTTTAAGACATACTCTTCTTATTATATAAATGTGAAAGTAATGGTAATAACATTTTGTGTAATGAGTTCAAGTTGACAAACATATAATAGTAAAACTTGAAGAAAACATGTCATTTAGTTGTCACAGAAGAACTATGGCCGCCAACAGATTTCGAACTTTTGCATTTCTTAACATAATCCAGGCATTTTTCGAATATTCTGTAAATATGGATGTAATTATAACAATTTTTACTCATATTGTGGACCTAAATTGACAAATAAATATCATTAAAGCTGAAGAAAATGTAGCGATCAGTTGTCATAGCAACAGAAGAACTATGCCTGTCAACGAATTTTCAGATTTTGTAATTTTTACCAAAATTCAAGACCATCTCTTAAAACTATGTATACATGGATGAAATGGTAATAACTTTATTCAATATTGTGAACCTAAGTTGACAAATATGGTGTTTTTAAATCTGAAGAGATGATAAGATACAGTTGTCAAAGCAACAAAAGTACAAAGCCTATTATGCATTTGCCATTTTCACCTTCATTCAAGACAATTTCTTTGAATTCTTTAAACATGGAGGTTATGGCTATAACATTTATTTTATATAGTTGTCTACAGATGAGAAACATATAGTAATAAAATTAAAAAAACGCATATACTATATGGTTGTCATAGCAACAAAAGTATGATGTAAAATCTTTCTCTAAAATTGCCCTTTCCACCATCTTTCTTGAAATTTTCTTATGATTCTGTAAATGTGCAGGTAACATTTGTAACCTTTATTTCTTAGAGGTGACAAATATGCACAATTGAAATGCTAAATAACAACAGAAAATTTTCACTCGTGGCTTCGCCAATCGGGAAAATACTGCTTTTGATGTTCATCCGGTGAAATATAAATCGATCTTACACTGAAAAAGTCAAATATCCTCTATGTGGTTGCTATAGCAATAATGATGTATTGACTGTCATAATGGTTCTATATTTCTTATTATGAATATGCAATATTCACTGAATGCTTGATTCTTGATGTCAAGTGACACTGTTCATTGTAGGTTGATAGGTACATCTCCCTGTTTTCCTGCCATTTCTGTAAAGGGAGACAAATTTTGTGACATCATGTTTGCTTCCGTAAATGACGAGACTTTTCTAAAAAGGAGTGTTCATTTACAGGCTTCCCTGAAAAATGTACCAAATCAGTTTAACACATGGCATCTGTTCACTTAAAGCTGAATTCATCCGTTCACATCCATGAGGCTGCATCTCTGAAGTATCAGGTACGTATTGATTGTGTATTACGATACAAAGATGTCCAGCTACCACCTCATTTATTGCAAAGATGTTACCTCAAGAATATAAGCATTCTCCAAATCAACACTGTTCCCCCCTCCCCCACCCCTCCGCCTAAAAAAAACCCATACAAAACAAAAAAAAAAACACTGCCCAAAAAACACTGCCTAAGCCTGAATTAGCTTGCAAAGAAAGAAATCTTTGAGACTGCTTATCTGACCAGATTGGACAGATATTTCCGCTACCCCGTGTTTCTGCATTGCTTGATGCAAATGTCATTTTGTTGTGCCCTTCCTCAAATATAAGCCGGTTCATGGTCAGACTGTTAAAGTCATTATTGTGTTCGTAGTTTGTATTCAGTAAAAAAGTATTTTATTCAAAAAATTCATTTATGGGTAGGACGCCTAACTGAAACTGGAATTGTTTCCTTTACATGCCAATTTTGAAAGTTATAGTTTAAAGTTGTCAGAGAATAACACTGCTTATGTACCTTATTTCACTACAAATGTATAAACATACAGTTTGTGGAAAGGCGATTTAATCGATTAAGACTACCAAATGTAATTTTTGGACGGTATTTGTAGTTTGATTCGGTATGAAATTATTGTTGTAGCATCTGGAGGTTAAATTTCTTCCGCACTGTGGGGAAAATTCCTTTGTAAATACAGATATCTGCATTATACATGTGCTAACTTGGTTTAAACCCAAACGTATTGCCATAAGCATGCCGTTGATTTAAAATCGAACCGGCCTTGATCATTTATTTTATAAATACGTACTAGCTGATGTGACACGCGGTTTTGTTTTTTAGCTAAATATAATTAATGGCATTGTTAAATTATCAAACAAAATGATTCATGGATTTCAAAGTAAACTGCGTTTCACCTTGCACGAACGCCCTGAGACTGATGGGGCCGCTCTCATTCAATCTGTCTTTAAACAAGGTCGATGGTTAGTATATATAAGTTCTTCACAATAAGATCAACATCGTTGGTTGGAGAAAACCTAATTTTGAAAATATACAAAGCAGAATGTGCAAGGTTGTTTGTTTTCTGTTCGCACTTATGTGCTTAACGGCAGTAGGTGAGTAGTTTTCGCTTTCTTCCTTTTTAGCTCACCTGAGCCGAAGGCTCACAGGTGAGCTTATAGTATAGGCAGGCATCCGTCGTCCGTCGTACGTCGTCCGTCAACATTTTCAAACGACATTTCCTCTGAAACTACAAGGCCCATTGTAACCAAATTTCATATATAGCATCTATAGGCAGGGGGAACCAATAATACTGTTTTTATGCAAATCGCTTCAGAATTTTGGTTGCTATGGCAACTTAAAATTTCCATTGACTTGTATGGGAAAAATCGAAAATTTGCATTTATTGCTATGTCACTGCAGATATTTTGACAAAACTTTTACAAAATGTTTCTTGAGTAGTCCTCTATCAATCACATGAAATTAATGTCAATTGCACAATTTGGCTGGTTGCCATGGCAACCGAATGATAAAAAATAGAAAAAATATTCAAAATCATCTCCTCAGAAACAATGCAACCAATAAAGCTCAAAATTCACAGAAAGGATCTTAGTACTGACTTCTATGTAAGTACTGTTTTGCTTGGCAATTGCTCTAGCAGTTTGGTTGCTATGGCAACTTAAAATTGCCATTGACTTATAATGGCAAAATGGAAAATTTGCATTTATTGCTATGTCACTGCAGATATTTTGACAAAACTTTTACAGAAATGTTCCTTGAGTAGTCCTCTATCAATCACATGAAATTTATGTAAATTGCACAATTGGGCTGGTTGTCATGGCAACCGAATATTTAAAAATAGAAAAGATATTCAAAAATTATTTTTGCAGAAACTATTTGGCCGATAAAGCGCAAACTTTACAGAACGGATCTTTGTACAAGCCTGTATAGAATTACTGTTTTGCGTGGCAATTAGGTTGGTATGGCAACTTATAGATTCTATTGAAATATAATGGGAAAAATGGAAAGCTGCAATTTTTGCTATCTCCCTGAAGTTATTTTGGATTTTATATCCACAGAAATGTTGCTTGAGTAGTCCTCTATGATTCGTATTAATTTTGTCCAAATCGCCAAATTTAATTTATTGCCATGGAAATATTAAGGAAATATTTTTGAAAAAATATTCAAAAATCTTTTTCCTCAAAAACCATATAGGGGGATGAAGCTGATTCTTTGTATACATGTTCATGACATTAGCCACTACCTAAATATTGTTTTTTATCATTGTTGCCCACATGGTTTCATTGCTATGGTATTTTAAAGTTTCCATAGACTTGTATTGGGAAAAGTGCAAATTGGCATTTATTTCTGTGTTACTACAATATTTAGGCAAAAAGTTTTACAAACATGTTTTTTTTTATTGTAACTTCATCAAACTTGCTAATATTAACTAGGACAAGCATAACAACTCAGTCAAAGTTGAAATTAGGCCAAATTGTACAATTGACTTTAGTGTTTCTTACTCTTGAGTGCTAAGGATGAATGGACTCAGGTGAGCTACAGGACCAATGGTCCTCTGGTTTCAGTACTCGTTTTAAATTCGAAACATAGTTGCCTGAAAACCAGCTGTTCATTGCCTAATTAATAACTTATAGAAAAATGCCTTACTGAGTTGAGTTTTACGGCCCAGCCACACTATTAAGGCCATATCAAAAGCGATTTGTTAAGATCGAATCGCCGTAAAGGAAGCCAAGGCCTTCCCAGGAAAATGCCAGTTTCTAGGCAGGCTTAGACTAGAACTCCTTAGCGGTTACAAGGAATACTCTCTTTAGCAACTGACAACTATCCCGCCACCTAGAACTCTTAAGTGGCTACTGGAAACACTCTCGTCAGTAACTGACAACTGACCCATCTAGAAATCCTAAGCGGTTACCTGGAATACATTCGCCAGTAACTGACCACTGTCCCGCCTAGAACTCCTAAGCGGTAACTTGGAATACTTTTGCCAGTAGATGACAACTGTCCCACCTAGAAATTCAAAGCGGTTACCAGGGTTACTTTGGCTAGTAACTGACAACTCTCTCAATTAGAACTCCAAAGCGGTAACCAGACATACTCCCGTCAGAAACTGACAAATGTCCTACCTAGAACTCCTAGGCGGTTACCAGGAATACTCTCGCCAGTAACTGGAAACTGTCCCGCCTAAAACTCTTAAGCTGTAACCAGGATTACGTTCGCCAGTAACTGACATTTTCCAACGTAGAACTCTCAAGCGGTTACCAGGAGTACTCTCGCCAGTAACTGACAACTGTCCAACTTAGACTCCTAAGCAGTTATTCCCGACATTAACAGACAACTGTCCCACCTAAAAACTCCTAAATGGTTAACAGGAATACTCTTGCAAGTCCCTGACAACTGTCCCATCTAGAACTCCTAAGCGGTTATCTAGAATACTCTCGCAAGTAATTGACAACCCTCCCACCTAGAAGTCCTAAGCGGTTACCAGGAATACTCTCGCCAGTAACTGACAACCCTCCGACCATGGAGTCCTAAGCGGTAACCAGGGATACTCTCGTCATAAAATGACAAATGTTTCACCTAGAATCCTTAAGCGTTTACCAGAAATACTCTTGCCAGGAACTGGCAACTGTCCCACCTAGAAATCCTAGGCGCTTACCAGGAATTCCCTCGTCAGTAACTGACAACTATCCCACGTAGAACTCCTAATCGGTTACCAGGAATACTCTCCCCAGTACTGAAAATTTTCCACTTAGAACTCTTAACCGGTTACCATGAATACTCTCGTCAGAAACTGACAAAGGAATACTCTCCCTAGTAACTGACAACTCTCCCACCTACAAGACATAAGCGATAACCAGGAATACTCTCGTCAGAAACTGACAAATGTCCCACCTAGAACTCTTAAGCGGTTACCAGGAATACTCTCGCCAGAAACTGGCAACTGTCCTGCCTAGAACTCCTAAGCGGCTACCAGGAATTCTCCCGCCAATAACTGATAACTGTTCAACCTAGAATTCTGAACCGGTTACCAGGAAAACTCTCGCCAGTAACTGACCACTTCCCTCCTAGAACTCCTAAGCGGTTATCTGGAATACTCTCGAGATTTGACCCTAATGCCATAGAAAGCAAATATTCGCAAAATTATCTCATGATTAACATCATCAAAATCGTTTTGAGGTAAAAAAATATTGGCCCAACAATCCTCTCCTTATTGTTATGCTTAAGACAATCAATTATCAATTTAATCAGTGCAGTTTTCGAAAACCTGACTTAGCTTGGTGTCAAAGCATGTACTTGTTTAAATAAGCAAAAAAGTGATTGGTGACGTGCTGTTTTAGTTACTTTGGACACATTTGGTAAAATCGGTATCGACCTGTAATTTGATGGATCATCGGGTAGGCCATCTTTATGAATAGGAAAGATTGTTGCCTGTTTGAAAACATCGGGAAGCACTCCATTAGGCAGACTAATATTTATCATCTGCAGAAGGGACCGTGACAACACGTCTGTACATCATCTAAAGTGGTCCTAGCATTTAAACTGGTCCTGGCATCTATTTTGGTCTTAACAACCCTCTACATTGGTCCCGGCTGGCTTCTATTATGGTGCTATAAGCAGTCTTAAAATGATCCGGAGCGCTTAACGTAAATGAGCCGCGACGCGAGAAAACCAACAATGTGGTTGTGCGCCCAGCGAAGACTCAGATCAGCCTGGACATCTGTCTAGGCTGAGCAGACTCTTCGCTAAGCACTTACAGGGTAGCTAAAGGTCTAAGCTACCTGTATGCGGACAGCGAAGACTCTGATCAGACTGGGCGGACGCCCAGGCTGATCTGAGTCTGCGCTGGGCGCACAACCACATTGTTGGTTTTGTCGTGTCGCGGCTCAAATATATTAAAAGCTAATAGTTTTTCTGCTAAACACTGCTTCTCCCGATTTTATATTCATAGCCTCTTCACACGCCATTTTAAATATATTTCTCGTATGTGTGTGTGTGTGTGTGTGTGTGTGTGTGTGTGTGTGTGTGTGTGTGTGTGTGTGTGAGGGGGGGGGGCTAGTTTACACCCCCGCCCCTCTTCCTACGCCTATGTCGTTTCATTTTCAATATCGAAAGCCTATGCTCGTGTATAGAAAATTGAAATTCCAGGAAGTTCTGAGACAGCTCCAGGTATCTCACCTCGTGCTCTTGCCAACCATCTCCGGCCGCATCGAGTCGAAAACAGTTCGCATTTAGCGCGCGCGGGTATAATAGCATGTAAGTGAGTATGAAACATGTTCTATCACTGAATCGAATGTGCAACATATACAATAAATGGTATCAGGAACCTAGCTCCTTCGTTCTTTATCGCACCTTCGTCAAAAAGACATTTATTCACCAGGAGTGAGCATCTCATTCAGATCAGAGCCTTCTCTGTCCATGTAAGGAACATTGAATTCTTACAATCTCATTGAGCCTCTGAGCAAGACCGGTCAGAGTGAACGAATGCCCATGGTGATTTGAGTTTTGCTTAGAAATTGCAGCGGAGGGAAAGTCCACTTCATGTATGAGGGACTATAGGTTATTTTCTGGGGAGATTTTTTCTACCGACATTTTTTTTGCAGAAATTTCTACTTCCAGAAAATCATCGATTTTCCCACGCGTTTGGGGAGTGGCCAGGGGGGCGGGGATGGGAGATGCGGTAAAGAATGGGTATTTCATAGGCGCCTGAGACTAGACTCCAACAATAAATAAAATCGGAAACTGAACCAGACTATATGGTTTCCAGCGACAAAGGAAATAAACGGATCTCCAGTATATCAAGCAATTAAAATACGAAAACACATATGAGCCGCGACACGAGAAAACCAACAATGTGGTTGTGCGCCCTGTACAGACTCAGATCAGCCTGGGCAGCTGCTCAGTTTGATCAGATTCTTTGTTAAGAGCTCAAATGGTAGCTAAGGGTCTAAGCTACCTCCATGCAGACAGCGAAGACTCTGATCAGACTGGGCGGATGCCCAGGCTGATCTGAGTCTGCGCTGTCCGCACAACCACTTTGTTGGTTTTGTCACGTCGCGGCTCATATTAAACTATCATACCTTATCTTATTCAACCGAACCTACGCAAAATAACACCAGAAAAACAATTAAATTCTTCGCCATCATGCTACTTTGAAGTTAACAAAGAACAAAAAACGGAAATAAAGAGGGAGAGGATGGTAATCTGTGTGACATATACCTGACAAGCATTTCTGTATGTCATTTTGTTTACTCTGAAATATCAAGGCAAGGGCCTACTGTGCTTGCAGTAGGTGCGGATGGGGGTTGTTTGCAACTTTTCGCTCGTCCATCATTTCTCTTTACGACCCGTTAAAGACTGAAAGATTGTCTCAAAAGACCGTTAAACCCAAAACAATCACCACCCGCGACCCCCCTCCCCCCCAATCCCCCCCCCCTCCCCGAAAAAAAGGACTGCGAATATTCTTGAGCATTGCTGGCTAATAATAAAATAACTTGACACAGCTGTCTTCAACAACTAGTTTGTGTGAAGTTTTATAAAACTATGCCAGCAGAAAATTTCTCTTTGGGTGTCAGACCAAGCGAAATTCAAATCAGACTGCTCAGCTTCTTAGGTTAGCTGGAGTCTGCAATTTCGTTTTTAGCAACCGTAGGTACCACGCTATCTAAACAGCGAACAAAAAAAAAAACACGTGCTGATCAGATCAGCCGGTGCGCAAGCGCAAGTTGATCTGCCATCTTTGTTTTCGGATATGACATAAGACAGGTTTGCTTATGACAAGACTCATTATTTTTATGTTGTACATGTATGTCGTAACAACATTTCATTTTCCTTTATGTCTGTATGTTTTAAATATTATGCATACAAAAATGAAGCAAAAACGAAGCATATATAATTACCGATTTATACAATAAATTCAGTTTTATAACAAAATAAACCCGTCGCATGTCAAAACAAACAAAATGATGTGTACTTCTACCGAGACTCCGATCAGCCAGGCCAGCTGCCTAGAGTCTTCGCTGTGCGTTCAAAAGGACACGATGTTCCTTCGTGTGGACAGCGAAGACTGATCACACTGGGCGCATGTCCAGGCTGATCGGAAGCTTTGCTAGATTCTTAAATTTACATTTCAGCTCCTGTTATCTCAAACTATTGATATCTCAAAGTAGGTTTTCTGGGCCCAGAAAATTTACTTTGAGGTATCAGAAGTTTGAGATAGACTTCAACACATTACTCATAGCAATGACAAATTATTCGTAGAAGGCACTACTATGCATTGTCATCAGGTATATCACTGAGATCATTTTAGAGGCTGCTTATCCCATCATAACAGAGGCCAGCCGGGACCCGTTTAGAGGCTGTTCAGGACCAAAAACAGAGGCCAGGACCAGTATAGATGCAGGACCACTTAAGATGATGTACACACGTCTGAAGCGAGCTTAGGATTCCGTCTAAACCTCTGGAGATATAAGGATCAAAAGATACTGATATGGATTTCAGTTAACCAAGATTCGAAGGTGGAACCTGAATTCAGGACTATATGAACCACATCATGAGAGTAAAAGGGACATAACTGGGAAAAGAAAAACATCCACAGATCAGACTTTAGTGTTCACTGATTAGATAGTATAATATCACTATATCTCTATATACGAAATTTTAAGGCCATAGTTTAACTACGAGGGTTGGTCCAGAAGTAATGTCACTGCAGCTATAAAATCATGTAGAATAAAGGGAGACCAATAAAATTTCGTATCCAGGTACCATAATCTATTTGCATTATGGGCTGAAAATGTCATAGAAATACAGTGCACTGTAATTGAGATATCGAGATAGACAGAAGGCATGGTAACGAAACGCGCCGCACGTCAATGACGTTGTTGACGCACCAGACGAAATTTCGATATTGTGTCATGTCATAAGTAGCATATTCGCTGTTCCAGCATAGTACTAATGTCTTTTCACCCATGTTTATCTCATCTTTAATATTACTTGAAGGGCCCGGCATCTCAATTTCAAGAATTTTACACAATATTCGAATTTCAGAGCATTGATCTTCATATATGGGGTCCAAACAAGAGTGACGTTTTTGTCTGACATTGCACATAAAAGGTCTTCCCGTTTTCAGACTATCCTCTAGCGACTCATCTGCACGCGTATCGCGCTGATTGCAGCTTTAAACAAGCCTCATAATAACTGCTTTTTCACCGAGAGTCTCAATGGTGATATTCAAAATTCGAGGCAAAACCGCACATATCAGCTGACGCGTTTTTGTTAGAAATCAGCATTTTTACCCTCGGCAGTAACAAGCATTAGCGCTAGCTAGCAAACTTCAAACTGCAGTGACGAAATTAAAATTTCAACAGTGGGTGACAGAAATTTATTTCGTCATCGTATCAAAGTTTCATCTGATTTGGCGCGTTAGTTTGATTTTGATATGTGATTGCCTTTGAAAATTATGATCATGTAATTAACGTTATTCTGACGTGCGGCGCGATGGCGTTGGTTGCATACTTTGAACGTCTATATAATTGGAAAGAAAAAAAATCCAATTATATATTTATTCTGTAAATCAGAACTGAATTACATTGCCGCTTGATATGATTTTTATAATAATGCTACGATGAATAAGCGCGCAGTGGACACAGTGACGTCACTTCTGGATCAACCCTTGTATTTTTAGACATCTTGCTAACAAGATAGTCATCTCGTTTTAATAAAAGGGGCATTATTCTAAAAAGGGGCATAATGTGAAAAGAAAAAAATACGCGTCAGCTAACTTTCCGTGAGAAATCCATATATGAAATTTCAAAACCCTATTCCAAGTGGTTCTTGGAACTCAGTAGCTGCATAATGTATTGCACAGCAGGGGGGGGGGGGACTCCGTAATTAATTAATGCAGAGTTATCTAACCTGTACTTAAGTAGTTAACACATCAAGAACTACTACTTTGCTTAAAATAAGCTTCCCAGCTCAAGCGAATCAAAAGTTGGAAAAATGCCAAATTCAAACAAGGGCCATAACGCCACAAATATTTTACGGAATTCTCCCAAAAGTTAATCAAATACTCTACTCCTCATATCCAATCAGGATATTAAATATCAAGGCCATAGCTTAAATTCTCTTTGAAATATTTTACTAACAAGATAGTCATATCATTTTTCTAAAAAGGGCATAATTCCGAAAACGGGACATAACTGGGAAAAGAAAAATACGTGTCAGCTAATTTTCCATGACGAATCTATATATGAAATTCCAAAACCATAGCTAGCAGGGTTCCAAAGTTACAGCAAGCAAGGAAAGTGTGACGCATGCACACTCGCACGCACGGGCGGACAAGCCAAAAGCAATATGCCCCACCAAGATTTTCAAAGTTGGGGGCATAAAAAGGGGCTTTCCCTTTGATGTTGGGGATAGGGTTTGGGATCTGATTCAGTCAGTTCCTGAAGTGTAGTTACTCTTTAAATTTGCAATACACAGTTTGATTTTCTAGTCTAGGTGCTTCATTTAAGCACCTTTTCAAAATGCTGCTTTAGTTTATAGGAATTCTGTTACGCGGATCGTTCAGAAAATTCTACTAGTGGCTTCTCAATCTTATTCAGGGACATGCTTGCGAAACATAGTTTATCATATGACGTTGCTGTTATTTAAGAATTGAAATTCGATTTTTGAGCGTTCATCGTGTGATGAAGCCAGTGGGCGGTGCTAAAACGCCATGAAGCGCAAACCTCTTCTTGTAGAATTTTAGCGACGACCACTGGCTTCATCGCACGATGAACGCTGAAAATTCAAATTTTTATTTTTATATCTACACTTTATTTGTGAACCTCTCTGTGCTGTTTTCGTGATAATTTGGTGTAGAATAGGCAAAATATGGGTCGAAGAAAAGTCAGTAACGACGTGTTCGACCATAACGTTAAACAGCCGTCGCGCTGAAACGTCAGTCGAACGTTACAAGAACCAATCAAGACGTTTGTTTACATAAGCCGTCGCTTGACGACAACGTCACATGATCAATTTTCCTTCATCGGTGTATGAAGCTAGTTGCTCTAAAGGGTTCACCTATGGGAAGCCAGTGGCAAGTGTAAATATACTCCTCGCCAAAAGTTTAGCATATATTTTAAATGAATGTACCAAGATCGTTAGAAATCATAATTACTTTGGTTTAAACAATATTTTATTAATCAATTCACATTATATAATTTACAATCTCAAGTATCAGGATCTGACAGTAAGCTATAAGCTTATAGTGGTCATCTCCTGAATTACTTTAATTACTTTAATCTCAAGTTTCAGTTTTAAGATAAAAGCATTCTTTCATCAACACCAGGGCTTAAGCATTGCAAAAACGCCAAATCAAAATTGATTTGCGCAAGCACTGCACAAAGGAGCACAAAATGAATCCCACCGAAATTAACGTTTTCGAGAGAAAATAATGTTTCGTTTCATGGTAGTGAAAGCAGTAATTTCGTATTCGCCTAAAACATTTAGCATTACTAAACGTTTAAATGATGTAAAAGAAAAGTCACTCACAGCGCATTACAATTTTTTTTCCTTCCCAAATTGTGTTTTTTGGGGACATGTATGTCCGCGCTCGCCCTGTGCAGTTGTTACACCAATTCAAACGAAAGTTTCTAATTCAAGGTATTGAATCATTGGTGTTGATGATAGAATACACTAACTTCCACAGAAAGTCAGATTTCAACATCTTATTTTTGTTTTCACATTATGCTGAATTTTTGGCGAGGAGTATATTTAGTGGATAACGTCGAGTCAAAAATCATATGACCACACGTTTAATAACATTTTGGGGCGTACACGTCATATCATTGACAACGTCAATGTCAACAACGCGTTTTCTTATTGAAATAATATTCGGTTTGAAAGCGTTAAAACCTCAATTAAAGGGTCATATGATAAACGGAATCTTACACTCGTGATAAACGGAATCTTACACTCGTGATCATTTCATATGAAAGGGGGGGGGGGGGGTATCAATAAGGTGGGTTATATATATTATGCCCCACGCCCCCGCCACTAAAGGTGAGGGAATACATATTGGCTTCAGTGCGGATCTCGTTGGCATCTGCATTTGTGTATGTGTCACATATTAATCCTTCTATGACCTTGGAAACAAGGTCAAGGTCATCAAAATCTGACCGTGACCTTGTTTCCAAGGTCAAAGAAGGACTTCATATGTGACACAGACACAGATGCAGACGCAAAGGAGATCCGAACTGAAGCCAATATGTATTCCCTCACCTTTAGTGGCGGGGGTGTAGGGCATAATATAGCAGTTAAAGTAGTAATTTGACCAAAGGTTCGTAATTCTAGGTCAAAATTAAATGAAAAACCATCTTCCAAGCAAGTTTATGTGTTCAGTCGACCATGAAAACTAGGCCATTGTGAAATTCTGGTCTCATCATCCGAATGTCCTATAGGTGCTTCCTTGACATGAGTTTGATGACAACTGGTCTGTTTATTTAACAATAAGGCCAAGAAATATTGAAAATTGAGGACAAAAATATAAAAAAATGCTGAATGTCAAAGGAAGTCTTTTTTGACAACATATGTTCAAATTAAACCAAATAAAATAATATGGAAATATAGTTTAGATGTTCTGTTAATCATTTTATCAAATCCTGTCTGTCTGCTGTACCCTTACACCAAATGAGAATGTTTTTACAAGACAGGCTAAAACCATGTTGGATTACCCCACCCACTTCTGTGGACCCATAGCTCAGTAAGTAGGGCTTTCCGACCAAAGTCACATATGGTCCAATAAACTAGGCACATTGGAGTATACCATCAGTTAATAAAAAGAAACTTTGGTAGGATGCAGAAAACCCACCTTATTGATATCCCCCCCCCCTCACCTTTATAAAACTCGCCAAAAGCTGGTTCACCCCGTCCAATCGAAACACCGGTTACACGGTCAAAACTCCGGATAAACGTTAAAGTAACACCGGTTAACGGCTGATTCGCGCACATAATATTATGGCGGCGCCCATACCAGGTCAGGATTTTGCTGTGTCTTTGCTTGCAAATAAACTTTTCCTCCGAGATCTAAAGTGAAATCGACGGAGAAATGATTTGTCTCTTAATGTGTGCTTCGATGCAGAGTGATTTACATCTGATTTCTTCAAACATTCGATCCGGAGTTGGTGCAATAGTTTCGGCCATGGACACTTAGCCGATTTTTCTGCAAACCGTTCGTACTTTTGAAAATATGCAGAGCTTATGAACGATTGAGATGCTTTCGACGAATTTTTGGGTACATTTGATGGTAATTTTACCATTTATAATAAAAAGGTGAGTTGAAAACGCCATTTAAGAATATCAAGATCAAAATAAGAAATAACACCGGACAAAAAGGTGCAAGAAATCGTTTTCTAGCCAGCTGCAGAATCATGAAGAGCCTAGTTAAGCCATCTAAATCATAGGATACTCCACGCCCATTCTCCTCCAGAAAGCAGAACTCGCCGTTTGAGAAGTAAACAAGAATAGCGAATCAATTTGCTCCTATGAGAGAAAAGTTTTCTCTATTTTTTATTTATTTTTATTTTATTTATACATTGTTTTGAGAGGGTAACACAATTACTTGTTAGCTATTCTACCTTGTGACCCTCTATAGCGCTTAAAGTTAAAGATTGCTTCTAGGGGAGGTAAAATGGCACATATGGGTTTTTTCCCCGCCCCTCCCTCCCCCCCCCCTTCCCCTGGAAATGCACACATTCATCTTCTACTAATCTGTGCAAATACCCATAGGTAAAAAGATAGGCAATGATTAGGAATTAACACAATCCAATCCCACATTAAGCTGTCAAAACCAATAGGGAAAGAAGCACATACACACAGAAATTGACACAAGTTTACGAAAGACACACACAGTACACCGAATGAGCAGCTCTTTCCCACAGAGATGGTCATTCAGCTACCCCAATAACAGCATCAACATCTATGTTTACTTATTTTTTTTATTTTAATTGCAAAACAAAACAGAACAGAAGGCAGATTGGGCAGCAATACAGGTGACCAAACCGCCAGAGACCATAGACAAGCGGATACAGCACAATATAACATCAAGGAACCGCAACAGAAGTACCGCGTTGGAACGGTCAGCTAAATATTACTGGTGTGTGCGTGTTTTTTTTTGTGTGTGTGCGTGGGGGGCGGGGGGGGGGGGGGGGGCTCAAAATAAGCTTTACTGAACCCAGACCTCGCCCTTCGTTTCCACCCTACAGAAACCTTAAACTATTATTAAAGAGCCTTTCCCGTTTTCATCTAAGGACAAGTCTGATAGTTCTGTCAGGGTATGCTTTTTTAAAATGCTAGCAGACAATGTAGACCCTGTCAGAATGATCTCTAGGAGCAGTCTGCTCTGGGTCTACAGTTTCGATCCACTGTTCTTTCTGAATATTCACAGGTTTGCTATATCATAGTTAAAGCCATAAAAAAGTTTCTAGGGGTAAATGGTATACTTTAGGGAAAGCTATTCGACCATTTTCTATTTTGCCTCCCATCTCAGGCTTAACTCGTTAGGTAAAGAAGTTGCTCCTTTGAAATAAAATTTTCTTCCTTCTGAGTAGAACCGTTTTAAAAGGATTTCTTAGTCAAGAGAAGCAAACAGGTAGACATAAAAGTGGTTTCCCTTTGTAGAAACGGTTGGAAGAATATGGAGGTGTATCCCTTCACCATAAGTCACTCCCAGACCAGCCAGTATACATGCAAACTAGTTAAGAAATGCACACACTGCCTATACAATATTTCATCCTTATACAGTTTAAGATGCATAATTTCACAACCATGGTCTTTTGCCTTTATTACAATGGGAAAACATTTTAGTGACTTCCTGTTAAGTTCTCTGGGTGATGAAGCCCTTCAGAAATGGGGTCTACCCTTAAACGAAAGAATTCAATTTGCTTATTTGCTCCTAGAGGAACATACCAACATATCGTTTCTTTTAAATGAAAATAAGTGGTAGAGTGCCCCCCCCCCCCCCCCCCCCACACCACACACACACATACACGAAAACAAAATGTATCAATTCAAATAAAAAACCGTTTCAGTCCTGACATGACTTTGTATGTGAACAGAATGGTCAGGGCTTGCACATTCCTACATGCTCAGACAGGTTTCTCGAGACACACCCCATTGTAACTTTGTTTTAAGGTGTATGGGTACGCCTCTTTATTTTTAGTTCCTTTCTCAATGGGGATCAACTCTGAAAGAAGCAGTTTCTGTCCTTCATAAGTTTTGCAAGGAAGTAAACAAGAAGCCGCAAAAATCATTTCTTTTTGTGGAAATGTGAGAAAACATGGTGGTATACAAGTACATCTTTACTAGTTTAACTAATCTGGATAGAAGACAACTTCTCTTACCGTATTATCCGGTGTTACTTTTATTTTGTCCATCTAATTCTTATTAAGCGTTTCCAACTCATCTTTTTATTATAAACGGTAAAAAAACTATTAAATGTACCCAAAACTCATCGAAAGCACCTCACATGTTCACAAGCTCTGCATATTTCAAAAGTACGAACGCTTTGCAGACAAATCGGCTAAAGTGTCCATGGCCGAAACTATTGCACCAACTCCGGATCGAATGTTTGAAGAAATGCGATAAAAAATCCATCTGCATCGAAGCATATATGATAAAACAAATCATTTCTCCACCGATTCCACTTTTGATCTCAGCGGAAACATTTATCTGCAAGCAAAGAAAACAGCAAAATTCTGACCTGGTATGTGCGCCGCCATGATATTTTGTGCGCGGATCAGCCGTTAACCGGTGTTACTTTAACGTGTATCCGGAGTTTTGACCGTGTTACCGGTGTTTCGATTAAACAGAGTGATAACTTTCATATGAAGTGACCACTCGTGTAAGATACTCTATATGTGAGCCGCGACACGAGAAAACCAACAATGTGGTCGTGCGCCCAGCGCAGACTCAGATCAAACTGGGCATCGGCAAAATTTGATCAGACTCTTCGTTAAGTGCTCAAAGGGTAGCTTAGGGCCTAAACTACATCCATGCGGACAGCGAAGACTCTGATCAGACTGGGCGGATGCCCAGGCTGATCTGAGTCTGCGCTGGGCGCACAACCACATTGTTGGTTTTGTCGCGTCGCGGCTCATGTATTTGTTAAAGGAGCTACGTACATTTTTCATTAAAATGGTATCAAACACTATACAAAAACATATAACTGAGCTATTTACAAACAAAAAGAATGTTTTGATGTGAATCATTTAAGAAGTTAGTCGTTGTAAATGTACATTATGTTTCTTTCTTTTTTTCTATAAAAGGATTGTTCATTTCTTCTTACGACATTCGTTTATAAGAGTGAAGTGCGATGACTGTAATCGATTCAGTCTTTGCAATGCAGTGTGCATTCTAATGACGTCAATGAAACTTAGGTCATTCTCGTTTTAACCGCATTGCAGCGGCTTTATTTTAACATCATCTTTATTTTTTAAATGCTTTAAACCGATTTACATTAGACCTTTGTCGAATCTTACACTGACAAAATTTTAAATATTGTATTGTATTTGATAACTTTTTTTCATCACATTATCATCATTCCTTGAATAGAGAGAAGTAATTTGTTATGGCTGGATGGATTACTTGCGAATTTACGTCCTTTTAAACAGTTTTTCAGTCATATCAAAACGATGGTACTGGCTCCTAAGTAATTTGTTAATATCTGAAATGCAAACATGGCATTTTCATGGAATGGTATGAAACTTATATTTTATACATTTCTGGCAGAACTTACAGAATACAATACCCTGGAAACAGTCTTTACGACCGCCCTAGTAACCGAATGGTCTCGCATCATAGTCTTATACTAGCCAAAACTTCTAACCGACCATTTACATTTCATCGAATTTCTTCAGAGCCCTAAACAATCTTACAGTTCTATTTACATCCCCTAACAGGCAGATATGTCAGACAACTCAGGCATTAAAACGTTTTACAAAATTCTTAACATTACATCCAGGATATGCCGATGAACAGAAGTATCCCCCATTTTTAAAATTCACAAAATTAAGCATTTCGTAACAATTTGTGAAAAATCACTTTTTGAAATATCCAATTTATGTGAGCAAAACCACTAAAGCAAATGTCTGAATAAACAGATTTATGCAAAACTGAACACTCCTCATGCATGACAGAGGCAGCTTTGGGTCAAAATGTTAAAACTTACCCCACCACTCAATGCAAATTTTTGTTAATTTTGAAAATGGGGGTACCCGTATTCATCTTTGGCTCCTGGGTGCAGTGCACTGAATAATGTTTAACCTTTTAGTTGTATGGTTTACCGACATATTGGCCTATCTGTGGCTGTAATCTGAATCGTGAGATTGCGAATAGCATTGACAAAAAATAATAAAAACTAAGTGGTCGGTTAGAACTTTTGACCAGTATATATAAAGGTTTGGAATTAGTCTGTCGGGAAAAAATCCAGCTAATAGCTTGCAACAAAAATAAATTTAGACAAAGGACAATAATCAGAGACTGCCCCTCGTACTGACGACATAAATCAATGAAAAAATAATCAAGTCTTTATTTTGTAGGTCAGTACCACTATTGTCAAACAGACTCAGATTGCCCTTGGGGAGAAAGATGCGTTTTACGTAGGGTTTGTAGAGAAGAAGGACAATGTACGAATGTACGTCCACGTCAACGTCCACGTCCACGTCCACGTCCAGGAGGTTTGTACTGTTTCTACCCAAATCCAGGCAGCTATATATCCCATTGTGTTTAGTGTCGTCGAAACGTGATCAGCATTGTCCCGTTTACCTGTAAAAGGAGCCCCAGTAGCTTAGTGGGTTATGCGCTGGCCTTCTGATCTAGCAGACCGGGTTCAAGTCCCGTACTGAAATACTGTTGAATAAGACGTAAAATCGCAGTTTATTTATTTATTCACAAATTCATGTCAACAAATACATAAAAGTACATACATGAGCCAATGGATTGGACATAGGCACTGCCTATTTTTGTCCTCTGCAGTTGGTGTAGCAATACAGACACATATATTTGATGACATGAATATTAAAGTGCTATACAACAAGAGGACCATGATGGCCCTGGATCGCTCACCTGAGTATCCTGTGAACTTAACCTCAGAAATATCCAGAAACGTCCAACAGACAGAGTTTCACAAAGATTCAATGGAAAATGAACCCTTAATTGTGTACCTTAGGTTTTTATAAGATTTAACCTAATGACCTTGTTTTTGACCCCACATGACCCAGTTTCAAACCTGGTCTAGATTTCTTGGATATAAACATTCTGCAAAAGTTCATGAATATCGGATCAAAACTGTGCCCTCTAGAGCGTAAACAATGCTTTTCTAAGGTTTGACCTAGTTTTTGACCCGACATGACCAAGTTGCACCCTTGGTCCAGATTTGTAGGAGACAAACATTTTGACTAAGTCTCATGAAGATTAGAACAAAACTGTGTCCTCTAAAGCATTCACATGGTTTTTCTAAGAACTGACCTAGTGACCTAGTTTTTTACCTGACATGGCCCAGTTTCAAATCAGGTCTAGATTTCATAAAAATAAACATTCTGACAAAGTTTCATGTAGATTATATAATAACTGTGCCCTAAAGAGTGTACACAACGTTTTTCTAAGATTTGACCTAGTGACCTAGTTTTTGACCCCACATGACCCAGTATCAAAGTTGGTCTAGATTTCATTCAGATAAACTTTCTGACCATGTTTCATGATGATTGGATCGTAACTGTGCCCTCTGATTCATTCTAAGATTTATTTCTACTTTTAGCTCTGGCGGCTATTTTGTACAGCAGAGTGGAACCGTTTCAGCAATTTTTGTTTAGAACCATGAGTCAAACACTTCTGTGAAATTATTTTGAAATCGAGCCATTGGCTTTAGAGGAGGTGTCGTTTAAAGGTTTTTCTATATTTAGCTCTGGTGGCCATTTTTTTTCAGCAGAGCTGAACCATTTTAGCAATTTTGGTAGAGGGTCTCCTAAGGAACATTTCTGTGAAATTATTTCAAATCTTCCCAGCAGTTTTGGAGGAGAAGTCGTTTAAAGGTTTTTCTATTTTTAGCTCTGGCGGCCATTTTATTCAGCGGAGCGGAACCGTTTTAGGAATTTCGGTAGAGGGTGTCTTAAGGAACATTTCTGTGAAATTATTTTAAAATCTGCCCAGCAGTTTTGGAGGCAAAGTCGTTTAAAGGTTTTTCTATTTTTAGCTCTGGTGGCCATTTTGTTCAGTGAAGTGGAACTGTTTTAGCAATTTTGGTAGAGGGTGTCCTTAGAATTTCTGGGAAATTATTTTAAAATCTGCCCAGTAGTTTTGGAGGAGAAGTTGTTTAAAGGTTTTTCTACTTTTAGCTCTGGTGGCCATATTGTTAAGCGGGGCGGAAGCATTTGAAAAATTTTGGTTAAGGGCCTCCGTAGAAACATTTCTGTGAAATTATTTCAAAATCTGCCAAGCAGTTTTGGAGGCAAAGTCGTTTAAAGGTTTTTTCTATTTTTAGCTCTGGCGGCCATTTTGTTCAGCCGAGCTGACTCGTTTTAGCAATTTTGGTAGAGGGTCTCCTAAAAAACATTTCTGTGAAATTATTTCAAAATCTGCCCAGCAATTTTGGAGGAGAAGTCGTTTAAAGGTTTTTCTATTTTTAGCTCTGGTGGCCATATTGTTCAGCGGAGCGGAACCGTTTGAGCAATTTTGGTTAAGAGCCTCCTAAGGAACATTTCTATTAAATTATTTTAAAATCTGTCCAGCACTTTTGGAGGCGAAGTCGTTTAAAGATTTTTCTATTTTTAGCTCTGGCGGCCATTTTGTTCAGCAGAGCGGACCCGTTTCAGCAAATTTGGTAGACGGTCTCCTATGAAACATTTCTGTGAAAATACATCAAAATCTGCCCAGCAGTTTTGGAGGAGAAGTCGTTTAAAGGTTTTTCTATTTTTAGCTCTGGCGGCCATTTTGTTCAGCGGAGCGGAACCGTTTGAGCAATTTTGGTAAAAGGCCCCCTAAGGAACATTTCTATGAAATTATTTCAAAATCTGCTTAGCACTTTTGGAGGAGAAGCCGTTTAAAGGTTTTTCTATTTTTAGCTCTGGCGGCCATATTGTTCAGTGGAGCGGAGCCGTTTTAGCAATTTTGGTAAAGAGTTCCCCAAGGAACATTTCTGTGAAATTATTTCAAAATCCGTCCGGCAGTTTTGGAGAAGAAGTCGTTTAAAGCAAAAGTTGACGACGGACGAACGACGGACGACGGACAAAGACCGATCATAATAGCTCACCTTGAGCACTTCGTGCTCAGGTGAGCTAAAAATTCTATGACTAAATTGTTCATACATATAAACTAGAAATAATTGATATAAACATGAACATAACATAACGTTTTAACGAGAAGTAATATCAATGTTTGTCCAAACAGTAACTACCTGCACATAGACCTATACGAGTTTGATAATCTGACCCACCAGGCACACAACGCTGAATCAACTCTAAATCAACGCTGACGTATGACGTTGAATCAACCTTGATTAAATGTCGATTGCCTTCTGCTTCGTGCAGAATTTCATCTTTCAGTCACATGTTTTTCAATATATAATTTTAATAATAATAATAGTAGTGATAGTAGCAGTAGTAATAATAATAATAATAATAATAATAAAGTATTGCACTATTACGGATAGAAAAACCGAACACTGGATTACAATTTAGGCATCTCACGTAGGGTGTAATTGATTTGCACCAAGACGCCTCTCCTCTCCATTAAGCGGGGCACAGTCGTTTCGAATGCTAGGCTAAAATCGCGAGTCATCCAGCCATTACCTTTAAAACTAACGGATCTGAGGAGCCCCGGTAGCTCAGCGGGTTAAGCGCTGCCTGACTGTTATAGCGGACCAGATTCGAGTCCCGATTGAGGCGAGAGTATTTCCTACTGTAAACGGGGTTCCATTGTACATAGCTTTCATTATCATCCTCCAATCGTCTGATCTGACTGGAATACTATTGAAAAGGTCATTCAACCATCCATCCCGCCCAGAAATAATCCATTTTGCAAAAATTACGTTTAGGCAGATTTCGGCATTTCGTAATACTTGGACTACTGGGTTTCCCAACACTGACGAGTTTTTATCAGAAATCATTAAGAGCTATATACAGATGTAAACCCATTGTCGCCACGCACTGACATGTCATATTTTGTTCTTAGAATTTGGGAAATTCATGCGGAATACACTTGTTTTCTTCATGTGTGACTTTTAGCCCAAATCGGCTATATCCCACAAAGCAACGGGAACATACGGGAGGTCTAAACGAGATCTCGTTGCCTCTTGCGAGAATGGACAGATACCACTATTCCATTTTAATGGCTTTCAGCTGAATCGGATAAACTCGTTTTGGACCATGCTTAAGTCAAGTGAGGCCTACCGACAGGGACAAAGCAATTGAACTGAGTCAAAAAGTTGAAAATGCGCATGTGATATGCGTTATAATATTATAGGTGATGAAGCAACATTAACTTTATTTCAAGGGGATTACGTGTTTGGCTTCAGTACCCGTACAACAAACTGTATTTGTACAAACGTTCGCAGTGTTCTAGTGTTCGCGATTATCGCGTGCAAGATAAATGCACGAACTTTGATATCCGCGAACATGATGATTTTACAATGGAATAATCGGAAAGAGTGACAAATCCGCGAACTTAAGTACACGTGAATGTGTCTAAGATTGCCAAACCGCGAACTATTGACACCGCGTACATTATGGTCCTCAGTTACAAAGGTAAATTGTCAGTAATAACTGAAGGTTCAGGTACAGATGAATTATTTAGAATATTAACAGAGCAGGTAAGGTCTCCGTACACCGAGTATCACTACCCACGATGTGTTATTTCAGGATTCTGCATGCGAATGTTAACGTTACAATTTTCTACGGCTTTTGATGAAGATTTCTAATGTTAATGGCCGTTTAGCAGCCACTTTTAACAAAATAAATATTTACTTTCATATTTTAATGCGAATCGAGCCTTTTATGCTGTGCCGAAGAATTTCAACTCATACTGTCATCCCTTTGCACGTAAAAATGTTCTTTTTTCAGCAGTTTTATCGAAATAGGCTTAGCGAGAATCCCAGTCATCGTAAGTCGCTTTTTACGCGCTCTACGAGGGTTGTTCAGAAAGTTCTGATTCTAGCCGCACAACTTTGTTTAGCGGCATGCTGGGGACAAATGTTATGCATGTATTGAAAGCTCTACATTTCATCTTTACAATACAAAGATATATTTTCTTATTGAGTTACAATGCATGTTATTAGGCCCCAGTCATACCACTGGGCTAATTTTATATGAGAATTTATTTTCAGTGTGCCATTCAAGTGAAAAATGCTTGTAAATACAAAATGATTTTTTGTCTGTTTCTAGTCATTCGTTGCTTTAAATATCAATTCAAAAGTTAGAAGGGCAGCAAACGTTATCGATTTAGTCCTTGCAAAGCAATGCGCTGTTTTTATGACGTTATTGAAAACGATGTCAACGTCATTTTCGAAAGCTCACAGCGGCTTCGTTGTTTACATCTTTTGCCAAGTTATTTCTAACAAGATTTTGAATGTTGAGACCCTTGTTTTCTTTACAAAACCATTATAACTTTAGTAGAAAGGGAGAAGCTACTACTACATAAAATGCTTATAATCTAAATTAAAGAGACAGTATGGAACCTAAATTAAATGTATTTTCCGCGATATTTACAGGTCACAGTTGCCTGGGGACTAAGTTTAAGTAGCAATGATGAAACAAATTCAAAGACTGCTCATATATGAACTATGACCCTCTTAAGTGAAAATCTGCAGTAGCTGTAGGGTATACCTCTTTCCAAAACGTTCAAAAATATGTCCTTTAGTAAATATACACCACGTTTGCAGAGTAGTCCGGACATATCATACCTTTATATTTTTCGCTATCAGAAATACTGCATTTATGATGGTTACCAAAATAAGACGTCACAATCAGAACTTTCTGAACGACCCTCGTATTTACTCCTGTATTTGTCCATGCAGAGGAATATTGCACTCAATTGTAAATGCACATCGATATTTACTGCAGCATGCACGAATGTATGAAAAAAATATGAATTTTAGAAAAAAAGGTTTTATAATTTCCTACGGCCAAATTCAAACCTTATGTATTGGGTTTCGAATGCCATGCTAACGTTTTCAACGTTAATGTTTTCAACGGTGAATATTGTGACATGAAAAGCAAAAACAGTAAAACAGAGATGGTAAACCTATGTGTGCAAGGCGATTTTAGCAAATGTTTGTAGAACCACCTGTCCTGGTCCAAATAAGAACCCACGATCTCCGAGAATATCTTAAGAACCTTAGTGATCACAACTTCAAAATATAAGTTTGATGACTGTAAAACATCATAGAAAGACTGGCTGATCTTTGACTTAGCCGGTGCATGTATATAAATTATTAGCTTGTTCATTAAAGGCCCCATTGCTCTATCAGCGTGAAACATTTTATCATCAGGTATCGCTGCAAGCTTCTCAATATAGTTTCGACAGTATAAATGACCGTGATTAGCCAGCTTTAAACAAGTAAACATCCTTGAGTTTCGCATAAGAAGGGTTTGAAAACTTATTTGGGTCATTTTAGCTGGCAACTAAAATGACCTACTTTCGATTTCATCGAGAAAAAAAAAACGGTAAAAATACAACGTACAGGCGTGGAATCCCTATCATTTTCCCGCCTATGTTTATATAGCATTGCTAGACGGGAAACCAGAACATGAAATTTTAATTTGTGGAGCGATTTGTTATTTTTGAAAAACTTGTTTTCTCTACTTTTTGCCAGTTATATGAGTCGATATATGCACATCAACCCGTATTTTATTACCAAACGCGAAAGCTGAACTGCCTTTTACAATGATTTGAGTTTAGACGTTTTTTATCACTGATAGGACTATGGAGACTTTAATACTGAGACCCCTATTCGCATACTAAACTCAAACGCAACGATGGTCGAGTCGTATTGACAGACATAAGTGCAGCTGGAATAAACTCCAATAAGCGGTGAAGCTCCCTAGACGGCGACTCGAGTTAAGTTAATTTATCAATATTTCAGCGATTTCATGACTATAAGATAAGACAATGCGAAGAAGCACGACTACCAAAGGTTGTTGTTATAGGCCAGATTGTTTCTATGTTATACTTGTTTTTTTTTTTTTTTTTTGTATGTGTGTGGAAATTCGTATTGTAAGGGTGCTGCGTTTCACAGACAGAGTATTGGCTTACGTCACTATATGTAAGTTGTATTTCCTTTCAGCTTTAATAACGGTTAAGAAAATATTTAGTCTATATTCAGACGTCTCCAAGAGAGAGAGACAGGGGAGAGCGGGAGAGAGCCCCCGACACACACACACACACTCGGGCTACGTTTAGTGTCGGCGAGTTTTACTAGTGTAAGCTATAGAATGGTTCGTCCGCCTGTACGGAGACATAATCCACGAGCTTTAGCGAGCGATCTTTCTCACTTATAGCATGATATCCATTGTAGGTCTTGCACGTTATGGGGTATCTCATGCTAAAACTTTGGGTATCTGAGGATCATACTACAAATCTGGATAATAATTGCTGTGTTTGCAGCAGGTGCAGGATGGGGTTCGAAAATCGTTTTACTCTCGTCTGTCCTATCGTCCTTTCCTTCTTCCTCGCTCTGGCAGACCACTAGATAAAGACTGAAGCACTGTCTCAAATAGCCGTAAAACCCCAAACTAACAACCACCCAAACCTGCCAAAAACCAATCGAATTTCTAACTTGACTGATATCTTAACAATGTTGAGCCACCATATAACTTTTTGAATAGGAAATATTATTTACACATTTTTAGCGGAAACCAGATCTACAAAGAGGCGTAATTTCATCAAAAACCTATTCGAGCCCCTGGTTTTTTAGGCTGACTTGTCTCCAGTCAACATAAATGTATATTCAAAATGTCATTGGGATCCGACAAATGCTGTATAAGTGGAAACCTAAAATGCGGACAGCAGACTGGCGTACAGATCGAAAACAATATACCCTAACCCCAAACTCCTTTGCGATATAGGTGGTAGTGGTGTGATTAAGGAAAGGGGTGGGATATGTATGTTCAAACGAATAAAAATCTTTGAAAGTGCTAAGCTTCAACATACACATTGTTTTTGTTGTTTTTTTTTTTTTTTTTTTTTTTTTTTTTTTTTAATTTTCAGTTTTATACAATATTAATGGAGGGTGCTCATCATAAATGTTCTACATTGACCTTAGCTACATAACCCTAGCTGATCTTGAATCAAGTACTGTTACATATCATTAGTTTCAAACACACACAAGAACATACATAATAATAATAATAAAAACACATTTCAATGTTAAATATTATTGTCTTAAAATGACTATTTTCTTTTTATCCCCCGCCGAAGGCGGAGGGATATAGTTTTCTCCATGTCCGTCCGTCCGTCCTTCCTTCCATCCGTCCGTCCTTCTGTCCGTCCGTCCGGGGCCATAACTAAGTAACCACTAGACAGAATTTCATGAAACTTAAAATAAGTATATATCACTATAACGCACTGATGTACATGAAGTTTCGTCAGACTGGCTTCAGTAATACATGAGTTATTGCCCTTTCATTGACGTAAAATCAGTGAAATGAGCCATAACTAAGTAACCACTAAACAGAATTTCATGAAACTCAAAATAAATATATATCACTATACCGCGCTGATGCACATGAAGTTTCGTTAGACTGGCTTTAGCAATACATGAGTTATCTCCCTTTAATTGACGTAAAAACAGTGAAATGACCCATAACTAAGTAACCACTGGAGAGAAATTCATGAAACTCAAGATAAATATATATCACTATAGCACGCTGATGCACATGAAGTTTCGTTAGACTGGCTCTTGTAATGCATGAGTTATTGCCCTTTAATTGACTTAAAATCAATGAAATGAATCGTAACTAAGTAACCACTGGACAGAATTTTATGAAACTTAAAGCAAGTATATATCTCTATAATGCGCTGATGCACTTGAAGTTTCATCAGACTGACTTTAGCAATGCATGAGTTATCACCCTTTAATTGACTTAAAATCAATGGAATGAGCAATAACTAAGTAACCAATTACCAAAACTTCATGAAAGTTTAATTGAATATGAATCACCATAACACAGATATGCACATAAAGTTTCATCAGAATGGCATCAGTACTGCTCGAGTTATTGCCCTTGAATCAATGTGAGATTGGCAATTCAATCTATAACTAAGGCATCAATACATAGAATTCTATGAAACTTATACTAAATATATATCACCATAACAAATTGGTGCATCTTACTTTTTGTCGGAATTGCTTCAGTAAGCAATGAGTTATTGCCCTTGAATTGGTTTTAAATAAAAAAATTGAGTCATATCTAAGTAACCAATGAATGGAATTTTACGAAATTTATAATAATTATGTATTGTCATGACACAGCAGTGCACATTAAGTTTTGTTGTAATCACTTCAGTAGTGCATGATTTGATGCCCTTGAATTGATTTAAAATCCATAAATAAGTCATTAGTAAGGTACGGACGATTACAATTTCTTGTAGCTGAACTAAAAATGTATCATCATAGAGCATTGATGCTGAAGCAAGTGTTTAAGAAGAACAGCTTCAGCTTATGCCTTACTTATCCCAGAGTTATTGCCCTTGATTTTATGTACTATCCACAAGTTCAGCCTTAGCTAAGTAACCAGTGAACAAAATTTTATGAAACTTAAAATTACCCATAAACGAATCAGGGCCACTTTGGCGGGGGATATAAATTCTCTGAATTTTCTTGTTCTTTTTTAATCTCTAGTCCTCTCAGGATCAATGGTACAGTGGTACAATGATATAGAAACACGCCCATAACAATTAATTTCAGTATTATCGAAGCTGTTACACTCCGAACTACCAAGCCAGGGGTCGCAAGATAGATCCCCCGCTTCTCCGGTCTTTCAGATGAGACTATCAACCGAGGTCCCGTCTCCATATGACCTCGTTGTCGGTGGGACGTTAAACCCGAGTTCACTCACTCACTCGAAGCTGTTCATTGCATGCAACAACGTCGTCCCCGTGTCACTTTACTAGTAAATGCCCAGTTTGGATAAAATACGTGGTATAAAAGCTGTTCGCGAAACAAGTAAAGAAAGCGCATACGACGTGTAAAGGCGAGAAAGGGGTGCTGGTTGGGGGGGTGCTGGTGGGGGGGGTGCTGGTTGGGGGGGGGGGGGGGTAGGCTCGCAGAAATTTCATGGCATTACCAGCCGGTAGGGTTAAACAACAATAAATAGTGGTACGAGAACAGGAAAATCGATTAAAGTTTCAGCTAAAATACTGGAGAAGGACGTGATAGATTCCATGACCGATGACTAGGCAGGTAGCTCAACCACTACACCACGAACGCTTCTGCAGACACAGCAATGTTAACCGGACGGACGCTCAGACGTCAAGCAGAAAAGCATAGTTCCCGCGGTATATTTATAATTTTACGAATATACTGTTAGTATGATCTGGTTCTACATTGTTAAGTCAGCCGTGTCTCAAAATTTAGAGTCATTACAGTTTATATGTTTTAGGAGGTCCTGTCTGGGCCCACAATGTCCTTTACATGGTGTGAGTCTAATTTGGGTGTAGCTAGAGTCTCCTCCACGAAGACAAAGTGAACTAGAAATAGCAGTAAGCATGCCTTACTAAATACCCCCCGCATGTATTAGTGAGTATCATCATGCAAAAGAGGGACCAGATTTCAAAAAGAAAACCTTAATGAACATCTTCATACCAATATGTGCTCACATACTTAATTTCAAGAAAATCGGTCAAGTGGTCTAGGAGGAGTTGCGATAACAAACCTTTTTAACAAAAAAAATATAAAGGGGCATAACTCAGCAGTCAGATGCTTCCGGAAAAAACTGGAAAATTCGTGTCAATTATTGTCTTATGGTACATTTATGTACTAAAATTTGAATAAAATTAAAGCAAAAATTACTAAAATATACCCAAAAATTAGGGCAATAAATGTCAAAAAGGGGCATAACTCAGGAAAAAAGGGGTCAGATTTAAAAAAGGAAACCTTATTGCACATCTTCATACCAATATGTGTTCACATACTTAATTTCATGAAAATCGGTTTAGCGGTCTAGGAGGAGTTGCGATAACACTCCTTTTTTTTTAAATATAAAGGGGCATAACTCAGCAGGCAAATGCTTCCAAGAAAAAATAAAAAATACGTGTCAAATACTTTCTTATGGTGCATCTATGTACCAAATTTGAATAAAAATAAAGCAAAAATGACTGACATAACCCCAAAAATTAGGGCAAAAAATGACAAAAAGGGGCGTAACTCAGAAAAAGAGGGGTCAGATTTCAAAAAGGAAAACTTAATGCACATCTTCATACCAATACGTGTTCACATTCTTAATTTCAAGAAAATCGGTCAAGCAGTCTAGGAGAAGTTGCGATAACAATCCCTTTTTTACAAAAAAATATAAAGGGGCATAACTCAGCAGGCAAATGCTTCCGAAAAAAAAACAGGAAAACACATGTCAACTATTTTCTTATGGTGCATCTATGGACTAAATTTGAAAAACAAGTAGCCCAAAGGGCAACAATTGCTCACCTGAGAGACATTGTAAACCTATAGGGATATTTAAGATGCTCAAGGGCAGCTAACTCCACAGTCAGTGGTCCAATCAGGCTGAAAATTAAACTCATCCAAAACATTATGTATGCCCTCATTTAATATATGCAAGTTTAAAAAGTATCCGATCAAGAGCACAATAGACAGAGCTGTCAAGGGCAGCTAACTTCGTAGTGGTTGGCCTGATCTGGCCAAAATTTGAACTTGTTTAAGATATTATGCATTTCCTCATTACCTGCAAGTTTGATAAGAATCGGATCAGTAGAAACCAAGAAAAAGTGGCAACACTGATTTTTTGGATGCTCAGGGCAGGTACTCCATAGTCAGTGGTGGGATCTAGCCGAAATGCTAACTAATCCAAGCTTTTATGCATATCCTCATTACCTGCAAGTATGAAGAGGATCCTATGGAAAAAGAAAATGTGATGACGTTGTTTTCTCCATTATAAGACTATGGGTTTTTTTTCAAACGCTTAAGGGCAGCTAACTCCCTAGTCTGTGCTCAAATCCACCCAAATTTCAAACTCATCCAAGCTCTTATGTATGTCATCATTACCTGCAAGTATGATAAGGATCTAATCAAAAACCTTGATTGCAGAACCCTGAAAGTCAAACTTGCTCGAGATATTGTCATGCCCTACATTTGTGTGAATTTATTTTAAAATCCATTGAGAAATGTAGGTGCTAGAGCGATGACAAAGTTTTTCTAAAAATAGCCACAGTGACCTTGACCTTTGGCACAGCATCCTGAAAGTCTGTCTTGCTTGAGATATTGTCATACCCTGCATTTGTGTCAAGTTATTTAAAAATCCATGGAGAAATGAAGGTGCTAGGGCAATGACAAAGTTTTTCTAAAAATAGCCACAGTGACCTTGACCTTGGGCGCAGCACCCTGAAAGTCAAACTTGCTCGAGATATTGTCATGCCCTACATTTGTGTGAAGTTGATTTAAAATTCATGGAGAAATGTAGGGGCTAGAGCGATGACCAAGTTTTTCTAAAAATAGCCACAGTGACCTTGACCCTGGGTGCAGCACCCTAGATGTCAAACTTGCTCGAGATATTGTCATGCCCTACATTTGTGTGAAGTTATTTTAAAATCTGCTGAGAAATGTAGGTGCTAGAGTACTGACAAAGTTTTTCTAAAAATAGCCATAGTGACCTTCATCTTGGGCGCAGCATCCTGAAAGCCGAACATGCTCGAGATATTGTCATACCCTACATTTGTGTGAAGTTATTTCAAAATCCGTTGAGAAATGTAGGCAATAGAGCGATGACAAGGTTTTTCTCAAAATATGTGATGACATTGTTTTGTCCATTATAACACTATGGGATTTTTTTCAAACGCTCAAGGGCAGCTAACTCCATAGTCTGTGCTTGAATCCGGCCAAATTTCGAACTCATCCAAGCTCTTATGTATGTCATCATTACCTGCAAGTATGATAAGGATCTAAGCAAAAACAGTTGAGAAAACGTGATGACGCCATTTTCCCCATTATAACCCTATGGGATTTTTTTCAAACGCTCAAGGGCAGCTAACTCCGTAGTCTGTGCTCGAATCCGGTCAAATTTCGAACTCATCCAAGCTCTTGTGTATGTCATCATTACCTGCAAGTATGATAAGGATCTAATCAAAAACAGTCGAGAAAACGTGATGACGCCATTTTCCCCATTATAACCCTATGGGGGCTATCTGTTGCTATGGAAACCAGAGTTCTGAGCTGATCGGCACCAAAACCTAATGCAGCCTTTCCCCCACCCAAATGATGCTTCAGATAAAATTTGTTGCGAGTGGCCTACTGGTCTCTGAGATATTTATGTTTGAAAGTGTTGACGCACCCACGGACCCACAGACCCACGGACCCACGCACGGACGATGGCTCGACTCCCATCCTATAAGCTCACCTTTGAGCCTTCGGCTCAGGTGAGCTAAAAAACCACAGTGACCTTGACCTTGGGCGCAGCACCCTGAAAGTCGAACTTGCTCGAGATATTGTCATACCCTACATTTGTGTGAAGCCATTTCAAAATCCATGGAGAAATGTAGGTGCTAGAGCCATGACAAAGTTTTTCTAAAATTAGCCACAGTGACCTTGACCTTGGGTGCAGCACTCTGAAAGTCGAACTTGCTTGAGATATTGTCATGCCCTACATTTGTGTGAAGATATTTCAAAATCCGTTGAGAAATGTAGGCGCTAGAGCGATGACAAAGTTTTTCTAAAAATAGCCACAGTGACCTTGACCTTGGGCGCAGCACCCTGAAAGTCAAACTTGCTCGAGATATTGTCATGCCCTACATTTGTGTGAAGTTATTTTAAAATCCGTTGAGAAATGTAGGCCTTAGAGCGATGACAAAGTTTTTCTAAAAATAGCCACAGTGACCTTGACCTTGGGTGCAGCACCCTGAAAGTCGAACTTGCTCAAAATATTGTCATGCCCTACATTTGTGTGAAGTTATTTCAAAATCCATTGAGAAATGTAGGCGCTAGAGCGATGACAAAGATTTTCTAAAAATAGCCAAAGTGACCTTGACCTTGGGCTCAGCACCCTGAAAGTCAAACTTGCTCGAGATATTGTCATGCCCTACATTTGTGTGAAGTTATTTTAAAATCCATTGAGAAATGTAGGTGCTAGAGCGCTGACAAAGTTTTTCTAAAATTAGCCACAGTGACCTTGACCTTGGGCGCAGCATCCTGAAAGTCGAACTTGCTCGAGATATTGTCACGCCCTACATTTGTGTGAAGTTATTTTAAAATCCGTTGAGAAATGTAGGCAATAGAGCGATGACAAAGTTTTTCTAAAAATATGTGATGACGTTGTTTTCTCCATTATAACACTATGGGATTTTTTTTCAAACGCTCAAGGGCAGCTAACTCCGTAGTCTGTGCTCGAATCCGGCCAAATTTCGAACTCATCCAAGCTCTTATGTATGTCATCATTACCTGCAAGTACGATAAGGATCTAAGCAAAAACAGTTGAGAAAAGGTGATGACGCCATTTTCCCCATTATAACCCTATGGGATTTTTTTCAAACGCTCAAGGGCAGCTTACTCCGTAGTCTGTGCTCAAATCCGACCAAATTTCGAAGTCATCCAAGCTCTTGTGTATGTCATCATTACCTGCAAGTATGATAAGGATCTAATCAAAAACAGTTGAGAAAACGTGATGACGCCGTTTTCCCCATTATAACCCTATGGGGGCTATCTGTTGCCATGGAAACCAGAGTTCTAAGCTGATCGGCACCAAAACCTAATGCAGCCTTTCCCCCACCCAAATGATGCTTCAGATAAAATTTGATTGCGATCGGCCCACCGGTCTCTGAGATATTTATGTTTGAAAGTGTTGACGCACCCACGCACCCACGGACGGACGGACGACGGCTCGACTCCCATCCTATAAGCTCACCTCTGAGCCTTCGGCTCAGGTGAGCTAAAAATAAGTAAAAATGACTGGAATAAACCAAAAAAAAAGGGCAAAAAATGCCAAAAAGGGGCATAACTCGGGGAAGAGGAGCAGATTTCAAAAAGGAAACCTTTATGCACATCTTCATACCATTATGTGTTCACATACTTAATTTCAAGAAAATCGCTCAAGCGGTCTAGGAGGAGTTGCGATAACAACCTTTTTTCACAAAAAATATAAAGGGGCATAACTCAGGACTGAAATTCATCTACGGATATCGAAAAATACGTATCAACTCTCTTTATGCCGCATCCATGGACAAGATTTGAAACAAATCAGAGCGAATGTTGCGGACGGACGGACGGAATGACGGACGGACGGAAGGACAACGTGAAAACAGTATACCCCCCTCAAACATAGTTTGCGGGGGGCAGAATAACAAAACTGTACTTGAACTTCACTCAAGGATTACTCGAGTATCACTTCAACCGACCTTACTCACGCCTACCAATCGCTCTCATGCGAAACCACGGTTCAGAACGCCAATCCATGAGAAGAGTTAAGGCACATGGTCTTGCATTTTTCCAGATATGCATTTACTACGGCGAAGCATGTGTTCAAGGTCAATCTCGGCGATTTATAAATGTAGGGAAAAGTCGCATTCTTTTGCTAGATTTTGAGTCTCTGACCTCGTCAGTCGCTAAGAAGTGAACAATACTACTGTATGCGTGAATCCAAATGTTGGAAGTAAGCTTACCGTGAGTCTCTGACCTTGTCAGTCGCAAAGAAGTAAATAGAACTACTGTATGCGAGAATCCAAACGTTGGAAGTAAGCTTTCCGTGATAGACAGTTTAGAATTTAGAAAATATATGCAAAAACTTGGCATCGTCAGCCCGGTTCCGCATAAGATAATAGAAAATATAAGGAATTATTATCAAACACAAATGAGGTCATCAAAATCTGACCGTGACCTTGTTTCCAAGGTCAAAGAAGGACTTAATATGTGACACATACACAGATGCAGACGCCAACGAGATGCGAACTGAAGTCAATATGTATTCTCTCACCTTTAGTGGCGGGGGTGTAGGGCATAATATAGCAGTTAAAATAGTAATTTGACCAAAGTTTCGTAATTCTAGGTCAAAATTAAATGAAAAACCATCTTCCAAGCAAGTTTATGTGTTCAGTCGACCATGAAAACTAGGTCATTGTGAAATTCTGGTAGCATCATCCGAATGTCCTGGTCAGGGTGCTTCCTTGACATGAGTTTGATGACAACTGGTCTGTTTATTTAACAATAAGGCCAAGAAATATTGAAAATTGAGGACAAAAATATAAAAAATGCTGAATGTCAAAGGAAGTCTTTTTTGACAACATATGTTCAAATTAAACCAAATAAAATGATATGGAAATATAGTTTAGTTGTTCTGTTAATCATTTTATCAAATCCTGTCTGTCTGCTATACTCTTCTACCAAATGAGAATGTTTTTACAAGACAGACTAAAACCATGTTGGATTACCCCACCCACCTATGTGGACCCATAGCTCAGTAAGTAGGGCTTTCCGACCAAAGTCACATATGGTCCAATAAACTAGACACATTGGAGTATACCATCAGTTAAAAAAAGAAAACTTTGGTAGGATGCAGAAAACCCACCTTATTGATACCTCCCCCCCCCCCTTTTTATATGAGTAAAGGCATATATACCTTAATTATCAAATTTTACTCCAGTTTTATAATTTGTTTACACGGTTTCTAATGACGTTTTCCCACAATGCTTTGTAAAACCGGCTAAACCTATAACGTTAACATTCGCATGCAGAATACCGCAATAACACATAGTAGGTAGTGAGTATGATACTAGTATATGATATAACGGTTTTGGCATAGCTCTGCTCGTACGATAACTATCTTCATTATATACCTATCAATGATACACCCTTTGAACTGCCTGTTTTCTGGCCATCTGATACAGACAGCCGTATCAAACTGACGTTTTTTGAATCCGTATCACTATCCTTTAAAACGAGGCTATTCCTGTGTTCCAGCTTCAGACGCGTCATCCTTAACGCGCATCATAGAAACGAGAACCAGAAAAACAAAACAAGTGACGTTACATCAACAAACACGTGAAAAATGGCGCGCCTCGATAGCTCAGTCGGTAACGTTTGCCTCACGACTAGCTACATACCTCTGCCGTGCAGGTTCGAATCCGGGTCGATGCATTAGCGCTGGCAAGTATGAATGGTTGGCTGTTCCCTAAGGTATATAATAAACAAATTATTATAATAGTAACTTGATCTGGCGTTATGTATCACGTCTCGTAGATGAGCTCATACCATCGGATCACCCTCGACGCAAGCGTCTCGGGTGATCCGATGGTATGAGCTCATCAACTCGACGTGATACAGTACGCCAGATCAAGTTACTATTGTAATAATGTGTATTTATTAGCTCATGAGATTATGGTACTTATCGCTTTGGCAAACAGCGAAGGCTCAGGCAAGACAGCGAGGATGCGCAGTTTCGCCAGAGTCTTCGCTGTTCGCACACATAAAATATGGAAGTAGACGAAGGATTTGACTAAAAATCAGACGTATAGCCCAACCAAATGGCTAAGCATGCACTTTGAAGATTGAATTTTTGAAGGGCAATAAGTGCCTGAATCTCCATTTATTCTTTTTCTTATTTTCTCCCTTGTCCATGATATTGGCGAAGAAACAGCTGGATGTGGCATAAACATTTTCTTTATTAAAGCCTTGCTTGCGTGACAATTATCTGTTCTTATTTTCAGGTGGTTGTCCCCATTGTGATCCGTTTGGTCTGCCATTTAGCAGTGAAAGATATTAAAACAGATTCATATTTATTCATATTTATCATTATTGCATTTCATGATTTTGATTATTGAATTAGTGATTGTATTCTTTCCTTAATTTGGTTTGTCCATTGAGTGTGTATATTATATGCCTTTACGGGCCAAAAATTTATAATAAAGATCATTTATTCGTGCAAACTTTGTAACATATAACTAAGAATCAGCTAGAGCAAAATCATGACAGCCCGTGGAACAAAGTACACAGCCGGGTCTGTCTTCGCTGGACTATAGGTGTTATGAAGTGGATGTAAACTGTACTGTTGCTATGGCTTTTGCACGATGCTATTGAAACAACAAAAATTCGGGTGTTATGTTCGACGCCAAAGTATCTTAAATACAGAGATATGAGCCGCGACACGAGGAAACCAACAAAGTAGCTGTGCGCCCAGCGCAGACTTAGATCAGCCTGGGCCGCCGCCCAGTCTGATCAGACTCTTTGCTATGCGCTTAAAGACGAATATTCTCGTTTATTGGCTGCCATAGTCCTATTATGCAGCAATACAGTGACACTGCCATTTCATGAAAGGAAATATCCCATCTCACATAGGTCATGACATAACAGGGTCAGAAAAAAACAAAACAATAAATACTGCGTGTGTGCGTGTGTGTGTGGGGGGGGGGGGGGGGGGGGGGGGGGCGCTGATCAGACGGCATGGATATATCGGCTGATATGAATTTCAATTTTATTGAGTACAATGCACAATGCTGAGGTTCTGAATGGCTGTTCTGTGGAAACATTATACATAGGATAAAACAGTTCTGGTTAAGCGTCACGTCTTTTTTCATTCCTTAATACTGGAAATAAATCTCGCTAAAATACACTGGCGACACTCACTTTGACCTATTCTATTTCTTTCTAAACTGTCTTGAAGTGGCAGTGGTTTTAATTTCATAAATTTGTACATGATTAAATGCATTACAAAATGTGAAGCTAAAGCAATTTTATGGGGGCCAAAGGGCCTGATATGACATAAGTTGCTCCCCAAAAGCCATATTGCCAGAGTTATATTCTTGTGACAAAAATATGCACACATCAAAACTCCTTCCGTGAATAAAACATATGCATAAAATAAGTCTACAATTAATCTACAATTAGTTTGTGTATTAATCTTCAATATACCCCTAACATAATTCGATTTTGACAAGAATGACCATTTTGGCCATCATTCCGGCTTCGAAAATATAAAATGTGCCGGAGGCTGTGCTGAAATATTATATTAGCAAAGCTTCCAACATATAGTTTACATACAGATACTGTTTTTACACGTGTATACACATTTATCATATGACGTCGCATCTGAGAGTGTAATAAAGCCATGCATTAAATGCGATAATCCACTAGTGGATTAAATATGCAAATTACGTCGTAACGTTATACGTTGACGTCCATAAAACGTCGTGTTTTAAAATGGCGATATCGTGAAGTTTTAGTGCAAATTTTGCTGATAAAATGCGATTTTAGTCTCATATGATAAATAGAATCTTGCATTCGTGCTCCTATATTATTGAATTTATTAAACTCGTTGGGGAAAACCGATAAGATGCTCGGCAAAGCCTCGCATCTTATCTTTTTCCAAAACTCGTTTAATAAATTCAATAATATACGAGCACTCATGTAAGACCCACTATGTCATGAAAATACTAAAAGTGCTGGTGTGATTTATGTTAAATGTTTATTTTTGTTACCAAACATTTGCAAAGTTGCCATTTAGCCAGGCACCTTAATACAAAAATGCCCATATATCTACTCATAGACGAAATAGACCTTAGTTGTGGGTGTTCATTTTATTGGTTAGGACACAAAGAATAATTTGAACACATTTGATCCGCGACACGAGAAAACCAACAATGTGGTTGTGCGCCCAGCGCAGACTCAGATCAGCCTGGGCATCCGCCCAGTCTGATCATTCTTCGCTGTCCGCATGGAGGTAGCTTAGACCCTTAGCTACTCTTTAAGCGCTTAGCGAAGAGTCTGGTCAAACTTGTCGAATGCCCAGGCTGATCGGGGTCTGCACTGGACGCACAACCACATTGTTGGTTTTGTCCTGTCGCGGCTCATTTAATTTTGATGCGTTGATTTTTTTTGTTTGTTTCGCGTCTCTAGACGAGCAAATCATAGAGGGTGGGGTTACTACACATGCCTCACACTCTCTGGCTAGGAGTCTTATTGTACTTAAAGGGGTATCTCCTGTTACGAAGTGCTCTTCAATGCTGTTGTTGCTGCCTTATTCTTGGATGGATTTATAACATTTTTCTGGCAGTTGTTCCCTGAAATTTTTGACATAACGATTTCAAAAAATGAAACCGAAGTTCTGCTACTTACACTTCCGAAAAACTGAAACGCAACAACGAACATTTTAGTGGTCGGAATGCAAGTAATGAAATCCTTTTCTGGTGGTCCAAAATTACAACAGTGATACTGTTGCAGGCATAAACTTTGACAAAATTTGTCCCAAACACTAGCTTAAAGATATACGCCCTCAATATTTCTATTAACTTTCAAATTTCTTTAGAAAAAACTATATCCTAGGCATTATAATGATTGCTTGTAAAAGTACTTTCATCTGTCTAATTTATGATTTGTGATGGTCACTGGAAGTAGGAGAATTTAAGAAAAAAATAAATTGGCGGGAATAGCGGTCCGCTATTCGCACCAAGAATGAAGACTGGATACGCCCAGCAATCATACTTATTCAGGGTCAAGTTATATCATGAATAATTTCAAGACCTTTCTTTAATCGCCTTCAGAAAGTTATTGACTGAAATGAACTCACGTGCACGGATGACGGATTAATGCTATTATTAAGTTATATACTCCACCAATCATAAAATTCAAAGTGTGCATGCAAAAACGCGATTTTATTGCCACGTGGGAGTCAGTCAATTTGTGACGACAAAATATTCGTGAATATTCAACAAGAGTATGCAATGATATATCGTCTCTGCCTCCGTAAGAAAGATGTTTTCGCTGAAGATTGTTTGTACAAGTCTTAATTGTGTTGCATACAATTAACCAGTTTTCTAATTTTGTGATTATTTCGTAATGAAATATGAGGGAGTAAACCTTTAAAGCATAAGGAACGCTATTAATTGATTCACCTTAACATGCAATCTAAACGACGTTTTACGTGATACAGATAATTCTTTATGGTGGTTTCATCATCTGACGCAAAGTCTCTACGTATTGTAAAGGTTCCTGTTCAATATTCCAACCAAAAGTGGTTGGGAACACAGTTATTATTAATTCTAGCGTTAATAAAACGCGTCAGATTAGCGGCATTTGATAAAATCATAAAATAGTTTAACCTATACGCAGATAATGGCTTAACAGCTTAGACAATTTAATATCTGTCTCCAATTTCGTTTCATGAAAGCTGGTCTAAAAGGCTCAGGTGAGATACAAATGAGCCACGACATGACAAAACCAAGAATGTGGTTGTGGGCCCAGCGCAGACTCAGATCAGCCTGGGCATCCGCCCAGTCTAATCAGAGTCTTCGATGTCCGCATGCAGGTAGCTACCCTTTAAGCGCTTAGCAAAGAGTCTGATCGGACTGGACGGATGTCCAGGCTGATCTGAGTATGCGCAGGGCGCACAACCACATTGTTGGTTTTGTCATGTCGCGGCTCAAATATGGATGACTGACCAATGGTGCATTAATTGGCAATAAAAGGAAATGTCTGTACCACAAGGATTGCCCACCTAGTGTTTGCTTTCTCGGTGCATTTCTATTACACATATTCTATGTGGTTTTATTAAAACTGTCATCTTTTTATAACACAAAGAAAACTGAGGTCAAATATCCAATAATTTTAAGTCGCTGGCAACAAACTCAATTTTGAATAGCTAGCCGTCCGTTTTGTTATCACCATACAACATACTCTCTCGTAAAAATAAATTCATCCATGAATTTCCATGACAACTTATGTAATGATTCACAAGTGGTCCGGACCCGATGTTTAACGAAGACAAAAAAAAAACAAAAAAAAAGAACCTGATAGGCCGAGAAAGAGTATGAAGAATGTCGTTGTTCGCAGGATATCTTCTCTTCAAGATAAACCCATCACATGTATACGATGGATGAATGGATGACTTGCGACTTATCTTCTTTTTCAACAGTATTTCAGTCATATCAGGGCGATGGGGCGATGATAATGAAAGGCTGTGTGCAATGGAACCCCGTTTACGGTTGGAAAGATTCTCGCCTCAAGCGGACATGTATACGAAGTTTCATGGAGGTATCCCATGAAAGAAAGGACGGATGGACAGGGATATTATATACCCCTCCACCGGTCTTCGAAAGACGAGGCATAGAAGTCATCTGCAATATTAGATAAGTTTCTGTTTATATTACATTGCGAAGTTTGAATAATTATATAGTCTATAGGGTTATTTAATGTGTACTGCAGCCAACGTCTTTTGCAAGCCTATTGCAAATTACATATACGAACACTATTTTTATAAGCCTTCAAGGCCCCGAAGTTATAAAACTTTTTTCGTGCTCATCTCAGCTGATCATGAAATTTTCTCTGCTGATACATATGAAAATGCCAACATTTGTTAGTCAGCATTTTTATATTTATTAGCAGAGAAAATTTCATGATCAGCAAAACTGAGCAAGAACACATCTGTACCTATCAATAATCTGCTATTCATTAGCAGGTAAAATTTCATGCTCAGCTGAGTTGAGTATGAAAAAAAGTTTTATACATGTAACCCGTTGTCGCCTGGTCTAGCCTTTTAACTCTTAACAGATTTCTTCATTTGCTACAAATTAGTAAAACCAATAGACACACAGTATTAACAAAGATAATTGTCTTGGAATTATACACTGAGCGGGATGAAGAATCTGGGGAGCCCAAATCTTGGTTTTCATGTCTCTCAGAGAAAGCATTGTCCTTTCCTGAAATTGAAAAAAAAAAAAAAAATAGAAAAAAAACAAGAATACAAGTTTGAATTAACCCTTTTTTGACCAGTGGACTTGTCCATCCATATTATTTGGGTTAGTCCATTTCAAGTTTTGGGGGTTTCTGGTGTATTTTTTTGGCTTTTACTGTATTTTGCATAGAATTTCCTGTGAGCAAACAGTGTAGACCCTGATCAGATGCCACATTCTGTGGCATCTGAACTGGGTCTGCACTGTTTGCGTAATACCCCAAAACGGGTATCCGGTCCAAAATGGGTTAATGTCAGATCAAGATCACTGCAACATTAGTACAACTGCATCGACGTTGATGCGAAATTCTGTTAACTTTCAATATTCATCAAATAGTTCTACAGTGCTGTCCTTAAGATAAAATGTTTTTTCGGCATATTTTTCCTGTTGAAGAAAGACAACTTTTGTGATATATTTGCTTTGCTAGACGATGAAGCTTGTCAAAAATAAGGCTAACGTTTAAAGAAAAGAATTGGCTCACTGGGAAGGTAATTATTAATTCTTTTAACCCTTAAAGCGCCAAAAATTAAAATAGTTAAATTTGCAAAAAGTGTACATGTAGATTCAGATGAGGTGGCTCATTGAGCCATCTCATCTGAATCAACACTGTTTGCCCTCTAGTGATCGAATTCTCAATATGATATCGCTTAGACGAAACATTTTTTGAAATCCTGCAGACGTAAATTTTGTCGTTTGCTTTTTAGCGAATTAAGGGTTAATAGTTGATTACAATAAAAAAGGTGGTACAAACATGAGCCGCGACACGAAAAAAACAAGCAAATTCAACGAATTTATGTCCCCCGCCTTGGAAACTATGTCTCCACTGTATATACACTAAGCGTTTGAGCTGGAAAAGCGGCTAAGTTAAAAATGTGAAAAAGTAATTAAAAAAATAATGTGAGGATTATATCCAAACCACATGCATATCTTCAGACCATGATCAAAACACCTGTGAAGTTTCAAAGGAATTGGCATAAAACTGTAGGAGGAGTTGAACACACAAGGTACCCACTATCTATTCACTTTGACAGTAAAAATGTATGTAAAAAATGGCTAAGTTCAATTTGCGAAAAAAGTAATAAAAAATAATGTGAGGATTATATCCAAACCACATGCATATTTTCAGACCATGACCAAAATACCTGTGAAGTTTCAAAGGAATCAACATAAAACTGTAGGAGGAGTTGCGCACACAAGGTACCCACTATCTAGTTACTATGATAGAAAAAACGCCTAAAAAATGACTAAGTTCAACTTGCGGAAAAAGTAACAAAAAAGAATGTGAGGATTATATCCAAACCACATGCATATCTTCAGACCATGACCAAAACACCTGTGAAGTTTCAAAGGCATCGGCATAAAACTGTAGGAGGAGTTGCGCACACAAGGTACCCACTACCTAGTCACTTTGATAGTAAAAACGCCTAAAAAATGACTATGTTCAACTTGTGAAAAAAGTGACAAAAAATAATCTTAGGGTTACATCCAAACCACATGCGTATCTTCAGACCATGACAAAAACATCTGTAAAGTTTCGAAAGAATCGGCATAAAAGTGTAGGAGGAGTTGCGCACACAAGGTAACTACTACTTTAGGGGGACGGAAAGACGGAAGGACGGAAGGACGGACGGACGGACGGACGGAAGGACGGACGGACGGACGGAAGGACGGAAAGCCGAAAACTATGTCCCTCCGCTTTTCTTCGAAAAGGCGGGGGACAAAAACAACAATGTGTTTGTGCGCCCAGCGCATGCTCAGATCAGCCTAGGCATCCGCCCAGTCTGATCGGGCATCCGCCCAGTCTGATCGGAGTCTTCGCTATCCGCATGGAGGTAGCTTAAACCCTTAGCTACCCTATGAGCACTTAACGAAGAGTCTGATCAAACTGGGCAGATGCCCAGGCTGATCTGAGTCTGCGCTGGGCACAAACCACATTGTTGGTTTTCTCGTGTCGCTGCTCAAATGACAGAAGTGCTTCTCCTGAAAGTATACCATTTCAACGTCATAAAAATGAAATCCTAAAATCCTTAGTCATATCAACGGATAGATGTAGGCTGATAAAATCGTCTCTCTTTTGCGCAAAAACTGCAATAGTATAGTGGAAGCTTCAAACGAAATCTCGGATTATGCAGGACGCAGAGAGGTGTCAGAAAATGACACTTTATTAGTGATTTCCTTTTCGATTTTGCGGACATACAAGTCAGAAACGCAGAACATTTTAAGAACTGCACAGAACCTTCTAAATACTAGAAAATGTGTTTATGAAACACTTTGCCCCCAACCGTATGCTTGTCTCTAAAGAAGGTTTATCCCCAAATGTTTAAGTCCGGAATGTGTTTTAATTGGTTCATTTACATCTTAGCCTGTCCCTGTATGCCTAATTTAAGGAACAGAGCTTGGCCGTTCTTTAGATATTTTGTTCGCAAAGTTATTCATATACACATGTAGCTTCTTCGTATTCAAAATGCCTACGTCTGAAAATGGGAAAAATTCTACCAAAAATTTATGAAATAGGCTCAAAAGTCAGTCAGCTCATCTGCACCTTGGTCCAAACCTGCATGCCAAACATAAGGATCCTAGCTTATGCTGTTCTTCGGGTATTTTGTTCACAATCTTGTTCCTATACAAAATGCCTTTGTCCGAAAAAGGGACATAACTCAGTCAAAAAATCATCAATGTTTTTCACAACTTAATCAGACCATTTACATTTTAGGCAATGTCTTCATACAAACAATCATGATCCTAGCATCAGGGTTTCTTGATATATTTTGTTCCCAAGTTTCCATAGGCTTAATACACACTAAGTCAAAAAAGGGACATAACTCAAAAGTTAATCAGGTCATCTACACCTTGGGCAATGTCATCCTGCAAAAAATCATGATCCTAGCATCAGGAGTTCTTGAGACAATTTTGTCACAAGATTCCGTAGACGAAGTCGAAAAAGGGGCATAATTCTGGAAATACATGATCGGCGGAAAAAAGAAAAAAAAATACGCGTCCGCTTATTTTTTATGTTCATGCCACATCTAAAATCTCAAGATCCTAGCAAAAGCGGTTCTTGAATTTCGCAGCTGCCAAAAAGCATAGCGGACGAACGGACAGACGGGCGAACAGGCCCAAACCAATATGCTCCCCTCAACTTCTCCGAAGTTGGGGGTGGGGGTATAAAAATTGATACTAATAAAGCACCAAATAAACCTGATAAAACAAAATGAATAAGCCGCGACAAGAGAAAACCAACAAAGTGGTTGTGCGCCCAGCGCAGACTCAGATCAGCCTGGGCATCCACCTTGTCTGATCAGATTCTTCGCTTTTCGCTTAAAGGGTAGCTAAGGATCTAAGCTAGCTCTACGCAGACAGTGAAGACTCTGATCAGACTGGGCGCAAGCTCTACGCAGACAGGGAAGAGTCTGATCAGACTGGGCGGATGATCAGCCTAGGCATCCGCCCAGTCTGATCAGATTCTTCGCATTTCGCTTAAAGGGTAGCTAAGGATCTCAGCTAGCTATACGCAGATAGTGAAGACTCTGATCAGACTTGGCGGATGCCCAGGCTGGCCCGAGTCTTCGCTGGGCGCACAGCCACTTTGTTGGTTTTGCCGTGTCGCGGCTCAAATAATTTTTACCCGCCAAAACAGTTTCTTTTCCAGGCATCCCTAAGTCAGGTTTGTTTACACCAGCTGCGTCTAAGACTTTGTCATCTGTATCCACAGAAGGCATGTCTGGGTGACCTTTATGATCTACATTGTTATTCATATCAGGTGACTCATCGTCAACCTCTAAATTAATGTCTCCTTCAGTCTCATGACCCGGAGTTTCAACATCGTTGTCAAGGTCTGGGATGGTGCCCGGTTCTAATACTTCTTCCTCGATCTCATTTCTCGGAAGCCCTATACTATCTTCTTCATCCACAACACCATCAGTTTCAGTTTTATCTGGGTTAGTCTCTACAATATCATTTACCGGTATGGGCACAGGGGCGGGCGTCGTAGTAGTTGTAGTAGTTGCTACTTTAACTGGTGTTGTCGCTACATTATCTCCATTAGAATCTGTGTCTCCAACGTCAGTATCAGGTACTATAGGTACTAATGAAGCTGTAAAATATAAAATGCAAGCTACCATACAGACACACAGTTGAAAAAACATTGAAAAATGCAGTGTGTGAAAAAAACATAGCAACTAAGCCTTTTGGTTTGGTCAGTGTGCGTAAATATCTACAAAAATAAAATTTATTCTAAAAGTTGTTTCAGATATTTAAAGTATAGAATCTTATTATTGAAACTTAACGAATATTGTTTGAGCTTAAAAAACTTGAATTTATACATCTAAAAGTAAAATATAGCACAAAAAAATGCTGACATGTCTTGAAGTAGTGTTAAAAACATGTTATTATTGAAAACATAAGCAATAGGAAATATGCAAGATGTTTTTGTACCGCAGGCACACGACGTCGTGACGACATCATACGAGGGGCGTTCGAAAAGTTTTGCAAATGACATAATTTCTTGGTAACTACCATAAAGACAGAACTATTGATAGCAAAACATCATAAAGTTATGTTATCCCTACAGATGTTTGCAAACGCGGTATATTTTTTCTGAAAAAGAAGCGTTTTTAATTTCTTTGAAAGAGGTATACCCTAAAGGCACTGCAAAATTTTACTTTAGTAGGCCGTAATTCATATATTAGCAGTCTTTGATTTTTTAAAATCTTTGCTGCTTAAAGACAATGCCAAGACAATATTGTTCAGTAACTATCGAGGAAATTATATTTAATCTCGGTTCCATACCGTCCCGTAAATATGTATTTTACGTATTTTATGTAATAGCAAATTCTCCGTTTCTACTAAAGTTATAATGATTCTGTAATGAAAACAAGTCTGTCAGTATTTCAAATCTTGTCAGCAAGAGCATTTGCATTGATCAACTAAAATCTATCAATAAATTAAAATTAATGCAAAACATGACAACGCTACAATCTTTCAAAAATGACGTTAACGTCGATTTTAATGGCGTCATAAGAACTTCACATTGCTTTGCAAGGAATGAATCGATAACAGTTGCCACCCTTCTAACTTATGTATGGATAATGTAGGCAACGATAGACATGCAGTTGACAAAGAAATATTTTGTATTTACAACGATATTTGAATTTAGGGCCTAACACTGAAAAGATTTTACATGTAAAATTAGCCCAGTGGTATGACTGGTGTCTACTAAAATGCATTGTAACTCAATAAGGAAAAGTGCCTTTGTAAAGTGTTTGGTACCATTGTAAAGAACAAAAGTAGTGCTTTCAGTTCATGAATAGTATGTATACCCAGCGTGCCCCTAAACAAAGTTCTAAGGCCATTTGCAAAACTTTTCGAACGCCCCTCGTATCTAGGTTGGTGCGTCGCCATGACGTAACAAAGTCGCTGTCTGCTTGGCGCTGTGTGCCCGCTGGGTGTACTTACGTGTGACACAAAATGGTGGATCTATGAAACCTGGAGCACATCCATTATCGCATTTACCAGTTTCAACATCACATGGCTCTCCATCTAAACATGATCCACACGCGGTGTTACAGAGAACTCCCCAATGATAGGCATCACAACCTGTTAATAATGATTATTATTTAGCCAAACATTTCAGATAAAAAGAACAATTATGAATAATAATTCCAATTTAGTATACTCACTTTTCCAGATAAAGTCGGCTATATAAATAAGTTTATTATTGGCATTATTAATTTTCATTGTTATTTTCTTCCTGTATTGTGCTATCAGAGCAAACTAAAAACACAATTACCGATATAATTTGCTGCATTTCAGTTATGTCTTTTTTAACATTTTTCTGCTTCGAACATGTATTGAAAATCCAGTTTTGGTCACCCAGAGCATGCTTGCTATCGACATATTGTTATGGAGCTTGCTCGGAAAAATGTTAATGGGTCATTGTGCGCAAGCTCGCAAATACAAAACTCTTAACATTAAGAGCATGCTTCTCCGTAACAATCCAGTTTTGGTCACCCAGAGCATGCTCGCTACCGATAAAAATTGCACCCTGAAGCGTGCTCGGAAGGATGTAATTTGGTCTTTGGAGGGCATTACCGTCTAGGGAAGCAAGTAAGAAGTTACATATGAGCCGCGACACGACAAAACCAACAATGTGGTCGTGCGCACTGCGCAGACTCAGATCAGTCTAGGTTTCCGCCAAGTTTGATCAGACCCTTCGTTAAGTGCTCAAAGGGTAGCTAAGGGTCTAAGTTACCTTTATGCGGACAGCGAAGACTCTGATCAGACTGGGCGGATGCCCAGGCTGATCTGAGTCTGCGCTGGGCGCACAACCACATTGTTGGTTTTCTCGTGTCGCGGCTCATATATTAGTTGCACTTTGTGAAAATAATGGAAAACATTAGGTGTACTCACTAGCTTCCCGCACGTTATTTGAGTAGCCCTATAATATTTTCTCCCCAAGGTACTTACGTTTATGACATATATTTTGTGAATCGCCAATCGCAAAGGCCCGTTCACCACATCCGAACGGACAAATCGCGTTATCCTTGGATATGCCTGTTATAATGGAATTACAGAAGCAATCCTGGTCACAACCTAGGTAACACTGGTCAACGGGACAGTCTGTGAAAGAATATAACAAGGTATGTTAAGAAATTTATGCCGAACTGGAGTGGGCTCGTTTAACAATAAATCCTGACCCCGTTTTCATTACGTCCCGACCACATATGACGGATTAAAGTTTCAATTCTAATGTAAGGAAAACACCAGGGCTGTAATCAGATAAAGTTATTTTTCTGTCGCATGTTATCACATTAGTATTGGACAGATATGCAAGTTGTAGGCCAAAATAATTTCCCAGAAGTCTGTTCCATTAGTTGTATAAAAACTGAAGACAAAACAGTCACCCTGACTACACAGACGAGAGTACAGAAAATAACGCTTCACTTCTACTTGTACTTTCACAATGCCGTCTGGTCAATAAGCAGGGAATAGGCTAACGAAATTTGTTTGCACCCGGGTCGTTTCAAACTACCTTTAACATTTGGTATTGATTTTTCCCACTTTATAAATTGTTAATAAGCAAATATGCAGTTGCGTATTTAAATTTTGTCGATTCGACAAAATTTTAAAACGCAACTACGTTTTTGTAAGCAGAAATGGACATGCACTAGTGAACTTACCAGAGATAATCAATATTTAAAGCTGCATGAAAGATTCTCTTACCACCAAAGACATCTACTCCACATAATGATAACTGTCTGGACTCTCCCTGTAGCTGTATCATCACATATCTACCGTCAGCTGGTGAACTCATGCTAATTTCATTAACCAGAAGCAGAGGGCTCCCCTCAGCAGAATATTCGTATGTGACTTTCTTTTCTCCATCAGAGAGAATTGTCAATCGGAAATCAAACATTTCTTCTAAAAAATGAAAAACCTCATATAATTAGATATACATGTACCTCTAACCCTGGAAACAGTGCCCTCTCATCTCAGAGGGGTGTGGTGGGGGGATAGAACACCTAAAATCAAACTTCTATTTCCGGGTAAAAGTGGTGGCTGCCATGTTTGTCTGTCATTTTTACAAAGGAAAACAGTTCTGTGACATGCTGTTTGAAAGACTGGACAAAAGACCATCCAAAATAAGGCAAGACGACATAGGCCAAGTTTGATATATGTGTTTGCAAATTATGGGTCTGACGATACGTTGTATGAGTTTATGCCTCATGGTGTCGGGGTTAAGATAATTTTTAAGCTTCTGTGATCAAGGTCACTGACAATACATTCTGAGAAAATATTTTACAGTAGTCCAGGCATTTATAGACTTTAACAGTTGGAAATTATATTTAATTTATCAAATCAGAAAGTAAAGTCATTGGAATTCCTTCACTTGAGATGCCTTGTTGTATCTATACTGAAAGGATTTAAAAACTTCCACTTTTTAACTGCTGGCTGATGATCCTTTCACGGGTGACAGCGTTTAGTATTTTATGACAAAATGCTTGAAAGTCATCAAATTTACAGATTATGCAGTTTACTTGAACCATTTACTTAAATGACGTCAGTAAAAGAGCGTTACGTCAATGAAATGCATAAAGAAATTACATTTTTATCTTATGCAACATTCTTTTAGGCGATTTTTTCTGTCTATATATTGTTACGTCATCCACGTTGGTTTGCAATTATGATTACAGCCGATGCTGTCGCGCAAAACGTATTACGGAGACGGCGTCAACGTAAGTTAACGTCATAGCCTCTGGTTTTTAATTTTGGTTAGCTGCTATTCTGGTGGTCTGTAGAGCTTCCTGTAAACCGTGCACGTCGTCTGAGATTGTAAATTGCCGTAATTAACTCATAAAATTGTCTCGCGACGTCGCGTTTTGAAATTTCAGCATTTAACTGGCCCCAAAATCTGTACTCTTTTGCGATATATAGGCGCGTTATGCGAAACAAAGCCACAGACCGACTTCAAAATTTTAAAAAATGATTTGATATTGTAAGACAAATGTTTCCTCAGAAAATTGTATACATGAAGTGATTCATCGGTATCTAAACTGTACTAAAAACACGAGGAACACGTGCTTATTGCTGGCCGATTCGGTTGAACGATTTCAAATTCGTTATACTGACATAATCAGGTAAAAAAGAATATACATGTCGTGAAATTTCGGTGGACGTAGCTGCATTAATTTTTAAGATATTCAAAAATATAGGGTGGAAGTTTTTAAATCCTTTCAGTATAGTTACAACCTCTATTTTCTGTATAATATAAGGATCTGTCATGGGAGTGAGGTGTGGATAGAAAAATCCGTCACGAGGGTCACTGTTCGGCATCACGAGGCTTGCCGAGTGATGCCGAAGAGTGATCCCGAGTGACGGATTTTTCTATCCGCACCTCACACCAATGATAGATACTTTTTCTTGCACACCACGTTTTGTTTTAACTTCAGAAACTCTTAAAATGCGTAAATCTGGTGCTTGAGAGGTTTCAATTTGATTTTGAAAGAAGGCACCGCTTTCAACGACCGCCATTCGGCTCTTTACGTCAACGACTGCGTGCATAAACTGACGTCATTTTTACCGTCTTCGTGACGTCATCATCTAAAATGCCAACGTCACTTCACGACGCAGGTACGTGAGCTCCTACACAACCAATGCATTGACAGCTCGTGATTTTTTCCGGTCCTGGGTCAGAACACCAGGGTAAGATAAGATTTTCTATCCCAGGTGAAAACAATGGCATTTTCCATCCGGTGTGCAAGAATAAATGTTAAATAAAGTCTGCCAGTTTGCAATGATATAACATCTGCTAGTGAAGCACACTTTTTTAAGTACCTTAGCTATTGCTTGGCGATGCAATTATATCTCCCTAGTTTTTACCTCTTGTATCCATATCCTGAGCCAGGTGAACTTTGATTCTTTGTACAGTGTATGTTTGCCCAAGGTCTATTGTCCACCAAGGGTTTTGAGAGATTTCAGTTGCGGTGCAGAGGGTATCTGTGTAATCTACTCCAAACATTGCCTGATGTTGTGTAGGGGTGATGCTAAGTTTAGACGAAAAGGTGACGGGCTTCCTAAAACTCAGTTCACGCCCTGTACAAGAACAAGACAAACGGTAATATGATAAGAAAAAAACAACAACAAAAAACAACAACAAGGCGATGTCGGTACAGAAAGCATTTCATTCTAATTTTAATGAGAGTGATTTTGAAAATAAGAATCTCCTGACACCCTGAAACGGGGCTGGGACTGTGGCCAGTATGGGACATTTCATGACCGCTCATGGACACACTCAGTTAAACCGAATCTCCTAGTTTCCTTTTTGGTATGTTTGCTTCTAAAAGTTCTTCCTTTTCAAAACTTATTTAGCGTATTATCAAAATTTGCAAGACTGAATCATATTGGACACAATGTAATAACTTTGAGATTGGCCAAAATTAACGAAGACAAAACACATTAATACTTTAGAACTGATTCAACTATTCACACTAAAAAGTACTCCACAGTTATTATTATACAGTGATAAATCGCCTAAATTTTTTCCGCCAATCATCAAGTATAAATCACTAAGGATTTTTTTACATTTGTATGCAATGCGGCTGACGTTTCATTTCAAGACAGGCAATTTCAAAAGAAAAAGTAAAACCGGTTGAAAGCGTCAAGTCATGATCGTCAAGAGATAGGGTAAAGTCGTGTGAATTCGGACAACAGGTAAATTCGGACAGTGACATTGTTTCCTTTGTATGTCAGTTGTTTCGAATTAAAGCAAAATCAAAGTTAATTGGGCAAACAGTAAAAACCCTGATAAGACGGCTCATTATGAGCCGTCTCATCTGGATTTTCACAGTTTGCAATAATATGTCCGAGTTTACCCGCTGTCCGAAGTTACCCGACTCGACCCTAGAGAGCGTATCTAACAGAATGGCAGAATACCAGAAAACAGCGCTTCGGTGGAGTTTGCAGATCTGCATATATTTTGCATTAACGATTCATAGCTAAATATGGTTCAGCGCACAAGATAGGAAGGGGTTACACGGATAATTTTAAGGATTATCATAATTTCACTTATTTCTCGGCGACAACATATATTGTGACCCCTCAATTAAACTGCCTCGATGATCGACGAGTCAATTAAAATGGGGGGGGGGGGGGGGGGGGGGGGGGGGTCAAGGGTCAAAACATATGAGATTATGGACATATTTTTTATGGATCTTATGGAGATCTTTTTATAAAAAAAATCACCTTTAATTGAATTATTCCAGATACCCCTTCTTAGCTGAGCACTAGCACTCACTGGGTGGCTTCACGTTTGACATTGTGCAAACGAAATGCTTTCAGAAGAAATGAAAACTACGTACTTGCACTTGAAAGGCACGGGCTCAGCAAATACAAATAAACAGCTTACCACCATAAACAACAAAGTCACAAATATGGAGATCCTTATAATCCTCCTGTTGCTGCACGGTAACATAACGTCCCCATATTGGCTCAAAACACAAGAATTCCAGCACAGCACGGTACCAAGGAGCATAGTTCTGCGATTGTTCGTAGCATATTACTTTGTCTGGTGACGTAATGTCGCTGTCATTACTGACGTATATGGTAAAATTATCCAGGTGTGGTCCTGTCAAAAGAAAAACATCATACATGCATCAGTTTAGTTAAGGCCTTGTAAAATTCCATACCCCACTGGGCACACGAGGTTGAATCAACCTTGAATCAACTTGATTCAATGTCATGACGTTGAATCAAGGTTGATCCAATGTTGATTCAACCTTATGTCCCTGCTGGGACGATATTTCCTTTCTTTAGATATTATATAAATATTACAAATGTAAAAACATTGCTTGTGTTTAAACCGTTAAAAAAGGTATTTTACGATTTGCGCAAAAACAGAAAATTCAAAGAAGTTGCTTATCTTCGCAATCTAATCAGAGGCATTCCTCCAGAGCACTTGATATCAACCATAGGGTCCTGCTAAATCAGAAGACAGTGATAGACTTCGCCGATAAGCATCTTGCTTTGAGACTACACTGTACGAACATGGCTTAATGTTGCTTTTTCATGCTACTCGTGAAATTTACTTTTTCTGAAAATAGAACTTCGCGTATGTCGCTACTAAAGAGAGACTTTTATTGTTGAAAGGCGCATAAGAAGGCAAAACAGTGAAATTACATGCAAAAAGAGGATAAAGGGCATCTCCAAGAAAGCTCATGATGTCATAATGACCTCGTTCTGATGTTGATGCGATGTCGTCACGTCGCATCAACGTCGGTACGATGTCATTTCGACGTCATGTGCCCGCTGGGTTGACGCAACGACCAATACTATTTGAAAAGTACACACCGAATTGTCCTGGTAAGAACGGTACAGTTATTATAGTTCCAGCTACATATCTGTTTTGGCCCAGGTCCACAGTCCACCAAGATTGTTTCCAGGGGCTTGTCTGACTGCAAGTACCATGAGGGGAACCATCTACCGCTTTGCTAGGCAACTGTTTGATTTGACCCTTCGACGCTGTGGATTCTTGAGAAGCGCTTTGGTAAAGCGCCAAATTTTCTGGAAAACAAATTCAAGAACAGTATAAAATCCATCCTAATTTCGAAGTCTTGTCAAATCGTTTACATAATTTTACAATTTTTAATATTAGACACCGTATAGAAAATCTATTCGACTATGAAACGTCTTATTTTTTTAATATCTGGACTAAACCCATATATGAGCCGCGACACGACAAAACCAACAATGTGGTTGTGCGCCCGGCGCAGACTCAGATCAGCCTGGGCATCCGCCCAGTCTGATCAGAGTCTTCGCTGTCCGCATGAAGGTAGCTTTGACCCTTAGTTACCCTTTGAGCGCCAAGCGGAGAGTCTGATCAGACTGGGCGGATGCCCAGGCTGATCTGAGTCTTCGCCGGGCGCACAACCACATTGTTGGTTTTCTCGTGTCGCGGCTCATATATATCCGTCTTCTGAAAGGTTACTTTGAGATGTTATTTTTTTTCTTCTAAAACAATCCCAAAAAGCTTAATCTATCGTTATAAGATTTTTGAGATTGTTTTCTTAGGACAAAACCCTGCCTTTTAGCCGAAGAAATACAGTACACACATTTTATAGCTCTTTCTCGTGTAGGTGTTCATAAAGCTAGCCTTAACAAAACTTAAACATTTATTTCTACTGACATAAGACACCAAAAGAAAAGCACTTGAGAAACACAGCAATTTGAATTTGAATTTGAAACGAATTTGAAACGGAACAGCATAACTGTATTTACAGAAACCGTAGCTCAATCCACTACAGGAGGCAGCAAGCATAAAATATATAAATGGCATACAAAATATACCCACATATTTAACACATAAAACCATCTGTTTTTTACTGCGAAAGATGATTTATATGCCATGTGAACGCAAACCATTAACGTTCATGCAAACTCAGTATGCCAAGCCAGGGCCTTTTATTATAAAGACAAGTCAGTTTTGCATTTGTAGCAGAGCGTTTTCTGAATAGACTGTGCGTTTCAGTATGCGCAGTGCGAAGATGCTTTGCGCCAAGTTTTCTGGTGTAAGAGCTAAGATCCGAGCCCTACCATACTGACAAGAGCCACCATTCCAGCCGGCAGCACAGTGCCCTGTAGGGCATCCTCCACTGGGCAGACACTGTGCACCATTTGCACAGTGGCACCGATATTGGCACTGGTCACCAAAGGTTGGCTCGCCGTCTTCAGAAGGGGGACAAACACCATCTGAAAAACAGAGGAAAGGCAGAAAACATAGCCGTGCAATTATAAAACCTTTGTAAATGGTTTAAGGTAACTAGGTACTCTTTTAAAGAAAGTGGTTCTACCTGTTTTATTTTGCAACCCTTCTCAATGGAAAGTAAAAAGATAGGTAATGATCAGGAATTAATACAATATGAGCCCACGTCCCTCTCAAAACCAAAAGGGAAAGAAACACGACACAGAAAAATTGGCACAAGTGCACGAAAGATATGCACGGTAAACCGAATGAGCAAGTCTTTCCCAAACAGGTGGTCATTCATCTACACTAATTAAAAGCAGCAGAAGCAGCATCTATTTTTATCTATTTTCTATTAAAATGAAGAAAAACTCGATTATTTAGGAGTAGACCTTTGGTTGGAAGGGCTGTGTTGTCCAGAGGAGCAAACGGTAAGTAAAAAAAGTTGTTTTCCTTTCCTTCACCATAATATTCGGTTACATTGAACATGTACTGTAAATACTTTCTAGTCTGAGTTATATTTCATGTTTATGGCTAATGCTAGTTTTACTCTGTGATTGTTCTGCTATTAAAAGTGTTTACGCTGTATTGTCATTGATGCCGTAGTTACTATAATCTTGATTTGGCCTTTCATTTATACAGATATATCATTTCTATATTTCATTTGCTTTTGTTTTTATCTCCATGTTTACTAGATTATCAACACTAACACGTACGTCTAAATGTGATAATGCATGATGCTGAACATTGCTTCTAATATTTTTTAAGTTGTAGATCGACACTTAATGAATTGTACGCTCATATTACTAACTGTAGTCTGTTTATATGCCAGATACAAGTGATAAACATCAATAACAAAGCGATGAAAGTCAATTCTTTAGGAGAAGACCCCAGTTCGGAAGGGCTGTGTTGTCTAGAGGAGAAACGGTGTCAAGGCACAAAAGTTGTTTTCCTAGTCTAGTCTTGTCTCGTGATGTCCAGACTGTTGTGAAGGTAATTACAGACTTGGTCAGCTCGACCAAGTACTGTAATTATCTTAACAATAGGAGAAAGATACATTTGAAGATACCAGTGAAAGGTATCAATAAGAAGCCACCGATAACAGAACCAATAAGAAATGAGCTGCACTTGACAAACCAACAAAGTGGCATGTGCGCCCAGCGAAGACTCAGATTGGCCTGGCCATCCGCCCAGTCTGACCAAAGTCGTTGCTGTCCGCATGAAGTAGCTTCGACCGTTCGCTATCCGTTGAGTACACAGCGAAGGCTCTGATCAGGCTGGGCGTTTGCCCCAGGCTAATCGGAGTCTTTGTTGGGTGCACATACCCCTTACATGTAGTTGGTTTTGTCTCAGCTCGAAATTGAAAGCAGTTTTGCATAAGATGGACAACCATGGTCCGACCAAAGAAATTATTGGTAGAGCGGCAGCAAGCTGATCTGGTTAAAACACTGTTTATTAGTTAGATAAAACATATTTATGTATTGGGAAATACAACCTAATCGAATAGGACGTAGCCTTGTGCATGACGTATCTTCTGTTCAGCTGTTTTGATTCATTAACTGCATAACAATGGGAAAATGTGCAAACCGTTATCAAAACAGATCTTCTCTCCTAGTTGCGAGAGAGAGAGAGAGAGAGAGAGAGAGAGAGAGAGAGAGAGAGAGAGAGAGCACACATTTCTATTAGATTTGTCAAAAGCACCGTTATCTTTTTCTGATATAAAACGCATATAAACGTTTTACTCTATCCATCATATCCTGTCATTTTTGATGTTTTATGATATTCGTATACTTTATGTAAACATAATGCAGATGTTTTTTCCTGTGTTACATATGTACCGCTTCACTAAAATTCAGATGACGAATTGAAACTTGTAATGCGTATAAAGGTCTCACCTATTGGCAAAACAGGTAGCACAAGCTCGTTGTATTCTATAGGGTTCTCGGGCGGACCCTCCTCAACCACTGTACCTATATTGTCTGGTTGACTGTCTGGTGCACCGGTAGTGGTAACTTTCTGACTTTCCGCTACATTATCTGCTGCAGTAGTAATTGTTTCCTTGCTGGTGCTGGTAATCACTGTTGTCATAGTTGTGGTGGTGTCTTCTTCCGTTGTTGTTTGTGCTGCTTCAGCCTCTTCTTTACCTGGCGTTGTTGTTAGCATTGCCGATTCACTTGTGGTTATTACTGTTGTTAACATTTCGGATTCACTTGAAGTTGTAACAGGCGCATTATCTGGCGTTGTCGCCACTGTCATTGTAGATGTGACCATATTACTTTCGGTAAGCATAGAGTCTGTGGATTCTAAACAACAGAAACTTGAAAAATAATATGATAACCTTCAGACGAAATATAAAAAAAAATGGTAAAGATGAATTCTGAAAAATAAATACAGTTCATAATTTTGTTTTTAAAACACGCTTGACGATGCAACTACACACAACGTAAACGAATTTTAATATTACAATGTTGCGTGTTTGAGCTTAATTGGGCTGAATTCATGGGTTTATGATTGATCCTAGAGCAAGCAAACGCATTTTACATATAAACATCAGATGTATCAATGTCTCAATACAATATGCTCTTCTTAAATAAGACAAAACATTACATATACTTACGAATGTCACATTGTGGGTAGGAACTAGTTTCTGCTTGATCAGAACAAGCATAGGGACATATGCCCGTAATCTGTGCCGCGCCAGTAATGGTTGTATTACACCAGCAATTTGCTGAACAATCCATGTTGCAATGGTTTTCTGGACAATCTAGAAAATCATAAAGCAGTCTAATCTTATACTGCAAATACTTCAAAATATTTGCAACCTTTTATATTTCTAGTAAAATTTTGCGAATCAAATTTATTTTTCTTTTATTGCGAGTATCGATCCAGAGGTAATGAATGCCGCGGTGTCCTTTGCGTGCGTGTATCCGTATTACATTATTATCAAACTATTATATCGAGGTGAATCGTAATTCCGTTCTGATTACCATTTGGTAATTTGGCGATTTTTTTCGCCTGTATTGCTGCCCAATCTGCCTTCTGTTTTGTTTTGTTTTGTAACTAAAATAAATTCCTGATCATGGACTATCTTTTTTACTTCAATATGCGTTTTGTTTTGTTTGTAACTTGAAATAGAAAATAGGTTGGTTAGCTGGTTGTTTTGAGATTGACGGCTCTTTGAGACAGTATTTCAGTCTATATCGAGCCGTTTCCCAGAGAGAGAGGAATAAGAAAAGAAGGGATAAGCGAAAGAAGAAAAATCTAAACAACTTCCACCCGCACCTATTGCAATCACAGTATGCCCTTCACTTTCTATAAGCCAAATAAGTAGCACTTCCCGGCACTGAAAGATACCCAGTGCCATCGCCTTACCGCAACCACCACTTAAAATAGAATAGAAAATAGGTAAAACGTCTTAAGATAAATTGAAATTTCATGCTATTATTTTATTATCAACTCCAGCCTACAAGGACAAACATTGGGATGAGCTGTTCATGTTTATTGTTAGGTTTTGCTTACTCTGAATAATTTACAGACAGTTGTAAGGTACAGTTGTCTTACATTATTTCCCTGAAAGAGCATACGATGTAAGCCACTCCAAATTGGGACCAATTGTAGAATGGCAATGTCATATATTGCGTAGACGAATTTTTCTAAAATACTTAAATTCATTATTCAAATGAAAATGCTGCACACGGTATTTTCGGATCTCCTGTTAAACATTCAAGATACTGGAGGAGTTGGTAATAAATAGACACTCGTCAAAAACATATGAGCCGCGACACGATAAAACCCACAAAGTGGTTGGGCGGCCAGCGCAGACTCAGATCAGCCTGGGCATCCGCCCAGTCTGATCAGAGTCTTCGCTGTCCGCATGGAGGTAGCTTAGACCCTTAGCTACCCTTTATGCGCTTAGCGAAGAGTCTTATTAGACTGGGCGGATGCCCAGGCTGATCTGAGTTTGCGCTGGGCGCACAACCACATTGTTGGTTTTCTCGTGTCGCGGCTCATATAATGTTTTATAACTTACCTCCAAATACCTCCATTTCACATATAATTAGCTGTCTACTGTTTCCTGGAAGTTTAATCATCACATATCTTCCATCAACAGGTTTTGAAAGACTAACTACCATGTCATTGGTAATTGTACCATCGTTAATGTGTTGAAACAGGTGCACTCCATCAGCTTCTTCCTTTATTGACACTTCGAACCCAGCACTCAAACCTGAAAAACGTTTTAAAAGGCGTGATGTATCGTGCGACAAAAACATAATTTTGTTGTTTTGAATCTCAACAAGGTCAAGTTTCCTCAAAGCATTTTCTATGACCCCATCACCTACAATGCAGGTAAGATTAACAAAACACCATTTGTCTTTAATCAGGAACTATAGTACATACAAGATCTTAAGTAGATTTCAGTGGGTATAATCACAGCATGACTGGATAAACTACTAAAATCATAAGTCCGATCTCGTAAATCATATAAACATTGACAATTCCAAAATATGTCAGATACACAAACCCCAAAACCAAGGTGTAATCAGGACCTCTTAAGAAGTAAGCATCGCCCACCTGTTATAACACACCCGCTTTATCTTTGTACCTGTACAATAAGTCAATGAAAATGTCGGGAAAAAAAATTATTTGATAAGCCCATACGATGGAAATTTTATTTTCCGTCTTTAATTAATATTTTTGAATCTTCGGCTCGGTATTTTTAGTAGAATACCAATGAAGATATTCAAGACGTGTAACAGTCACAGATCCTAGTCGTCAAAGGCATCGAAGGTAAGAGTCAACCAACTGAGACTTCTACAATATATCAGAAACGATGTAGATCTAGATTGAAAACATGAAAACATACCAACAAATAGAACAAAACTTAAAAAAGGTCTGCAGAGTTGTTGCTACGTAGAACTACCGCCTTAGAACAGTCGTGAGTAAAATACACTATGGCGTTTAAAATAGATTTGAAAGGACCAACTGATCCTTTATTAGTCACTTAGATGCAGCATCAGCCGAGGCACAGTAAAGGTGTCAAAACTGGACTTGCATTTTCACTGACTTATTCCACAGAAACAAACGTATGGCGTGAATATCTTAATAGGCAGACGATGTATACTGCTCGCGAGCAGCTGATCTCTGTTTTGCGGTCCATATCTGTGCCTCTTAAATATTTCGGAATTGTGTATGTTCATATGATTTACGTATTCGGGCATGATTTGGGTACTGCAGCTGGTGTTGTGCCGTGTGACGGCCGTAAAACGTCTCCCCGTACATCATCCATAGTGCAAATTATATTTTATTTTCGTCCTTGGATATCTGAGGATATAATTTGAGAAATCTGAAATTTTAGATTGGTTTACTCTCATATTCTAAATCATCGTTATGTATATCATTTGGACCCTTTTTGATACTAATCAGTCTTTGAATTGACTGTCCAATTCAGATTAAGAAATTATGCATTGCTCTGGTTTCGTCACCAGATATTGTCAGGGTCACTGAAGCGGCTTTATTAGCCGAAACTACGTAGTCTGGCCCATTTTCTTCTTCTGAATATATTTTCTGCTCTTGAAGGAACTCTTTAAGAATTTAATTTGACCACCTTAACATATAACATGTTGAGTAAATACAGCTTGCAAGAATGTTAATTTTGAAACGGTGAAAAAAGCAATAAAAAATAAAATGAACTCGATTCTGAGGATATACTTGTGTTATAGATACAACAGCAGGCACACCATTTTAATCAATATTGAATTAACATTGAATCATTGTTGATTAAATGTTGATTCAACGTGGTGTGCTCAGTCGTTTTACTTGTCAGAAATTTTTCACTACCCTATTAATCCTAATAAACGCACCTGCTCTTATAAACGCCCCTATCTCTTTTCCGAAAACAATGTTAAATTAACTTGCATGAATTCCTGTTTGCGTCTCTAGATAAGGTAGCTCTTTGAAATAGGTCTGTAGTTGAAGGAAAGAGGAGCAAAATTCTTTCAAAGCGCTTCTAGACAAGGAAATTATTTCCTAAAAGAGTTGACCCCCCTACTGAGCAGGGAGGCAAAATAGTAGATTTTATTTCCTCTGAAAGTATACCCATCACCTTTATATTGATTATTAGAGATATTTTGGCAGTGGCTTATATTCTATACCTTATGCTTTAAATAATGCCCTTCCCCGTTGGTAAAATAAAATGTTCCCGGGGCCTTTCCCCAGGATTAATACAGAAAATTAGTGCCCGCATATTCATTAATGGAATCAAAAGACCTAACTATATCTATGGCAATCACAATAATGAACGAAGACTTACTCTGTGCATATTGGTCATGGCTGTTATGGATAACAACCTGAGATATGGAGAAGACTTGACCCAGATCAACCTGCCAGTACGGTTCTGCTGTTTCATGGGTGATGCTGCACTGGAGAATATCAGCACCGGATGTGACACCGTCGTTGGCCAGGGCTGGTCCATTCATTGGTTGTAAGATGGAAGATTGCATCGAAGGCTTTTTAAATGCTAGTTCACGGCCTGGCAAAGTGAAAAAATAAAAGAGTATTTAGTATTCGAGTTAATGTTATTAGTGATATAGTATTATTCGGCAGTCTTCATTGTTTTGCAAAACTTTCTCTCAATTTATAACTTCTAATATGACAAGGTTTCACCGTTTAATCGCTTCACATCTTAAAATCCTTTAGCCTTCGATTCTCGGCGAGTCATTTGTTCAGACACTTGTGAGGTGTTCAGACAATTACCACAAATAGAATAGACAAATCACTAGATCCAGGAAAAAAACACGATTTTTTATGTTCGCAAAGATTTCTAATCCAGCCATTTCAAAAAAGTCAAGAGTCCTATTTTGTATGACATTTTGATTTTGAAGAAAATCATTAAACTCTTGATTGTCTATACAAGCTATGAGCTTTCGACAAAATCCTTTTCATGAAAATTGTACTTTGAATGTACTAAATGTACATAGTTGAATAAAATATTGTTTAAACCAAACTCTTGATATTGTTATTTTATTGCAATTATTTTTTCTCTTAATATTCTTAATTCTCTGCCAAAATCACAATATTTTCATCAGCGTTTCCTTATAACATTGTATTTGTTTCCATAACTGAAACAAATGACATCATTGTTTGTGCATTATCGTCGATATCACGAATCTATCAATCTGAAGCAAACCATGTAATACGGTTTGCTTCAGATTGATATGGTTGCTTCAGATTGACAAGGTTTTGTAGTATCATCAAGTATAGAAGATCGGTTAACCTGGAAGCTAGGGGAGATTATCATTACAGGAGAGAATTTACCGTAAAGGTGTTTAAATTCTTTCCTATCAGTTCGGTCCCAAGTCAAGTGTCAGTGACCAAGATTAACATCCCATTGGAAGTAAAAGCGGTCGTATTGTCATAATTAACGTTTAGTTTCAATCAAAGTTAAAAGATCGAAAATGATCAGGAAATTAAAAACAAAAACATCAATAGTCACTTACCGCCATAAACTTGGACTTCACACAGTTGAAGGTCTGGAGTCGATGAACGCTTCCGTAAAATCACAAACTGGCCATATATAGGCTGAAAGCACGTGATTTCATATGTCATCTTTTGTGGATCTGCATCTTCAGATGCCTGTTGCCAATAGCAGGTTTCCAGATTTGCCTCGTCGGCGAACGTTTCATTACTGATAAATACGTCGTAAGCATCAAGTACAGCGGGGGCTACGAATATAATAAAAGTAGTAAGCTATTAGACCACAAATAACAAATGAGCCGCGACACGAGAAAACCAACAATGTGGTTGTGCGCACAGCGCAGACTCAGATCAGCCTGGGCACCCGCCCAGTTCGACCAGACTCTTCGTTAAGTTATCAAATGGTAGCTGAGAGTCTAGGCTACCCCTATGCGGACAGCGAAGACACTGATCAGACTGGGCGGATGCCCAGGCTGATCTGAGTCTGCGCTGGGCGCACAACCACGTTGTTGGTTTTGTCGTGTCGCGGCTCAAATAACTTGTAGCTATAATCAGACTGGGGACTTACGGTTATCGTTATTTGTACAGAATTATGGTCAAAATTAGGTGAATATTGGTGTGTGTTTGGCTTATTTTATTTCCAAGAAAAATATCTTTTGGTTCTCTATTTTTTTTATATTCTGTTACGATCCAATTTGTCTAAAATACTTGCTTTTTTGCAACAGATGCTGATTGTATAAGCTACTCAAGAGTTTGCACCAGTCACTCAGTTGAAAAGTACTTAAGGGTTTTGGGTTTTGTTATGGTCAGCCATAACACCAGAAGAATCTAACAGTATGGCTTTCCATGACGTTTCATTTCATCCTTCGGACATGTAGTGATAGCTTGTGGTAAAAATTTAAGTAATTATGTCATGGTAAGCCATAATGCCAGTTCATATAAAGTGAATGGTTAAATATCACAAATGTGCGTGATGGAAATCCATAAGTATCTTCATGTAAATTTCTTCACATCATGCGCGAGAAATCTAAGAGCAAATAAAAAGAAATAAGCATATACCACAAAAGAAGACAACTTTATTGACTTTCTATTTTGCTTTCCTGGGCGATGAAACTTTTCCAAAAAAGAGTCTACTCGCAAAGGAAAGAAGATGCTTCTAGATTATTGATTCTTATTCTTGAAGAAACCCATTGGACGAGAACCCAAAAATATAGTCCGCACAAAATGTGTTTGCACAAATGTGTTCATCAACATGTCTGTACACTGAAACTGAATGATGCCACCTTGGCATCATTGGGGAAATGAAAATATTCAAGATGGCGTCCAAGATGGCCGCCAAGGGATAAAATCTTCAATATCTTCTAAAGTATGTGGGTCAGAAACATACTTTTGGTGGCTACTTATAGGTTTTCGATGTCGAGGAATCGATTAAGCATGTTAAAAATTATTTCAGACGAATCAGTTACAAAATGGCGGACAAGATGGCCGCCAAAACATAAAAATCTCCATATCTTCTTTAGTATACGGGCTAGAAACATAATTTTGGTGTCTGCGTATAGGTTTTCGGGGTCAAGGAATCCAATAAGCATGTTAGAATTTACTTCAAGGCACTTAGTTACACACAATGGTGGATAAGATCGCGGACGATGCAACGGTCAAGGCACTGAATGTCGGAGAAATGCACTTTCCGATAGCAGAATTCAGGTTTTTGTATTAGAAATCCAGATTTTGCATGTAGAAGATTAATAAACATGAAAGGAAGTGATAAAAGACCCATTCTGACAGTGTTTTAACAAGAGGACCATAATAGGTCACAAGAACCTAGTGCAGGCAGAGGCAGATAACCCCGTTGACTAAGCTTTAGTCATTGCAGAAAGCTATTGTTACGAGTAATGACCTAAAGGCTACCAGAAATGTGTTTTATTCTCTTAACTATTTTACTTTCTTCAATTAAAATTCTGGTTAATAAACATATATTTGATGGTTGCTTGCGTCGTTTAAAATTATAGCTCCTGGTCGATACTAGTCTGGCTACAGACCCTATGTTCAATATATCCCCTGCAAAGGAACATAGGAATATACAGATTCGACTGTAGCCAGATTAGGTCGATACTAGTGAATAAGGATGTGAGCGTCGCAGGCTCGTGCCATGCCACAGCCAGATGTATTTAAATTTACATATCAGAATTTTTTTTTTAATTTTCGTATTTTCCCAGTTCTTTCAGGTATAAAGGAGACAGTTACAACCCATAATTATGGACAATGGACTGCAAATTTGTATTTGCACATTTAAAATGTTTTAGCTCAAAAAGTGCATACTTGTCATGCCAGTTTCTACAAGTATTCTTACCTGATTGAATCTTCCGGGCAATGCTATGGGAACGCTGAAAGCATAAACTGACTTCATAGTTCGTCAGCTTAGACCACCCATACATTCAAACAGATTCTTCTCCGAAGCCGCTGGGCTGATCAAAATCACTTTTTGAGTGTCTAGAGAATTTGGCAGTCGGGGTTTTGAATCCTGTATCTGACAACAACTGAAAAAGGCTATCTGTCGACTCAGCGAAAATGTGTACCTGACTAGAATCAAGGATGATCAAAAGACGGCACAAGGAAAGAATTTAGCCCGACCTTTCATAATAGCGCTATGCCAAAGACACAATGAGAACCTAACAACCCACTGCTCCAACGGAACAAAGGCTACTGGGATAATTTGATGTAAAGCGATACTTCTATTCGTTTGAGAGAACGAAAGTCGGTATGAATGCTTGCGGCCAAAGATGTCACTGTTTCGTCTAAAAGGTCCTCTTCTTTTGAACCACTGAAGTACACATTAGTTGGTATTTTCATGTTATATTTCAAATTCCTCAAAAGATTTAAATACACATAGATAAACGTTGGTTGGGTCACGTATGCCCCCAAACCCGGTCGCATACTTTATAGACAAACTGAATAACCGACTTTACATTTGGAAAAGAAAAGGTACAAGTATAGTTAGAAGCAGCTCTGAAAGGGATTTTCCAAACTGTAATAAAGTTTCCTGGCAGAGTCAAACTTTTGTCGCCAAGGGTTTGTTAATACCTGCTTCTAGCCCATTTGCTCTAAGTGTAACACTGAGATAATTTCAGCGCAAACTCAAAGAGCTGAAAGCGATTTTTATTAAACTTCTGACAAGAGATTAAAGTAAGCAGGCTTTTTTAACTGTTACGATTGGAATTTTATCCTTCTGTGTTATTTACCCCTGCTTAAAGGCTAATATACACATTAAGAAGTAAAGTCAGGGGGGGGGGGGGAAATGATTTTTCTTACAAAACTTAAAATTAACAAAGCAATCAAAGTAATAAACCCTTTGTGTCAAGATCAAAATTTTGCCCACTGCTTGGCCATCCACGGGTTCAACTGGTGGTTTCTTTTGCTTCAGGATTGTTGTTTGATATCTGAGGGATCTTCTCCAGGTGTCGCAAATACGTCGTTTCTGTAGAGTCCCCATCTTTAATTCATCACAGGTTTTATCCGTGGTTTATTTGCTGTCTGTGATGTTTCTTTGTTGAGTTGGGTAACCTTCATGCAGACCAAATGTTGACTAAATGTTTTGAACCACTGCAGAAGCAGAAGGCGAAGGCTTGGACTATGTAAAACTGGTTAACGTCTTCCCAGTAATGTATTACTAACCGTTCCAAGGCGACACTTCTGTTGCGGTTCCTCAGTGTTACGTTTTCTTAAATCGGCTTGTCTGTGGTTTTCTAGCAATATGATTATCTAATAGCTGCCTAGATTGTTTTCTGTTTTGTCCTAGTCAAAGTTTTAAATTGGTATAATACTGTTGTTTTCAAGTGGGGCTGAATGTCTAAGAAAGGGCTGTTCACTCGATTTACCATGCTTGTCTTTCGCGAACTTTTGTCATGTTGGGTCTGGTTGTATTAGTTCTTGATGTTTTTGGTATCATTTTACTTTGCCAAAAGGTACAAGCACGGAATTATGAGCAAAGACAGCCATTAGAAACGACATTCTCAAAATAATAATGAGATGTCAATTTCTTTCTGTTGCGACTGAAATTTTCTAGACGGGGCTGTTCATCCCTACCGGGACTAGGTTCTTATGGATCATCGTGATCTCCTTGGTAGTAACACTATTAGATGCAAAATGTGGTCTTTATGACTTCCGTTTTTTTTATATTCATAGAATTATAATTTCAAACTTCCGGGTTAATGTCTTCTAAAACTTGAATTCCGCTGTCAAAATGCATTTCTCCGACATTCAATGCCGTAATCGATGCATCGTCCGCCATCTTATTCGTCATTTTATGTAACTAAGTGCCTTGAAGTAAATTCTAACATGCTTATTGGACTCCTTGACCCCGAAAACCTATATGCAGACACCAAAATCATGTTTCTAGCCCGTATACTGAAGAAGATATGGAGATTTCTATGTTTTGGCGGCCATCTGGTCCGCCATTTTGTAACTGATTATTTTGAAATAATTTTTAACATGCTTAATCGATTCCTCGACCTCGAAAACCTATACGTAGCCACCAAAAGTATGTTTCTGACCCACATACTTTAGGAGATATTGAGGAATTTATCCCTTGGCGGCCATCTTGGACGCCATCTTGAATATTTTCATTTCCCCAATGATACCAAGAAGGCATCATTCAGTTTCAGTGTACGGACATATTGGTTAACACATTTGAGCAAAAACATTTTGTGCGGACTATTTTTTTGGGTTGCACCTAAAATCTTCACTTGGCAACCAGACTATTGAGAAGAGAGGAAGAAATGAAATGACATAACTGCTCCAACTGACAGTGTATATATTCAACTTTAAAGAGGCATGTGTCCAAAATTGCGTACTCCTGCATATAACGCCAGTGCCTGGATTTTGACAAATATGAACTGAGAATAATTTCAAGACTGAGTGCGCGAACAAGTTAATTAAAGTTCGCAAAAATAATCTTTACATCTGATTTAATTTTGTTATTTTCCTATCTTTTAGCATTCGCACTTGTGTTCCTTTCAGATGATACATTTGATAACCTGAGTCAGTTTCAAACGGATAGGTATGAAATAGAATAACGACAAAACCATAATTATGCATTATTTGATTTTATCATATGACGTCGCATCTGAAAGTGTAATAAAGCCATGCATTAAAAACGATAATCCACTAGTGGATTAAATATGCAAATTACGTCGTAATGTTAGGCGTCGGCGTCCATAAAACGTCGCGTTTTCTAATGGCGAAATCGTGACGTTTTAGTGCAAATTTTGCTAATAAAATGCGATTTTAGTGTCATATGATAAATAGAATCTTGCATTCGAGCTCCTGTATTATTGAATTTATTAAACTCGTTGGTGAAAACGATAAGATGCTCGGCAGAGCCTCGCATCTTATCATTTTCCCCAACTCGTTTAATAAATTCAATAATACATGAGCACTCATGTAAGATCCTCTATGTCTACTTACTGTTTATTGCTGTGCTGATAATGGATGTAATTCTTTTAAGATCTTAAGATAATTATCAGACTCCATTGTTGTTACGGTACTGTCAGTTTGATTGTTTGAAACATCGGGAAATTTATCATGTAAAAGGACAGAAAACGTACTGTTTATTGGTACCATCAACACAAGACCGGTAATATGTCTCATTTCACCAAGATCAACGCTCCAGCTCGGGTTGTCACTGGCTGTTGCTGTCGCTCTGCTACATGTGGTGTCGTCACTGTCCACTGCTTGCTCCGGACCAAAGTCACCGTCTTCCGCAGTGTACGTCGCACTTTGAACTGCGCTCTTATCGAAAGCCAGATTGACTGTAAAACAACAAGAGAATAAAATCATGCAAGGAATTTCAAATTAATTGACTGATAAGTAATTTAAGTATTGTATTTGTTTTTATCATCAACCTTAAACCTTGTTATTAAATTAATTTCTCATATGTCAAAGATATGTTAGCAAGCTTTCCTAAAATGTTAAATGTTTAAGGCAGCAGGGTTTTTTTTGCGTTTAGTGCCTCAATCTTCGTCTAATTTGACTACCAGTACACTCTGCATCAACTCGTACAATCCATAACACCGTTTTCAGCTTGTATTATCTTTTATTTTTATTTTTCCTTACCCAACACTAATTTTCACTTCTATTATCATTATTATCATTACTACTTTATTTATATATATAATGTTCATAAAAGAGGATTTCTTAAAACTTTTGTCAGTATATGTCATAGAAACGATGCAGCTATGGGGAAGAAAATATATACCTGTAAATTCATTAAAATCAATGACTTTGAAATATTTCAACATTTTCTACGTTTCAAAATGGACTCGAATTTGGAAATGTGTTTTATTTCTTTTTCGAGGAAGGCATATAACAAGAACGTTCTTCAGTGTATGTTTGACATGTAAAAGGCTTGTAATCTCGTTCTCCTGAATAAATTGACAATCTGACTAAAATTTAAGTCTGCCTATGTGAGAGCAATAGAAAACTATTTATAACCTTCATGAATATTTCAACACTACGAACCATATTGACAGGCAGGTCCCATCCAGCCCGAAGCACAGCCCGATGGACAGTCTCCGGTAGCTACATCACACTGCTCGTTGTCATGGCAATAGCACTTGTACTGGCACGAGCTACCATAGCTCAAAATATCTCCATTATCTGGACACTGAGCTCCTAAATATACACGGTATAATAATAATAAATGAAGACAGACCAAGATTATGGACATAATGCTAAACACACTCTCTTGGAAAAATGTACCGAATATACTCCATTTAACAGATAACCACGTGTGTTTTTTCTTCTAACATAATTTAGAAAAATAAATATAAAACAATATAGGTATTCAAAAGTAATTTTAGTGCTTAGAATATTATAAATCAGAAAAAATAATAGGATTTAGTCTTTGAATCACATCTCTGCGCTAAGAAATACGATTTTTACTAACTGTATAGAATTTCGGCATATGTAAGTCCGCGCTCGTGATATGATCCACTTTATAACTGACCAACTACTCAACACTTCACTGCTAGAGCTGATCTATTTCTTAAATTGAAGTCTTCCCTCTTGTCATAAAGCCCAGTAACAAGCTTTCTATTGTCAATATAGAGATAACAATCTAAGTATGAGGCAGATGAACTGGACTCTGTCGTATCTTTAATTTCAAGCTCACATGGACAGAAGAAGTCAATCAACTCCGAAATCCTTGAATTATTCAGAGACAAAATATTATCTATGTTCCTGTAGGTAAAGTTGAATTTCTGAGCAAGGTGTTTCATACGTGCTTTAAAGAGCCCTTTTAAAAACTTCGCCTCACACCCGTAAAAAATCGGCAATTAAGGGGCGCCGCTAGTGCCCATTGGAATGACAACTGTTTGCTGAAAAATCTGTCCGCTAAACTCCACGTAAATACTGTTGATAAGAAATTCCAGCATTTTAACGACATCAGTTTCAGAATATTTTGTATAAAAATCAAAGTGATCCTTAACGAACTATATGTCTAGGGTTGGACTGTATATGTAAAATGTATATGTTTAATAAAGCTTCATGCCATATGCGCGAATGCAAAATTAGAAAATGTAATAACTGTTTTTTCTTTAAAACTGTTGTATTCGCAATTAACTAGATGCCATGTGGTACATGTAAGCGTTACTGTTCCACAACATGGGAGTGGGCGTAGTTTATGCAGTATTGTAAGCGCTTTGCAGTGTGTTCATAAGTAATAATAAATTGAGCCGCGACGCGACAAAACCAACAATGTGGTTGTGCGCCCAGCTCAGACTCAGATCAGCCTGGACATCTACCCAGCCTGATCAGACCCTTCGCTAAGCGCTTAAAGGATAGCCAAGGGTCTAAGCTACCTCCATGCGGACAGCGAAGCCTCTGATCAGACTGGGCGGATGCCCAGGCTGATCTGAGTCTGCGCTGGGCGCACAACCACTTTGTTGGTTTTCTCACGTCGTGGGTCAATTCTCTTTTAAATTATATTCAGGAATTTGCGCTAAGGTACAGTTAGAGGAAACTTCCCGTAACTAAACACCGAATTAAATGACTTTAGAAGAATTATTTGTTTGAAAAATATGAAGTATGCTATTGGACGAATTTCAGTGTTATGTCATTGAAAACTGTGAGCATGGCACACACCGTTCGCCCTTGCAGGCATGGATGCGGTTAAGGCTCAAGTACTATAGTAACCATGAGTTCATATTCATGTAAAGTGACGTCATTGGGACGTCATTTTACAAAGGTACTAAGCACAACAGTTTGCTAATCCACAGTTGCTATGGTAACAGATTTATCGAATCATTGGTATCTGCGAGGCCAGACAGCACATGCCATGCTCCGTTCGAATTATAAGTGAGAGATTCCAGAAATTCATATCATGATAAATTCTGATTTCTCAAACTTATTATAAATTCTTTAAAAATCATTTTCTTTTATCTTATATTAACCATTGGTGTCTTTGGGTTTGGTATATCAGTACATAAACATTACATTTTGGCGTTGCGAAGTTCGGTTAAAGGTAGGTTCCTGTACTTTGGAATGCATCATAATTTTGATGATTTTTTATCCAAGTTGTTGGAAAGGACTTATAAAGAGGAAATGAATAAGTTTCACTAAAAAGTGTAAATCAAAAAATCGTAGAAAAGTTGTTTTGCAAGGGATTTCCTAACTCTGCTTCGCACACCAGTTAGCGCTATTTTTAGTTCGCGCCAAAAATAGATAACATTTCTGACGTCATGCTGCATTGCATTTCGGGATAGTTTTAACACATCCGCCATGCCAGGACCTCTGGAAGAGCTAATGGCAAGAGAAAATTAACCGTTGGCAAATGACATCAGAAACTGTGGACTTGTAGACATATATACATATTTATTTTTAGAACTGGAATTCCAACAAAAGAAAATAAACCAAAGGGAAAATGACTATTTTCTACAACATCTGACAATTTTCTCAGTAGAAACAGTTTCAGAAAAATAAGAGAATTCAATACTACCCAGAAAAAGACAAAATTATTTTGTGAACATAATTGTTATCGCTAGGCCAGGAACCTACCTTTAATACCCACAAACCATATGACGAATTAGTGTAGCACTTAATGTCATAGTGTTATTAAATCCAATACGTCAGAAAAGTAGGTGATGGGCAAGTCTCGGTAGGCAACTCCGAAAACAGCGACAGAGGTAAGAGACGGTCATGTGGTTTAACCCGTTAATTCCCGGTGGACTCTTCTAGCATGATATATTGCATGAGTCAATTTATCAGTTAAGGGGCCGTATTCATAAAACGACTTAAGCCGTTGCTATCCTGTTGCTAAGGCTCAATTTCTATGAAGGAGATTTCCTACAACTATGAAATTTGCTCTGGAGGAACAGTCTTTGTAAGACTGTTCCTCCAGAGTAAATTTCATAGTTGTAGGGAATCTCCAATATAGAAATTTACCCTTAGCAACAGCATAGCAACGACTTAAGTAGTTTTATGAATACGGCCCAAGATATGTCAGGTATAGTTTATTTGTATTATTATTATTTAAAAGAAGAAATGCCTGTTTGTCTTATGCAAATAGTGTAGACCACGATCAGACGCCGCGTGTTGCGGCGTCTGCTCTGGGTCTGCACTGTTTGTCTATGTCACTAATATTGGACACTAGGCATTTATGGGTAAAACAACACCGTTCACTTAATCTTCAGTCACAGAGAAAGACAACAGACACATTGTTTACAATGTTACTTTACACCAATATTCATCATGAATAAGATTTTGTTTCGGAATTGTGTAAACCGCGGCGGAGGGTGAGGGTGAAGGTTTGGGCCCAGTAAAACCGGTTTAAACCCCCAGTAGTTATTACTGACCGTCCGTTCGTTGCGGTTGCATTTGTTTTATGTTCGGTGCTGTTTAATTTATTATGTTCTCATTTTATACCTACTTTAATAAAAATAGATATTAGGTAAAAATAGTTGTTATACCCTGATCCAATCGAAATGTCAGGGCGGAGTTATCTTTGTACCTTCCCCTAGACTTTTCTATTGTACAAAAAGGGGCACAGGACAAACACGCTGCTCACTCACTGGTAACAAAAATTAGTAAGCTGTAACAAAACTTGCAAATACAGTGTAAAGTTATGCAACAACTGGACAGCAATAGACGCACGAGCCTACCATATTACCTGTCCTTGTACAATGTCGATCTAAAAGACTTGCGATTTTACGTCCATTTCAGCAGTTTTTTTTAATTATATCAGGACGATGGGCGGGTAAAAATGAAAGGCTCTGTGCAATGGAACCCGGTTTACGATTGAGAACGCCTCCGAGAATCGAGCTCGGGGCCGCTAGATCAGCAAGCCGGCGCTTCAACCACGACTGATCAGATATCTTTTCAGGCAACGCCAATCATTTACTATTCAACTGCGAGGATGCACTGACTGACCTGAGTCATGTTTGATGTTTTGCTTTTTCAGTAACGAAATAAAGAACATAGCTTTGTGGTTTGCCATAAACATAGACAGGGATGAAATGAATGCACAGGCTTATCTGAGTCTTCGCTATTTGCACATGCTATCTTAGTACATCTACAGCCCAACTCCTGATCTTCATGTATGATCATACGGCCGGTTATCTTCGCAAGCCAAGTGCACTAAGTCCACTTCTTTCCTTACGTAATAAACAAAATAAGAAGCAAATGGACTTAGCAGCCTTTGCTTGCGAAGTTTACAGCCTGTGTGACCAAATTCACTTTGTATATTCTTTATGATCCAAATATCGTCTATGTGAACGGGGAACGGGGACGACAGCATGTCCTCATGATCCAAATATTTTCTTTTCGAACGTAGAATTTCAAGTAACAATGTGTCATGTCTGAATCCATCACGTACAAAATAGGAAAGAAGCTGATTATTATACAGGGAGGATGCACAGGCTGATCTGATGCTTTGCTTTTACCGATAATCTGCACATTGTATAAATAGCATTATTTTGGCATGTCTCAAGTATTGCAGTTGCGGCATAACGTCCAATGGACACAAACCCGCTGAAAGAACGTATGTATTAATGTCAATGTTGCCACGATGTTGTTTTTAGATTTAGAGTGCATCACCGTTGATACGACGTTTGTTAACATTGCACTTGACAGTTTACACCCTAAAATTTAAGCGTTCCAATATTCGTGAAATGCTTCATTTTGCGAGCCAAGTGATATTCGCGAATAAAAGCGTAAATAAATTGTTGCGAGTATTTATATGTAGGGTGTGATTCGAATTAGGCTCAATGCTGACTCTTATTTTAAGGTTTTGCATACAGGGATGATGTTACAAGTATATAAACGTCGGAAGCGCTTTCTGCTTAGACCTGGCTTATCTAGTTCGAATCCCGCGGCAGCGGAATTTGTCACACCGTAAACGGCGCTTCCTTGCGCACAGAATATCATTATCATCTTAATAAAATGCACCTTCCTTCTTTCTTTTTCGTATCAACATATCTACATATTTCATACACGACAGTAAATGTGGTAACAAGAGGTATAATAATATAACAATGCGTTATGCTTAGTGAACTTGAACAAGCGTGCAAAATTTATTCTACCGAATCTTCTAGTGGACTGATCGAATTTGACAGTGATTGCCAGCGCATATTTGTTACCGCCCTGACATTTCTTTTGAATCAAGGTATAAATGTTTTTCGAATAATTTGCTTAGTCTATTGTAACCCTTCTGTTGGTCTAAATTATTTATTAGTTCAGTAAAGATAGCTGAGTTGCCACCTATTTGGGAAAGAGCTGCTGACTCGGATTATTACTTGTAATTTATTGTTTGTTTGGATGTCTTTGTCAATCTTTCCTTTGATGTTGGGGATAGGGTTTGGGATCTGATTCAGACAGTCCCTGAAGTGTAGTTACTCTTTAAATTTACATTTAAAGGCTGGTGAGTTCCATAATCCCAAATGCAACAAGTAGTACTTGACTACGTCGTACCGGTAACAGGTGTAACTGACCTGATCTGACCTGGGCTGTAACAGGCACGATATACTAACCTATATTTCTTGTATAGAGCTGACATTCCGCTCGGCATAATGTGTAGCCTCCAGATTGAGCAGTCATACCTTATCTGCACGGTTGATTACTTCAAAGGCGGTCCCAGGCGTATTTGAAATTTAGTAGTCCGCTTGATACGTCCATTATCAATAAAATATTTAATAGTAAGAATTTCAAATAGGTTTTGATGATTCCGACTAGATATGCTATTTTGTTATGCGTCAGCTGAAATTGCACTGTACGCGGGGATATCCAAATAATTTCAGCCTCACACAGAAAGAGCAAAATATTTGGATTTATACTGCTTTATTTATCAACATAGTCCCTTCAAACTTCACACGCTTGTTCTATTTAGTTTACCAATGATACCAGATCAGTGACACTCAACAGCTTAGTCCCCTAACCAACTCTCCACAGCACCAGTCAGATAGTTGTCAGCCTCAAAACTCTGGCCCTGATTTTTAGGCCCCCGCCACGAAATGGCGAAGGGCATATAAAGTTTACCTTCATCCGTGTGTGCGTTTGTGTGTGCGTGTGTGTGTTATCGAAATCGTGTCCGCCCAATAACTGTAGACTGCGTGGTGAAATTCAAAAATAAATTTGGCAAAAATGATTATTATGACAAGATGGTGTGTCGCGTCCAAGAACCATGTCACTAGCTAAAAGGTCAAGGTCACAGTCCGCACTTAAAATTTGTACATAGGCTATAAAATACGCTCAATTCCGACCCATTTCTTTGGACTGCAAAATGGGAATAAAATTATTTGGCACAAATAATCATCATGACAAGTCGGTGTGCCGCGTGCAAGAACAATGTCACTAGCTAAAAGGTAAAGGTCACAGTCCGCGCTTAAACTTTGCACATAGGCTATAATGAAATACTGTCGTGACCGTTCCATAACTTTGGAATGCATGCTTGGATTTAAAAATTATTTGGCATAAATAAGCATACTGACCAGACGGTGTGTCGCGTGTTAAAACCACACTGCTACCTTAAAGGTTAAGGTCACAGTCTGCACTTAAACTTTATGCATACGCTTCAGTGAAACATTATCATGTCCTGCCCATAAATTTACACTGCATGGTGTGATTAAAAACTATATTGCTTAAAGCTCGGTACAAGGACATTGTCATTATCTTTAAGGTCAAGGCACAGCACAGTGCACAATTAAGCTATGTGCATAGGCTATAATGAAAACCTGTTCGTGTGATATTCATGTCCGCGGTTTGACTACAAAAAAGTTAGACATTTTGACCTATATTTCATGTCTCTTGATTTGCCATTTATATGATACTGTTCTGCCTCTATGAGCCTAGTTTACCTACTAGTACCAGGACTTAATCAAGGCGCCATCTTACTCAAGGCCCTAGGCGGGGACATCCGTGTCCTACAGACACATTTCTATTTTTTTTTTAATCAGACTGGGCAAGAGGTGGAAATCGCTGGGGGGGAGGAGGAGGGTAGGTCTGGAGAATAAGGAGTGGGATGAGAAGTTGGTAGCCACACTTGCGCACAGCTCCCACTTACTCGGCTAGTGTGGTTTGGTGCGTTGTTCTGGTGAAGCAGAATCTCACTAGGGGTATTTCTTTTCTGAAAGTGCTTTGACTAAACAATCGTTGTCAGCAATATGATCCTAAATGGAATCAGTAGCAAAGACACTGATGTACATTCGTGGTGCGGTACATTGTAAATTGAAAAAATGGGTGAGGCCAAAAACAGCAAATTTCTCTAATTCTAAAGGCAGAAACATCATTTCTGAATAGTGTGCAGTATTTATGTCTATTATCTTCAAATATTAGGACGGCTGGATCAAAATAGCGGAAAAGATTAAAGACAGAAAGATTATAACGGTATCTTTGGGTGAATATTAGGTCCTTGTAAACCAGTTCAAACACTAAGCAGACATTTACAACCGACTGCGCTATGACCTTCCGTCTAGCATTGTGGTAATTTCCTTGATGTTCAGGAGCTGATGCAATCGAACTACCGATCCCAACAACGGCATCAAATAGGAAATATAAAAATAAAGTAGAAACAGCAGTAGAAAGACAGCAAGAGGTGGTAACAAACTAAAAACTCTATCCTTGGTATTTGATCCCAATTCTTTTGGATTATTTTGGCTTGTTGTTTGCAACAAGCCGAAATAATCCAAAATAATAGACGCCTAACAGCTCTTTCCCGATATCCTTGCCTTTTGTTTTCGCAGGCAATCGCAATTTAGATGGCTCGGTGGGCCGCCTTTTCTAGCAGCGACAACGCGGGCATCGGTTGCCTTATGTCTGTAGCTACTTTGTCTCCCGGATAACGTCCAATGAGACTCAACACGAAAAAACCAACAAAGTGGTTGTACGCCCAGCGCAGACTAAGATCAACCTGGCCATCCGCGTGGTCTGATCAGACTCTTGCTTTGCGTTTAAAGGGTAGTTAAGAGTGTAAGCTACATCCGTGCGGACAGCGAAGACTCTGATCAGACTGGGCGAATGCCAGGCTGATCTGAGTCTGCGCTGGGCGCACGACCATTTTTGGTTTTTCTCGTGTCGCGGCTCAAATGGTGTTAACAGCGACACAGAATAAATTGAAGATAGCAATCCGCAAATTTCGAGCTAAATTTTGTTAAGGTGCAAGAATATTTCTTGCGTTTGTGGCATATACGTCGGTATTTCCCGATGCCTTGACTGGCTATAGATATGTGATTATGACATTTCCTGGTAGTCCGCAGTAGAATTTTACTATAAGTAGATATTAATATTACGTGCAGATCTATATAAATTCCAATGCAATAATATTTTGTGCAAAAGAAACAGGAGGATACAAAACTTACCTGCCAAAGCCAATAAGAATGCTAAAATAACAGCTTCCTTCACCATTATTCAACAAACTGATTTTATTGCCAATTACAATGAGCGAGTAGTGACCTCAGTTCGATGGTGCGTATTAAGTGCTTACTGTTATATTTTTTTCTCATCTGAATTTTCAATGTAACAATGCCTAAAGCATCGTCATTGTGTCACTCGCATACGCTTAACTTGTACACTCTATAATTTTCATGTAACCAGTCATGAATAGACGAATACATTTGGCGTAAGAATTATAGAAAATCCCGAAAAGAATTTGTTACATGTGTATATGATATGTTGGACTGTATGGCCAATACTGATTTCATCCACAGGACAAACAATAAACCTCATATTTATTTAGTATTAAGCAGTGTTCTAGCCAAATAGTAGATTGTCACAAGATACAGACAAAAGAAGGAAAAAAAACACAATAAGACGAAGAAAAAAAAAGACTCGACAGAAACATCGACGCTCAAATTAAGTAGCAAAGGAAATGCATTAAAGGAACCGACTACATCAAAATTCAATCCCTTCATCGTACCAAGTTTAAATGAAATGAAAACATGAGTTTCCTTCAGAGCAATGAAAGCATTCATAAGCAAGAAGGTGGGATAGACTGTGTAATTTTGGCTAATAAAGCTCAATAGCAACCCTTAAAAAAAAAAAAAAAATAAAAAAAAAATAAAAGACAATGCTGACGAATTAATACAATCTGGGCCCGGTTGTATAAAACTAACGACGTCGTTAGTTAACGTTTCGTTAAAATTTCAAATGTTAAAATCTCAAATACACCAATATTTTTTGTTGAAAAAATGTGAGCAGCTTTTGCATTGCAAAAGCTTCTCACATTTTTTCAACAAAAAAGATTGGTGTATTTGGTTATAAAGTCATAAAACTCTTAACGAGTTGACCTCTTAATGAGCTCGTTAAGCTAACGATGCTTTGAACAACCGGGCCCAGATCTCTAATTCCGCCCTCAGAACCAAAAACACACACGCAAACTGACATAAGGACACGAAAGACACGTACGGTAAACCTAATAAAGAGCTCTTTCCCAAAGAAGTGGTCATTAAGCTTCTCCAATTAGGGGAGAGTCGGGTAACTTCGGACACTGGGGAAATTCGGACAGTGACATTTTTTTCCTTTATATGTCAGTTGTCTGGAACTAAAACAAAACAATAACTGTCCAAACAGTGAAAATCCTGATGAGACGGCTCACTATGAGCCGTCTCATCTTGATTTTCACTGTTTGCAATGGTATTGCAATGGTATGTCCGAATTTACCCGCCTGTCCGAAGTTACCTGACTCTCCCCTAAACACTAGCAACATCCGCTTTAGCTATTTTGTTTTTGAAATAACTAGAATGTGTCCATAGGACACGGATGCCCCCGCCTGGTGCCCTAAGTAAGATGGCACCTTGTTTAAGGTACTGACACTTGACCTGTATTTATGATTATATACCCGTGTATAAAATATGAATTCAATACACCAATGTTTTCAAAAGTTATCGAAAGGAAACCATTTTTTCATACAAAATGAAGTCGAAAAAGGGACATAACTCCCACAATAACAGACGGATTTTACCCAACATCGAACTTGACCTGTAGTTCATGATTATATACGAGTACCTGTGTATAAAATATGAATTCAATACACCAATGTTTTCAAAAGATATCGAACGGAAACCATTTCGTACGGGACGTACGTACGTACGGACAGCGGTGATGCTATATGCACCCCCATTTTTAATGGCGGGGGCAAAACAAAACGAAACAGAAAGCAAAATGGGCAGCAATTCAGGTGTCGATATTGCTAGATGGCCATAGTCAGGCGGACATAACAAGATGTAGAACGAGCCTTGCAAGGAAAGCCAGAGGAGAACATATTTTATTTTTTATACATTTCAAACATTCAGTCAATTCAAAGGCTGGTTTATACCAAAAAGTGTTTGTAAGTTTGTTAGGAAATTTAGATAAATTTAAAGAGTAACTACACTTCAGGAACTGACTGAACCATGTATGCGAAAATATCAAAACCCCAACTGTCATCATGCTGCTCATAGTTATATTCTCAGTGGATTCAAAAACTCCCACTTTCGACAAAATGCTTGAAACTTATCAAATTTAGAGATTATTCAATTTATTGGTATCATTTACTTAAATGAAATCAGTAAAAGAGCGTTACATCTATTCAACGCATCAGAGGATGACGTTGTTATCTTCTGCAACACTCTTTTAGACAATTTCTTCCTGTCTTAATATTGTTACACCATCCACGTTGGTTTGCAATTATTATTGCATTTGATACGTGCATTAGACCTATTACTGTGACGTCGTCGATGTAAGTTTTAACGTTACGACCTCTGTTTGTTTTTGTTGTTTTTTTTGTTGTTTTTTTTAAACCTCGGTTAGCTGCTTTTCTGACGTTCTATTCAGCTGCCTTTGATCCGTGCAAGTCATCTAGAATTGTAAATTGCCGTAATTAACTCACAAAATTGTCTCGCGACGTCACGTTTGAAATGTCAGCATATAATTGGCCCCAAAATCTGCGCTATTTAGGTGCGGTATGCCAAAAGTAGCCACAGACAGACATAAGTTCTCACCGTTCTCTTGGACAATATTTATATTTGAACTGGCTATAATCATACAGACAAATTGTAAGTATTCCTATGGGCACTAATTGTGCCCCTCTACAAGAGGTGATCTGTTTTTGTCCTGTAATGAGAGAGACTTCATGCTGTCTCTTTCAGGGAACATGCAATCTGAAGTTATTGAAGCTTTTAATTCTACTTCTCGGTACCTGGATGAGCTACTGAATATTGACAATAACTTCTTTGAAAGCATGGCCAATCACATTTAACCTTCTGAACTTCAGTTTCATAAGGCCAGCGTCTCAGATACCGAGGTCTCATATTTAGATTTACATTTATCTATATCGGATGGTTTTGTCACAACTAAAATATACGATAAACAAGATGCTTTTAATTTTGATATTGTTAATTTTCCATTTTAGATGATGACGTTCCTGGTTCTACATCCTATGTTGTTTATATTTCTCAAATTATTCGTTTTGTTTGAGTTTCCAGTCATGTTGATGACTTTAATATTTGTAATATAGTTTTGACAGCAAAACTTCTCAAACAAGGTTATAGATATCATAAACTTCGTAAAACGTTTTCAAAATTTTATCGACGGCATTTCGACTAAATGCCTAAATTTAATGTGGGATTGCAAACTCTTCTTCTGCAAGGCCTTCCGGGCCTGAATTTTAATGGCGCCTTGGTGTATAAATTCAGAAAAATAATCGGTAAAATGACTTTCTGTATCATTTTAAGCAGATGATAATTCCATATAAAAATGGTTATAATAATTATGGATGTTTTGTGACAAACTGCATTCTTGGTGGTTAACCCAATAAAGGTTAACAATTTGCTTACCTCTTCGATAGTACGACGATGGGTCGGGCCTCAGACCTAATGAAGTCGCCAAGCTAAACCTAACTTATTAGTAACCCAGACGGTTGGCGCCTGACACCCGTTCCGGGACGTCTTTGGTTAAGCCCCCCCCCCCCCCCCCCCCCCCCCAGTTATTTTATTACTTGCCGTCCCAAGGCGGCAGTTCTGTTTTGATTCTTCTTGGTTGTTTATGTGTTGTTAGTTGCTATGTCCGTTATTGATATATTGTTTGTAATGTTCAGGCTAGCACGTTGACCATCTAAATGGGAAATGGTTGAAATGGCTGTTCACATGGCAGCCACGGGTGTTGTCTTTGATGATGAATAGTTTTGTGTTGTCTCTTTCCTACATGGTGCCTTGGGCTGGATCTGGGATTGAATTGTGTCAGTTCCTGATAATTTTCCTCCTTACTTTAAAAAGAAACAAGAAAAAAAACTAAATTTTAAAATTCAACTTGATACTGAAATGGAAATATTTCAGCAGAAAACTATATACATGAAGTAATGAAGTGAATCATCTGTATGTAAACATTATACAGAACACAAGGCACACGTGTTTACTCCTGACCGATTCAGTTGAACGATTTCAAAGTTGAGATACGGACATAATCAGGTATAAGAGAATATATATATATTTGGAAGTTTGATGGACGAAGCTGAATTTATTTTTGAGATATTCAAACATTAAAGGATGGAAATTTTTAAACCCTTTCAGTATAACTATGGTCGGGGCATCACTTAGAAAAAAGAAATAGAATTTTTTGACGTTGTTCACATTCTGTCTCTTTGTATAATATGTGACTATTTCAATGTGTCGCTGAAATTTTTATGAACTTTTGTCAATTACCTTCATTCCCTTTTTGTTTTTGAAAGCAGGCTGTGCGATGTGATTGTATTGATTCCTGATTTTTGAACATTTGTTTCTTTTCAATGTAACGTGTCCTTATGCCCGCTTGTTTGTGGATTTCTTATAATATGATCACCTGAATAGCTGCCAATTTGCTTTCTGTGCTTGTATTATGTTTTAGAAAAGAATTGGATGTTACTATGGATCTTACTGTTATTTTCAGTTAGGAAGCTGACTGACCCAAATGTGTTCCTGTCTGGAAAGATGTTCATTCGGTTTACATTGTGTGTCTTTCGTGAGCTGCTGTCAATTCATATATTCTTTTTTTTTTTTTTTTTTTGATTTGAGGACTAGAAATGAGATCTGACTGTATTAGTTCCTGATCATTACCCATAGGTTTTCTTTTATAAAGATACCGAATATTGTTCTCTTACTTGTTATACGAATGACACGTTTGAGATATTAACATAGCTCGAGAAAAACATCCTCCTGAAAAGATCTTATTATTATAATGGATAAGGATACATTTACAGAGACAAATGTATTTTATCTATCTTGTCCTGAAACATTGTTAAGGATTTCTTTATCGTGAATATATTTTACCTCGCATCGAGTAACAATGATTTATCAAAAACTTTTGGCATGTCAAACGTTGTCAAATGACATTTGATATTTTTATACTTATACGTACATGTATTTGATTTTCATTCATTTGTATTGTATATTTTCATATTTGCATTCAATCTCTGTTCATTTCTATTATATAAGTTTGTTTTTTATGCCCACGCCATTTTTAACGGGGGATCATATAGTATCACCCTGTCCGTACGTACGTCCGTTCCGTCCGTCCGGTCCCGTACATACGAAGGTCAAGTTTAATTTAGAGTAAAATCTGCCAATGATTTTTGGAGTTATGGTCTTTTTTTAACTTCATTTTATACAAAAAATGGTTTCTTTTTGTTAGTTTTTGAAAAGTTACTTGCTTCCGGGCTATTTCTTTTAGAAAGTTGCATGGCATCCGTTTCTATGATAAGATACAGAATGTTATCACATATCATAGTCATGACCCCCCCCCCTCTCTCTCTCCAACCCCCACCCCACCTTCACCTTTCTCTTGATCTAAGAAGCACAATACATCTGCCTAAGGAAAACAATGAAACGTACCATACAAGTCTGCCTCTGTGAATCTAGTTATCCAAAAGTGCCAGTACCTAGAACAAGGCGTCATTTTTCTTAGCGCACTAGGCGTGGGCATCCGTGTCCGTGTTGGACACATTCTAGTTTTTTCTTTATTCGATTATTTATGTTTAATAACTAATGGTTTGTATGCTAGACGGTTTCATTACTATTAATTGTTCCATTGTTCCTGGGCAAAATCAAGGCCAACGGACTAGCCTAAACATCACAAACACTATACAAATAACAGGCATAGCAACAAACAACACATAAAACAACCAAGAAGAACTAAAACAGATGTGCCGCCTTGAGACGGCCAGAAGTGGTGCCTTGGGACGGCCAGTAATGAGATTACCCTGGGGAGGGGGTGGGGGAGTATCACTAATTTGTTTTGCAAATCAATATCTGCATTAAAAAGATCTTCCCAAACCTTAGCAGGTGCCTTCTTTACGTTGTTTTCACAATTTAGAATTCGAAATTACAAGACTTGTCAATGTTAAACAAGATTTATACAAGACAGTTGACAGCAAGTTTATCAGTCAGTATACACATTAAACATTGTTAACTATAACAATTGTTCAGTGATACATGCACGAAATAAGATTCAGCCGTAACGTTACATATAAAACTCCCGTAGAGAACGATCTGGTAGAAATCTCAATTGATTTTGGACACAAATTAGTGATGATCACCACCGTAACATACAAAATCGTCGATCCCTGAACCCGAACATCGTAATCGGATGTAATGGTAACCATTTAGGACATCATTTATAATATCGATAGAAACAGTAGTACGAAGCTGTCCAATAGAGCCAATATTGTGACAAACTAGATGCAACGTGATGGGTAGACGTAAAATACAATTTTCACATAATTAGATTAGCAATGACATGGTAGCTATATGATGTAGGAAAGTTGGGAGGATACGGTGCCACACAGAAAACTGGAAATGGCACATGCCAGGAATATGACATTTTGCCGTAATTTAAAGGTCCCTATGCTCTATTTGTGATGAAATTATCGTAGACCGGCTAACTATCCAATACAGCTTCGTCACTTTGCAAGACCGTGACAAATCAACTTTGAACATATAAAACGGCCTTGAGTTCACATAAAATGGTTATGAATTGACTTGGATCATTTTAGTTGGCAACTGAAGTGACCTTCTTTTGCTATCAAAAAGCTGACAAAAATATGAACATACAACGTATAGGCGTGGGGTTTCCATTCGTTGTCTCTCTGACGCTTATATACTGCCTTGCTTGACGGGGAACTATACCAAACAAAAAGAAGAAATGCACACAGTACTATTTTGGTATTTTCTTGGGAATAACAAATAATTTAAAACAATAATTCATATAGTGTTACAGGTAGACAATCGGACAGTTCAACCCGAACATTTCATTTACTAGTGTCACTTAAGTACTTTGTGACACGTCTCTGAACAAGGCAGTGGTGGTCAGTTTTCAATGTCACAGTCTTCAATAAGAGGCCGTTGTCAGCGATTTCATTAATGCGTATTTTTATGCATATGGAAGGTACAGATACTCATCTACAGATACTCATCATGTATACCATGATGAAGTCTGTGCAAGATTTGATCAATAATACGGATTTTTAGACTTTTTCTAATCATGCTATAAAAGGTAAATTAAATAGGAAAATCTTACTGTGTGCGTTTCTTTTTTTTTTTGATTGGTATAGAAATGGAAATCGTATGAAGGGAAGCAATTTATCATTTTCAAAAACATGTTTGGCACGGAATTAATTGATTTGAGTAATTATTTGTTTGAGAAAATCTGAAGTTTCTGTTGAAAGAATTTCGGTTTGTTATGTCAAGAAAAAATTAGCGGAGCATGGCAAATAATGAACATAGCAAGTGCTCCGATATCAATGACGTCATAGATCTTTTACCATAGCAACTACCTATTCAGATTAATGTCAGGATGACGCCATCGAGACGGCGTTCTGCCAAGGTAATATGTATAACAGCTAGCAATTCCTCAGTTACTAAAGTAACAAATCTATTTCGTTATTGGTATCAGAGAATGACAAACCAAACAGTATGTGCCATGCTCCCCTCGAAATACAAGCGAGATGATACCTGAATTTCATACATTTGAAATTGCGATTTTCTTACACCTATGATTCATTCTAAAAAAATCAATTCTTCGTTGCTTCCTCCATGTCTTTTTCCTGGTTAGGACTGAAGATATGCTGCTCAGTCAACAGTTTATCACCGAATGGTAACAGGACTAAAGATATGCTGCTCAGTCCACATTTTATCACCAATCGTGAAGCTAAACTGATTTGTTCTGCATGGTTTGAATAACTGAAATGAACTCTTCATTATTTCTGCCCTCTATTGCTGCAATTATGCACATGTACAGAAATGTAATGGGTCATTCGCCCAAACCGATGTCTTGTCTCGTTAGAGCTGACATTGCTTAATTGAGCCGTTTGTGGTTCTGTATAGGCTGGGTACTTTCTAGTGCGACATTGTCTTTGCACATGCGTAACATATTGTACAGAGAAAACAGCAAACAATAAAGAGGACACAGTGAACATGACACAGTAGACAGGTACCAGTAAACAATAACTATTTCGCGTGTACGGAGGTTTGAATAGCTTTTTGCATGCACTTTGGCAAATAATCCTTTTGCATGCTCTTGAACGTGTACATATTCAATGTCGAAGTAGACAGTACACATTTTAACCCAGTAAATTGTAGACACGACAGAGTATGCAGTACACAGTACGACGTAGACAGTAAACAGCACAGTAGTGCTCATGGTTCGCGCATCGGTAAAGTGATTGTTGCATCAGACATGGTGGTGTAAACAGCTGACAGGAAAGGTTGTTTATAGAACTGCATGTCCCAATGTCATACAATAATTAATATGGTAGATTAAATGATATATATTATGCATGATGCAATGATGAATCAACAAAACTTTAAATAATCCAAAATGAGGCGCGACACCACAAAACCAACAGAGTGGCATGTTCGCCCAGCAAAGACTCCGGTCAGTCTGGGCATTCGCTCAGTCTGATCAGTCCTTGCAATGCACTTACAGGGTGACCAAGTGTCAAAGCTACCTCCATGCTGACGGCAAAGACTCTGATCAGTCCGGCCGGATGCCTAGGCAGATATGAGTCTTCGCTCGGCGCACATGCCACTTTGTTGGTTTTGTAGTGTCACGGCTAAATTATCATGGTGAGATGTCGAAGCTTTAAATTATCCAAACAGCTCTCCAAGCCAATATGGCACGTAGTACTATATAGCTGCAGATATGTAATACGAAGTCAATCAATTGCTGTTTCCGGTAGAAAGACACTGCTGATGAGTTTGGATCTGACTGTGAAGGCTGTTCGCTTGTCATTCCTGAAAATAAATAAGAGTTGTTAGAGTCACGTAAAAATGGACCTTAGTGTATGCGTGAACGGTATTAGCGTACACCTTTGCTCATTAGCTCGCCTGTACGAAAGTACAGAGAGCTATTGTTGTCATTTGACGTCGGCGTCGGCGTGGGGGTCACACTTTAAAGTTTTACGTTAAAGTTTTTTATGTGATGGGAAAGGCACTGCAGGCGAGCTATCCTCTACGTGGACAGGTCTTGTACTTTCTATAGATCTCTTAGTCACTCCCGAAAACCACTTAAGTGCGAAGGAAAGCTTCTGATCGACATGTGTTCAAATGCAAGCTGATCATGTTCCTTTACGTTTGCATATGCCGTGAGATGACTATTTCACATGCGCTTATCACGTACATAAGATTAATCTGTGCTTTACATATGATTTAGAAGATATACTTCGAGTTGCACTGAATTACAAAGAAGCTGAATTCTGAAGGCAAAGCTACAATCGTAGGCTTTTTATTTCGATGCAACGATGTATAATTAAGCCGCGACACGAGAAACTAACAAAGTGGTTGTGCGCCCAGCGCAGACTCAGATCAGCTTGGGCATTCGCCCAGTCTGATCAGACTCTTCCTAAAGGGCTTAAAGGGTAACATAGGGTCTAAGCTAGCTCCATGTGGACAGCGAAGACTCTGATCAGACTGGTCGGATGCCCAGGCTGATCTGAGTCTTCGTTGGGCGCACAACCACTTTGTTTGGTTTCTCGTGTCGCGGCTCAATTATGGACTCGTGTTCGCAGGCGCACTCAGGTTTCCTAATTCGAGGGTTGAAAATGAAAATACAAAATTACGAGCACATAACCCCTTTTTATTCTTAGCTCTCACATTTGTGATCAACTAGAGTAATAAAAAAAAGTCGTGTCGTTATCAGTACAAAAATGTATGACGCAGACTACACTGTTCCTAGTGGCTCTTAACAGACTAGTCTGCCAAACTTTGTTGGCGCATCGCTAGATACTGGTTCAACCATTTATTTATTAACTATTATGCCTGTACTTTCAGTAGAAAATAGTACGCGTCCGTGCTGTTTGTTCATGCATTCTAGTGTCCAAAATGGATTTTATTTTCCTTTGAGGTATACCAGCAATAAATTTAGTGCGAATAATGCACATATTATAAGCTTTCGGGAAAATTAATGATGGGCAGCGGTTAAAGGCACTTCTTATTTTGTGTGTACTGCTATATTACTAAACATCTCATTCTATCTTATCTAAGCACACAGTTATTGACTTTATTTGCGAGACAGAGCAGCAAGATGTCAGGCATAAAAGTCTGTAGCACAGAAGCAAAGGAAGAAGGGGTGTCCCCACCGAACCACTAACCGAACCACTCAGATGACATGGCCTGCGAAATACGATAGTTACAGTCACTAGGAAAGAGATATTTGATTCAGCAAAGACACTTATTAAACTGGGGACTGTTAGCTAAACTTGGACAAATTTCCTGGTTTGATTTTTAGATAAGTTTACATGAAAATACTTCGGCAAGCTGCCCCGTGATCTGGTTTCTGTTTTAAAGTCATTTTAAATTAGTTTTTAGCTCGCCTGAACAAAAGTTCTGGAAGAGCTATTGTTACCACTTCTGCGCCTGCGTCTGTGTCTCAATGGTTGCTTTAGAAAAGATTTTAAAGATCAACATCTCCCATACCCATAGATGATTTTTTTAAACTTGCACTCTACCTAGTTATTGATCGAACGATTTACATAGTACCACTTCCACGCCACCCGGTGACCTATATTAAGGCCATGAACTTGTATATTTAGAGTTATGCTAAAGGTTTTTAATAGCATACTGTCTCATAATACTTGGGATGGATTTAGCTTGTACTTGAACTGATGTTAGATACTAGCTTGAGGTTTTACAAAATACCGTCCTCACCTCAACGGGTGACCTTTAAGTCAAGGATATTGATATAGAATTTCATCTTCGAGACTCTAACCCCCACTGCCCCTACGGCTACTAGGCTATGGGAAACCTTTACGTTCACTTTTTAAAGTTTTCTAAAGCCATACTTAAAAAGTTTCAAGATGGATTCAGTTGATACTGAGACTATTGTTAGATATAAGTCTAAAGTGTTTTAACACTCTCATAGTGATCCTCAAGGCAAGGTCACAGACTTTAATTTTGCCTGTGTGATGAGCAAGCATCATTTCAGGCGAACTGTGCTGTCAGCCAACAGCTTTGTTATATAATATTATATTTCATAAGTACTTACTATAATATCAAGTTACCATAATAAGCATTTATTTGTATTAGTAAAGGTGTTTGAGTACATTTTCAGGGGAAGCAACTCTGTTATTTTTTTCTCAGATCTAAATTTAAATAAAGCTTTAAAGGAATGACTTCGCTCCTCTAGGAGCTATTTACTCTAAGAGTATACCCGTTTTCATAAGGGTTTATTCATTAGGGAAGGCAAACAGAAAGAATCCAAAAATGTTCCGATTTTAAAAATTGCTGGAAAAAAAACATGGAGGTGTTAGCAAACACCTTAAACATGCCTGAGCCTTACCCAAAGACGTACCTATGTGTTCATTTGTTTCATGGTGTGATACGGTAGTAATGGTATGTGAGGTAACTCTCTGAGTTGGCTTTCCAACCACCACCGATAAGCCTTCTGTTAGTAAAAAAGGATGACAAAAGAATAACTATGAACTTTTAAAATATCAAATATCAGATGTCGAGAAGATCATGCACCTATAAACATGGGAAGTTTTAAAATGATCAATTAAGCATTCGATGGTTTTACTCTTGTTGCGTATCATGACGAGGTTTCGTGCTTCTGTGATAATTTTAAGTCTGAAAAAGTCTTCAAATATTCTTATTGTCTGCTCACAAAGATACCCAATAATTGCATCAACTTAAAGCATCAATGTATATTACCAATAATTGATAAAAGGAACAATCCTGTGGAGTCAATCATGTTTTTGGACAATACCATTGACATTACGTTTTCGACTTGCCTATTCCTCACTGACTTTTCTAAAAAAATAGTTTCCCTCTTTACTTTGACAATCCTTATCTAAACGATATGGAACTATGGTCATTTAAAAGTCTATGGGAAAATGAACAAAAGGGTAATCAATATAATGCTCGCTTACTTGCTTAAACAAAACAACTTACCAATGTTACATTTGGGACTCGAGGACGGGTCAGCTAAACTGGAACATCCATACGGACAAACACTAGAGATCAGGGCGTTCCCTGTGATGGTAGTGTTACACCAACATTGGTTATAGCAGTCTGTACCACAGAAACCAGTTGGACAGTCTAGAGAAAAAAATATTTAAACGATTTTATTCTGGGATTATACAGATAAATTGTGTTAACAGATCTATGCGTCTAGAATGCAAACAAGTATGTAAAATACATGGTATACCTTTTAGTTGTACATTCAACCCAACAGTGCCACATATAAACCGAGACAGCAACAAAGCTGAACATTTATGATAAGACATAAGAGCCTAGTAGAGCGTATAGTACAGCTACGTTTAGCTTGACGTCAATGGCTGACGGGTGACTAGGGTATATTTGAAAGAATTGCAAGTACCTCCAAAAACCTCCACACCACACAATACTAATTGTCGTTGCTCTCCGGGAAGTTGTATGGTTATATATCTGCCATCATGAGGTTCCTTCAGAAGGACGTCTATTTTCTTGTCTGTAGTTGGTGTTTCATGCATGTGTCGATGCGCATTCTCGTCAGCTTGTCGTTTTGCTATCGTAAGCTGGAATCCATGGAGAGCTTCTGAAGTTGGAGAGTAATACGCCAATTAAACAACTGAGCCGCGACACGAGAAAACCAACAATGTGGATCTGCGCATAATGCAGACTCAGATCAGCCTTGTCATTCACCTAATCTGATCAGACTCTTCACTAAGTGCTTAAAGGATAGCTAAGGGTCTAAGTTACCTCCATGCGGACAGCGAGGACTCTGATCAGACTGGGCGGATGCCCAGGCTGATCTGAGTCTGCGCTGGGCGCACAACCACATTGTTGGTATTGTCGTGTCGCGGCTCAAATATACTTATATTCATAATTTTATACAGTTATACACATTCGAAAACGATGTTATAGACGTGTTATACTCGGCAAACAAGTCAAAACGGCAGTAGTCGGAGGTTGTCTGCAGGAGAATTTCTGTATGTTCTTACATAAACAACATAAACTATGGTATGAATGGAAGATAAAGGTTACTCGATGACCTTGACTTCAAGATTATCCATTGAGGCTGTAAAAATATAAACCAGCATCTAACATTACTTAAAGTATAAACTAAAACCGGCTCAAGCAATATGAAACAGTATGTCACTAGAAAATTGTAGGGAAACTACAAGTTTCCAAATACATGACCTTTACCCCAAGGTCACTTTTCCAAGCCAGGGTGGTACAATGTAAATTTTGGACCAATATCTAACAACAATGAATCCATTTATGGGTCAAGGAGATACGAGTCTCTAAATATCTCTAACCAACTACACACTTTGGACAAAAACATGTTCTAAGTCCATCACCTTGGCTGCAAGGTTACTGAGCTAAAGGGGCGGTGTTGTTAAAACTTGAGTCTAGTATCTTGCTACAATGCAAGAATCAACAGAATCCTTTCATACGTTAAGGAGATATGGGTATTTAAAAACAGTACCCAAAACAGCCAATCCGGATGCCGATGCTGACTCTGACACTGACGCGGACGCCGAGACCAGTGACAATAAAAGCTCTTCCTAACTTTTGTTCAGGCCAGACTAACCCTTATACCAAACGAAAAAACAATTCAAAACGCGCATCAGTTCTGAATACACTCAGTCCAACAAAGTTTTAGACGGTCAGTGTTCAGAGATGTGAAGATCAACGATCGAGAAATCATACAAATTCTACATCCCACCAGCGTGTTTGAACAGAAAATATTATGTTGAAAAAAAAATCATCACAAGAGATCTAGTAAGAGAATACAAGCGGACAACAAAAATTAACAGCACGTTCCCAGATAGGTGTTAACAAACCAACATGAATATATTAAAGTGCACAATATATATATTTTTTTATATTTATTTTCTGTATGTATATACTACTGCATACATCAGAATGAAAGAGATAAAACTGATGAAACAAACGGGCTCGACAAACAGTGACATCGGAAAGCATTGCCTTAGAACAGTCAGTAATAAATTACTGTGGAGTTTAACCTGGTTTTACACTGCTCCATATCTTCGTATTTATGTGCCATTTGGTTTGGTTCTCGTGAGGTCTATAGACTTGAAAACAAATTGGAATTCAAATCAATTTTATATATATGAGACCTAACTTTTAAAGCTGATGACCATTCAAATGAAAAGTGAAAGCTCAGACTCCTAACTTATCAATGGGCTGGAGTAGGATTGGGGTAGGCAGCATTATAATAAAATTAATGTAAAACTGATTCTTGCCTCTTGTTTCCAAATCATTTATATTGTAGATAACGATTCGAAAAATAGAATAAACTCGTCCCAGGTCGACTTGCCAGAAAGGATTAGTTGATATATCAGTGGCACTGCATATTGAAATATCATCATCTAGAGTATGGCCGTCATTTGCTTTGTGTTCACCAACAGACTCTTCATAAATGGACGACTGAGTTGTTGGCATTCTGAATGCCAATTCACGCCCTGAAATGAAAAAAATGTGATGAAATTAATGAAATTAGGGGAACTGAAACATATTCCAGTTGTGCGGTAATGCTTTGCAGGAAGTATGTTATGGGAGATATCAGCAAGAATTATTATTATCCCCTCACACCACGAAGTGGTGAGGGGATATAGGTTTTGTCCCGTACGTAAGTACGTACGTACGTACGTATGTTCACCTTTTGTCATAGCTCTAGCACTTACATTTCTCAACGGATTTTGAAATAACTTCACACAAGTGTAGGGCATGACAATATCTCGAGCAAACTCGACATTCAGGGTGCTGCGCCCAAGGTCAAGGTCACTGTGGCTATTTTTAGAAAAACTTTGTCAGCGCTCTAGCGCCTACATTTCTCAATGGATTTTAAAATAACTTCACACAAATGTAGGGCATGACAATATCTCAAGCAAGTTTGACTTTCAGGGTGCTGCACCTAAGGTCAAGGTCACTGTGGCTATTTTTAGAAAAACTTTGTCGTCGCTGTAGCACCTACATTTCTCAACGGATTTTAAAATAACTTCACACAAATGTAGGGCAAGACAATATCTCGAGCAAGTTGGACTTTCAGGGTGCTGCGCCCAAGGTCAAGGTCACTGTGGCTATTTTTAGAAAAACTTTATCGTCACTGTAGCACCTACATTTCTCAACGGATTTTAAAATAACTTCACATAAATGTAGGGCAAGACAATATCTCAAGCAAGTTCGACTTTCAGGGTTCTGCGCCCAAGGTCAAGGTCACTGTGACTATTTTTAGAAAAACTTTGTCAGCGATCTAGTGCCTTTATTTCTCAATTGATTTTGAAATAACTTCACACAAATGTAGGGCGTGACATTATCTCGAGCAAGTTCGACTTTCAGGGTGCTGCACTTTCAGGGTGCTGCACTTAAAAGGTCAAGGTCAGTGTAGCTATTTTTAGAAAAACTTTGTCATCGCTCTAGCGCCTACATTTCTCCATGGATTTTAAAATAACTTCACACAAATGTAAGGTATGACAATATCTCGAGAAAGTAGTCTTGTGTGAGGGGATTTGTATCGTCTGAGATGCCTTGTTATGGTAGATATCAGCAAGAAGTATTAGAAAACGTGCAGGAAAGATCAATAGCCCTACATTAAAATCAAATAAACGTACTGATTATTCTTGATAGTTCAAGAGCTTCCTTAACTATAAAGCTAGTTATAACAAGAAAAATCTTTAAAAAAAAAGATAATCGGCGCAGATTAAATGGGAGTGTGTTTTGTTATATGTCTCTAGTTGAAAATTTGACAATAACTTTCATGAATCAGTAAGCTATGTCGGTAGGCACCCACAACCGTAATTTTGACACTGGGTAGCGACAACGACTTATCTCAAAATTGAGCTGTCCAATTCGGAATGCCAAAATAGACCGCGGTCAATCTTGAAATTGGCCTGATTTCAAAATATCAACATGTTGCACTGTTTGTTTGTTTGTTTGTGTGTATTAAACCGAAAGTAGAAATCGAAAGTAGATTCACAGTGCAGTACGACGAGAAAAAACGAAGATTCAATATTCATTGACATTTGATATTATTGGGTAAATTTTGACATTCGCGTTATTTGAGCAATGTAATATTGTGAAATGTGGAACAATATCGAAATTATACGAGGCTGCGCCTCGAAAAAGTCTCAAGCTTATACCTTAACAGCGAAATCTAATTAAGTGAATGGGTGCACTTTCAGGAGAAGCATCTATACTATTTGTTATTTTGTTTTTCCTTCAAATGAGGTCCACTATTTGAAAACAGAATTTGCTCCTCCAGGAGCAAATTCTTTCTTCTAAAAGTAGACCCAAGTTTGAAAGGGGAAGTTAAAGAAAATCACAAAAATTATACTCTTACCTCTGGCAACAGCGGCAGAAAAGTATAGAGGTTTACCATATATCTTTAATTGATTACCTACCGCCATATATCTGAACTTCGCATAGCTCAAGTTCAACGGTACTGGAGCGTTTATGTATGACAACATACTGTCCCTGCGTAGGTTTATAGCAATTTATTTCATGTCTCTGTGTCGCTTGGGTTGTGTTTGTACCAGATTCTTTCCAGTAACAAATGTTGTCGTCCGCCATATGGTTGTGGAGATGGTTGCCAACGTAAATGGTATAACCGTCCAGAACAGCTGATTCTAGAAAGACAAACTAACATGAAAATTTTATGACGAAAGCACAAGTAATACTTATCTCAATGCCATTTTAAGGCATATTTCCGGTATACAAAATCATTCTCATTTCTGTTTCTATCATCAACGGACGGACATTTAACGTGAATTATTTCTCTTTGTTACCCTTAAAACGTTTAGTTATTGATCATGCTCTCAGTCATATAAAATTTACAAAAGTTTGGTCCCTTATTGAGATATTTTGACTGCTCAAGCAGTGTTCAAGATCATTGGCTTCGCTTTAATCAGTTTGCCAATTTAAAGGTCTGGAAATACTCGTACTTATGATGCTATCTTCACTTTTAAATCAGGCCCCGAGGTTATAAAACTTTTTTCATGCTCAACTCAGCTGAGCATGAAATTTTACCTGATAATAAATAACAAATTATTAATAAGTACAGCTGTTTACTTGCTCACTTTAGCTGAGTATGAAATTTTCTCTGCTTATGAATATGAAAATGCCAACAGCAGTTGGCATTTTCATATTTATCAGCAGAGAAAATTTCATGCTCAGCTGAGTTGAGCATGAAAAAAGTTTTATAACCTCGAGGCCAGATTTTATTAAGAATTCACCAGCTAATCGACTGGTCAAATTGAATTTCTGTAACTGTTGCATTTGTAGACTACTTGTCACATTTAGGGAGAGGACTATATAATGTTGTGTATAACTTGTGTCCAATCCCTTTGTCTTTTTGCAATAAAATATGTTTAATCTAACTGTTGCAGTAGCTATCACACAGGCGTTTATTTAAGGTAGATTATAAAATATCATGTAGTTTACTGGTAACTTATTTATTTATTTATTTATTTATCTATTTATTCGTTTATTTTTATGTTTTAGCAAGAAGTATGGAACCAGTTTGGTTATGATTCCTGAGAAACGGTTTATACAGTCAATGTGACTCTGGGCAATTTGCCAGCAAAAGCACCCTTAAACTCATACGTTGAAGTGCATGTGCGCAGACTGGAAACTTGCGACCGTACTATTTAGACAGCTTTCTCATAACGTTACTTAATGTTGCTATTCAGACACATCAAAGTATTGTGTTCATACCTCTTTCGGGAACAATAATCACCAGCCCGATCACAATATTTTCTTCTCCCAAGTCTACCGACCATATTGCGTCAGCCTGTGTCACCGTTTTAGTGCACGTGGCCTCGTCGCCGTCAACTGCTAGACTAGAATGTAAGCTTTCTGCTGTATCTGCCTGACTCGTAGGTCTCTGGTAAGCTAGGTTGCCTGAGAAAGAACCAGTCATATACTTGTAACTGTATCAATTAATTTGATCAAGTACATCATCTGTGATAATGTCGAAAACTTGACAACTTAACTCTTAAGGCTGAATACATACAGAAAATTATGTACTGTCATATACATGTATTGTTGATTTTTGTTTATATAAACAAAAATCAACAATGTATGAAGGTATATAATTTTAAATGGGCAACAGCTTCCAGAATATAAAAGAAAGAAAATCGCGAGTCCTATTCTTAAGAGAGCAAGTTTGCTCCAGAGGAGAAATTTCTGTTCATTAAGAGTCACTTTATTGGAAAGCAAGAGAAAATGTAAACAAAGCTTTTATGAACGCGTAGCCATTCAGTAAAACGGAATAAAACAATTCTTGTTAACCAACGTTCTAAACACATAGGCTTAGCTAAATTCAGTTTGCTTTCCATAAGAAAACGAAACAATTTTACAAAGTGCAAGCATATTTGCAATCCCGTTTTCGGTGAACACTACCATATTGGTTTTTATGCCCCCAACTTCGAAGAAGTTGGAGGGGCATATTGCTTTCGCCTTGTCCGTTCGTCCGTTCATCCGTTCGTCAGTGCCATCTGATACGGCTATATTCCTTGAGAACCACTAGGCCTAGAGTTTTGAAATTTCATATATGTATAGGTCATGAAAAATGAGTGGACCCGTATTCTTTTTTCCTCCGTCAAACTTGTACTTTTGGAGTTATCTCCCCTTTATCAAAATTAATATGAAATCTTGTTACCACGATATCTCAAGAAGTACTTGACCTAGGATAATAAAATTTAGTAAACAGGTTTGGAGTGAGATATACAAGGACTGATTTACTTTTAAGCAAATTCCGTCAAAAAATGATTGAGTTATGGCCCTTGTCGGAATTTGGCATTTTTCCAACTTCTGAACCGCTTAACCTAGGAAGCTGATTTTTGGTATAGAGGTAGTCCTTGATGTGGTAAATGTTTTTATAAGGTCAGGTAGCTCTATGATTAATTATGGAGTTATTCCCGATGTTAGTTATTAATTATGCAGCTACTCGGAGCAAGAACCACTTGGCCTAGGGTTTTGAAATTTCAAATATGGATAGGTCATGAAAAATGGGCGGACCGGTAATTTTTTTTTTTTTTGACTGACCAGGGCGTAAACCCACAACATACTGAATGACTGACTGAAATAAACATACGTCGTAAGAAAAAAGTAACAGAAAATCATCAATATTAATAAAGTATGTTCTACCATATTGGCATGATGGTCCCATCCATCCTGGAGCACAACCAGATGAACAGTCTCCACTGGTATCACACTGTTCGTTGCCATGACAATGACACATAAACTGGCAACTACTGCCATAACTGTTCACATCACCATCTGCTGGGCACTGGGCACCTGGGAAAAAGAACATGCTCTGTAAAGTTCACGTTGTTCGAAGTCTTTAGTTTCACCAATGTAGTTTAACAAGTTTTCTCTTTGTTGGTTTTATGTTGCCAGACAAGAAGCAGGCTTGGTGCTGTTTAATTTATTGTGTTCTCATTTTGACCCTTCTGTGGTGGAGGTAGAAAATAGGTAGAGGTAGATGTTGGATGTTTTTCGTATAATTTGTCTGTTGTAACCCTTCTGTTGGTCTGGGTTGTTTTGTTCGGTGAAGATGGCTGGGTTGCCGCCTGTTTGGGAGGGGGCTGCTGGTTCGGCTTGTCGCTTGTGGTTTGTTGTTTGTTGGGATGTCTTTGTCGGTGTTGGGGATGGGGTTTGGGATCTGGTTCGGTCGGTTACTGAGGTGTGGTTGCTCTTTAAGTTTGTTATACACGTAATTCCTTTCCCACCCAGATATTTAGAAATCAAGCTTCTCCAAATAAATTGCCAAAATATATACGATTCGTGTGTGTATGAAGCATATTCGTACAAACATTCAGCTTCGAAAACGATCGCTATGTGGAGTTCTCACAGAACTCCTGAAAGTGACGTAAACGAAATATCTGTTTGTCCACTTTCAGTAGGTCTGTTTCAACGCCACCAGTTCTTTTTCTTCACAGCAAATATTTGCCCACAACTATGCTTGTCCTACATAGGAGTCGAATTGATAGCATTGATAGATTTTGCTAGCGCTAGTCGCTGAAGATTGATTTTATAATTTCCAGGTGGAAATAAAATTGTGCATTTAGGAGGGATGAAGATGAGTAGGTAAATGAGCCGTGACAACAAAGTAGTATGTGCGCAGAGCGAAGACTCGAATCAGCCTGTGCATCCGCCCAGTCTGATCAGAGTCTTTGCTTTGCGCTTAAATGGTAGCTAAGGGTCTAAGCTAGCACCATGCAGACAGCAAAGACTCTGATCAGACTGTGTAGATGCATAGTCTGATCTGAGTCTTCGCTGGATGCACATGCCACTTTGTTGGTTTTATCGTGTCGTGCGGCTCATTTGGTTTCGGAGGCAATACATAAACCCATATTCATTTCATACCATTGAGGTAGCAACATGAGCTTTTAAGAAGTCCCATACATTTGCTTTCTTTGTTGTTTTCAAAATAGAAATGCTGAAAACTTATACCGATCTGACATAAAAGAGATTTCAAAGATTAAATAGCAAACTGATCAATTTCAAAAACCAAAATTCTATCAGAATAAAAGTAAAAGTTAGCGCCATCTTGTATGTTGAAAATAATTGTTATCATGCGTTTGTTATACAGTCAACATAATATTATTCAGGTATTCTTCTTAACTATGCACCATCTATGAATGTAATGATAATGTTGATCGCTTTAGGATACGATATAACGTTAAAAGAGACACTTCACATATTAAGTATGCTTTTACGTATTACCTCTTCAAGCAGTGCAGACTCAGAACAGCCAGCATTAACACACACAATGGATGGATCTCGAGAAATAAACAGGATTTGAATGAAGGTTTCTGCTGAGCAGTGAGTTCGAGTACTATTGGAGCCGCGATATGAGAAAACTAACAGAGTGATTGTGCGCCCAGCACAGACTCAGACCAGCCTGGGCATCCTTCCAGTCCGATCAGACTTTTCGCTAAGCACTTAAAGAGTAGCTAAGGGTCTAAGCTACGTCCATGCGGACAGCGAAGACTCTTATCAGACTGAGTGAATGCCCAAACTGATCTGAGTCTGCGCTGGGCGCTCAACTACTTTGTTAGTTTTCTCGTGTTGCGGCTCAAATTTTACTGTTGGAAGTTGTTGGGTACGCCGCAATGCTTTGTGGCAATTTTCAGGAAAATGGAACTCGCTAGGTTGAATACTTTCTAAATGAGGTATATTCTTAAAGGAAAGAATATTCTCCTATGTGAGTAAATTCTTCCCTTTAAGAGTAGACTCCAATAGGGAAGGCAGGCAAACATGAAAGTGACAGAGTTGTTTCCCCTGAATATGTAACTATTTCCCGTAAGCAGTTAACTTGTTTATCACGTCTTCTCCTTCATTAAGCTGTACCTAGTGTTTTGCGTCATAATCTCCAATGTGTCTATGATTTCGTATTTTAGCCGCGGCAGAGGCAAAAGCGGTTCATGTAGTAAACGGTGATTGTCTGTAGAACTGACACTGTCAATGACGTGAAAAACAGATATAAAACTGTTAATAGAAAGGTTCAGGGTATGCCACATTCAAAAGCCACAGCCAACCCATGACACCAAGAGGAAGAGAAATAGGACCAACACACATGCAAAAAAAATAAATGCACGAGAAGCAGAATAAACAGCCACCTCTTCCCCAAGTGATGTGATCAGAATGCTAAAACAAACACAAAAACCAGTACAAAGAGCAAAAGAGGACTTTAAAACATAAAGCGCCTCATGGTATAAAACATATAACAATATACAGTTAATAACAACGGGACTGCCGCCTTAGAACGGCCAGCAGCATAGACTACCGGGGGATTTAAGAATATTTTTAGCTGTCGACAAACTTCATCCTGGCCTCGATGCAATTCACAAAAAGGTTCAGTTCGCATAATGGCTCCCTTACTCAATCAATGCACCATAACGAGGGCATAAAACTCAAACTGATAACAAAACAAAGAAAAGTACTCTTGGCTTAACCAAACTCCACTGTCAGCCAGAATTAAAGGAAACCATTAGTTTAACCAAGTTCGACACATGCCAAAGACAAATCATCAAGCCCAACCCACTCGTTAAAGCTTTATGAAGAGGCCGTCATAGAGTCTGAGGCCCGAACCACCGTCGGACACTTAAAGAGCGAAGCATAGTCATTAACCATGACTGGGTTCACAACCATGAATGCAGTCTGCCGCACAACACATGAGTTATATCCTATTCTTCTATACCGATTGATAAGTTCTCGAAATTGTTCAGAAAAAATAGATTTGCCCATTTTTTTTTTTCTTATTCTGTACATTTTGTCACCATAATTATAATTCTGGTTCCGATATTCCTTGTTGCAGAAGTTTCTTCAGTCCTACATTATATTTTACCACCAACATACTGTGGCTGAGATATGTACACTCCAAAGGAGGTACTTCAAGGACATCTCCGTCGAGGAAAGGTTGGTTGGTTTGTTGATTTGGGTTTAACGGCCCTTTGAGACAATATTTCAGTCTATATCGGGCCTTCTCCCAAAGAGAAGAAAGAAGAGAGAAATGATAGACGAGAGAAAAATGTTGAAACAACCCCCGCCCGCACCTACTGCAAGCACAGTAGGCCCTTGCCCTATTATAATCCATATTAGTAGGACGCCCCGGCACTGAAAGATACCCAGTACCATTGCTCCACGTCGAGGAAAGGAAAATTAACTTTATAAATTTTAGTTAAAACCGTACCATTAGGGTCAAGTCAGGTAAATTTGGACAGCATGTAAATTCGGACATACCAATGCAAACAGTGAAAATCCAGATGAGACGGCTCATACATGTAATGAGCCGTCTCATCAGGATTTTCACTGTTTGCCCAGTTAAGTTTGTATTAATTCCAAACCAATCACATGTAAGGGAAACAATGTCACTGTCCGAATTAACCCGCTGTCCGAATTTACCCGACTTTACACTAGATATTCATTACTTCAAATCCCAAAACGGTGCTTCGGTATCAGAAGAGTTAGCTTTATTCAACTGCAGTTCAGCTGGGAATATCCGGTCAACCATATGTTCAAAGTAAATATTATTGATATTTATTACATCATCAAGGTATCTAGAAGTGGAATTGAAAGCCTGAATAATGTGCATGATTTTCCAGTGAGAGATATTTCATGAAATCTCTTCATACCAAAATAGAAACAAGTCTGCAACAAGAGGGGCACAATCAGTTCCCATCGGAATACCTATAGTTTGTCTGTCAACTTTACTTCAAAATCTATTGAAACTATTATTCAAAAGATAAACATGATTTTGACAAGATTGCACAGAGCTCAATCTTATACGAACTGCGAAGCACACTACATATTAGCAAGTTTTTGTTAACACTGCAAACAATATTATTATACTCAGATCTGATGCATATAATGTCATATTTCATTATTGATTGAGTGATTGACTGAGATTGATTGATTAATTTTTCGATAAATAGACCAATAAATTGATAGATTTACTCGTTGTTTGCTTGCTTGATTAATTGATTGATTGATTGATTGATTGATTGATTGATTGATTGTGTTTAAGATAGTTTTGAAGCCTGCATTGGGCTCTCATCCAGACATACCTTTGAAAGAAGAAAAAATAGGTCAGACTTTAAACAATTGCAGACAGCCCCAATGCTGATTCTACTGCAAGTACAAAGTAAGTGAGTGAGTGAGTGAGTGAGTGAGTAACGTCCCACTGACGCAAAACTCATACACAGACTGGTGCAAGCACAGAAGGCCATAAGACAAGTGGTGTGATAAGGCAATAATAACTGATACATAAAATGGTAGGGTTTTCGAATAGGACTAATCGTGCTCCTCTCATATCAGATTTCTTTTTGTTTTGCTATGAAAGAGACCTCATGATATCTCTTCTCTTTGGGACGAGAAAATCATTGACGGTTCTACGTCTAGATATGTAGACGATCCATTACGTACCGTAAGATATTGATAATTCCTATTTTGATGGTATAGGCTTGCAAATTTCACCCTTTGGATCTTCGGTTAAAAAATCATTGCGCGAAAAATGGATTTCAGCAACCCCACGTCCAGAAAACATTTATTAAATTTGAGCCGCGACACAGGAAAACCAACAAAGTGACATGTGCGCCCAGCGAAGTCTCAGATCAGCCTGGCATCCGCCCAGTCCGATTGGACTCTTTCCTAAGCGCTTATAGGATAGCTAAGGGTCTAAGCTACCTCCATGCGGACAGCGAAGACTCTAATTAGACTTGCTGGATGCCCAGGCTGATCTGAGTCTTCGCTGGGAGCACATGCCAATTTGTTGGTTTTGTCGTGTCGCGGCTCATATACTATGTTAAAAATTCCTATACATGAAATTCCCTGTGTTATAGCAGCTGCAGAAGTTATGAGCATTTACTTTTCACCAGTTTCCAAAGAGTTTTTATTTGCCTAATATTTACGCTTGCAACTGACTTCCCATAGGTAAACCTTATAGATAGCTGAGTTGCCATCTATTTGGGAAAGAGCTGCTGACTCGGCTTATCACTTGTAATTTATTGTTTGTTGGGATGTCTTTGTCAATCTTTCCCTTTGATGTTGGGGATAGGGTTTGGGATCTGATTCAGTCAGTTCCTGAACTGTAGTTACTCTTTAAATTTATAGCAACTGGCATCATACACCGATGAACGACAATTGATCATGTGACGTTGTCGGTAAGCCACGCCTAAGGTGAACAAACGTCTTGATTGGTTCGAATTACGCCACGTCATGGCGACGGGTGTTTAACGTCATGGCCTAACACGTCGTTATTAACTTTTCTTCGACCCACAGTTTGCATATTCTACATTAAATTACCAAGAAAACGGTACAGGAAAGGTCTCAAAATAAAGTGTATATATAAGAATAAATTTTTCAGCGTTCATCGTGTGAAGAAGCCAGTGGTCATCGCTAAAATTCTACAAGAAGCGCTTTCTTCATGGAATTTTAGCTCCGCCCACTGGCTTCATCACACGATGAATGCTGAAAAATCAAATTTCAATTCTTAAATGAAGACAATGAAATACAATAATGTTTCTGATGAGGCTTTGAAAAAAGACGGACAGGCACACTAATAACTATGCCTTGAAAATCGGTATATTTTTAATTTAAAGAGAGATAATCTGAAAATGCGAAGTATGTAAAGCTTAAAAACAAGATATTGGACGTTTTGAGTGTTTCCGAGGATCCTGCATTATTGACTCTGCTGCGCAATACAAAATTTATCCTTACGTATGTGCAACAATGAGGTGCATTCCAATTAACTCATATCAAATATTGACAGATAACTCCTTTGTGGAATAGAACGAGTTGACGCTTTGCTAGACACTCTGTTCATTCGTGTTTCCCCAAACATACATGAGCCTCACTTAACTCCAATATGCAATGGGTTTCTTGAAAATATATCCAATACTTGGTTTCGTAACTTTTTTGACTTGGAATATAATTCAGCTTATTCATTTCGCCAGGTATTCTGCTAATGTTGCTGAGTCCAATCAACCGTTCAACTTCGAAACTTTTTACAACGTTTTGATACCTTAAGCAAACTCCGTAAAGCTTTTCCAACATTTTATCGACGCCACTACAACCTGGCCCCGAGGTTATAAAAAAGTTTGACGCTCAACTCAGCTGAGCATGACATTTTTCCTGCTGATAAATATGAACATGCCAACTAATGTTGGCACTGCCATAAATATGAAAATGCCATTTAAAGTTGCCATTTTCATATTCATAAGCAGAGAAAATTTCATTCTCAGCTAAACTGAGCAAGAAAACAACTGCACTTATAAATAATTTGCTATTTATAACGGTGGGTAGCCATAACGGCTCCTGACGGATCAAACATGCGTTACCCGTGGCTGACGGATTCGGTATCGGTCACTTTCGGATTCGTATCAAGAGATAGGCATGGGCCCTACCATTCTTGCGTCGGTAATTCGGAGAAGAAAAGGTTAGTTGATGTAATATGGTGGGCACGGAACACGTCAGACATTTGCCCACTTTATGTATGCGAATAAGGTCCATAAAATCTGTGAAATATCACACATTTGTTGATTTTGAACGGCATCGATGGGCTGCTTGCTTATAGCGAAGGATATTTTTGTGTACTTGTGTACTTTTTTAATGAATGATAAGTACTCAAGTCGTCTTTCGTCAATATTAAGAGGTCATTTTATTCTGGTTCACCTTTGCATTATTTGGAATTTGTGAAAATTCATATTTTCAGTGAGAAAAAAATCATGATTTTTACAGTGACTATGAAGTTAGTGAATAACGGCCCCTGGCGGATCGAACTGAAAACAACACATTTGTGGCACCGGCAAATAATCAGTCACCGATACCTGTTTTGGCGATAGTTTTTCTCAAACACTTATTCCAGCTTGAAGAATTATTATCGAACAAAAGTATTTATGCTCTTTTTCTCTATGCAAATGCTTTGTTACAAAATAATACCTTGCTTACGATTTCCTTAAGTCATTCAATATAGAGCCTTACAAAGGCGAATCCCGTCTGTGTGAAAAGCCAGAGAAAGACTGACGGGTAAAATCCCGCCTAGAAAGAACAAGGCTATCTGATAACAAAAAGATCAAATGGGCAGATGTAACACAGCTGGGAACTAAATGGGGGGGGGGGGGGGGGGGGGTGAGGAGGGTGTCTATGAATGTATTTGTAAAGTAGAACACCAAAAGGTACGACCTAATGATGTATAGAGGACCTGAAAAATGAGGACTTTTTCCATCGGCACATCTGTATCCTTCAAAATATAGGGGTGGCTACACTAACCTGGGATTTGACGTGTTAAATGTGATAAATTATATCATGGGGTTAAGTAATAACCCTCGCTCGACTCTCAGCCTCACCTATTGTATCAGCTGAATCTCTTGGGCCGGTAACGGGGTCTCGGGTTGATACTGCGGACAAAAACAAAAAAAAATAACTAGTGCTAAATCTCTACCTATGCACATTCAAGTATTGGCATAGGCAGAAATCCCGTTTCGATCATTCAGGTTCCGGTGCCTCGATCCGTCAGGAGCCGGTACCACAAAAAAATGCTATTTTTCTGGCTTTCTTAGATTATTTTCAAAGAGATATATACAATTTCTATCTTTGAAACTATTTTATGCGTTAAAAAGATCGTCTTGTATTTGAGACAGTTGAATCATCCGCTGAAAAGAAGAACACATAGGCACAATGATGGTTAAATGTCATATTTTGTTCTTTGGTCCTAGATTATTTTCTCTCAGGTTGTCTACTCATAAATAATCATCAACGTATACAGGAATAATTTTAGAGAGTAGAAAAAGTAGAATTCCGTGCACATATCTCTTTGAAGCCAAAGGTGCTCGTTTTTTTCAGAATTTTGAAGAAAAGACAAGTGCTTACCTCGAAATGTCAACAATAATCCAAAAGTGACAGATACCGAATCCGTCAGCCACGGGTAACGCATGTTTGATCCGTCAGGAGCCGTTATGGCTACCCACCGTGTTTATTCGCAGTCAGCTGAGTTGAGCATGGAAAAGTTTTATAACCTTCGGGCTTGGTATCAAAATTTAATACGCGACAAAATTATTTTTCGAACAAGACCTGTCAAAACCTGAGCCAGTGCATAGATTCAGTATGATTTTCGAGTTGATTTGCAGTGGGTGTTTCTGTTATTGAAGATGAAGTCTCGCTTTGTTGTTTGTCTTTCTCTTTTTGTCTTCCTTCAGTGTCCTAGGTGGGTTGTGTTTTGTGATTGAGGCCTTACCTGGATTTCTTCTTCATTTTAGCCCCGTCACTAGAAAACCAGCAAAGTGGCATGTGCGTCCAGCTCAGACTCAGATCACCTGGGCATCCGCACAGTCTGATCAGAGTCTTTGCTTTGCACTAAAAAGGTAGCTAAGGGTCTAAGCTAGCTCCACGCGAACAGCGAAGACTCTGATCATACTGGGTGGATGCCCAGGCTGATCTGAGTCTTCGCTGGGCGCACATGCCACTTTGTTGGTTTTGTCGTGTAGCGGCTCATTTGTATTTTTTTTTATGATTTCGCGACGTTACGGTTGGTGTTGCATAAAACTGATATCGCCTAAATTTCAAACTATTTAAAGCTTGTTCTAAAAGTAAAAAGTATGCAAAGACCAGGAACTGAAACAATCAAAATCCAAATCCAGCCCTCAAACCATAGTTGGAAACAACTAAGATTACAAATAATCAAGATACAGAGAACATATGGCCAACCGAGTGAGCAGCTTGTTCCCAAAAGGTGGCCACACAGCAACCCAAACCGAACCAAAAATAATAAGAACATACATAAGGTAAAACATCACAGAAACTCTGACACCAAAAACAGGCAACAGAGAACCACAACAGAACTACCGCCTTGGAACGGTCAGTAATGAATTACTGGGGGGCTTAAATCGATTTTACAGGCCCAACCTCACCCTCAGTTTCTGAAGTGGTACAAAACATTTAGTTGGTTGTTCGGTTCGCATGATAACCCTCTAACTCGTCAATGAATCATCACGGTAAACACATAAATCAAATTTCAACACCATGAATAAACTGAAATTTTCCGCAGTGTTCTTTGAAAAAGCTTGTTCAGTGAATTTAATTTTCAACTGTTACGACTTCCTTCAATTAGGATATTGCTTTCAGTGTTGTTACTGATTCGGAAGACGTTTTTAAACATAAACTGCTTTGAGATTAGTTAAAGTAAAAAGTATGCAAAGACCAGGAACTGAAACAATCAAAATCCAAATCCAGCCCTCAAACCATAGTTGGAAACAACTAAGATTACAAATAATCAAGATACAGAGAACAATGGCCAACCGAGTGAGCAGCTTGTTCCCAAAAGGTGGCCACTCAGCAACCCAAACCGAACCAAAAATAATAAGAACATACATAAGGTAAAACATCACAGAAACTCTGACACCAAAAACAGGCAACAGAGAACCACAACAGAACTACCGCCTTGGAACGGTCAGTAATGAATTACTGGGGGGGCTTAAATCGATTTTACAGGCCCAACCTCACCCTCAGTTTCTGAAGTGGTACAAAACATTTAGTTGGTTGTTCGGTTCGCATGATAACCCTCTAACTCGTCAATGAATCATCACGGTAAACACATAAATCAAATTTCAACACCATGAAGAAGCAAAGACGAGGACTCAACAGATACAACGGGCCGTCTGACAGGTGGAGATCCCTGTCCTGCCAAACGACCCCACTGGAAATCTGAAGCAAAAGAAGGTCACCAGTTGAGCCCCGGTGGACCAAGCAACAGACAAAAAGGCTCCGGTCCCAACCAACTAAAATATATAGCTTTAGGTCGGGGCCATCATAGAGTCTGACGACCGATCCCCCGGTGTGCAATTAAAGAGTGCAGCAAAGTTATCAACCGTGATTGGGTTAATCACTAAGCATGCAGACTGTCGCATAACATTTAAATTATAGCCAATACGTTTGTGACGTATTATTATTTTTCGGAATTGATCAGAAAAATCAGTCCTACCCTTAATCTTTTTGAATTTGTATACTAAGTCACCATAAAATTCTGGTTCCGATAGGCCTTGGTGTAAAAGAAATTTTAATCCGACATCAAATTTTGAAACCAATTCATGGTGTCTACGATAGAATTTAGAAAAAGCCTTTCTAAGCTTATGATACCGATAGCCCTGTTGAAGAAGTTTAGCAGTTAAACATTTATTACGAGCATTAAAGTCATCTACATGACTACACACTCTAGCAAATCTTATAAGTTGAGAAATATACACTCCATAAGAGGGACGACGTGGAACGTCACCATCCAAAAATGGAAAATTAACTATATCAAAGTCAAAGTCATCACGTTTATCATAAATTTTAGAAGATACAAAACCGTTAGAAATAGATAGATGTAAATCCAAAAAGGGGGCCTCGGTATCTGAAGTATTAAAAATTAAATTAAATTTGCAAAGTGGCTGCCTTTGTAATCTCAATCCAGAATAAATCTTTTAAATGATATCTGTTTTGCTGATGTTTCATTGGACTAGTTACGAAATAATCCGGACAACTGCCGAAATAATTTGGAAAGCGTATCCGGCCAAACTGATTAATGGATAGACAAGAAATTTTCGCTTATTTATGTATGCAAGGTGGTTTCGTAATGAAATAACCGTAGGTTGCTATGGCTGACTGCTTGTTCGAAATGTAAAATACATGCTAGTTTTTGAAGTAGAGTTAAAATCAGCAACTGCCAATTAAGGGTAAATACTCCTTTTTCACCCAGCTGTCAAAATTTTTCAAATACTCTGTCAATACTTTTCCGCTTTATAAAATTATAAGAATAAGAGGGATGCGTGGGTTATTCGCATAACAAGTCCCAGTCAGTTTATACTAACGTTAGTTTAAAGCTGGAAATTTCTCATACGTCAGCGGTTACCTCCTCAATATTATTTACATGTACTTATAGCCGAACTGACCTATCCGGAGACATTTACATAGCTCAGCAGTACTTAACATGCCCTTCAAATATCACCTACAAAATTATTACAGTTTACGCTTGTTTGATCCTTCCCCCACGCAATCCTAAGTCCAACACAAAGTCATGTAGATCACTGTTGTAAAAGTCATGGTCATCCTAGACTTAACTAGTCTGGGAGATCAAGTATTATGTTACTGACTTTTCCAAGGCGTACTTCTGCTTTGGTTTCCAAATGTTTTATGTTCTTATGTCCGCTTGTCTGTGGTCGTGTAGCAATATAGTCACCTGTATAGCTGTGATGTTTTATTTTGTAATTTTAAATTAAACAAAATAGGTACAGAAATGTGATACTGCTGATTTTAATTGGGGCTGCTGAATTACCACCTTGGGAAAGAACTATTCATTCGGTTACCGTACGTGTTTTTCGGGAATTTTGTCACTTTATGTATATACTTCTTTCTCTTTGGTTTTGAGTGCGAGAAATGGGATCTGATTGTATTACTAGCTAATCATTGCCTATCTTTTTACTAATCAATCAGGTTGAACACCGCCTTTTCTACGTTTGAGATTGTAACTCTGTACGGAAGTTACTGCAAAGTATAACGTTGAATTTGGAACGCTGAACGCTTAAAACAATCCGACTAAATCATGGTGATTTCCTCTGTGTGTAAACTTAAGAATTAAACGTATCTGCATTACAGACTTAAATTACAGTTTTGGTCGCTATATTTTCAACTTTAATACACTTAACGTCAGTATAGGTAATACGTGAACCTTTTTTTTTTGTTGTTGTTTTGTTGTTGTTGTTTTTTGGCTCTTGGAGTTTAAAAGACTTAGTTAAAGCAGTTTCTTTCCTTTCTTTTTGATAAGCGTGTTAATGCAGATGTATACAAAGGATTCAAATGACTACAATGCTTTATTTGAAAATATATACGTGTATTTAATAAAATGAACAAATTGACAAACAAATGTATAGAATATATGAATGCAAATTCTAAAAGAAAAACGTCAAAAATTATACAACCTAAAACGATGTCTAATGGGCATATACGAGTATGTCATTTATTTATACAGATGTGTACATTGTGACATTGGCAAAAACACTGTTATTCTAGAGTAGCTTTTTCATGGTATCAGATATTGTCTTTCTTGCTATTAATTGTATCTCTGTACCGACAGATTCAGCACTTGGTAGCTTTTTCGTCGTATTCATGAGTCTTGTGATCGTACAACTCGACATCTTTATCTTTGTCACTGGCAATATTCTCACTTCTCCTCCTGCAAAACAAGAAAATATTAGAGTCGCATTCAAAGAAACCGTAGATCTTGCGCGACCAGTATTTCTCAAATCAGCGTGTGCTACTGCACAAAGTCTGCGCAATCTCCCTTTTTCTTTCTTCTCTTTCTAAGTTCCCATGGATCCTTAGCTTGTACGATACTGACTGGAACGATTGGACTGGATTTACTGGACTGCTCAGGTGCTCTAAGGTACAGTTTTTACGATGTTCCTCGCATATAGGCATTTACATTAAAGATTTAGACCCTCAATATTTCTATTAACTTTTAAATTTCTCATAAAACATTATATCCTAGGCATGATAATGACTGCTATTAAAAGTACATTTATATGCCAAATTTATGATTTGTGATTGTCACTGAAAATAGAATTTAAGAGAATACACAAAAAGAGCGGCAATAGCGGACCGCCATTGCCGCCAAAAATGAAGACTGGATACGCCCAGCAATCATAGTTAATCAGGTTAAAGTTATATCATGAATGATTTTAAGCCCTTTCTTTAATTGACTTCAGACAGTTATTGGATGAAAAGAACTCACGTTTACAGGTTAGAGGTTAAAACTTTTTTAAAGTTATTTACTCCACCAATAATAAAATTCAAAACATGCTTGCAGAAACGCCTGTGGGAGTAAATCAATTTATGATGACAAAATATTCGTGAATATTCACGAAGGGTATGCATTGATATATCGTCTTTGCCTCCGTAACAAAGATGTTTTCGCTGAAGATGTTTTGAAGAAATCTTAATTATGTTACATACAACTAACCAGTTTCATAATTTTGTGATTATATCGTAATGAAATACGAGGGAGTATACCTTTAATTTGACAATTTTACATACTATTTTGATTATTTTTCTACGTTTAACATCCTGCAAAAAGTGGAAACTGTTTATACTATGATTTTAGACCCCTGAAGCAGATGCTTAGATTTTTCCTACACAAGTACATAGAATTTTCGATATTTAAAACATTTTGTCCTCGTCATTTTATTTTATTTTATCTTCTATAATTTGTCCATTGTAAATTATCTATACGTATAATTCAAATTCAGACGATTTTAATATATCAAGCTCATCTAACTAAACGTGTCTTTTATTTATTAATGTCTGTTGAACTGTTTTAAATGAGTTCTTGTATATATACCGACATTAACTTGTCAATGCCAGTATCTACAATAGCAATATACTTCAGTTTGGTCGCATGGACCGACGATACAGAATAATTGAGCCGCCACACGACAAAACCAACAAAGTGGTTGTGCGCCCAACGAAGACTCAGATCAGCCTGGGCATCCGCCCAGTCTAATCAGAATCTTCACTGTCCGCATGGAAGTAACTTAGACCCTTAGCTACCCTTTAAGGGCTTAGCGAAGTGTCTGATAAGACTAGGCAGACGCCCAGGCAGATCTTAGTCTGCGCTGGGCGCACAACCACCTTGTTGGTTTTCTTGTGTCGCAGCTCAATATTATAATGAGAAACTGCACGAACCTTCTGTGCACATAGTTTAGATATCCAAAGAGAATCAGACAGATCAACAAAACACCTCCGACAGTGCCAAGAACAATGCCCATTAATCTTCGCTGCTTATTGGTCTCGTCAGATCTGGACGCGGAGGAGTTTGTAACTTCCACTGGCACCCCTACAATAGAAATTAACAATTTTACTTGGAAATGTAAACATGAAAACACTGAGATACAGGTCCGGTGAAATTCCACATCACATCAGAGATACCAATTGAGAAATTTTCATAAATTACACGTGGGATTACTCAATGTAGGGTACCACGGTTTGAAAGCTTATTCCAAGAAACGCGGCCATGAAGCTACACTCCCTCACTAAAACTAAGAAACTGTCGAAGAGAAACAAATCAGAGTAACAGACAAACAAACAATAGAATAGGAATAAATCCAAACACTTACTTGAACCGATCGCATTGGAATGTTAAGTATTAAAAGTGGGGTGGATGTGGGCAGAAGGGTGGAGGGAGGAGGTCGGGCGGGGCTTCAACCGATTTTTCGTTGCACAAACCCTCATCCAAATTTTTATCATATAGCTTTCCGGCTTATCAATGAAACGCCACAGAAAACATAAATAAGAACAAACATTGTGATTGAAAATAATTGAGAACTTGACAGAAAAACCCACACTGTAACATGGGAACAAAAGAAACCTACCAGCAGAAACTTTTTAGGCACTTGCGATCTGCTCATACCCAAGTACAGAAAGTACAGATTAGTCTGGACTTAAGCACCTCGCTTTCTAAAATTTTTCAAAGCTATGCTATTGTTTGGATGAATTGCCAATGCATATACCCTAAGACATGCATTCCACGAAGCCGTGGAAATGTACGTATAGATAAAATAGATCAAATAGACTCTGGAAATATAACTGCACACTGCTTGTATATCACTATATAAATACTTAAGCTGGAGTCTTTCAATATTTTTCTTTGAACTTGTGATGTAAAATTGAATTTCAATCGCTTTTAATTTGCCGTTTCACTCAAACCCGCCAGTCGACTAGTGTAAAGTGCATTTATATATTTCTACTCAAAACTATAAGTAATAAAATGAAGAGCATCAGATAAGAAAAAAAGATTGAGATTTTAAAATTTCTTCATAATATCTATTACTTGGACTCCTGGGCCGTTCTAACGCAGCGCTTCTGAAAGGGATCGCAAAACAAACTATTGCAGACCATTACACAATGTTAGAAATATCATCTCAATTTAAACGGAAATCTGTTATGGCCTGGGCCCAGTTGTTCAAAGCATCGTTAGGCTAACAAGCTCGTTAAGAGGTCAACTCGTTAAGTGTTTTACTACTTTATAGCATTAATTTTTTGTTGAAAATATGTTAGAAGCTTTTGAAATGCCAAAGCTTCTCACATGTTTTTCAACAAATAATATTGGCATATTTGAGTTATTAACGTTTGAAATTTTAACGTCACGTTAACTAACGATGTCATTAGTTTTGAACAACTGGGCCCTGGACTTTTATACACCCTATATCTCTACCGACTGAGAGAAAGAATAAAATTCGCATACATATTGTGCAATTATCAGCCGTCCATCCTTGCTGACATCCTGCTGGACACACACCGGAGAAGACGTCACACTGCTCATTGTCCCTACACCGCCCACAGCGCTGCTTGCAGTGGAAACCATACCGGCCGTTGGTACACACTACAATGGGCATAGAAAACGGACTTCAAGAAAATAAAAAGTAAGATCATGGTCTGTTGATATTCACACTGGTCAGGCATTCAACACAGACAACGAAGGCAAAGTACTATAAAACTCGATTGTTTTCGCATACCTCTTAGAATAATTTCAAACTATCATTCTTACGCACCCGTCAATTTGTTATAACTCTTATAAGTTTCTTCACCAACTCGTTGCCATAGTCGTTGTAGCTCCAAAATTGTTTTCAAGCATTTCTTGATTATGCATATCAATTCATTAAAACTTTTGATTCCTATTTCAAGAGTCGGGGGTTTAATGGTCCGTGAAGGTATACTTCTGAAACAAACTTATCCTGACGAGCAGAACAAGCAAGTTTTTTGTACGTTGTCTCCTTTACCTGTGTTGAACACCAGACCAGTGTGACATTCGGCTTTATATAACATAGCTTTGTCAATGACATTTTTGAAACTGTATTCTCTGTCTGCTCTGAAAATGTTCATACCTTATCATATCTTGTCAGAATTACGAAAAGCCAACTGTAGAAAACTGAAACATTTTGTTTTGGTAGACCCCGCCTGTCTTTAGTGTAGAGCCAGCGGAAGAGCTGTCAAGAATCTATAGCATTATCCAGTCTATATACCACATTTAGTCATACTTATCCAAATGCAAAGCGGGACATAAAATATTTGACTATCAAAGGGCTTGAATCCATTTAACAGACTAATTCAAAGTCTAGCATTTAGAAAACGAGGACAATACAGTGTGTACGTAAAGATGAAGATATTCTCAGGGACCTAGAATCCATTATATGATAAGCACATCGTGTTTTAAAGTGAAGGTCCTGGGCTGTAGTTCCTAAAGTGTCTTGCCTATTGAAAGTTAGTATTGAAATCTGATCTAACTTAAAGATAAGATCGTATTTAGGTTAAAAAGCTAAAACCGTATCTGCAAATTAACGTAGCCTAAATGCTCTTCCGCCTTTGATTCTTACTGTTCTGGCAAAACGGTGGCTGGTATCCAATAGCGCAGCTTTCACAATGACCAGTCTGTATGTCACAAAGCGCATCACCATAGCAGTCACCACATGACTCACAGTTGTCCCCGTAATAACCATCCATACAACCTAGCAAGTTAAAGCGTATTATACCCAGCAAACAATACCATAATTTCAAACTATTTTTTCTGTCTGCATTAGACTCAAAGTGACTTCATATAGGTAAAAGAGATATTAGTTTTGTTTTAAATTCGGGTAGCTGATTGACCAGCTGCCGGGAAAGAGCTATTCATTCGGTGTATCGTGCATTTCATACCTGACCTTTTGTCAATCTTACTTTTTTGTTTTTGAGGACGGAATGTAAGACCTCATTACACTAACTCATGTTCATTGCCTGTCCTTTTACTTTTAAGCACTGAGATTCCACAATCACGTACTGTATTTCAATCATTCTTAAGAGAAATCTATCAATCCTTGGAGGAACAGCTTTGCTGCTGTAATTAAATGGAGGATCTTACATAAGTGCTCATGTATTATTGAATTTATTAAACGAGTTGGGGAAAAAGATAAGATGCGAGGCTATGCCGAGCATCTTATCAGTTTTCCCCCAACGAGTTTAATAAATTCAATAATTCCAATAATACAGGAGCACGAATGCAAGATTCTATTTATCATATGACACTAAAATCGCATTTTATTAGTAAGTTTAAAACGTCACGAGTTTCCCATTAGAAAACGCGACGCTTTTATGGACGTCAACGCATAACGTTACGGCGTTGTTTGCATATTTAATCCACTAGTGGATTATCGTTTTTAATGCACGGCTTTATTACACTTTCAAATGCGACGTCATATGATAAAAACAGAGTATTCACTCAGTGCCAAATATTTCAGGTTTATTATGCAACATGTTAGCTGATTAAAAACAACACCATTTTTTCAGATATTATGGTTTATATTTACCGTCGACACAAAACGGTGGCTCTTTGTGTCCATTGTTACAGCCATCCTGGCAATATCCAATTTTGGGGTTGCACGGGTCACCATTTTCACATTTTCCACAGCTGGCATTGCAGTTGATTCCCCAGGTATTGTTAGTGCATTCTGTAGAAAATTAAATCCTGTTACAGTCTGGTTAAAAACTTCCATGTTTTGTAACATCTTTTATTCTTTAACAAGGGGAATAATTTGTCTGTTTTCTTATTTTACTTGCCTGTGTGGCGAAACCTTTCTGTAAAAGTGTTAACTCTGATAAGAAAAAAAAAATTATCGTCACCGTGAAGGGATGCAAAACAGATACTGGTACAGTTGATTCCCCTGAAAGTGAACCCATATACCTTATAGTTCAGTTCTATAGAATTCTTTTTATATTTCTTCGTATTTATCACACACGCGCTGAGAGAGAGAGAGAGAGAGAGAGAGAGAGAGAGAGAGAGAGAGAGAGGTGCAATAATTCGAGTTTTCCAAATAAAGCTTTCGTTTTGCCAGGCACTAATAAATGCTTAGTCTTAAGAGCAACAAAAATAAAAACATATGAATATAAATTGCATGCGGTCTTGCTGTTTTTAATTTTACATGAAAAGTGGGAATACAAACAAATGGGAAGATTTGGAAATCTTAATATAATTAAAATCTAAAAGAGTTCTTTCAAGAGCAGAGAAGACATTCGAAATCGAAAATGTGCCACACTTTGAAGTGACGGCTACTCAAGCCTCATCAGTGACCCATACATGATCTGGTGTCGAAAGTCAGAGAAAACATACTGTTTATTCTTGATTTTAATAAGGCAGTCAATTCAAAGACTGATTAGTACATGCATCAAAAAGGGTCCAAATGAGTAAAGTGATGATCTGGATTATGAGTCTAAACCAATCAAATTCGATTTCTCTGAATATATTTTCTGACCTTAAAGGACAAAATAAAATATATAATTTATCCTTGGATGATGTACGGGGAGATAAAATATTTTCACTATGAAATAAGATAAATAATGTTCATAATACAAAGAGACGATGTTTTCTTTCTTTCTTTCTTTCAAAGTAAAAAGTATGCAAAGAGCCAAAGACCAGGAACTGAAACAATCAAAATCCAAATCCAGCCCTCAAACCATAGTTGGAAACAACTAAGATTACAAATAATCAAGATACAGAGAACATATGGAATGCATTTGCATCTGCTGATAAGCATGAATGTAAACTGCCAAATCAAAGACTGCTTCTAGTTAGTCATACAAGACGAATTTCACAGAAATAATCTGACATAACCTACCTTCTGTGCAAAGGGGGTCCAAATAGCCTGCTTCACACCCATCAAAACAGGCTCCTGTCTCGTGATCACATGACTTGTTGCCTAGGCAGTTTCCACACAGCTGGTCACAGGCCTCTCCAAATAAACCTTCCTCACAACCTGAATAACATGGTTAAGCAATTCGATTTTAGATCCATAATGTCAATATAGAAAATATATACTATACTGTTTGAGGTGAATACCAAATATATTTTATCGAATGTGTTGAATTATTAGCAATTTCACGAGTAGTGCTACGCACTTGTGAAATTATTAATATTTTCAACACATTCGATATTATTTGGTATTTATTGAAAATAAAGTAACTTTCTTTTTATTTTTTTCTCTTTATTCCTAGTAATTTCTCGTTAATTTAGGTTGGCTCGGCGTGTTAAGTGGATAATATAGGGCTTAAACGCAATTTACCTATAAGATGGTTTACAATGTCATTATAATGATGAATAATTTAAGAAAACCGCTTAAAGCAGCCCCGTGCAAATTAGCGTTAAGCCAGCCTAAAAAGTGGCATAAAAGTGTGATGCCAGTGTCCGTAGCACTTTGTCAGATAGGAACGCTACATTCCAAATCTTTTCGGAAAGAAATTTATCTCAAAATTGTCAAAGACAGCGCGGTTTGCTACAGTAAAAGTCCCCATCTGAAATGATATGAGGTCATTTTATTAGTGGCTGATATCACTTTTATACTTCAGAGATATGCACTGATTTGACTGCTAAGATTAAAGTAAAAAGGCATATCAAACATCGGCAATCATCGCCAACCCTTTTATTTTGCTGTTCACAACCTCATGTATAACTGGCGAGCCGCTGAAAAAGCATATTTGGCGACGATAGAACACATACTTCTTATTATAAGTTGTAAATCGAAAAATGCGCAAAATATCACAAATACAGTAAAAAATAAACGGCCGTGAATTGCCTTCATATTGAAAGGCATAAGCTTAAGTAAACATCATTCGATCGTGGCTACGTGCAATTCAATGGCACAGTTATCGAGTTGTGGGTTTGTGTCAAGGCACAAGGACGACTACTTTAATCACCTGGGCCAGATTGTTCAAAACTAACGACGTCGTTAGTTAACGAGGCGTTAAAAGTTCAGTCATTTGAATCTTAAACATGCCAATATTTTTGTCGAAAAAAATGTGAGCAGCTTTTGCAGTGCAAACGCTTTTTACTTATTTTCAACAAAAAAGATCATGTATCTAGCCATAAATTCGTAAAACACTTAACGAGCTGACTTCTTAACGAGCACGTTATGCCAACGATGCTTTGAACAACCGGGCCCAGATGAAAACAGATTGTTCATACTGACATGGACATCAAAGAAAAATATTTCTCCCACCTTTGCATATATAAGATAGGCCCTCAGCTCATATAAGAAAATTCTTTCTCCCACCTTTGCATATATAAGATAGGCCCTCAGCTCATATAAGAAAATTCTATCTTATATGACACGTAACAGCTTTCTTATATGAGCACGTGACCCCTTCATTTGCATACACTGTATTGAAGGCACTACTTTTCGTCGTCTGCTTGTAAACAAACAAGATGGCCGCCTCTAGGTTTCAAGCCATTAATACTGACGATTTCCTTGTGCAAAATGAAAATCAGAATACGCTGAAGAAAACTCTGGGTCATATAGCACTTTTGAAGGAGTTTCTGGCTGAAAGTCACCAGGAATCAAGGGACATTCACCTTATTCCCCCGACTGATCTGAACCGATACCTGTCCGAGTTCATCATAAACGTTCGTAAGAAGGACGGTGATGAGTATGAACCCTCTTATCTCCGGGGACTAAGTAGTTTTGACAGACAATTAAGGCGGCAAAAGTATGGTTAATTTATTGTTTCTTCGCCAGAATTTGCTGACACCAGGGAAGCAATGAAAGTTAAACAAAAGAACTTAAAAGCGCAGGGCAAAGGTGCAAAGCCCTTGAAGTCTGACTTCCTCAGTGATCAGGACATAAACAGATTGTATGAAACAAATCAGCTAGGCATTGAGACACCTACATCTGTCATTAACACCTTATGGTACCTGAACACTTTGCATTTTGGCATTAGAGGTGGCTCTGAAGAGTATAAGCAAATTTGCTGGGGTGACATTCAGCTGAAACATGATTTCGTTGCCAACATAGATTACCTTGAGTTCGACGAAAGAACAACAAAAACAAGGACCGGGGAGGACTTAACTAATACTCGAGTATGCCCTCCCAGGATGTATGCTGTTCCTAATACATGTAATAGAAACAGGTGTCCGGTAGCAACGTATATGTTCTACCAGTTAAAGCGGCCAGATGATTTTTCTCGTCCAGATGATCCTTTTTATCTTGCAGTGGTAACAAACAACAAACACCCTCCTGTAAACGAGAGATGGTTCCTTCGTGTCCCAATTGGTAAAAATAAACTTCAAGGCATCATGAAAAGAATGGCAGAGAAGCTGACTTACCCCCAAATAAGCGGTTAACAAATACAAGTGTACGTAAAACACTGGTCCAGAAGATGACTGACAGTAATGTTCCGGACACTCTGCAAGTTTATGTCACAGGCCATAAAAATGTTGGCTCTCTAAATAACTAGGCAGTGTCTAGGGGTCCGGTACCGGATCTCTAGCCTCCACGGCTAGGGGTCCGGAACCGGACCTCTAGCGTTATGGGCTAGAGGTTCGGTACCGGGTCTCTAGCTATTTCTAACGTGGAGGCTAGGGATCCGGTAGTTTGTTATTGATTGGTTTAAATAGCATTTCCTTGCGAGAGTTTCGATACACTTCATTTTGTAAAGGGAATCTACTTTAGTCTAGTAAACCCGGTTAGAACGCACAATGATTGTGTAAAATAAACGAATACAATTTTATTCTTATTTTTCTCTCCTTTTCAATTATAATCATTATAAATTAAACTGTTTGCAGTGTTTGAGTTTTTCATCGATGCATGAAAATGATAATTGCATTGATTAGTTCTATCAAAGTATATGCTTCATCTAGTCGCGGATGTGCGAATAACAAATACTGCGTTAACGAGGTTGATTAATGTTTTCATAACTCTACAAAACTAGCCAGTGGAATGAGCCTATTGTCTGAGATGCTCATTAGTCGCCGAAAAACAGATCAAAGGGATAGTAGTAGTATTTCAGTTCTCATATCGACGCTGTCCCCGCACATCAGCGGAACGAATCCATAGCCGCAGTAACGGGGCGCCGAGCGTCCGTCCATTTGTGATCACATCTATTGTCTTTAAGTCTTTTATAATAGATAATGCAAAGCAAAAATGATTATGTTATTACTCATTCACCGTACAATTTTGTCCATGATTCGGGTCATATGGCCTGAATGGCTCATAATATTCTCATCGGACAAAAATTTGAAGACTTTCGTGCATTTGAAAGCGCAATAGAGCGCTATCAAAATGTAGAAAGTGTTCAGTTCTGTAAAAGAGATTCAAGAACAATAGAAAAAGCCCAACCGCGCATAACGAATAGGATACTGAACCCAAGACTGAAGTACTATGAGATTAAATTCAGCTGTATACATGTATCAATAGCGGTACGGTTGCAACTGTCCATTATGAATACAAAACACTTCTTTTAACAAATTGATCGATATTCAAAATATAATTCCGGATCCCTAGCCACCACATTAGAAATAGCTAGAGCCCGGTACCGGACCTCTAGCCTATACCGCTAGAGGTCCGGTACCGGACCTCTAGCCGTAGAGGCTAGAGATCCGGTACCGGACCCCTAGCCACTGCCAAATAACTATCGTTCACTGAGTGACAATCACAAGCTGGCAATATCTAACATATTATCCAGAACAGATTCAAATGCTAGAAGTCTTGCTATTCCTTCGACATCAAGCACTGGATATCTAGATCTAAATCCCGTCCAAGGCCATCCCATGCAACCCGCCAGTGAAATGCATCCATACTGTGGGTCAAAATCTGTGTCCCAAAATAGAAACACTTCAAAAAGCTTCGTTGAAGGCATGTTTGCTGGCAGCACAATGAATAATTGCAGCATAAACATTAATTTCAATCACAATAGCCCTCCAATTAATCCAAAACGTAGAAGAATTGCACTGAGTGACTCTGACTAATTATTTAAGGAATGAATTTTATTTTTCTGAGGTTTATCGAAGTGTAAACTACATTGGGTCACGTGCAAAGTGAATGAACCCCGAAGGGGTTCATGTAAACTTTGCTAGTGACCCAATTTAGTTTACACTTCTATAAATCTCAGAAAAATTAAGTTCATTGCTTATATTTACATTCATTTCAATCAAATCTTTCATGAAAATTTTTACAAAAGCGTTATAATTGAAGCAGTAAAACATGTACACGCAGCATTTCTTCTAACAGCAGAACAGCATGCATGACGTCATGGCGTTGCTGACGTCCAATCGGGTTGTAGAGAGTCATTGTTTATTTTGACGTCATTGACGTCGCGTGTCTCAGTGTAATTATTGGAATGTAAACTACATTACGTTCCAATGGTTTACTATAGGGCTTTTCAGTTAATACACAAAGAATGTAAATATTTGAAAATGTCAACGTGTTGTACTTTATAACCTGTTTACCGAGTGTTACACCGGTGTTAAATAGTTCTATATGATACAGTATTTGTTTCGATTTAAAGGACTGTTATTATCAAAATCGTTCACGAATCATAATTCTAAGCTTATTTTGAGATAAACTTTGAAGTAATAAATTGTCTATATATGAAATATCTGTTGATTTAATGACTAATTATCCTGTGTATATTCTTACATTTGTGACGGCATATGACCTTCACGCTATTTTTAAACCGTAAATAAAATCAATAACGGTGAGCCAAGCTGTACGACGCTGTTTTTCTTGGTACATACTGACAGTTTGTACTTTTAAATGGCGATTTCTTCAACTGTGCAAAAATTGAAAACGATTAGTGCAGTAATAAAAAAGTAGAATTTTGACAGTGCGAAGCTGTTGCTATGAGAGGCCCTTTTAAATCCCTAAAAGGTGGGAGAAAAATAATCCATCATGAGCCAGTCCATGTAGGATAGGGAAATCTCACCCTCGGGGTCGGAATTTCAACCAGGGACTCGGCAAGCCTCGTCCCTGGTTGAAATTCCGACCCCTCGGGTGAGATTTCCATATCCTACATGGACACTCATGATGGATTGTTATATTCTTAAGTTGAAATTAAAATTCACAGACAAGTTTAAACGATTGGAATGAGAAAAACCGTTTATATTGCTCTTCCGCCTTATGTTTTGAAAACTGATAAACTATTTGTGGTCAAAATGAAAGAAATGAATACCGGCAGCACACATGGGTGGTTCAACAAACCCGTCGGCACAGCCTGTTTCACACATTCCTGTAGCGACATCACAAGGTAAACCATCTGCACATTTTCCACACGAGTTCATACAGTTTTGTCCCCAGTGCTCGGCATCACAGTCTGAAAAATAAAACAGTAGGTAAAGGCCTTTTTATTATTTATTCCGAAAACTATAACGATTGCTGAAATCTCTGTGTACGTCATTTCGATTTTACATTTTAACAATATTTCATTCCAATAACTTTTTAAAACTCATTTCCGACTTTCGTGCTGGGTGCTGTTTTGGGGTAAGCCAGAACAACTCATAAGCTGGCTTCTTACACGAAACATTTATATGCCGGTAATGTTTGTATAAGTATCTTGAAAAGAGAACAAGTTGAACAAACAGTTAGACTGGCTTATGTATGGTATCAAATGATTCCCATATACTCAATATCAACATTTATATTAATCAGTAATACAAGTAAAAGCAATCATACACATTAAACGTTTTCAATAGATGCTAGTATAAAGTGGCTTCAAGTAAGACTTTTCACTTTTCTGAACGCTTGAAATCTTTGTGTTAGCCCCACAGACCCTGCAGGGCATACTATTTTGGGCTGACTTTACCTGGAGAATTCAAACTCATCACGGCACAATCGAATTACAGACAAAGGAAATAAAAATGATTTTATTAAAGCTAACATGAACAAAAGACATACCGAACTCACAACCCGTGGTTGGTATTATGACCCTGTCGGAACAGCCATAGGGACAAATTCCTGATAGCCTGGTCTCGCCAGTTATGGTAGTGTTACACCAACATGGTTTTGAACAATCCTTCCCGCAGGTGTTAGCGGCACAGTCTGAAATCAGTAGAGAATGGTCAAATTTTAGGTGATGGAATTTAGATGCAATCTTCGTCGACAGTGAAATTCGCATGAATGTTTATGCAATGATACTACATGTAGTAGTTCGTTCCAAGCCCAAATCTTGAACCTGTGAAATAATAAAATAGTTAAATCAACAAAGCCTGGGAACATTTATGTGGCGTTGTTTATTAGTTCGATGCATCGAATTATTCGTTCAATGAACAAACTGATTAGCGAGCTAATGGCATTAAACTGTATAGGCCAGATGCTTGGTATTTAAGCCGTTGATATATTGAAATAATAATTCAATAAAACGAAATAAATAAAATATGTAACGTGTTATTCCCGGCCCCGTATAAACCATTCAAGTTAGTCGTTCCAAACTGACTTATTCGATTGTGGAATTGATTTTGTTTTGATCAAACGTACTGTTTCTTATGTTTCTAAATAAAGAATTCACATTATACCTCCAAAGACTTCCACTTCACACAAGGCTAGCTGCCTGGCTTCTGCTGGAAGAAGTATTTCAACGTAACGGCCCTCGAACGGCTGATTAAGGATCACTTCTACGGTTTGGCTCACGGCTGTCTCTTGGTGAATGTATAAGTACGCGTTGACACCATACACACCGTGTTGTTTCCTGATCCACATCCAGAATCCTCGCATTAAATCTAAAATGGTTCACATCAAGATGAATGAATGTACAAGTATATATTTCCATTGAGAAGTGTTTTGATATGAGACTATTTGAGCCGCGACACGACAAAACCAACAATGTGGTTGTGCGCCCAGCGCAGACTCAGATCAGCCTGGGCATCCGCCCAGTCTGATCAGAGTCTTCGCTGTCCGCATGGAGGTAGCTTAGACTCTTAGCTACGCTTTGAGTACTTAGAGAAGAGTCTGATCGTACTGGTCTGATGCCCAGGCTGATCTGTGTCTGCACTGGACGCACAACCACATTGTTGGTTTTCTCGCGTCGCGGCTCATTTGTCCACTAAATCTCAAAGGAAGCCTTGCTATCATCGAGACAGAGATAAACCTGCCAGAGATGGACTTTTTTGTTGTTTAAGAACTTTTTGAAATTATAGCTTGGAATCACTGCAGCTGGTGTTGTGCCACGTAGCGGCCGTAAAACTTCTCCCCGTACATCATCCATAGTGCAGTTTATATTCTATTTTTGTCCTTTGACATCAGAAGATATATTCTGAGAAATAGAACAATTTTGATTGGTTTAGATTTTTATTCTAGATCATCGCTTTTAAATCGTTTAGGTCCATTTTGATACTAATCAGTCTTTAAATGACTGCCTCATCAAAATTTAGAAATTACAGCATGATTTTCTCTGGCTTCGTCACCAGAATATATCAGGGTCACTGATGAGGCTTGAATAGCCTAAACTGCGAGGTATCGCCCATGTTCCTTCTTTTGAATGTATTCTCTGCTCTTGAAGGAAGTCTTGAAGATTAAAGTTAAGTAGAAATGGCGGGTCCACCCTTACACCTAAATATGATATATAATAACTGCACAATCAGCCCGACATAAATGTTTTCCTTGTTTAGGAGAGTTTTCAGTACAAGTTTTTCATTATGGCTAAGATATCTAATTCTGCGTTAAGTCTTATGACGAGTGTAAAATACATCTAATAGAAAGCATCTTATGTCTAAAACAGTTGAACATGATGTATAATGCAACACTTATTGTACATTATGTCTGATATAAATGAATTGTACGTCAGGGCATAGACTCAATTTTCCATTTTTTCTGTCATAAAATAGTCTTTTAGTCAAAAATTAAACAACTGTTGATTACGTCCGTCATAAGACAGTTGTACATTGAATCTAACATATGTATGCATAAAATAAAACAATTACACGGTTTGTTTTCTACACTAAAATATTGTACAGTATGTCTGAAGTAAATAATTGTATATTAAGTCTAACAATAAACACGTGTACACAATAAAAGAATAGAGCATATTACGCATCTATATATGAGATATTTTCTGGTTTAAATACTGAACACGAAAATAAGAAGTAATATAGACAACTATACAAAACGGAATCCGCATCAGATTAAACAGACAGAAGTACAAATATTATCTTAATCATGCTAAACTATACTGTTCACAAAATGTAGGGGATAATAAGATATTAGAAATTGTATAAATTAGGAAAAATATCAAATTCATCTAAAACGGCAAGTGTCCATCAGAAAAATATTCGATAAGACATTTGCATTACATCCTGTCACGTGATCTGCGTGTAATTCGTTTTAGACAGGGGGTCGACACCCAAATCTCACACGAATCTGCTGTGGAAACAGATCCTTTTCACATTACAAAATTTACACAGAAACACTCGCCATGAGACATTTAACAAACTGAAAATTGGTTTTACACACTGTTTCATCAAGCCATAAACGTCTAAATTTTTCGGTGATTCGATGCACCTGTACGATTTTTGTTTTCTGGTTTTCTTCCCAAAATGACCGTTTTAAAGAAGAAAAAAAATCTTTTATCATACAAAACTTAAAAATGCATAGAAAGGTTAGCTTAGTTGAAGAATTTGAATAATTTTTTGTTCTAATTTACCACATTTTGCCCTGACCCCCTGCAAAAACTAACTGTATGCAGATCACTAGACAGGATACATCGTCCAAACTTTCATGAAAAGTGTCTTAACGGATATTTATCTTATCGATACTAAGTGTTTCATATGGATATCACATTTGTTGTAGATGCTACAATTTTTCAAACCTGAATAACCCCTACTTTTTGTGAACAGTAAAGTAATAGGCGCCCAACCTCATACTCCGTTCTAAAGCTACAAAAAAATAGGATGTAAAAACGGCCAAAGTACCAAAGTCACAAGTCCGAACTCATAAACCATTTAAAAACAGACAAATCCGAAATATTTAGATACACAGATATGGAACCCCAAGTGGAAGTGTGATCAAATGCTCGCGAGTAAAAACATCTGTAAGTAAGCGACAATTATAATCAGATCCAATACCCCACAGGGTATAATCGATTCCGCTAATTTTCGCTTCCTGCAGAGACTGTACATCATATTTGGCTTCCGCCGAGACTCTCCACGAACTCTTGCTTCCTGCCGAGATTTCTGTACATGATAAATGGCTTCCTGCAGAGACTGTCCGCGTGATTCTGCTTCCTGCCGAGGCTCTCGGCAGGAAGCAGAGTCACGCGGACAGTCTCGGCAGGAAGCCAATGTCGAGGACAGTAGTCTCTGCAGGAAGCAAGAGTTCATGGACAGTCTCGGCGGAAGCCAAATATGATGTACAGTCTCTGCAGGAAGCGAAAATTAGCGGAATCGATTATACGCTGTGATACCCCGCCCTCAAAGCCAAAGAGAAAGAAGTACATGCATCTTCATGAACTGACAACAGTTCACGAAAGGCACGTACGGTGAAACCGAATGAGTAATTCCTTCCCAATTAGGTCTAAGATAAAATATTAAGTGTACATTAAGTCAAACATAAAACATTTGTATTTTAAGTTTATACAGCAAGTGTATATTACATCTGACACTAAGCATCTTCCCATTAAATCTGACAAGATACCTGTTGCATGTATGCACAGATGTTAATCAAATATATGCACATGCATATATAAATAGGTGCTTGACAGATAATTTAACCATTTGTCTCAGTACTAGTACCTTGGGCACCGGTCAGTTCCATGTTGTGTATAACCACACGCTGTATACTGAAGGTCTGTTCCAGGTCTACCAACCACCAGGGCTCATCAGTTAGACGAGTCATGCTGCAGTGGGAGATATCGTTGTCAGCAACAGAACCGTCGTTTGCTTCTTTTGCACCGGTATTGTGACGTAACGTAGACGACTGGGTTGTCGGCTTTCTAAAGGCCAGCTCCCGACCTGAAGTATAATTGCAGAGATATGAATAAGTTCTGATTAGCTAGATCCTTTGCAAGCAAGAAATACACCAAAGAAACGAAAACAGCAGACACGGTTTAATTGAGTCTGTTCATGACCATAAAATGAAATAAAGCTTTTTTTTGACTAGAGGACTTGTCTATTTATTTTATTTATTTATTTATACCATATTTAAAGAGGGTGGCACAATTAGCTATCAAAGCTAGTCTACCTTGTGGTCCTCTATTAAAACAATAAAATATTAACAAGACATGCAGGAGACATTTCAATACACAATATATACAGACATATATACAACAGAGGAGAAAACTGATGAATCGTAAAATCAATGACAATTGATGCCAATCATATACTTATGATATGGATGATTACATTTCTAATTTTAAGAGTGTCTGGTGGATGTTGTCATTTTTGTCGCACCTGCTTTAGCAAGGTACGATATAGGAGTTCACTATTCCGTCCGTCCGTCAGTCCGTCCGTCCGTCCGTCCGTCCGTCCGTCCACAATTACGTCGACCTTAGCGTTTGTGTCCATTATTCTCAATCTATGCTACCTACATTCATCAAACCTGGTATAAAGTTTCTTCTTAGAATGGTCTCGAGGAACCTTGCACTTATTTTGACCTTTGACCTATTTTTCATGCTCTATTGACTTAGCAGAATTATATGCCGTCTGTCCGTCCACAATTACGTCGACCCTAGCGTTCGTGTCCATTATTCTCAATCTATGATACTTACAGTCATCAAACCTGGTATAAAGTTTCTTCTTAGAATGGTCTCGAGGAACCTTGCACTTATTTTGACCTTTGACCTACTTTTCATGCTCTAATGACTTCGTAAAATTCTGTGCCAAAAATTACGTTAACCCTACGGTTTAAGTCCATTTCTCTCCATCTATGATAACTGCAATCTTCAAACCTGGTATAAAGTTTTTTCTTAGGATGGTCTAGAGGTGTGTTGCCTTTATTTTGACCTTTGACCTATATTTTATGCTCTGCTGACTTAGTAAAATTTTACGTCAAAAATTACGTCAACCCTAGCATAGTGGTCCATTTCTCTCAATCTATGATACCTACAGTCATCAAACCTGGTATAAAGTTTCTACGTCGGTTGATCTAGAGGATGGTTGTGCTTAGTTTGACCCATATTTCATGCTCTGCTGACTTCGTAAATTTTTACTTACAAAATTAAATCGACTCTATCATTTAATCCATTTTTCTCTGACAATCTATGAGATCTAGAATCATCAAACCTGGTATAAAGTTTCATCTTAGAATGAACTCGAGGATTAATGCACTTGCTTCAGCCCTTGACATTTATTTCACGTGCAACTGATTTTGTAAAATTTCACATCCAAAATTGTGTCGACCTTAGGGTTTGAGTCCATCTCTCTTTAAATACAGTGGGTGTAATCATCAAACCTGGCTTGAAGATTCTCCTGGGATGATGCTATTATATCATGCTGTATTGACGTTGGAAATTTTATGTCAACCTGGCATCCATGATTATATGGACAAGAGCATTCAAGTCCATTTCTCACTAATTATACCACCAACAATCATCAGACATGGCATAAAATGTTTTCTTAAGCCGGTGTCCTCGATTGTTTGACTACTTTATACCTTTAACCTATATTTTATCTCTGTTGGCTGCATGTAGAGCTTTATGTATAGAACTACATCTTTTCTAGTTTGTAAGTCCAATTTGCTCAAATTTCTACATAAATTTATCAAGCCTAGTGTACACTTTCCTCTAACCATGGTATCTACTACTGAGAAAGCATAAGGCAGGTGCGACATAGCATTCCGCGGAATTCTTGTTATTCTATTTGGGATAGAAATTCCTGCAAGCAAACAGTGCAGACCCTGTTCAGACGTCACGGTGTCTGCATTGTTTCCATCTGACCCCAAGACAAGTTTCCAGTCTTTAGAGAGAAAAAGTAATTCAATAGTCATACCAATCTTGCTTATTTGATATTTTCAAATCCAGAATGAAAGTAGCAATATGGCAAACCCGTTTTCTCTGTTATTTCGACGTACGGCGAAAATGCAATACATGTATAATGTACCCTCCCGTGCATGTGTAATCAGAACATTTTCATTCATATCATCGTTAAATAAATGTTGAGACGTCTGTACAGTAAAATACAAAGACTCTGGCAGTCGACATGGCTTTGCAGACTTACATGAGTCCCCACTATTCTTACATACCGCAAAGCCCCATTTCATTATGTTGAGACATATCTCTTTCTTAAAAGCCGCTCCAACTCGCAGTCTGAATGTTAACTTAAAGCTAGCAGATTAAAAGTGGAGGCGGAATTCTATGCAAGTAGAAAATGGTTCCATTACGCACAGCCTTTCACTATCATCCTTCCATCGACTCGATATGACTTAAATACTGTCGAAAATGCCTCAAAACCCATTCACCGGATCTACTTACTGGACACATAGCGTCTTATCAACACTGATTCAACATTGATTCAAGTCATGACGTTGAATCAACGTTACTTCAGTGTTGATTCAACGTTGTGTGCTTGCTGGGTAGTTATTAAATGGGCAAGCTTCGTGCATTTTTAAACTCTCAATTTTCAGTAAACTAACCTACCGCCATAAATCTGAACTTCACACAGTTGAAGTTCTGAATTATTTTCCAGCTTCCTGATGACTAGATATCTTCCCCAAACAGGTTGATGACACGTGATTTCTTGTGACACAAGACCTTCAACCGTCAGCCCTGTCTCTTCATAACAGGTCATGTAGCTTGATGTATTGCCGAAACTGTCATTGCTGACAGCCACGGTGAAATTGTCTAGGCTCGCTAAAGAAAAAAATAGTTACCGTTAATGAATGCCTCTCAAAACTAATTACAGTGTCGCAATATCCTGACTAAATGTACCCCAAATTTTGAATAACTTGCACAAAATAATTGTCTGCAGAAAACACCATATGAACTCTGCAAACCACCGAAATTAATCAAAGACAAAGGTATACGTTAGCTGGCTGTTTGTTTTGTGGTATAACGGCTCTAAGAGACGGTATTTTAGTCTATATCGATCCGTCTCCTAGAAAGAGAGAGAGAGAGAGAGAAAAAGAGATACTATAGGAGAGAGAAAAATGGCCAAACAACCCCACCCGCACCTACTGCAAGCGTATTAGGTCCTCAGAATGCCTTGCATTACACTGAGCAAGCCATATGCTCTCTTTCAGTGGACTTCCATCGTTAGTGAAAATAATAGGATGAAACATTTTAAAAATACAGGGTTATGTATATTATTTGAAAGACAAACTTTACATTCTATATACAGTATGGTAACCTAGTTTGAACGCATAATAAGTAGCACAGTGTATTGTCACAAATTCTAGTAGTGTAAGACTGTGGTTGAGGCGTACACAGAGACTACCAAATAATGCCTTGGTGTTGTCTTAATATAACTTGTCTTTAATCTAATTAAGAGGAATGCAGACCAAGTCTTTGGGTTTTAACCAACAGTTCCATTTTAATTAATAGTTACAGTGGACTCCCGTTATCTCAAACACTGGCAGCTCAAAGTACCCTCTATTATCCAAGAACATAGTTTGGACACATTTCATATATCTCTTTACCTTTCAGCTTCGTATGTCTCAAACTTCTGGAAGCTCAAAGTATATTTTCTGGAACCAGAAAATTTTCTTTCAGAGATCAGTAGCTTAAGACGAATTTCGACTTTGAAATATCGAGAATGACTGTACATTTTTGTTCACTTGTTACTTTTATCAATCTAGAACAAATGTCTGGGTGCAGATTTAATTGTCAGAGAAAGAAAACCTGTTACCTCCCAGCGGTGTTGTCAGAACCAGACTAACAAGGTATCTGACCTCTCCTAGATCAACACCCCACCAGGCTTCCTCCAGTGCCAGTGTCTTACTACAAGTATCGCTGTCACCGTCCACAGCACGGCTAGAGTCAAACTGTTCTAACTCCTCAGGATATGTCGAACTCTGGTTAGTCGGTTTCTCAAACGCTAGATTAACTGTTAGGAAACAATAATATGGGACTGTTCAAGTTATTTTATCCAAGTAGCGAGTGATTTTTTATATAAAAATATACAGTTAAGAAACCATTTCAGCTATAAACCTCCTTTTGCCATAACTTAATAGTGCATACACTGCTCACACCATTTTAAGGAGCTCCTAATTTTTCCATAGACGACATTGCATCGCATCCCCTCTTTAAAGGGTCATTTACTTTCGATTAAAAGACACGGAATTTCCAGTTATATTGCAATTTTAAAAAGAGGATCCAGACAACCGTCAACACAAATTTGATCCATGTTTAGGTAAGAGTCATTTATCATCAGGTGTGTCTGTGTGGGGGGGGGGGGGGCGGGGGGGCGGGTACACTTTCATATGGTTAACCAAAATAAATTTTTCCGACCCAGCCCCCCCCCCCCCCCCCCCGCCCCTCACACACACACCTCAGCCTCGCCAGAATTATTTTTCCGACCCCCACCGCCAGAAGGTAACAAAACATTTATTACCCCCCCCCATCCCCCATCCCAGCTACCCTTCACACACACACACACACACACACACACACACACACACACACACACACACACACACACCATATTACCTATTTTATGCCAGACTGACCTCAATCAAAATCTGTATGAAACACTAAGAACATTTTCTTATTCGCACAGGTTAATTAATCATGTTCTGTTTAAACTTTGACTGCATTTCTTGCACTCTTTCCTGCTTCAGGCCATCCAGAAACCTTTTAGACGAATGCTTAATAATTATAACTGTTAATAATATTAATTGGGCCTGTTGAGGTGGGTGTCTTGGGGCAAGGCCCCCAGAAGCCACAGTAGTTTTGCTAATGAAAAGTCACATGGAGAGCTGATATCACAAATGCAGGCATTTAACTTAATTGAGAACAAAATCATCTACTTGACATGACTTTAAAGACACTTTCATACTGTTCTAGCAAATCAGTGAAAAGATCTGTTTTTTGGACATGAAGCTGTCCAAGTTTTGTGTGTGGTATTTCCACCAATGACTTTAAGTTTTGAGTATGACCAGAAAAGAGTCTGAAATTTATTTTGCTTACTGTCAAATCCTGTTACTCTTCAAATTGTATTGTAGCATATTGTAGTTTATAGTTAATAAAGTATTGTTTAAAGCAAATTTTAGGAGCAATGGGAGGTCTGGGGGCTTTGCCCCCAGAAGCTGAGACATTTTTATAAAAATGAAGACTGATGGAAGAATTCTGACCCCACCCCACCCCCAATATGCAGATATGGCCCCCTGCCCCCCCCCCCCCCCTGCTCCGAGTATTATTGATTTCCGACATCCTACCCCCCCCCTCCTGTACATCACCCAAAAAAAAAATCCGACCCCCCCCCCCCTAAATGTACCCTCAGGCATCGGTAGTGTTTGAATATTGTTGTCTTAAGCTTCAATGCTTCTTCAAAATGCTGCAACAAAATTGGAAATGGTCGGTCTCTGCCAGTGGAATTCTTGATGTATGTTGTAGTCTATGGGAAAATATCAGCTGTTATAACAATACATATAGCATGCGCCTTTAATTGGATTTCAGGTGCCTTGGCACAATAAACCATGATCTTTGAGAGGACGAGGGCGCAGGAGTACAATTGTTCTTTAAATTGAAGAGATCCTTAATTCTAATGTCTGAATATTCAAATTCGGCTTTAAACCTATAGGTACTCAATTAATTTAACTTAATACAAGTGAACCTGTGCAATTCCATTGTAATTTTTTAATGTCTTCCCTACTAGTAAAGGTGCCCTGAGTTTTAAGGAACATTTTTAACTGTGGCCCCAGTTGTGCCGACAAGCAGCAAAAATCCCAACTCAACGTACACACTTCAAGTTGCGTGACTAGCAAGAAATAACAGACGCAGACATTGAGCAAAAATACCAAGATGATTCATATACAGCAGATGGGAAAATATTATAATCACTGAAAACGGACACTCTTAGATAAACACACTGTATCATATACCTACCATATTGACATGCTGGTCCCATCCATCCAGAGGCGCATCCTGAGGGACATTCTCCTTCGATCTGAGAACACTGAGCGTTGTCTTGACAACGACATCTATACTGACACATATCTCCATAGCTGTGTACACCATTTATACTAACTGGACACTGTGCCCCTAAAAGATAATCGTAATTGTGCTTGCTTTTCAGGTAGGTAGAAAGGATATTTGTAATATTTTATAGATAGCGTAAATAGTTATATATATATATATATATAAGTCAAGCTCTGCGATTTGTCCACTGCAAAAGAATATCAGAATTTAACAGTGGGAGAAACGTTGCAATTATGTGTCTAATAATTTAGATTAAGAAGTAAAGGGTAAAGGGAAGGTGGTAGGTGGGGTATGCATATGTGGAGAAATTCATGCAGTGATCTCAGATAAGTCAATTATTCCTTGAGGGCATTTCCAAAAATATACTTGAATGTGGGATTTGATCGTATTAATTCCTGATCATTGCCAATCTTTTTACTTTGAATTAATTTTGTTGTAAAGCATAAATTTCCATAATCTTACTCTATGGTTGCGGGGAAGAATATGATAAGTCAAGAGAATATATTCTCTTTCCCAAATTATTCAAATTTGAAAACAATTAGACATAGGTTGGGCCAAACATTTGCTTTGAGCTTATTTCGTTATCAATTTTATGGCCGATTAACTATTACAAATCATGAATACATTTGCCCACTGAAAGCTAACTACGAAACCGAAATAAAGTTTATTGCAATTTCGTGTAATCGTGTAAAAGGTGTTCTTATCCCTCAAATCTGAACAACCTAATACGCATGTATAAAAGTAGAAAACTCTTCTTGCATGGATGTTTAACACTACACATATTCATTATTCATTCGTTGCATTTTTACATTCAAGTAGTGAATTATTGAATTTTCAATGTTCGACGTTATTTTCCATCAAACGTTTGGAAATATTCCAGCGACGTCCACTGGCTTCATTACTCAACGAACGTCGAAAAATATAACTCCAATTTTAGATTTACACTTTATCAGAAATCATAATTGAGCTGCGACACGAGAAAACCAACAATGTGGTTGTGCGCCAAGCACAGACTTAGATCAGCCTGGGCTTCCGCCCAGTCTGATCAGAGTCTTCGCTGTCCGCATGGAGATAGCTTAGACCCTTAGCTACCTTTTGAGCATTTACCAAAGAGTCTGGTCAAACTGGGGGGATGCCCAGGCTGAGCTGAATCTTCGCTGGGCGCACAACCACTTTGTTGCTTTTGTCTAGTCGCGGCTCAATATTATGATTATGCTTCATATTGCTTCTAGTACATATATTTAAAAATACGCAAAGTTATAAGTACAAGATAATTTAACAACCGCCTTTCTTTCTCACCCATTGGACAAAGATATCCCTTTCTAGAGGTGTCTAAGATTTTTCTATCTCGGCCTGCTGTCTCAGCCTAGGCTCAGAAAGCTGTCTAAAAATGCCAGTCATTGCTATATAGTGCAGCCCACTTAATTACTTAAGGAATGAATGTTATTTTTTTAACGTTTACTGAAGTATAAACTACATCGGGTCACGAGCAAAGTAAGTGAACCCCGAAGGGGTTTACGTAAACTTTGCTCGTGACCCGATGTAGTTTATACTTCAGTAAACGTTTAAAAAATAACATTCATTCCTTATATTTATATTATTAAACGATGCTTTTGATCAATAAAAAGATAAACAAAATTAACAAATACATATATACAGATTGTTTAAAAAACATTACCGGCCGAATTTAGCAATAGTTTGGAACAGCCGCATTGTCACTGCCTACCAGTAAATTCCACCTCCTGCTGTAGATTTCGCGTGCAAGTAGGCGTAGCGAGCTGTCACTCAATGTTTACTAGCCATTCAAGTATATGGAATGTTGTAGATTTCACGTGCTAGTTAGTGAGATGAGCTGTCACTCTGAAGCGCGTGATACAATGTAATTATTGACTTTTAAACAACATTGACGCCCGCATCACTTAATTGGGTTAACAGAGAGCTCTACATTGATAATGTAAATATACACTTTAAATCAGCAAATCAACCTGTCACCTTTCATGTAAATTGCAAGCAGAATATGAAATTGACACCCAGTGATGTACAGGAAGTGTCACTGTAGATTTCTGATTAGCTGCCAATCATGAAAAATGCATGCACAAGGTGAAATTAACACACATGCAAACTATTAATAGAAAATTAGCTTCAAGTTTATAGGAATGGACTCAACAAGAAGCTAAGAATTCAATAAATATTCTGTTTTATAAAACATGAGTTGAGGCCTTGACAAGGAAATCTCAGGCTCGTTTTCAGATTATTTAAGTCTTATGCTCAGCAAGCCTCGCATAAGACTGAATAATCTGACGACTAGCCTGAGATTTCCTTGTCTCGGTCCCAACCCCATCATAGATGCTATTAATTTTAACGTTCAACAGCCGTAATCATAGCTGAATTGAATGTGACAACCAAAGTCAGATCAATCAGGTATCAAAACGACTATAGTTGTACATCTAGTAGTACATCACGATCCTTCATTGGCAGATGAAGACAGTCGCTCATAATGAGTATATTTAAGGGAAAACAGTGGCGAGTGAAAATATTTATGCATTAGTACCAAGTTAACGTGTTAGCCTATAGAGTTTTACTAGATCTGTTCGGTTTAGAGGTATTTATTTCAAAATATTTACATTATCAGTGTAGAGCTCTCTGTTAACCCAATTAAGTGATGCGGGCGTCAATGTTGTTTAAAAGTCAATAATTACATTGTATCACGCGCTTCAGAGTGACAGCTCATCTCACTAACTAGCACGTGAAATCTACAACATTCCATGTACTTGAATGGCTAGTAAACATTGAGTGACAGCTCGCTACGCCTACTTGCACGCGAAATCTACAGTAGGAGGTGGAATTTACTGGTAGGCAGTGACAATGCGGCTGTTCCAAACGATTGCTAAATTCGGCCAGTAATGTTTTTTAAACAATCTTTATATATGTATTTCTTAATTTTGTTTATCTTTTTATTGATCAAAAGCATCGTTTAATAATATAAATATAAGGAATGAATTATTTTTTTAAACGTTTACTGAAGTATAAACTACATCGGGTCACGAGCAAAGTTTACGTAAACCCCTTCGGGGTTCACTTACTTTGCTCGTGACCCGATGTAGTTTATACTTCAGTAAACGTTAAAAAAATAACATTCATTCCTTAAATACAAACATATACAGCAGTCAGCCATGCAGGAGACTTTGCTGTCTCATTAGACAGCAAAGTCTCCTGCATGGCTGACTGCTGTATATGTTTGTATATAAACCGAGATTCCGATTTTCTTATGTTTGTATATAAACCGAGATTCCGATTTTCTTATGTTTGTATATAAACCGAGATTCCGATTTTCTTATTTGCTTGTATTGTTTGTTTCAATAGCTATAGTTTTAAGACAGTATAAAGAGACAGGCAAGTATTGCTTTTCTAAGCCTATATGATAATCATCATCATTACAACATGCTTATTCATGCTGTGTACTCCATAAAAATGCTATTTCAAAAGCTTGTACAATCCATGGCTGCGAATATGTAAACTAAAAACTATACAACTAGATAACTACTGCAGATCGCAGACGTGTTTGCCAGTGAAATTAGTAGAAAATATTAACATCACTTCGCTAATACACCGAGTGAGTGGACTTTTAGTTTTATTTACTTATCTTTTTATTTACTTTCCTCTTGAAAATAAAGACAGGAAAGGTAGTTCTTACCTATTAATTGTATTAGCAAGATCAATCCCCAGCATGTTTCTAAAATATTCATTTCCGATTCGTCGAAACAAGTTCAAGAAGACGGTGGCTCGCTTCAAATAACCAAAACTTTTTTTCCTAATTAATTCAATATTCATCATGGATAAAATATTCTGATGTCATATCGCCTGAAAATATGTTTGAACCGTACCCTGAGAAAAGCACATTACGACATGTCATGTGCAGGTAGTGGCGGTTCAAAGACACCAGTCCGATCTCATTTTCTTGAGTATCTCCTAGATTCGTAGGGTTCTATAGAGATTTCTTATGCGAATCTGGTTTGGCTGTGTATGAGCACATGCTGATTTGAGTCGGTATTGTCACCGTGCGTTGCCCTCTCTTTTTCTGACTCACTTTTATCTAACATGAGACATTGTTTTTATGATATGAATTTATATAAATCAAAAATATATATTTAAAACAACAACAATAATAATAATTTACTAAATGTATTTAGATTATTAAATATGGGTACAAACTGATCCCGAGGGTGTTTGTGTCAAGATCAGCTCGGCTGAGCCCATGTTAAGGTGTATATCATGATTTTTCACCATTTTTGTTAAAAGGAATCAACTTTTGTGACCTTGGGTCGTATTATAATACCACTTTAGTGGTTGCTATGCTGCTGCTAAGGATAAATATCTATGAAGGAGATTCCCTACAGCTGTGAAATTTGTTCTGGAGAAACAGTCTTTTTTCAGACTGTTCCTTCAGAGCAAATTTCGTAGTTCTAAGGAATCTCCTTTATAGACATTCAGCCTTAGAAACAGCAAAGCAACCACTTCAGTCGTTTATCAAATACGGCCCCTGTTGTTTGCCTCCTTGAGGGCACACCACTATGTTTTCCTGTCATTTTCGTAAAAGTGAAAAAAATATTTCGTGACTTCCTGTTTGCTTCCTTGTTTGGGCAACGAAAGCCTTCCGAAAGGGGGCTCACTCTTAAAGGAAAGAATTTGCTTCCAAACTTTAAAAGTTGACCTGTACTGAGCTATGCAAATGCAGAGTTGCTTCCTCTGAAAGTATACCCATTTATGTACCGCGAAATGAGAAAACAGCAAAGTGGTTGTTCGCCCAGCGCAGACTCAGATCAGCCTGGGCATCCGCCCAGTCTGATCAGAGTCTTCGCTGACCGCAAGGAGGTAGCTTAGGCCTTAACTGCCCTTTAAGTGCTTAACAAAGGGTCTTATCAGACTGTGCGGCTGCCTATGCTGATCTGAGTCTGCGCTGGGCGCAAATCCACTTTGTTGGTTTTCTCGTGTCGCGACTCATATGTTTATGCCGCTGCTTTAGGGCGCGTTTACACGAGCAAAGTTTCTATGTCACAGAAACTTTAACAAAGAAAGTATGACAAACATTTTGCGTTTACATGGAGCAAATTATTTGTTAAAGAAAATGTGCCATAGAATCTTTGTCACATAAACTTTGGCAATGAAATATTTGCTGCAGTGTTCACACGACCAAATATTATTCGTCAAAGTTACCTGCAGCGATGAAACAAAATCTTTGTCACATTTTCCACGCTTGTAGCAATGTTCTTTGTTACATAATCTTTAGCAAAGTTCTCCGTTTACACGGACAAGTTTAATTTATCAAAGTAACTTTAACATATTTATTTGTCAAAGAAACATTGTCATATTTTGGCATTTACACGAGCAAATTTTTCTGTGACAAACCTACTTTGTCATAGAAACTTTGGTCGTGTAAACGCGCCCTTACTTTCGTTCACTTATATTTTTTATCGAGAAAAGCGCTTGCGCGAGTGGATAAAGGCGGTCAGTTGTGCTGCAGAAGGCTGTGGGTTCCACTCCTCGGTAGGCCGGCCAGAGACTGATAACGAAGCTTTAAATGGATACTTTTTCTAATTGGAAGAGATAGATGCAGCAGAAGGAGAGGGACGGGCTCTCCTTTTCATATGCCGTGACCAAGATTCGTTGGCCACTAACGTTCATGAGTCTATGGCCATAAGGCTACAGGAAACCTTTACCTTTTGTATTATAAAACACATGTCGTCTTAACATAAAACAAGTGTTAACTGGGGCTTGGCCAGACCTATTACTGTTGCGGAAATTCACGTCGTCTAAATGCTTGCACAGTGCGTTGAGTCTTAACCGCAAGGTATATGGATACACTTCTAAGGCGGATAACTTGGAAATGTAATTATTTGCCTCCCTTATCATACGGGCTACTCTGAAAGAAAGAATTTGCTCCACTCTCCTTTCGTTTAAGAGAGTGCCCCATTGGAGAAGCAAGAGTGGAGAAGGGGTTCACCTGCAAGATAAACAAATATGAGCCGCGACGCGACAAAATCAACAATGTGGTTGTGCGCCCAGCGCAGACTCAGATCAGTCTGGGCAGCCGACCAGTTTGAACAGACTCTTCGTTAAGTGCTTAAAGGGTAGCTAAGGGTATAAGCTACCTCCATGCGGACAGCGAATACTCTGAACAGACTGGGCGGATGCCCAGGCTGATCTGAGTCTGCGCTGGGCGCACAACCACATTGTTGGTTTTGTCGTGTCGCGGCTCAATTATCATATTGCATCATATGAAGCCCCGTAAAAATGGATGTCCAAGTTTCCAGGCCTCTTTTAGACATCGCATATGTTAACCTTTGTTTTAGTACGGCAGGCACCTTACTGTTTTTTTTTTCGCCGTTTGCATCCAGACGCTTGTAGCTTGAAATAAACTGCTGAAGGGCATGATTTGGCATGCTATAGGCATGCTACTCCAAGCACTCATCATTCGATCCAGTCCGCGAGCAGGATACACTGAACCGCAATGTGGCACATTAAATAGGACAGTACCAAGCATCCGGAAGGATATGTCTTAACTAGACAGATTAATTGCAAATGTCTATTTTACAAAACGGGCGTATAAAAATGGCACAACCACAAAGCACAAGCCACTTTAATACCAAAATAAGACGAGAAATACAAACGACACTTTTTAAAATACCTAAAGAAGAACGACAAAAGGTTCTGTTGTTTGTATTTATCTCTCTTTCAATTTCGACAATAAATACTCTTAGTCCAACAACAAACTTCAAAACCACGCATACACGAAATTCGGTTGGCTTAGAATATCTGACTAAATACATGCATGCTGTTAGCTTGCCTAGCTTCATCAGTCTACCATTCATGTTTTCGCAGATCCTTTAGTAAATTTTATAAAGAAGCTTTCTGAATACTCTCTAGAAAAGTTATTTGCTTTAATTGAAAACGAAACTTTTTTCTGCTCCTCATGGTTTCTAAAGTAGATACAATGTCCGACATTGTATTACTATTACTGTTTGGCCTTTAAATGTACCTAATATACTTTCCGTCATACTACCCCTTCCCTAAAAGCATAACTTTAATTATTAAATTTGGTCGAGAAATCGAAACGGTGGTTTTCTAAAGCAACATTTGCAACATAGTCTATTGACAAATGTCCTACCATAAGAGTTCGCCTTTCCGACGAGCGGGCCAGCTCGCGATGCTCGCTATCAACAATGGTTCGACAATGCGGTTGTGCTAACAATATTTCAATGTTTTTCACCCTCTTGGAATATTCCATGAATGTCCATGCGCCGTTTTTCTTATACGGTTTCATTTTTTCTCGTTAGTATATTGAAAGTTATCGGCATCGCTTGCTTGAATAAAATAAGAAAAAAGGTTTACCAAATCGCGCGTGTTTGCCGCATATGCAGTTGTTTTAATAGCCGTTTCCGTTTCTGTAGCCATTTCCATTGCCGTTTCTGTATCCATTGCCATTGCCGTTTCTGTAACCATTGCCATATCTGAAACCTCTGCCATATCTGAAACCATTCCCATTACCATTTCCGTAGCCATTACCGTTTCCATTTCCGTAGCCATTGCCATTTCCATAGCCATTACCGTTTCTATAGCCATTGCCATTTCCGAAACCATTACCATTTCCGTAGCCATTGCCATTTCCGTAACCATTGCCATTTCCGTAACCATTGCCATTTCCATAACCATTGCCATTGCCGTAACCATTATCATTACCCCAATCGAAACCGTTGCCATAGCCATTACCGTATCCGTTTCCGTTTCCCCATCCGTTACCATTTCCGTATCCGTTACCATTACCGTATCCATTGCCATTACCGTTTCCATTACCATTCCCACGGTCATACCCGTTACTGTTATCGTTTCCATTCCCTTTGTCCCCGTTGTTGTCATTATCGTTGTCTTCTTCGCCTGAAAATCGATTATCCCAAATAACCAGAAAACATTTAATCTGCACTATGATGATGTAGAGTTTAGAGTTTATTAGTTATACAGTAGGCAAAAGGCACATGAGTACACCGTTTTAACAACATATAGCAATACAATGAACAATGGTGATCTATGTAAACAAGAAAAATATACATATCAGCATGATTAAGCATAAGTACAAATACAATCCAACACGTGTTCTAACAAATTACAAATTTCCAAACATTTGTATCCCGAATTGAGCATAGACAGTGTCTGCTTAATTTAGCATAAATCGAATTGAATATCTTCAATAAACTTTACCATTACATACAGCTACAGATAAGATGAGGTTTTGAGGAAAATCCAGAAGCAACCCCTCCCGCCCTCCAACGAATGCACGCGCTGCTATCCCTCACCAGAATCGTCTCGTCGAGACGACTCAAATGAGCGGCCGCAGCACTCACTTCCATGGAGAACCAGGAGAAAACAAATTCCCAATCTTCCCCGTTACCTCTACCCATCTGGAAGACTACTGCAGTGAAGATTAAATAAGTTCTTAATGAATACCCTCCGGAGGCAAATTTAATTTGCGATAAGTTTACGATTTGGTAAATAAACTGGCAGACTTGAAGATTTTGGTGCATCGGTGCGCGACCTATTCTCTGTCTTTGTTATAAGCATCATGTAGTCCATGATCCTCTTTGTTAAATAAATGAGACGCAACGCGACAAAACCAACAATCTGGCTGTGCGCTCAGCGCAGACTCAGATCAGCCTGGGCATCCGCCCAGTCTGTTAAGAGTCTTCGCTGTCCGCATGAAAGTAGCTTAGTCCCTTAGCTACCTTAAAGTGCTTAGCGAAGCGTCTGATCTGACTGGGAAAATGCCCAGGCTGATCTGAGTCTGCACTGGGCGCACAACCACATTGTTTGTTTTCTCGTGTCTCGTTTTCTCGTGTCGCGGCTCAAATTGCAATCAAAGTAAATAAGGCAATGATCAGGAACCGATACAACCGACTTAAATGAAAAAGGCAGACAATGGGCACCATGACATAGTTGCTAGGGTAAACCCGAGTAATACCAAGATATTCCTCGGCCTACTCGACCCGAGCAATACCAAGATATTCCTTGGCCTACTCAACCCGAGCAATACCAAGATATTCCTCGACCTTCTAGACCCGAGCGATACCAAGATATTTCTCGGCCTACTCAACCCGAGCAATACCAAATTATTCCTCGGCCTGCTCGAGTAGGCAGAGGAATATCTTGGTATTGCTCGGGGTAACCAAAGTAGTTATGCCAAATGTGCCCATTAATGATTGGAAAACAAAGCAAATCAAAACATGCCAAAAATCTAAAATTCACCTCTTTCTCTGCAGATAGTAACGAGGCTGTCCTAAACAGGAAGTCAAAGACTAAAAGAAAGCCGACTATAATAATAATAATAATAATAATAAGGTCGAGTCGGGTTACTTCAGACAGCAGTTTAAGTTCGGACATACCATTGCAAACACTGAAAGTCCAGATGAGACGGCTCATAATGAGCCGTCCCATCAGGATTTTCACTGCTCGACCAGTTAATTTTGTTATAATTCAAAACAACTGACTTATAAAGGAAATAATGTCACTATCCGATTTTACCTGCTGTCCGAAATTACCCAACTCGACCCTAATAATAATTATACAAAATTCCTACCTATGGCGATTCCAACAACCACCAGCAGTAGCAAGCAGAGTCTGTATTCCATGTTGGCTGCAGTACCTAGCTTGATCTCTCTGACTAACGGGGACATGTGTGGCCATTTTATACAGATCTGACAACATTTTGATACATGCGTTTGTTGACAGTTTGGCATTAACATGACAGTTTTACAAGAGCAACAAGGAAAATCAAAATGAAATAGTTTAAAAATAAATATTGATCATAATAAAAGTTTAGCTGAATCCAATTTGCATAATAGATGCATACTTGTTTAACAAGTGCAACTGAGTGTGTGACACATATGAGGCAAAATAAAGTTCTGTCAAAAATAATCATTGGCTTATTAAAGTCAAAAATACAAATAATTAAATATGTTTAGAAAGTAAACTTGTAGTTGCCCAGGCGTAGAAAATAAGTGTCAACTGAGGGCATGGGATATTATGCTGAAGACAATGCAGCAAACAAAAACAATATGATTGTGGTTCCGTTCCGTTCCTCAAACTAGTGTTTCCTTAAAGCAAGTGGTATTATACGAAATGGAATGGAACCAGAAAATTTTCTTTGATAGCATCATTTAAACTGTCTGCAGTTCTTAAACTGCTAATTTTAGTCTCAGTCGCAAAATATCTTCTGTCATCTGCAATATTTCTTTACAAAATTTGTTGAACCTCATAGTGTTTCTCAGAGCGTGTAAATATGATTCTGTCCGGGTTTTTTTATTTATTTATTCCTGTGTTGTTCATCTTCGTCTTAAAACCTCCATAGTTCTACAAGTTTACCTATACCAAAGTTAGTGTAGCAGATGCGTGGTTGTGTATTTATCTTCGTCAGTGTCGCTAAACCCAATCGTCTGGAAAGGGAGTGAACATTCCTCTCCGAGCCAGACCTACCGGCATATTCCGCGGGATACAGCAGCTGTAGACATCTTGTGAGAGACGTCTGCGTATTAACTCACGAGCGCTGTAATATCAACAAAACTGCGACAATGAATGGGGCCACGCGGCTGTAGATTTGTTGTTGTTGTTGTTGTTGTAGTTGTTTTTACAATTTTATTCAAGTTTATGATATCGAAAGTAGGTAATTTTAGTTATAAAAAAATCCAAATACTTTTTCAAAGTCTATATAGATGAAATTCAATGATGTTTTGTTTAAATCGACTAGTCATGGTCATTAACAATAAAGAAACTGTAGTGAGAAGCTAGCGGCGATATCTCGTGACAAAATTTTTCATGACTTTATACCACTGATAGAGCCATGTGGCCCTTTGATTTGCCCATTACGTTTGTTACAGGAACAATGTGGTTCGTTTCCGTTCCGTAAACCACCAATGCCTCAGAGAAATTGGTATTTTTCGGAAAGGAACGGAACAAGTGATATAAGTTTCGATACCAACACTTTAGATACAGAATTTGAAGAAGCTTGCATTCCTAGATCTGTTCATTATTTGTCACATAGGATGATTCAGCAACGTATTTTGCACTGTGGATTTGCATAAACTTCTTTAAAATGTGGTTTGCTCTGTGGTGTACCACAACGTATGTTAACATATGTTTGTGTACAGGTGTCCCACAATACCGTTTGCCCTCTTTTTAGTTTTTACTTTTTTTACTGGGAAATACGTTACAAGGTCAATGTATTTTGATTTTATTTTGCTCCGCAAAATATAATTTGTTTTTCTAACTGTTTCATATTTTTCGAAACGGAATGGGTATAAAGAAACCGATGAAAGTTTAATATGCGTTTTGTGGAAGCTTATACGAGGGAGAATATTTTGCTGTTTTAGGGATGAAACTGTTGCATATAGTGATTTACTGCCTGAAGAGAATGACACCTTGGTAGGGCCCACTGGTATGTTTGAGCTTTTCAGTAATAAAATTACAATGCCTTTATAAGGTATATTTTTGTCTTACTTTTGCCAGGAATGTGCAAGGAAAGAAAACACTCAGTGTGAATCCGTTCCCTTCCGTTCCGCAAAGTACCGACCCCTCACAGCGATTCGAAATTTTACAAATGGTCAGAACTAGACTATTTACACTTTAGCCGTCTGCATTCCTTGGTCTGTTCATGTTGGTCGTTTAATTGTTGTATAATTTGCTTTGTCAGTTAAGAAATATGTATTTACTCATTCTAATTTTTACAAAAGTTATTGACACGTTACGGAACGAAACGGAACCAGAACAAAAATGTTTGGCAAGAATACTTCCGAGACAAGGACATTGAGCAGTCCTTTTACAATTTTAATCATAGTCTACCCTCTAGTGCCCAAACATAGAATGCACTATAAGAAAACATTTATATTCCATCCAGCCACTAGCTTTGGGAAGTCAAACTGAAAACAGGGTGTGAATTTGTGTGGAGGTCCAAGGTTGCTGAGATATACATGTAGCATATATGCTACATTGGGCATTAATTTTTTAAAAGTAGCTTTTTTTCAGGGTGAATAACTAAAATGTTAACAATAATTACGGGGCACCTTTTTGGATTAAAAAAAGGGTGTATGAAAAAGATTCTATTGGCATATATGTATCAGGGATAACTGAAAAAGTAAAGTCAATATCACAATTTTTTATTTTATTGCCCGATGTATCATATATGATACATTTTGTGTTTTCAAACTTTGGCGACTTTCGGCGGCTGATAAACGTACTTTAGACATATCATTACAACTGGAATGATTTAATCTTATTTCCTGATATCTTAACTGATTATCTAGCTGTATAACATAACATACAAGTCAATATCCTGGTCACGGCACCAAAACAGAGTTATGTAGCAGATATGATACACCGGGCACTATATTTCAGCATCAATTTGCCCTTCTCGGTTTGAATACCCTTTGTAAAACTAGAAACAGTTAGTTGAAAGACACAGTCGTGATGAATCAAAGTTCGTCATCGTGACGATTCTAAGTTCCAAACAGATTGTCTGAAAGTGGTAGAAACAGTTGCCTACCGAAATATGCTTGTGAATAAATATTGAAAAATTTTGAAGAAACGTAGATGCATTAATACATTTGGAGGCTATAGTGAATGGATTATATTGACTTTCATAATCAGTTAGATAAGACAATAACTTGAGCAGCGCACAGGAAAACCAACAAAGTGGCATGGGTGCCCGGCGAAGACTCCAATCAGCCTGAGCAACCGCCCAGTCTAGCCATAATATACGCTGTGCGCTTAAAGGGTAGCTAACGGTCTAGGCTACCTCAGTGCGGACAGCACAGATTCTGATCAGACTGTGCGGACGCCAATGCGGATCTGAGTCTTCGCTGGGCGCACGTGCCACGTTCTTGGTTTTCTCGTGTCGTGTCTCATTTGATGTAAGGAGTTGGGTTAAAGTGAATAAGGGAAAGCATATTGAGGATAATCAGAGACCATCCTGTCAACTCGTATCCACCGACCGGGTAGGCGGCAATCGTAAACGCTCTTAACAATTGATTAATGCGGATCAAACAGCGTTAGAAACAGCGTTTTCGATTGCCAATTTGCAATCGAATACGCTTTTTCTAACGGTATTTGATCCACGTTCGTCGATTGCACGAGCGTTTTCGATTACCGCCTACTCGATGTGGTATCAGTCCGGAGAAAACTGTACAGTCACAGTCTTCAGCAGAGCCAGAGAAACATTTCCAGAGGATGACCTGGCCACGGATCACGTCAGGCTGAACTGTAACAAGACACCTAAGCCGCTGGGAACTACATACTCTAGATAAAAACTCTTATTTGACCTACAACAATGACAAAGTGGAGCAAAAACTAAGCACGACTCTCAAAGTCATACGAGAAGCTGAAGACTTTGCTTTGATTTTGCTAATCATTTTAAGTAGATATTATTTGATATAAAAAGACTGGTTATGATATAGATGCTTTGCGACAAACTGCATTCTTGGTGGTTAACCCAATCAAGGTTAGCAGCTTTGCTTACCTCTTCGATTGCACGACGGCGAAGGCGCCAACCTAAACCGAACATGATAGTATCACAGACGGTTAGCGCCTAACACCCGCACTGGGTCGGGTTGGGTCGAGCCCACCGTGGTTTAACTGGTAGGTTTCTTCTGCTCCATAATTTCAAGGGTTATTATTTCTGTGAGTCCTCATGTTTGTTCTATCTTACTTTTAATTTTGATTTCTATGTTTCTGAGATTTTTTATTTCTATGTTTCTGAGATATTCCACTAATGAGCTGGGAATCTTCCACGCAAACCGAACAACTAAGTGTCTGATGAACCATAGTAGAACCAAGGGCGAGGGTTGGTCGCGACGCAAACAGGTTAAGCCCCCCAGTGATTTCATTTTTAGTTCTTCTTGTTTTTATGTGTTGTTTGTTCCTATGCCTGTTATTGACAAATTGTTTGCGATATTTAGGCTAGCCCGGCGACCACCTAAATGGGAAATGGCTGTTCATATGGCTGCCGCTAATGTTGTCTTTGGTGGTGACCAGTTGTGTGATGTATTTTTCCCACATGTTGTCTTGGGAGGGATCTGGGATTGAATTGTGTCAGTTCCTGAGAATTTTCCTCCTTACTTTTGCAAACGTATCAGCAAAGAAGTTTATAACCGTATAGGTAATACTGGTGAGGTATATCATGGAGTATGGAGATTCAGTATGGCACTGTTCAAACAGTGACTCCTGGAAAGGCCTGAGGCCGTATTCATAAAACGACTTAAGTGGTTGCTATGCTGTTGCTAAGGCTGAATTTCTATGAAAGAAGTTCCTACAACTATAAAATTTGCTCTGGACGAACAGTCTCAAAAATACCTTCTTCCAGAGCAAAGTTCATAGTTGTAGGAAATCTCCTCCATAGAAATTTAGCTTTAGCAACAGTTATGCTAGGTTCAATATTTTACTATAAATAGATAGGGAAATGGCTAAATAGAGATGTCTAAATAATATTTCGGGGTCATTTTACCACTCACTCTATCACCTATTGCTTGAAATTCTCCCGGCTTGGGAGGCAATAAATCCTTAGAATAATCTTGTGGTTTTCAGCTAGCTGTCATCATTATCTAATACCACTTTCCATAGTTAATTATTATCCAGATGTCCACAGTATCAAGTTTTACACTTCATGCATCCAGCAAATTCTTTGTGTTTTATTTTGAATGAGCGTTAGAACTATAATTCTGTTTGGCAAGAAGAAGAAAAAGAAAAGAAATAAATTTGTGTCAACAGGTATTTTTGTCACCCGATATGACTATAGTAATTACCTTTGCCTATCCGTGCGTGCGTGCGTCCATGTTCTTGAGTCTGTGTGTACGTGTGTCAGTACATCCGTGCGTTTGTGCATCCATCCGTCCCAAACCTTGTGTCCGCAACCCCTCCAAGGCGCCTCACCTAATTTTCTTGTAACTTTGCAGGTTTTCTTGCTCTGATATCGGGTGATGCACATGTGGTTTTGGATTTGCGATTCAATCATTTTGGACAGAGTTAAAGCCCTTTTGGACTTAGCAGTTCGTGTCCACAACTCCTCTTTGGCGCCTCATCCAGTTTTCGTAAAACTTTGAAGGTTTTCTTGCTATTATATGAAGATGTGCTTGTGAGTTTGGATTTTTTGTTCGATCGTTTTTGATGGTGTTACAGCTGTGTTGAACAGAAGATTTTCTATATAACTGACTTAAACCATGTGTCCGCAACTCCTACCACATCTTCCACCAAACTGATTCGAATTTTTGCACATTGTTTTCCCATTATTATGAGGTTTGCATGTGATGTTGGAATTTGTACTGTCATATTTTGAAGAGTTAAGCCCCTTTTTATGCCCCAAACTTCGAAGAAGTTGCGAGGGCATATTGCTTCTGGGTTGTCCGTACGTCCGTGCATCCGTCAGTTCGTGCATGCTAGAGTTTTGAAATGATTCGTCATCAAAAAACAGCGGACACGTATTTTTTCCTGTCCGAGTTGTCTCCCTTTTTGGAGATATGCCCCTTGAGAAAAAATCGAACTAAAACTTATGAGCAAGATATCTATAAAAGTATTTTAGCTAGAGCCTAGAAACTTTGCCAGCTTATTATGACTGATGAGTAGATGAACTGATTAACTTTTGAAAAAAAAACATTGTGAATTTTTTACTGAGTAATGCCCCTTTTTCAACTTAGTGCATTGTAAGCCTATGGAACCTGTTATGCATACTATAACCTAGGTTATTTTTTGTTTTTCTTAAATAATGATCTACGAGCTATCCAATAGCGTTAACAAAACGTGTTTAAGTGTTTACATGATACGCTCATAAGCAAATCTTAATTTTCATACTTGAGTATTTACTGCGATACGGGTACATGTGAGGGTATTTTATGCCGAAACTTAAAGATACAGTTGCCTGACAAGCATTTAAATTCTATTCTTCATCCTAATGTTATTCATTACACAAAAATTAAAACCCAAAAATGTTGCGTTATTTAATGTACTAAGTATAGTTTTACTGGATCCATACCTTGCCCTCTGCTACTGCAGTGGTTCGAAACATGCAGTAAACCCTTCTTGGACACCCGGAGAAGACCATTCAACCGTTACAGTAGAAACTTTACTAGAAATGGTATGCCATTTCATCGATAACACTGGACGCTTTGGTGATATTAAGCCGCCTCATCCAGCAGCAAATCTGAAATCTCTCAGTCCGCCATACTGCTTTTAAAATACCGTGTGTCAATTTACCATTGAGATAAGTCGTAGCCCAGTGGTTTAATTTGACGTTGGGCCCTTGAATAAAGTGCCCCTTTCGTATAGGCTTAAAACAACACAAATATTCTTGTTTATTGGGTGCCATAATTCTATTATGCAACAGTTCATAGAAAATGATATTCAGTCGAAATGTGCCGTCTCACATAGGTAATGACAATATGGCCATAAAACAGCGCGGAATGTAGGGTGTGTTTTCTATAGCAGAGAATAAATGTCTTCATGCGCTTTCCTGTATTGCGATCGCCTTGTTGTGAAAGAGAGGGTCGATTGTTTTGCGTGACGTTATCTTTATTTATAATTGAGCCGCGACACGTGAAAACCAACAAAGTGGTTGTGCGCCCTACACAGATTCAGATCAGCCTGGGTATCCGCTAAGTCTGAGTAGACACTTCACTAAGCGCCTATTATTTATTGGAACGTTTTACCACGTAACTCGACGCAGCAACTATTAATGTGTTGATTAGGGTAGCCGAGGGTCTAAACTACTTCCATGCGGACAGCGAAGACTCTGATCAGACTGGGCGGATGCCCAGGCTGATCTGAGTCTGCGCTGGGCGCACAACCACTATGCTCTATAAACGTAGCTCTTGGTGTTTTTAGAAGACTATGGTCTGTAAATGTGGCACTTCCTTGAAATAGGTAAAATCAATAGCTCGTCTCGTTAATACCCAGTTATATGGGGGAAAATGCTATCTGATAAACGCTAGAGTTTTAATGACTCAAGCACGTAGCTGCCTGTACGCAAATACCAAGATGCGTATTAAAATTTTGTCACACTTACAAAGTTTCCAAACACACTTGCGTATGTTGTAAATTGGGTTAGATTTCAATATCATCTGCTGGCAGACATATATGAATTATTTTAGGGGTTATTAATTCCTGCATTTCCCTGCAAAGGGTAGAAAACCTTATCGTGCGTATCATATATTTGCGCTAGTTCTGCTCCTTACTGCTATCGTGCGCGTCAACGCTTTGATCCGAAATTAATTAAAACAGCCGGTATCGTATTAATTTGTTTATTTATATGCAAATACTAGTGAAGCATAGTTGTTTGATTGTCATATAAACAAGTCACTTAACCATAGTTCATGGAAAATGTAATTCGGTTTGTGTGAGAACATTGTCACAGGTTCATTAAAATTTTTGCAGTGTGACAATATTTGTAGCTATGTTTATATGTGTTAATTCTGGTATGTTTAAATTACATGTAATAAAGTGCAAATAATTTCATTATCATATTGTTCCAAATACGAATGATAGGTTGAGTCGTCCGCGTCGTGAGAACACCAGCCTAAAACCACGTGAAGGCTTCACATGCGCACATGCATATGTGCAAAACAACCTTGCATAAATGGGTCTGTGCAAAAGTTGTTGGCATTCGAAACTCGGAATATATAAGTATAGATTTAGAGAATAAGATAACAGGGAAACACGCGTGAATGCAGGCACGCTTGTATGCATGCACAGCCACGCACACATACCAACCAAAAATGCTGGACATTGCAAGCCTTATTCTTTCAGCACTATAACCGAAATACTTAAAAATTTAGTCCTGAATGCTTTATAAAGTCCAATGGTACACGCTTTGTTTATCGCCTTTACCAACAAAGAACTAACACATTAGACTCCGCATTTCCGACTGAATTTGATGTTCTGGAAACTGAATATCTTAAACCGCCTATACTCATTAACAATTCGAATTCGTGCAGCTACTTCGCGCAAAACATATTATGTCCATCGAAATGTTTGGAAACAGTAAAAAATAGAAAAGACGGCTTTCTGTGAGACGTCTCCATACGTTGACTGCCACCTGTTTTTTTTTAGATTTTTACAAAGTTCGTGTATATCAAACACTTCTTTTCTTGTTTTGATGATGAACAAAATTATCCAGATTACGAACAGGAAAGATCGGTTTGCGACATTTTGTGGGTGGAAAGAGTAAGAAAGAAACAGAGAATTGGTGGAATCGATGGATGCTCCGCGAAACGTGTGCAACAGACGAATGGATATCTTGATGAAGGAGAGATTTTCTGCGTAAGTTAATGCCATTAAAAATGACTGAAAAGGTAGAGGTAAAATTATAAGAGTATGCAAATCTGCTCGGAATTATCCCAGCAGGCATATAACAACGAAATGACGCCTTTCAACCTGCCGTAATCTTTAAAATATACACTGTAAAAAAATCCGTAGATTTTACGATAGAATGACTGGAAACCAGCTGCCAGTACATTTCCCGTTATTTTTACGGGCGCCTGTAAAAATTGCAGGAACCATCACGCACAGTAGGATAGAATAGAGCAAATGCTGTTTTAGTCATATAGCCCTTCAACTATATCAAGTTATTTTCGAGTGCGCTCAGTTAGCATAACACTACCATATCGTGATTTCCGAAAATGTCCTACAGGCAAACGCCTGTAAAAATAACGGAAAATGGACTGGCAGCTGGTTGCCAGTTATTCTACCGTAAAATCTACGGATTGTTTTATAGTAAAGGCTTATTTGAAGTAAAACTGTCATCAGTCCTTTCAAAGACACAATGTTTTATAGTAAAGGCTTATTTGAAGTAAAACTGTCATCAGTCCTTTCAAAGACACAACTGACAGTCAGAAAAACACTTTAATTAATTTTTCTTATCTCATTATGCACACAGTAATGAAATATGATAATTGTCGTATAAAGGTTGATGCAATGTGCACCGAGTTTAAAAGATGTTTGAACGTTGTGTGCAATTTAATTGTATTTGTTTGCATTTTGCTCAAGCATGAAATATTTGAGTAAAAAGCAACCGAATGCACAATTTTCGACAGCAAAGAATTCGATACTCTAGTCAAATTGCCAAAAACCGTTTTGCAGCGTTTCTCTATAATTGAGCCCCGACACGAGAAAACCAACACAGTAGTTGTGCGCCCAGCACAGACTTCACTGTCTGCATGAAGGTAGCTTAGACCCTTAGCTACCCTTTAAGCGCTTAGCAAAGAGTCTGTTCGGACTGGGTGGAGGCCCAGGCTGATCTGAGTCTTCGCTGGGGGGCACAACCACTTTGTTGGTTTTCTCGTGTCGCGGCTCATATATATATAATAATCAGTGCATCAAAAGATCGGTGGCAGTTTTCCTTTGATATTTCGAGCACAACGATACTTATTAAAATCTGCTGTGAGCATGTTTGAAGACAAAAGTAAAGTAACTCCACTCGCTCTCTATCCCATGCCTCCACCTTGCTGTGACGATTTGTTTTTCAAATATCTTGAACTGAACATATTTCGTCGTTTCACTGCCCAGAAGGAGCCCGGAAGCTCATTAGCGCTGGCCTGCTAATCTAGGGGTCCCAGATTCGAGACCCCGCTTGAGGTGGAAATTTTTTCAACAGTAAACAGGGTTCCATTGCATACAACCTTTCATTATCACTCTTCCATCATCCTGATATGACTGAAATATTGTTAAAAAGACGTAAAATTGCAAGTCATCCATCCATCCATTTCATTGCCAGAAAAGCTCATAATGAAAAACAACAAGTTAATAACAATAATATTTTCATCAAGGAATTATGAATTTGCACCAGAAAGAAACTGATGGGAAAATGCACAGATACATAATTGCTTTTATTTTGACTGTGTTTGATTAATTTTGAAAGCTGAAAGGAAAATTAAGACGCGATACGAGAAAACCAACAAAGTAGTTGTGCACCAAGCACAGACTCAGATCAGCCTGGGCATCCGCATAGTCTGATCAGAGTCTGCGTTGTCTGCATGTAGGTAGCTTAGATCCTTATCTACCCTTTAAACGCTCAGTGCAGAGTTTGATCAGACAGGGTGGATGCCCAGGCTGATATGACTCTGCGCTGGGTGCACACCCACTTTGTTGATTTTCTCGTGTCGCCACTCAAATGTCTGAACATGAAATCGTCTCGCCTTGTATCTTCCCCATAGTAATGGTCTGTATTGCGAGAGGAAAGATAATTTCTTGCATTTTTGATAGTCTTATATTTTTTGCCTTAACAACTACTGCAATTTTCCATTTTAATTTTGTTCCCTAGCCGTTTTCATTTTAGTTCCAGTCGTTGCCATTTCCCCAACCATTGCCATTTCCCCAGCCGTTGTCATTCTCCCAACCATTCCCGTTCTCTCGGCCGTTTCCATTCCCCCAATCATTTTCCCAGTCATTACCATTTCCATTATCGTATCCGTTGTTGTTGTTTTCGTCACCTGGAAAGAGTACACAGTAATAACGGGTTTATATAATAGCGAAAGAAAACTGGAAAAATTAAAAGTAAGAGAATTTTCAGGAACTGACAAAAGGAGCTGGAAAAAGTAAAAGTAAGCAGGAAAAGCCTTTTCAGGAACTGCCACATCAAACCCAGACCCCACCCTAGACACCATCTGGGAAAAAAGACAACAAAAAATTAGTCACCATCAAAGGCGTTATCAGCGGCAGCTATGTAAATGGTTCTTTCCAATGTTGGTGTTAACCTGGCTAGACTTAACACCACAAACAATGTATCAATAATAGACGCTGCAGCACACACCACATAGAACAACCAAGAAGAACCAAAACAGAAGTGCCGCCTGGGACGGCCAGTGATGAAATTGCTGGGTTGGGGAAGGGGGGGGGGGGTCGAGGGGCTTAACCGGTTTGCGCTCTAACCAACCCTCGCCCTTTGTTCTGTTTTGGTTCATCGGATACGCATTTGTTCAATTTGCGTGGAAGATGTTAATGTATGAACACTAAATACAAAGTGCCAGTAAATAAGGTTTATTGACAACACTTCAACACTACATGCACACTCCAAGAGGTAACGTCATCACTATGACAACATGACGTTGGTGACGTCATAGTACTGTTTAAGTAACTCGACAATTATGATAATGTATAAACATAGTTGTGTTCCTTATGATGTACATGGAAATTAACAGAAGATTCCTAGATCATATGCGTAATATATCAGAAACATGAAAATCACAATTAAAACCAAGATTTAACAAACATGAGGACTCACAGAAATAGCAACACTGAAATTCCGGAGCAGAAGAAACCTACCAGTTAAACCACGGATGGCCCAAGCCAAGAAGTCCCGGAACAGGTGTCAGGCGCAAACCGTCTGGCTACTGTTATGTTCGGTTTCGGTCGGTTTGAGGTCCGACCCACCGCCATGCAGTCAAGAGGTATAGAAAGCTGTTTACCTTGATTGGGTTAACCGCCATTCTGTCCATTATATTTAGACACTAAGGCCCGATTTAACGTCACCTTAAGCACTCATCAATGACTAGTGTTGCATAACGGTAACGGTAAATTATTCGATAACTAAAAGTTAGTCAATGTTGCATAACGGTAACGGTAAATTATTCGATAACTAAAAGTTAGTCAATGTTGCATAACGGTAACGGTAAATTATTCGATAACTAAAAGTTAGTCGATGTTTTAAGGCGACGTGAAATCGGGCCTAAGTCGAAATGACGTTGATCAAATGTTTTAAGGCGACGTGAAATCGGGCCTTAGTCGAAATGACGTTGATAAAATTTTGAAAACGCTTTTTTGAGAAACTTTATTACGCATTTTATGTCATAAACATGACTGGACACACGAGCAAAATGTATAAGCTGAGAAATATAAACACCATAGGATGTAAAATGAGGAACAGCGCTATCTAAAGATGGAAAATTAACAATATCAAAATCATCTCGCTTATCGTAAATTTTGGTTGTGACATCCGAAACAGATAAATATGAATAAAAAAAATGAGGCCTCGGTATCTGAGACGCTGGCCTTATTCAACTGAATTTCAGAAGGGTAGATTTGATTGGCCATGCTATCAAAGAAGTTATTGTCAATATTCAATAGGTCATCCAGATACCGAGAAGTAGAATGGAAAGCTTCAATAACTTCAGATTGGGTGTCCCCTGAAAGAAACATCATGAAGTCTCTCTCATAACAGAATAAAAACATATCAACTACAAGAGGGTCACAATTAGTGCCCATAGGAATACCTACAATTTGTCTATATATTTAAGAGCCAAATCTGATATAAATTTTGTCCAAAAGAAAGGTGAGAGCTTCACACCCTTTCTGACAACACCATAAATCATAATTCTTGACCGCTTCTGAGGTAAAGAAAGTACGCCTATCAATACATGCAATATATAGAGAGCCTTCCCTTTGAAAAACTCTTTCAGTTAAATTTTGGTTGGTTGATTGTTTTGGGTTTAACGGCCCTTTGAGACAGTATTTCAGTCCATATCGGGCCGTCTCCCAGAGAGAGGAAGAAAGATAAAAGAAATGATAGACGACAGAAAAAAATCCAAACTACCCACCCGCACCTACCGCAAGCACAGTGGGCCCTTCTTTTATCCAAATATGTAGGACGCCCCGGCACTGGAAGTTATAACAAGCACCATCGCCGGACCCCCCCCCCCCCCCCCCCCCCATTTCAGTTAAATTCGCTATTTTATCCTTAATAAGATTGTGGGACAAGGTAATATAATGTCGAAAAATCCCCGAAAAAATCATTTGTAGACAAACTGGACGAACGAAAACCTTGTGGTTTCAGCTTATGTATCATCCCATATGAATTTTTAAGTGACCAAAAAATCTTTTACCTGACCTTTCATACACTTTTTCACAATGTTTAATAACATGATTTTTGATGGCGGTAGGACAAGAAGTAAGCAATTTAGAAAGCTCGGTAGTCGTGTATGAGCTAGAGTTAGCAATCAATCAAGTCGTATACGGTCGTTTATGAAGTTTAGGTACCAGTAGAATGCAGACAGTCTCTCTTGATCTTCATCATATTATCTAAACGAAACGATTTAGTGTCCAAAAACACATGCTGTTTTGTCGGAATTGTAGTTGTGGACGCTGCATTTGTAAGAAAGCTGTTACTCTCGTTCAGAGAGGCTGTTAAGGTCGCACTACTATTTGTCCAATTTATATCATTATCGTCTATCAGTCTTGGCGATGTAAATGTGTGAGCTGCACAGACTGCAACAAATGTCCTACCCATAAATATATTTGCATATACCGGTGCTTTCTTTTAGCCCTTAGATATGTATCGGAGCTGAAGATCTAAACTGCTGTACTTTAGTAAGAGAGTGAGCAGTTTGAACAGAATCTGAGGCGATTGTTTTAATTGACTTTTCCTTCCAATAAGTCATGGCATGCCTGGATGCCATCCTCATGCAAAATGTTGGTTTAAAGGATTTGACATGAATATCACATCATACACATCAACGCCACCTGTGTACATTGTAGCTGCCCACTTTGCTTCCTATTATGTTTTCCGATAGAAAAATAGAAAATAGGTAAAAATAGATGTTTAATGTTTTCGAATAATATATTCTTATTGTCCAAAATGATGCTTTTTTGGTCAGTTGTGTGGATGGTAATTGTTTTATGTTCACCAGTAACCTTTCGTTGACCGTTCCAAGCAGTTACTTCTGTTGTGGTTCCTCAGTGTTACATACTGCTATGTCTCCTTGTCTATGGTCTCTAGCAGTCTGGTCCCCTGAATAGCTGCCCATTCTGCTTTCTGTTTTGTTTTGTTTTATAATTTAAAATAATAAAAAGGAAAAGAAAGATTGCTGCTGTTTTTCATTTGGGTAGCTAAACAACCACCATCTTTGGGAAAGAACTACTCATTCGGTTTACTGTGCGTGCCTTTCGTGATTTTTGTCAATCTTTTTGTGTGTGCTTCTTTCTCTTTTAGTTTTGAGAGTGGGATTTGATAGTATTAATTCCTTATCATTGCCTATCTTTTTATTTTGAACATGAGTATGAAGATCCAATGCAATAAATTCTGTTTTATTATTATTATTTTTTATTTATTTATTTATTTATTTATTATCTATTTTATTTCATTTTATTTTTTTTGTATGATGGCACAAAACAGACCAGTACGTTGTCGATTATAGATTCACCAAGAACAACACAGAGAAAGTGTACATCAATACAACACCTCTATTTCTATTCTATTCTATCCCATCACCTTACTTGGTCGTTGGGGCACCACAGATGACTTCAAAACAATCCTTTTCCACTTTGTCCTGTCTTCAGCTGCCCTAGTGGAGCTGGTAAAATCCATTCCTGTCCACTCCTTGATATTGTCTTCCCACCTCTTCTTCTGTCTACCTCTTCTTCTACTTCCTTTCACTGTGCCCTGAAGAATTGTCTTTGCTAAACCAGAAGACCTTGAGACGTGGCCAAACCACCTAAGTTTCCGTTTCTTGACCAGCGTAAGGAGTTCATCATATTCTCCAATGGCTGCTTGGATCTTCCTGTGAACCTCCTCATTGGTTATATGGTCCTTGTACGATATGTTCAGTAACCTTCGGTAGTATCTCATCTCAAAGGCCTGCGTTCTTTTCTCTAACTCTGCTGTCAAGGTCCATAATTCACAGGCATACAGAAATATAGAAATGACCAGGAAGCGCATAAGTTTCACCTTTGATCCAAGAGATATATTGTTATCTCTCCAAATTGGTTTCAGCTTAGTAAGAGCTGAAGTGGCTTGTGCAATCCTTGAGAGAACCTCTTGTTTTGAGCCATCATCTGAGACAACTGCTCCAAGGTATTTGAAGCTGCTTACGGTACCCAGCTTCTGCCCTTTTACCTAGATCTCCCTCAGGATGCCGTCTGCGCTGTTCGTCATCAGTTTGGTCTTCTCAGCACTGAGCTCCATCTTATACCTTGTGCAGGTTTGGTCGAGACTTTCAACTAGAGCTTCCAGTTCCTGCTCTTCCTCAGCTAGAGCATCTATGTCATCGGCAAACCGCAGATTGGTAATGTTTCTGCCACCTATGCTAACCTTTCCTTCATGTTCTTCCAGAGCATCATACATGATCCGTTCGAGAAAAATGTTGAAGAGGGTGGGTGACAGAAGACATCCTTGTCTTACTCCAACTGTTGTTCTGAACCATTCTCCTGTGCTGCCATTTATCAGGACTGCACTTGTAGCCTTGTCAAATAGCTGCTCAATGGTGCGAACTAGATTTGCACTGATATTGTACTTCCGCATGGTGGCCCATAAGGCTGCATGCCATACCCTGTCAAAGGCTTTTTTGAAATCAATGAAGACATGGTACAAATTCTGCTGATGTTGGAGATACTTTTCACACAGGATTCTAAGGTTGAAGATTTGTTCTGTGGTGCTCCTTCCTGCTCGGAACCCAGCCTGTTCCTCAGCAATTATCTCCTCGGCTTGTGGTTTAAGCCTGTTCAAGATGACTTTCAGCATGACTTTGCTTGAATGACTGATGAGGCTGATGGTTCTGTGGTTCTGGCAGAGCTGCAACACCTCAAAAACCGTAGAAATACATAAAACACAAATTACATCCATTTTACCTATTTTCTAATTTAAGGTCGGATGCGGCCTAAACAGGACCTAGAGGCATATGCAGCCTTGCAAAAAAATGAATGTTTAAGAAGAATCCGAGTCTCCGATTTTTTTCTTTTCTATGTGTTTTTCGTTTCCAAAAGCAACCATTATAAATGTAGGTACAACTGACTTTATTGCAGCTAGCCTTAAGTGCCGTGTGGCGACCTGTACTTCATCACAGTGCAGATTCAATTTTTCATTTATCACTGATGAGCCCATTACTGTAACTTGCAAAAGCGAATACCGCTTTAACTCGGCGCTAGAGATCGGGGCATGTTGGTGGATGGGGCGGGGGAGGAGGGCGTATGCAGCCTTAAAACAGAAACACCGTTTTTTTGTCCTCAGTTAGTGTAGTGTTGAAAGGAAACCTTCCATTTTGCATAGGTAAATAACAAATAGAACAAACTTCAGAAGGTTTAACATCACCAAAACAAAACACAGTGCGTCTCAAAAAACGTGGACCTTTCTTGAAATTGCTGTATTTCCTTTATTAATCAAGAAATCTTTTTTCAAAATTGTGTTTGGTTGTAGGAAAATGATACTACTTTGCTCTGGTAAAGCTTCTTTTTAAATCAGTGCTTCAACAGAAAGTGACGTAATAATGACGTCAAATTGTATCTATGACTTTATTCTATATTCAGTTGGTGACACAATTAGCTACAAGCTACTATTCCTTGAGGCCCACTTAACAAAATATACTTAAGGACAAAAGTTCTGCACGGATGTTAAATTAAAATTCCGTGCAGAACTTTTGTCCTTAAGTATATGTACAAATGACAATAATTTCTGTAGTCCACACCGTTGAAAACACAAAATGGCATAAAGTGAAAAAGTACACAGCTTCAGGAAGTTCTCAGGTCTGCATTTTCAGGTAACAAACATTTAACATATGTCAAGTAATGAACGAAAGTGAAAAAGGGAACCGAGTGGTCAAATGAGCTGCTTTGTTATGTTTGAATTGGGCTGTTCGTGGCTATACCTGAAAGTTTAGCAGGGAAAAGGCAAGTAGAGTCAAACAAAGTTATTTTCAAAATTCATTAAAGAAATGAAAATGGCAAAGCACTGAATATTATCTTGCCATTTTCCTTTAAGTTTCGTACCAACGACTTTCATGTTTTGACATGATTCGGTTCATTTTCAATGACCTTGAAGAAAATTTTATGTTGGCAAACAACTTCCCTGCTAAGTAAGCTCTACTTTTTTATTATGAACATGCCATTTCGTCTTAGGTCTTTAAACCAAGACTGAGACAATTCGGCATCTGACATTGTCCTTCTTTCCTGGAATATTAGCCTTGGAACGCTTTGAACTTAGTTTTTATTTCACTTGAGGCCAGTTTGCAGTTTCAGCAGCACAGAAAACAGGAAATGAAATCAAGTATAAGCCTGCAACCTTATGACGCCACTTCCTGTAAACAGCGCCACCTGATGATAAAACTTTATTGGTGAAAAGGGGTATCAACTTGCTACAATCAAAGAAAATATGAAAAGTTTCCTCCGTATATAAAGGAACTACAGCAATTTTATAAAATGTTCACGATCTTTTTAGACAACCTGAAATTCACTCTGTGTGCTGTAAGGTGTGATGGACATGCTCGTCTAATGCTCATATACAATAAGGTTTATGTCCTACCTGTTGCGAGACCAACGACCACCAACATTAGAAGCAATCCGATTCTGTATTCCATATTGGCTGTGCAGTGCCGAGCTTGATACTTCTGATCGACAGGGCAAGTCTGTAGTCCTTTTAACTAAGAGTTTTAGTGTATATTTCTCAAGGACTCGACATTAGATTAAAATATATTCTTGCTTGTTTTTCCTATAGACAGATTACAACGCCAGATTGACAGTTATAGCACTTTGTTTATTGGAAAAGAAGCAGAAAAACAAAATGTCAGTTTTAAAATGATATTGATAATAGAAAGAGTCAAATCAGTACTCATTTGCATTTTTGCACCATTCTATTTTTACACAGCACAACTGATTACATGACAACTTAAAATATCAAATGCTGAATTAATGTAAAAAAGACTTATTAAATGATTCTGAGGTCTGAGGGGGGAGGGGGGCGTGCGTTGTCAGCCGAGACTTCCAAAACAATTTCGTCAGTTTTGTCATGGAAGTGCACAATAATAATTGAGCCGTGACAAGAGAAAACCAACTAAGTTGCATCTGCACAAAGCAAAGACTCAGATCAACCTGGGCATCCACCCACTCTGAACGGAGTCTTCGCTTTGAGCTTAAAGGGTAGCTAAGGGTCTAAGCTAGCTTCATGCGGACAGCAAAGACTGATCAGACTGGGTGGATGCCCAGGCTTATCTTAGTCTTTGCTGGGCACACATGCTACTTTGTAGGTTTTGTCGTGTCGCGGCTCAGTTTGCTTAGCATTATGCACATCTCCACCGAAGAGCTGATAACTTTTCAGTCTATTACAGCCAATGTTATCTTATAAATTTAGGAATAAATTCAAGTGCTGAGGTGATACATATCACAAAATAAAAGTTAATGGCTTGCAGCGGTTCAAACTGGTATTTAAAATTTGTGGTAAAGAGGTTAGCATTTCCAAGCAAAGCACCTGGTCGTCTATCGGACTGAGTGTTCGCCTTTCACACAGGGAGTCGTGGGTTCGACTCCGCCGGCGGAACATGTCCGACCAATTTCGTCAATCCATAAACCAGGAATTCTGCGCCAAGGGTGTCCTGACCTTGAAAAAGTGGTAACAAGATGACCGTTTGTGATTGCAGGATCAAACAGGTAAATTTTACATGAGCACGCAAAACACAACACAACGAGGTAATATGCATTTGATGGTTTCGTACCCAGAGGACTGTGACCTCGTAAAACAAGCACGACTGGACCAATCAATCAGGTTACATTTCCTTCGTCAATTTTTTCATTGAATTCCTTAAAGTGTCGAGGTTTTAGTGAACTTTGGTGCTCTTTAATGATCTAAATTCTCCAAGTACTGAGTGAGTTTCTTCTTTGCAAACGTTCCAATCGCCTAGTTATGTTGTCTACTTCTAATTTTTGCTATTTCTTCTTGAGCATGCTATTTTTTTTTGTTGTTGTTGTTGTTTTTTTGTTTTCTTCTTTTCTACTTTGTGGGAGTGTCTACAAAACAAACACTGAAACTATATTTCTTTCCTTTTAACCTCATAGCACTCCAATGATAACATTTATTTTAGTATCCTTTATCCATTTCATAGTCTTTTTAATGCTACTACTACTCTTTCTTTTTTTCAGAATCTTATCCTTCACTTACGTTCCACGGGGAATGCCAGTATATCTGGTCGTGGGCTTAGCAAAGATGTTTTTGGAGGTCCTACACTTTCATCTCTGAAGGAAATGTAATATCTCATTGATTGTATTACATGACTGACATTTCTGATCATAGGATGCGTATAGGACTTCATTACCATCCCCATCATAGGATTAAAGGGCTGAATCTATTTTCAGTATTTGAATTTCTGATAGTTTTATCTCTCCTGGTTTTGAAAAGTGGGGATATAGAGACTACTCCAGGTCCTGCATCAGGGCAGTCTTTTACATCTGTAAGTTCAACTATGTGTCCAAATGAATCCATAACCAAGAATAAATTCTCTCTTGTACACTACGACGTTCAAAGCTTATCTAATAAAAAAAAGATATTCTATTTTCAGAACTATCCAACTTTTATATTATTAGCCTAACTGAAACTTGGGTTGATCAAAGAACACCCGACAATGATATTGAACTTAACGGCTACAAAACATACGGTAGACGAGACCGTGAAGGTGATAGTCTTGGAGGGGTTTGTGTATACGTTAACAATTACATATAAATGATTTAGAAGTACCTTACATCAAATGCATCTGGGTTGAAGTAGTTACACATTCTAAAAGACTCTTAATAGGGACATTTTATAGACCCCCAAATTCTCCATCAGCAGCTTTCACAGCGTTCGAAGACTCCGTCGGGCTAGCTTCTGATATAAATTTTAATGATATACTTATTACTTGTGACTTTAATTAAGATATGACAGGATATAGAAGCAGCCGGAAAGTCGGTGATTTATGTCAACAGTATAACTTATCACAACTCATCTCTTAACAAACCCATTTTACTGAAAATTGAAGTTCTCTAATTGAATAATTTTGACGTCTAACGCGAACGACACTCTTTTAAGCGGAGTAGGAGTTTCATTTCTAGATCAAAACATTAGATTCCATTCCCTGTATTCTGTATTTTAACCTTTATAAACACAAAACTAATCCAATAAAAAACATATATGGTTATATGATCATGGTGATTACCAGTCTCATTCAGGTGAATTATCCTGGGTTCGATACCTGGTCCGGCCACTTACTTTCATTTCTTTTTCCGTTGATTCAAGAAGGGCAGTTGTCAGTTACTAGTGAAAATAAGTGCATTTAGTACTGGTTAACCGCTTAGCCAAGGAATAGTGTGGTTAGGTTAACTGACCGTCCCGACATGACCATAGCTGCTTACCGTGGACGTTAAACAATAACACACATTACACACACACTCAGGTGAATTAATAGTAATAAATAATGTAATACAACACTTACTCAATCTTTCAGACAAGCATATTCCAAATAAAATGATACATGTAAGACAGTCAGACCCTATTTGGATGAATACTCATGTTGAAAAACTAATAAGGAAAAGGAAAAGACTTTACAAAAGATACAAACAAACTAAAACCAATATGGACTATGACAAATATAAAAAGGATAAGGAAACACATAAACAACGAAACTCGGAACTAAAAAAATGCAAATGATAAATTAGCAGACAAACTTAGAAGTGACAATTTGGGACCCAAGGACTGGTGGTGGAAAACATTAAAAAACGTTATAAAATCCCCAGACTCAACAAATATACCACCCCTCTGTATACAAGGAAATATCTTTTCAGTACGTTTAACAAGGCAGTTTTTATGTCAGAGCAGCGTTACGATGTTACCTTGGCTGGCCTATTCTCCAGAGATGAGCCCAATAGAACAGGTGTGGGACTTTCTGGGAAGGCAGTGTCACAACGTACAACAATTACGTAATGCCCTTCAGCAGCAATGGATCGCCTTACCAAATGCACTAAAATTAAAAGGCTGATTGGATTGATTAGGCGCCGTTGTACTGCTGTTCTGCAGGCTAACAGTGGGCATACAAGATGCTTAAGAACGAACTTTCTCTGAAGAAAGTCGGTTCTGACAGTGCCTTACTTTGGGCATGTGTTTAACTGATACGGATAGACTTAATGTGGCACTTTTACAAACATTCTGAGAGAAAATGAATTCGAGATATAAACTGTAATTATAATAAACGAGTAATTTTCTGATAATAATCATCAAAATAAACTTGGGAAACGATATGCGTTTCATTTGCTGTTGTGTTGAATATATAAAAGTCCGTAAAGTACTGTTTGGTCGAACACAATCCGGTTAAGCCCCCCCCCCCCCCACCCCACCCCACACTCCACACACACACACCACCAGTAATTTCATTACTGGCCGTCCACAGGCAGCACTGCTGTGTTTTTTTTGTTTTTTTTTCTTGGTTGTTTTATGTCTTGTTTGTTGCTGTGTCTGTTATTAATATATTGATTGTGACGTTAAGGCTAGCTTGGTGACCACCTATATGGGAAATGGCTGTTCACTAGACTGCTGCTGATGATGTCTTTGGTTGTGACTAATTTCGTGTTGTTGTTTTTTCCACAAGGTGTTTTTGGTGGGATCTGGGATTTACTTTTGTCTGTTCCTGAGAATTTTCTGACTTACTTTTGATAATAATAATATCCTCGGCTTTCAAATCATTAGATCTGTGCATCAAATGCACGGATACTCCTTCAAATGAAAACAATATAAGAAAACTGAAATAGAGCATTGGAGATGCAGTGGTCGAGTGGTCAGAGCACTATGCTTCAGTGCAGAAGGTCGTAGGTACAAATTCTAGAGGCCCACGCCTTCAAACTGTCTCTTTCGACCAAAGAGAGACGATTAAATGAAATAAGTGGAGATGGGTGGATTCGGGGCGCCCCGAACAATCATCCTGCATCGAACATCAAATGGGAAGAGTATAACCGAGATCACACCAGGATAAATTTATCTATGAAGTTTCTTCGTTGAAGTGAAACGTAACTGTAAGATAATGATCTCGTTAATCAAAGACTTTTGGCTTATGCTCATCAGCCAGGAAGAATTTTCTTTCATAATTGTTTGTTAGCATACTGGTAGATACCAAACAATCATTCACTCGAAAGGGATTCAAGAAAGCCAGATTAAAAACAAGGGGAAACGTCAATTTTCTAACTTTGCAAATCTCAGACTTGTAGCATATTCAATGTTTCAAACGTTTTCCTTTATTCTAACAACAGAACAGATGCGCCATAATGGCTTTGGCTTTTGCACATGTAAAAAAATGTCCTTTACATGGAATGGTCTTAAAAACTGACGCCAGTGTAGTACAAACGCTGCATTTGATCATTCTTGAATTTGAACCTGGCAATCCATTTTTGACGATCTGCGCTTAAATTTTTCAGGAATAAAGTGACAGTAAAAGCCTAATACGATTGTTTTGGCACATACAACACAATTGCTAAATTTATTTTGCATAGTACAAAAACGGAAAGTAAATACTGAGTTAAAACTAGAGATGGCAGTAAGCATGGCTTACTAAATACCTCCCGCATTTAGCACTTAGTTCGCTTTGTCATCCAACTTTTACATATACACAGCATTTAAGTTACATGTTAAAAAAACATTATACAGCTCATCCTTAAAGTTCTAGCAAGCAAAACTGATCAAATCTGAAAGAAATCAGAGAAAGAATGACCAATAAAAAGATTTAGAACTGTCGGAGAATCCGACTATACCCCCGCTTCACTGCTTAAATCAAATGGTGTTATTTGCGTTACAATAACCATAGAAAGAGAACTCATTGTCACCATGTATACCAAATATCAACAAACTTCTATGTAATACGGAATAAAATGATTTCACATTGAAAGAAAGAAAAAATAATAAATACATGTAAGACATAAATCTTTATCAGTCTGTATACCAAATATGAACATTCAAACTTGAATGGTTGCTGTGAAATCTGTTACAAAAAATTGCATTATTCAAAGTCCAGAGAGAAAGAAAATTGAAAAAATATAGGGAAGAATAAGCAGGAGAAGACTGGTTCTCAATCCCACAATACAACAAGTTATCATTAACCTGCATACAAAATATCCCTACTCTAACTTACAGATGCATAGAAATCTTTTGCAAAAATTTCATTATTCAAAGTATGGAAAGAAAGAAAATTGGACAAAAACAGGGAAGAATAAGAGGAGTAGGCCGATTTGCACTCTCACAATACAATAAGCTTCGATTCACCTACATAACAAATATGTCTACTCTAGCTTGAACGGTTGTGGAGAAATCTTTGACGAAAAATTTCTTTATTCAAAGTATGGACAGAAAGAAAATTGGACAAATAAAGAGAAGAATAAGAGGAGAAGGCCGGTTTGCAATCCCACGATTCATTGAGTTGTCATTTACCTACATCCCAAATATGACTACTCTAACCTGCACGGTTGTGGAGAAACCTTTGACGAAAAATTTCATTATTCAAAGTATGGAAAGAAAGAATATTCGACAAATACAGGGATGAATAAGCAGGAGAAGGCAGGTTCTCAATCCCACGATACAACATGTCGTCATCAACCGGCATACCAAATATGACTACTCTAGCTTGCACAGTTGTGAAGAAATCTTTGACGAAAAATTTCATCATTCAAAGTATGGACTGAAAGAAAATTGAACAAATACAGGGAAGAATAAGCAGGAGAATGCTGGTTATCAATCCCAGGATACAACATGTTGTCATCAACCTGCATACCAAATATGACTACTCTAGCTTGCATGGTTGTGGGGAAATCTTTGACGAAATATTTCATTATTCAAAGTATAGAAAGAAAGAAAATCGGACAAATACAGGGAAGAATAAGCAGGAGAAGGCTGGTTCTAAATACCACAATACAACATGTTGTCATGAACCTGCATACCAAATATGACTACTCTAGCTTATGGTTGTGGAGAAATCTTTGACAAAAAAATTCATTATTCAAAGTATGGAAAGAAAGAAAATCGGACAAATACAGGGACAAATAAACAGGAGAAAGCTGGTTCTCAATCCCACAATACAACATGTCGTCATCAACCTGTATGCAAATATGACCAGTCTAGCTTATGGTTGTAAAGAAATCTTTGCCGAAAAATTTGATTAAAAGGTGACGGAAGAACGGTTGGTTGGTTGGTTGATTTGATGCTTAACGTCCACGGTAAACAACTAAGGTCATGTCGGGACGGTCAGTTAACCTAACAACACTATTCCTGGGCAGGCTTAGACCTCCTAAGCGGTTAACCAGTACTAAGTGCACATACTTTCGCCAGTAACTGACAACTGCCCTTCTTGAATCAGCGGAAGGAGAAACGAAAGTATGTGGCCAGACCGGGATTCGAACCCAGGACATCTGACTTACGAGTCAGGTGCCCTACCGATTGCGCTACCCGGCCCAGCCGGAAGAACGGAAGAACGACGGACGGACGGATAGATGTAAACCAGTATACCCCCACTTTTTCAAAGCGGGGGTATAATAAATAAATGAATACAAATTCAGAGCAAAACAACAACTGAAAAGGGACATAACTCAGAAAAAATGCTGAAGTTTCAAACCTATAATTCAACAGACATCTATAGACCAATACGTGTTCACACTATAAATTTTAAAAATGTCACAGAAAAGTTTAGGAGAAGAAGTAGCAACTCTTTTTTCAATAACCATAAAGGGGCATAACTAAGCCAGACAACTCTACTTGAAAAAGCTGAAAAAATATATGTCATCTGTTGTATCAATGCACCAAATAGGAATAAAATCGAAGCAACATGACCAAACAAGAGGCCCACGGGCCACAAAGCTCAACAGATCTCTAACTCAAAATTGCTATCAAATTCGTATAGGCTCAAAATTGCTGTCACATTTGCACAGGCTAATACAAAATATACAACTACACAGTCAGTCTGACAGTCTCTTGAGTTGATAACAAAATATATAACTATTTTCCATATATTGATTGCAGTAAATGCCATTTTTTAATTTTCCCCATTACAAGTCGATGCAACTCTGAGTTGCCATAGCAACCAAACTAAAGAGCAGATTTAATATAAAAAACACATAAATTTTCAATCCCCCAGCCTAAGGATACTCGGATGAAATATGGGCCTTATCGGCCCTATGAATTCTGAGGAGATAAAAAAAATTTCAAGTATTTTTCCCCATCTTTTTTTTTCATTTTGGTTTCCATGGCAACCAATAAAAGGAACAGTAGTCAAAAAAAACATAGCTAACAAGAAACGTCTCAAGGAACAATCTATAAAAGTTTTGTCAACATATCTGCAATGGCTTTGTAGTAAACGCAATTTTCCAATTTTCCCAATTATAAGTCATTGTAACTCTAAGTTGCCATAGCAACCAAACTAAAGGACCGATTTTCATAAAAAAAAACACAAACTTTCAATCCCCCAGCCCAAGGATGCCACAGCTGAAATCTTGGCCTTATCGGCCCAATGGCTTCAGAGGAGATAATTTTTTAAGTATTTTTTCCATTTTTTTACATTTCGGTTTCCATGGCAACCAATAAAAGGAGCAGTGGGAAAAAAACATATAGCTGATAGAAGACATCTCAAGGAACATTTCTATAACTGTTTTATCAACACTTCTGCAATGGTTTGGCAGAAAATGCCATTTTTCAATTTTCCCCATTATAAGTCAATAGGAACTCTAAGTTGCCATAGCAACCAAACTAAAGGGCCAATGATTATAAAAAACATAAACTTACAATCCCCCCGTCCAAAGATGCAACAGATGAAATCTGGGCCTTATCGGCCCAGTGGCTTCAGAGGAGATAATTGTTTAAGTATTTCTTTCCATTTTTTTTTTTTTTTTTTTTTTTTTTTTTTTTTTGCATTTCGGTTTCCATGGCAACCAATAAAAGGAACAGTGGGCCTGACACATATAGCTGATAGAAGACATCTCAAGGAACGTTTCTATAAAAGTTTTTTTTTTTCAATATATCTGCAATGGCTTGGCAGAAATTGCCATTTTTCAAATTTTTGACCATTGTAAGTCAATGGGAACTCTAAGTTGCCATAGCAACCAAACTAAAAGGCCAAATTTCATATAAAAAAACACAAACTTTCAATCCCCCAGCCCAAGACTGCCACAGATGAAATTTGGGCGCAATCGGCCCAGTGGCTTCAGAGGAGATGTCGTTTAAAAGTGTTGACGGACGACAGACGACGACGACATACGACGACGACGACGGACCACTGCCTATCCTATAAGCTCCCCCGGAGCCTTCGGCTCTGGTTAGCTAAAAATCCTATGTAAAAAGAACATCAAATATCAAAAAGGGACATAACTCATGCAAAAAGGGTTGGTCATCAAAATTATAACCTTAATGCACATCTTTAGGGGACCTCCGTACGAACCGAACTACCAACTAATTGTGTGCTCCGCATCGGAGGGTGAGGGTGAAGGTGAAGGTTTTGGCCCAGTAAAACCGGTTTAAACCCCCAGTAGTTATTACTGACCGTCCCAAGGCGGTACTTTCGTTGCGGTTGCATTTGTTTTATGTTCGGTGCTGTTTAATTTATTGTGTTTTTATTCTAACCCTTCTATAATAAAAATAGAAAATAGGTAAAAATAATTGTTAAAGGTTTTTCGTATAATTTGCTTAGTCTGTTGTAACCCTTCTGTTGGTCTAAATTATTTAGTTCAATAAAGATAGCTGAGTTGCCACCTATTTGGGAAAGAGCTGCTGACTCGGCTTATCACTTGTAATTTATTGTTTGTTGGGATGTCTTTGTCAATCTTTCCCTTTGATGTTGGGGATAGGGTTTGGGATCTGATTCAGTCAGTTCCTGAAGTGTAGTTACTCTTTAAATTTTCATATCAATATTTGTTCATATACTTAGTTTCAAGAAAATCTGTCAAACATTTTGGAGGAGTAGCGATAACAAACTTTTACACTAAAAATTTCCAAGGGGAATAACCTAACCCAGCAGGCAAATGCTTCCGGAAAAAAACTGGAAAACATGTGTCAACTATTTTCTTATGCTGCATCAATGAACCAAATTTGAATAAATGACTAAAATAACCCCGAAAATTAGGGCAAAAAATGTCAAAAAGGGGCATAACTCAGGCACGATGGGTCAGATTTCAAAATGGAAACCTTAACGCACATCTTCATACCAATATGTGTTCACATACTTAATTTCAAGAAAATCGGTCAAGAGGTCTAGGAGGATTTGCGATATTATTTTTTTTTTTTTACAAAAAGTATAAAAGGGGCATAACTCAGCGGGCAAATGTTTCCAGGAAAAACTGGAAAACATGTGTCAACTATTTTCCTATGTTGGGTCTATGAACCAAATTTGAATAAAATTAAAGCAAAAATGACGAAAATAAACCCCAAAATTAATGCAAAAAATGTAAAAAAGGGGCATAACTCAGGCACTCAGGCAAGATGTATCAGATTTCAAAAAGGAAACCTTAATGCACATCTTCATACCAATATGTGTTCACATACGTAATTTCCAGAAATTCGGTCAAGTGGTCAAGGAGGGGTTGCCATAACAAACTTTTTTTACAACTAGACAATCACTAAAGGTGATGAATGCCCCCGCCATATGCCTCACTAGATGAGTAATGTGTTAAAACTGTGTGAAATTACATCAAAATCTTCAATAAATAATGGTGCTAAAGGGATGACAAAGTTTTTTTTTCTAAAAATAGCAACTGTAGCCTTGACCTCGGATCTACAACCCTGAAAGGTGAACTTATCCATGATACTGTTATACTTAATATTTGTGTGAAGTTATATCAAAATCAGTTAACAAATAAAGGCGCTAGACCAATGACAAAGATTTACATGTACCTATAATAGCCTATGTGACCTTGACCTTGGACCAAAAATGCTGAAACATGAATTTGTCCCAGAAATTGTCATGATAAATATTTGTGTCAAGTTCTGTCAAAATCATTCCAGATGCATGACAACGTATTTTCTAAAAATAGCAAATGTGACCATGACCTTGACCCTAAAATTCTGGCTCGCGAACTTGTCCAAGATATTGCCCACTATACATTTGAGTGAAGTTACATTACAATTGTTAATAAATAAAGGGGCTAGAGGGATGATAAAGTTTTTTTCTAAAAATAGCAACTGTGGCCTTGACCTTAGATCCGGGAGCTAAAACGGTATTTTATTAAAGATACTGTTATATTTTCCATTTATGTGAAGTTACATCAAAATCGATCCATAAATAAAAGCGCTAGAGCGATGCCAAAGTTTTTCTGAAAATAGTAACTGTGACCTTGACCTTAATCCTACCAACCTAAAATGCAAACAAGTTCGAGGTACTGTCATACCCAATATAGCTGTGATGTAATACGAAAATTGGTTGATAAATGAGGCCACTAGAGCGATGACAAAAGGTGAGCTTGTATATGAGCCATGGAAATATGGTGAAAATATGTATGTCATTCAAGGGGACATAATTCTGCAAAAACGACCTAACTTAAAGTTCTGTTTCCTTTATGCACATGTTCAATGCATGTCTGAACTTTGTTGGAAGTTCCAAATCCCAACACCAAATACTATTGGAGGAGTTGCAGAGACAAGAACAGTACTACAAAGTGTGAAATACAGTAAAAATATGTATGTCATTCAAAGGGATATAATTCTGCCATAATGACCTAGATGAAAGTTCCGTTTCCTTTATGCACATGTTTGATGCATGTCTGAACTGTGTTGCAAGTTTCAACTCCCTGCATCAAATACTGTAGAAGGAGTTGAGGAGACACAAACAGTACTACATATGTGAAATATAGTCAAAATATGTATGTGATTCAAGGGGACGTAATTCTGTAATAAAGACCTAAATCAAAGTTCTGTTTACTTTATGCACATGTTCAATGCATGTCTAAGCTGTGTTGCAAGTTTCAACTCCCTGCATCAAATACTGTAGGAGGAGTTGCGGAGACAAGAACAGTACTACAAATGTGAAATATGGTCAAAATATATATGTTATTCAAGGGGACATAATTTTGCAATAAAGATCTAAATCAAAGTTCTGTTTCCTTTATGCACATGTTCAATCCATGTCTGAACTGTGTTGCAAGTTTCAACTCCTTGCTTTGAATACTGTAGGAGGAGTTGCGGAGACAAGAACAGTACTACAAAGTGTGACGGACGGAGGGACGTATGTAAGGACGAACGTACGGACGGACAAGGGCAAAACTATATGCCCCTCCCAACTTCGTGGCCGGGGCATAAAAATATAAAGGGGAATAACTCAGCAGTAAAACTCATCTGCGGAAATCTGAAAAATACAACTCTTTTCACATGCTGCATCCATGGACAAAATTTGAAACAAATCGGAGCAAGTTTAATGTGTTGCGGACGGACGGAATGACGGACGGACGGACAACGTGAAAACAGTATACCCCCCCTCAAACATAGTTTGCGGGGGGTATAACAAGATGGGCATTTAAGAGCAAGAACAGCACTTCAACGATGGAGCAAAAGAAGTCAAACAGTTTATCCCCTATGGCCCGACCAACGACTGAGTATCAAAACAGGCCTACACGCACTATTTCAAAGTAAAAGGATAGGAAATGAGCAGGAATTAATACAATCAAATCCCATATCCCGATCTCAAAACCAATAGGGAAAGAAGAACACACACACGGAAAAAACTGACACAAGTTCACGAAAGACATGCACGGTAGACCCAATCAGCAGCTCTTTCAAAAACAACATTAACATCTTTTTTATCTTTTTTATTTTTAACTTACAAAACAAAACAAAATGCAGATTGGGTAGCAAAACAGGTGACCGAACCGCCAAAGAACATAGACACGCGGACATAGCACAATGTTACATCAAAGAACATCAACATAAGTACCGCCTTGGAACGGTAAGCAAGGGATTACTGGGGGCTTAAACATGTTTAACTGGATCCAAACCTCGCCCTTAGCCTCCGTAATGGTTTAACCAAACCACAACAATTGCAGTTCACTGAACAAACCAATGAATGCAACAATGTGGACATTTAGAACCAATAAATACAAAACATTTTACATCTATTTTTACTTATTTTCTAATTTTTACTATAAAGCATGTCCGGAAGCAAAGTGGGCAGCTATACAGGTGGCCAGATTGCTAGCGGACCAGACAAATATTCACAAGAACAACAGTGAAGAACCACAGCAGAAGTACCGCCTTGGAACGATCAGTAATAAATTACTTGGAGTTGGGGGGGGGGGGGCTTAAACATGTTTTGCTGGATCCATACCTCGCCCTCTGCTTCTGCAGTGGTTCGAAACATTTAGTTAGCTGTTTGGACCGCATGATGGAGCAAACGAAAACCATCCATTAGACCCCGACTAACCAAGCAACAGGCAAGGCAAACTCCGGCCACAACTAACTAAACGAAGTAGCTTTATGTCGGGCCCATCATTGAGTCTGATACCTGACCAGCCAGCGTACAATCAAAGAGGAAAGCAATGCAGACTATAGCATTGCATTTATGTTATATCCAGTACGTTTGTAACGTACTACAATATTTTTAACTGATCAGAAAAATCAGAGCTACAAACATTTTTTTTGAAGTTAACCAAGTGACCAACCCCGACTAACCAAGCAACAGGCAAGGCAAACTCCGGCCACAACTAACTAAACGAAGTAGCTTTATGTCGGGCCCATCATTGAGTCTGATACCTGACCAGCCAGCGTGCAATCAAAGAGGAAAGCAATGCAGACTATAGCATTGCATTTATGTTATATCCAGTACGTTTGTAACGTACTACAATATTTTTTACTGATCAGAAAAATCAGAGCTACAAACATTTTTTTGAAGTTAACCAAGTGACCATAAAATTCGGATTCCGATAGACCCAGTTGCAAAAGATTTTTTAATCCGATCTTGAATTTAGAAATAAATTAATAGTGTCGGCGATAGAATTTTGAAAAACCTTTTCGAAGTTTATGATACCGATAGCCCTGTTGCAGAAGCTTAGCAGTTAATTACGGGCATTTAAGTCAGTCACATAACTAGACACTCTAGCAAACCGAATAAGTTGAGAAATATAACCCCACAAGAAGAACAGAGAGCATTAACATCCAAAAATGGAACATTTACGATGTCAAAATCACAGTCATTGCGTTTATCACAAATTCCTGGTTGAAACAAATCCTTTTAAATAGATAAATGTAAATCCAAAAATGGGGCTTCAGTATAGGCTGCGTGAGTTTTGTTTAACTGCAGCTCAGGTGGATAAATTCTATTCACCATGCCTTCAAAGTAAGGATTGTCAATATTTAAAAGATCATCTAGATGAATTAAAAGCCACAATAATTTCAGATAGTTTATCATTAGAAAGAGAAGCCATGAAATCTCTTTCACAGCAAAATAAAAACAAATCCGCTACAAGAGGAGCACAGTTAGTACCCATCGGAATACCAACAATTCGTCTGTATAATTTAGAACCAAATCTAATGTAAATATTATCTTTAAGATATGTTAAGACTTCACACATATTTTGACATGACCAAAGTTTATATCGGTTTTGGTGTTCAGAAGTAAAGAAAGCGTTTCTTTCGTTACAGGCAAGGAAAGGCGAACCTTCCTTTTGGAACGTCCACTCAATTAAATCTTTAAGTTTTTCCTTGATCAAATAATGTGGCAAAGTAGTATAGAGTGTAGAGAAATCATAAGTTGACAAACTGGTCGCAAGGAACCCTATCAACTTCAGTTTATTAATTACGAGTACCTCAGCAGAATTTTAAATAGATCAAAAGAAATTTTACCTGACCTTTCATAAACTTTCTCACAGTACCTTATGACATGATTTTTGACAGCAGTGAGGCAAGACGTTGATGATTTAGAAGTTCAGTAGTAGTACCAGAACTAGAATTGGGAACAAAGTACAGTAAAAGTAAAAAGTATGCAAAGACCAGGAACTGAAACAATCAAAATCCAAATCCAGCCCTCAAACCATAGTTGGAAACAACTAAGATTACAAATAATCAAGATACAGAGAACATATGGCCAACCGAGTGAGCAGCTTGTTCCCAAAAGGTGGCCACTCAGCAACCCAAACCGAACCAAAAATAATAAGAACATACATAAGGTAAAACATCACAGAAACTCTGACACCAAAAACAGGCAACAGAGAACCACAACAGAACTACCGCCTTGGAACGGTCAGTAATGAATTACTGGGGGGCATAAATCGATTTTACAGGCCCAACCTCACCCTCAGTTTCTGAAGTGGTACAAAACATTTAGTTGGTTGTTCGGTTCGCATGATAACCCTCTAACTCGTCAATGAATCATCACGGTAAACACATAAATCAAATTTCAACATCATGAAGAAGCAAAGACGAGGACTCAACAGATACAACGGGCCGTCTGACAGGTGGAGATCGCTGTCCTGCCAAACAACCCCACTGGAAATCTGAAGCAAAAGAACGTCACCAGTTGAGCCCCGGTGGACCAAGCAACAGACAAAAAGGCTCCGGTCCCAACCAACTAAAATATATAGCTTTAGGTCGGGGCCATCATAGAGTCTGACGACCGATCCCCCGGTGTGCAATTAAAGAGTGCAGCAAAGTTATCAACCGTGATTGGGTTAATCACTAAGCATGCAGACTGTCGCATAACATTTAAATTATAGCCAATACGTTTGTGACGTATTATTATTTTTCAGAATTGATCAGAAAAATCAGTCCTACCCTTAATCTTTTTGAATTTGTATACTAAGTCACCATAAAATTCTGGTTCCGATAGGCCTTGGTGTAAAAGAAATTTTAATCCGACATCAAATTTTGAAACCAATTCATGGTGTCTGCGATAGAATTTAGAAAAAGCCTTTCTAAGCTTATGATACCGATAGCCCTGTTGAAGAAGTTTAGCAGTTAAACATTTATTACGAGCATTAAAGTCATCTACATGACTACACACTCTAGCAAATCTTATAAGTTGAGAAATATACACTCCATAAGAGGGACGACGTGGAACGTCACCATCCAAAAATGGAAAATTAACTATATCAAAGTCAAAGTCATCACGTTTATCATAAATTTTAGAAGATACAAAACCGTTGGAAATAGATAGATGCAAATCCAAAAAGGGGGCCTCGGTATCTGAAGTATTAGCTTTATTCAATTTAACCTGTCTTAGTGGCCACCTGTCTTAGTGGCCACCTCTATTAAGCAAGCAACCTGTATTAAGCAAGCATGTTTTAAGTTCCCAAAGCAGACAAGTACATTGAAATGTACCTGTATTAAGCAAGCACCTGTCTTAAGCAAGCAGATTTTGATTATCCCTTAGGTGCTTGCTTAATACAGGTTGGACTGTAAAAAGATAGGCAATGGTCGTGCTTTATACGTTTTTTCATTAAGCTAAGGTAACCAATACATCATAAGAAGTTTGTCTTGGCGTTCCTTAACATTAACAGAAATTTAAGGGGTAATTGGCTGCAATGTTGCATAACTACAGCACTCTCTTCTGTAGGTTCTCTTTGTAGGCCCTTGTACTGCCAAGCTCCTGGTTTAAAGTGTATAAGTTTGGGCGAACTTCATATACGCACAGCCATGCGCATGCGACTAAGGCTGATGCATAATTATAGCTTTCCTGACAACGCAGAATCGGTTTTTGTCGTTAAATAGTTCAAGTTATCATAAGCGCCAACGCTCAAATGTGACCTGCGTTTAATTAAAACAGCTAATATAATATTAACATCATTTAATTGCATTGCATCATAAATAAACTGTTGTGTGATTGCTGCATAAACAAATTATCCTTGATTCAAAGATAAGTATTTACGTCTCCTCATCTGGGAAACTGGCGTTTGACTTTTAAAGTAAAATAAAACATAATGTAGCAAGGTACAAAAGCCTATTAGGTCAATAAATCAGTACAATTTATTTCGTTGAATATTCATTACAAATCATATAAGAATGGCAAAACATGTCTTTATGGTTTCTAACAGTACCGCTAGGAGATATGTTACGCTTTAAAATATGAAAAAACGCATTGAAATTAAGGAAAAAAATACTGCATACAAAAATAAAACTATGTTAATTTTAGCAAGAGTCGGAAACACAAAACCGAAGGCGGAGGGATATAGTTTTGTCCATGTCCGTCCGTCCTTCCGACTTTCCGTCCATCCGTCCGAAGCCACTGCTAAGTAACCATTGAACGATATCTCGTGATATTTCCCAAGGCGGTACTTTCGTTGCGGTTGCATTTGTTTTATGTTCGTTGCTGTTTAAATTATTGTGCTCTCATTTTAACCCTTCTATAATAAAAGTAGAAAATAGGTAAAAATAATTGTTAAATGTTTTTCGTATAATTTGCTTAGTCTGTTGTAACCCTTCTGTTGGTCTAAAGTTTTTAGTTCAATTGCCACCTATTTGGGAAAGAGCTGCTGACTCGGCTTATCACTTGTAATTTATTGTTTGTTTGGATGTCTTTGTCAATCTTTCCCTTTGATGTTGGGGATAGGGTTTGGGATCTGATTCAGTCAGTTCCTGAAGTGTAGTTACTCTTTAAATTTAAATAAATGTATATTACTATAAAGCGCTGATGCATGTGAAGTCTGGTCATACTGGCTTCAGTAATGCACGAGTTATTGCCCTTGAATCAATTCAAAATTGACAAATTTAGCCATAACTAGGTAATCAATGAATGGAATTCTATGATACATAAACTGAATATATATTATTATACCATGGGGATACATATTAAGTTTTGTTAGACTTGCTTCAATAATGCATGAGTAAATGCCCTTTAATTGCTTTAAAATAGACAAAACTTAATAACCAATGAACGGAATTTCACGAAACTTAAAACAATTATGTATCATTATAACATGGCAGTGCAAATCAATTTTTGTCATGAAGGCATCAGTACTGCATGAGTTACTGCCCTTGGTTTGATTTTCGAGGAGTGTTCATTAACTAATGGAAACACCTTTTAGATCATTAAACTTTATACATACATAAATATTGTCCATCTTTTTACTTTCCTGTACTACCAAAGAGTCTCTTTTGAGCTTTCAAATTCATGTTTGAAACTGGTGCTTCAACCTGTAACCATAGCAACATATGATGTCACGTTCATGCTGGGTACGGCGTGTGTATATTTTTAACGTCATTCTGTTAAAGAGATGTTCGTATTATGTTTGTAATATAGGCTATTTAAAATTAGAAACAGCTTCTGTTAAAGTTATGCCTTGGCTTTACAATCATTCTGAAATCTTGTATGAATGAAAGTAAGAACTTTGGTTAAAATATTCGATTTTTTATTTTGAAGCTGTATTCCGTATTGTTCAGTATTATGCTGAAATTATATGATCGGTTGTCAAGTGCATGATGATTTCGGTCCGTTCTGCTATACAATTATCCCAAGACTTTCCCTGTTAAAATGCAATGACGTCAATTTTTTGGTCCCTCATGCTTAAAATCAGCAAAAAACGTCACATTCTGCTAGACCGGGACTTGCACGGTCTGTGTTTCTGTCAGGTTTGAGAGCAAGTCATTAATAAGAATGGCTCGAACCCTGATGGCTCGTTCACCCAATCTGGCTAGAACTCTTTCCTTGGTCCCTAGAGGTCACTTAATATAGAAACAAACCATGGATGGCTAAAACTACCTTTGGCTGGAACTAATTCTCATGGTCCCAAGCATGTTCGAGCCAATGAAGTTCTACTATATATATTTCTTTAAGTATCTAAGACGTATATCAAGTCATCACACCATGACAAACTTTTATCTATTCTTTGTTGCTTATCAGCAGCATATATGCATGGAAATTTGAGAAAATTTAGAGAATCAACTCTTCTAAATTTAAGGCATCGTTGCCCTGGCAACTTTATTTCTAAACAATACTTTGGAACTGAATTATGTGGCATTTGCTTCCCTATTAGATATTATTTTTCTATAATACTGTTCAAACACACAGCTGATGAAATGTAAGCGAGTTTCCATTATTTAATGAACACCCCTCGTTAAAAACAAAAATTAGCCATAACAAATTAGCCAATGAACAAAATTTCTTGAAACTAGATATAAACAGATATCATCACAGCGCGATGAGGCAAGTTCTATAGAATCGTCTCACTTATACTTGGGTTTTCGCCCCTTGATTTAAAACCCACAGTCGTACTTAAGTAACCAGTGAACAAAATTTTATCAAACTGAAAATAAGCCTAAAACAAATCAGCCTTTTCGGCGGGGGATATAAATTCAATGAATGTACTTGTTTGTTTTGGCCATACCCATGACTTTTTTTGGAACCGTTTGAATGCAAACCGGACATTAATTAGATCTCAAGTACCTATTGGTCTAACAAAAAACAAAATACATCTAGTCTAATCATGTCGGGGAACGTTTACAAAAGGCCATCTTCGATGCGGGGTCCTGGTAATTTTAATAAAATTCGAAGAGCTTATCACATATACTTTTCAAGTGCAGTTTCAGATACAGGCCTAATAGCCTTATGGTTTAGAAAAAGATATCACCACATATGGCCATGGAGTCCATCATAGTGATGTAATCAAACTTGAAAGTTCTTATTTCACAGATGCTCCATATAAAGAGTCGAGCAAAGATTTCAATTTTCGTAACGATTTCCCAGGTGGCTCAGCGAAGAAACTTTTGGCATTGGAACTTTGGTTGTTGTTATTTTGTTGCTTTACGTCTACGGTAAATAGAGCTTTGGATCTTTTTGGCTTAAGAAGGCCAAGGCCCTTCTTTTCTTGTAGCAGGTGCGGATGGGGGGCGTTTTCGGATGCTTTTCTCGCGCTTATCCTCTCTCTTTTCCATCAATGTCTTTCTGTAAGATGACTCGATATGGACTGAAATACTCTCTCAAACGGCTGTTCAACCGACAAAAAACGAACTGTCATATGCAATGTTTTTCGTCTGAAATACCAAGCTGACAATTTGATTAATATAACCGACTGATCATAATCAGGACGTTGTTCATGGTGCGCAATGAGACAGAATTAAAGACAATTCAATGTGCTGTTTGTTTATCAATAAGACACTTATTAAGTTTCTACGAGTGTGTCAGTATGACAACTCATGCTGTCTGTCAAGTTTAGTGTGACCGGCTATCGTATTAAGCGCTAGTTAACAATGATTTTTTTTTCAAAACATAAAACTGATAGAAGTAATGTTAAAGTCTCTTTATTATATTATATTTAATGACAACAACAAGCTATTCAAAATCAAAATTATAGTGTTTTTGACTCATATGCATATTGCACGCATTTGCATATAAGTGCTCAAAGTGCATTTCCGTTTTGCAACAGTGTGACACAATGCAGCTAGGATTGCTTGTGGAATAATTTTAGACCAGATCATGCCAGGCGCAGTGCAACATAGCCAATGGCTTGTCGCTACCAACTTTGCTTCCTGTTATGTTATGTAAAAAACAAAAAATAGAAAATGGCTAAAACATTTCGTATACATGTAATTTGTTTTATTTACATTAGATTAGATTAAACATATTTTATTGTATAAACACAATAGGATTGGACACAAGTTCTAACAACATTATATAGTCCTCTCCCAGCAGTTACAACGTACAGTATCATGGTACAACAGTGAATATGTAACATTTGCTTTAAAGAAGAAAACATGTAGTAAGAGAAACAATATACATACATGTGACCAAATATATTTCTCCACCAAAGAATCACACCCGGTAGGCACACAACGCCGAAACACTTCCGAATAAAAGCCGATTCAACGTGGTATTCAACGTGGTGACGTTGAATCAACGATTATTCAATACTGAATCAACTCGGTGCGCCCACTTGGACAGTTTACTAGGTCTATCCAGGCATACTGGTAGTAAAGTTATGCACTCTTAGGGTTCCTGCCTGAATCTGCCACTGTCTTTAATAAATTTCAAAACTGCAAGTATGATATTGGTATTAGTTTCTACAGTAAAGTCTGGGCTGCCGTTGACCAATAGATCTAAACTAATATTCGGTACTGTATTTAAAGATAAAAATAATGTGTTGCGTTGATCATTGTAAAGATTACATTCGAATAAGTAGTGTTTTGTATTTTCTACATTAGCTCCGCAGTCACACGCTGGGTTTTGTATAATATTGACTCTGTAAAGATCTGCATGCAGACTACTACATGAATGCCTAATTCTAGTTAGTAAAATGCTATACTTTCTTTCGCCAACGAACAGATAACTGGGCGCTTTACTTGGTATGTTCCTTATACTTCTTTTAAAAACTGAGAGAGATTCTGAATTTCGTGTCTGTAAATCAAGATGATTCCAAAGGCTTGATGTAGAAGGAAAAAAGGATGATTCAAATGAGCACAGTCGTGAAAAGGGTATAACAAAATTTTGGCTCTTTCTTAAATTATAATTAGTATTGTTGTTTATTGTATTTGGTAAAAGCTCTTGAAGATAAGGCGGCGCATCATTATTTACTATTTTATACATTAAACTAAGTTTTTTGTTTTTTTTTTCGTCTTCCTGTTAAGGTTTCCCAGCCTGTTTCAAGGTAGAGCGAATTTAATGATGCGAACATAGGCAGACCGGTTACTATTCGTGCAGCATTTAGTTGAACTTGCTCTAATCTGTCACTATCTTTTTGATTGCAACCATCCCATACTTCACTCGCATACTCTTATAGCGGTCGAATATAGACACAATACAATTTATTTAATGTTTGACCAGAAAATTTATATTTTATCTTTCTTAAAAATGAAATTTGTTTGGTAGCCGATTTTATTAGAGTTTCAATGTGATTCGTCCATTTGTGGTTAGATGATAACACAACGCCTAAGTGTTTATGAGTGTTTACTATTTGTAGGACCGTATCGTCTATAGTAAGTTCTATGTTTTCCTCAAAATAAATGTTAGAAATAAACATGACTTCTGTTTTAGAAGGATTAAATGTTACTAATCATTTTTTGGCCCAATCATTAAGTTTGTTCAGATTTTGGTTCATAGTATGTTCGATTTCCATGGGGTCAACTGAAGAAAAGCTTAAAAAGGTGTCATCGGCGAATAATCGTGCCAGAGAAGTTAAGTCATCAGAAATATCGTTAATATACAACAGAAACAATAACGGTCCTAATACAGAACCATGAGGAACACCGGCTGTAACAGATTTATATTCTGAAGAAACACCATTTAGAGATACCTTTTGATTTCGATTAGTCAAATAATTCTGAAACCGCTCCAAAAGACCTCCTTTTATTCCGTAATTTTCTAACTTTAAAATAAAACCTCGGTGCTATACACGGTCAAATGCTTTAGAGATGTCACAATATATTTGGCAGTTAATTTCGTGAATTTCTAGAGCTAAACAGGTATGATGGATAGCTTCGATAAGGTGGTGAACGGTAGAGTGACCTGGTAAGAAACCCGATTGATACTTATGAATAAGTGAATTGGTTAAGAGATGATTATATACATTTTTAAACACAATTTTTTCAAAGGTTTTTCCAACACAACTAGCAAGGGAAATTGGCTGATAATTACTAACAATGGTTTTATCACCTTTTTTAAAAATTGGCTTTACGCCCGCAAGTTTCCACAGACTTGGGAAAGAGTGTTGTTGAAGTGACATATTAAACAGACAACACAATGGTTTAGCGACGGTATTACTTGTATATTTCAACATTTTATGGCTAATACCATCAGGGCCGCTCGCCTTATTTACTTTCAAAGTAGACAATATATCAGTTACCTTCGACTGGGTAATAGTTATGTTTTGAAGAGAAAAATCAGTTCTATTTAATGCTATATTTGCGTCATCGATAGAAGATATAGAACAAAAATAACCATTCAAAGCAGTTACCTTTTCGTCATCGTCAAATGCGTAATTCTCATTCGTCTTTTTTTAAGGGTGGAATTACCGAACATGTATTATTCTTTCCCATAAACCGTCCCATTAATTGCCAAAACTTTTTATTACCATTCTCTCCATTTAGTATGATATCTTCTAAGTTATCATTGTAATTTTCTTAAGCATATTTTTTCATATTATTGACATGATTTCTTTGTTTTTTTATACCGGTTAAGATTTTATCGTCTAAATTGACGCGTTCTTTGGTCTCTTGAGTGGATGGTCATTGGTTTTGGTTACGCCGAACCATTGCGTAAGCAAAGAGCGAGGTTTGGATCCAGAGATACTATTTTAAGCTCACGAGTAACCATTTGCTGACCGTTCCTCAACAGTAACCATTTGCTGACCGTTCCAGGGCGATACTTCTGCTGTGGTTCCTCTGTGTTATATGTTGTTATGTCGCTTGTCTATGGTCTCCAGCAGTCTGGTCATCTGAAAAGCTGCCCACTCTGCTTTCCCTATGTTTTGTATTATAAAATAAAAATAGATTAAAATAGATGTCGCTGCAGTTTCTAGTTAGAGTAGCTTAATTACCAGCTATTTGGGAGAGATGCTCATTCGGTTGTCCGTGCATGTCTCTCAATAAATTTTGTCGATTGTTGTGTGTGAGCTTCTTTCCCTTTTATTGTATTAATTCCTGATCATTGCCTATCTATTTATTTTGTGATCTACTTTGGCTATACATAAAAGATATACTCGTCAAAACAAGAAACGCCGCTTTTTTAAGTTACAGTATTAATATAGATTTTGAGCGTTCAAAGTGTGTTTGATATCTGCTGGTTATCGTTATTTCCTTCATACTGTACACACACCATACATTTATTGTGGTAAGTCAGCCAAGACGCCTGAATGGGAACATAGTGCGCTTTTCCGTGTTTTTCGAGAACGGGGATTCTCTGTAAGTTACACATGTACAAAATCCTAAAAATAGAAAGGTGGACGATTTTGTTGTACAGAAACATGGAAACATGAGGAATTAAATGTAACTAAGCAATGCCAAGTCTGTCTGAAGTCGAATGCGAAAGGGCCATAGGAACGCTTCAGGCTAACGTCAGTGTTTCAATTATTAATCGACAGTTTGAATGTCACGAAAGGGCAATCGAACGTCTAAGAACACGTTTTCGGCAAACTGGGACTACAAAAGACCATCAGCGTGCTGGCCTCCCCGTGTTACGACGCCGCGGCAAGACAGGTACATAAGGACGTCACACCTTCGCAATCATTTCCATCCGGCCACAGTCACTACAAGAACGACGCCAGGACGTCATAATGCGAGAATCAGTGACCAAACAGTGAGAAACCGTTTGCGCGAGCACGGCATCAGATCTCGCCGTCCTTATGTTGGACCCAAACTAACGTTACGTCATCGCCATAACCGAATGCAGTGGGCCAGAACACATCAACGCTGGATATTATAGTAATGGCACCAAGTAGTTTTTGGTGATGAATTGCGTTTCTGCTTAGAAAGTAGTGACGGACACCCTCGGGTATACCGACGTCGTAACTAGAATTTGACGGACGCTTGAGTCTCGGAAAGGGACCATTATGGCGGAGGTTCTGTAATGTTTTGGGGATGAATTTCCTCTGCTCGTCGTACAAGACTGATTCCTCTACAAGGGAATTTGACTGCCGCCGCTTATCGAGACAACGTTTTGGCTGCGGAAGTGGTTCCTTTTGTTAACGCACATCCTAACGTTATTTTCAGCAGTACATTGCGCCCTGTCACACGGCTAATGTTTCGCGAATTATCTGAAAAACAATAATATGAATGTGCTACCTTGGCCGTCCAAAAGCCCAGACCTGAACCCTATTGAACATCTTTGGGACATTGTAGACAAAAAGATCAGAAGTCTTCCTGTTGTGCCTCAAACTCTGCCAGCACTAGAACAATCACTTGTCCGTGAATGGAACTACGTCACTCGGTATGAAATGCGAACTCTATATCCTCCATGAGGAGATGCTGTACCGCAGTCCGACTCAGAGCAACGAAGGACACACCCGTTATTACTTGGTGTGAATTCGAGACATGACCCCTAGCCTGGCGTAAGCTTTAACACGCTTCACTACAGGTTAGAAACAGACTAATATGACATTTTTCTGATGGAATTTGCTTTCGGTTTGACTGTTTGCTTTATGAATAAATTGAAGAACTTCTGAATAACAAGCAGTGTTTTTGTGGCTGCGTTTCTTCTTTTGACTAGTATATCGGCAAATGATATGACGTCGCTGTTATTCAATAGCTAGCGTTATGTAATAAAATAATATGACCACGTTATATGTATATAGCACTTGGTTATTGGTGTGTAACATTATGCTGCCTTCTGTGAAAACGTCAAATTTTATAACACTTTGGGTGGTTGGGTCGGGCTCTTTCAGTGTCGGGCCTCTCACTAGTTTGGATCATAGTAGGATAAGGGCCGGCTGTTCTTGCAGCAGGTGCGGGATGGTTTTTTTTGTATTTTTTATTCTCACCTATCCTAGCTCCCCTCTCTGGAAGACGGAGACTGAAACACATGTACTGCATCATGGAACCGTAAAACCCAAAACAACCACCCGACCAATTATAGGAATGGGTCTATATAGAACGAAATTTCGTCTGAAGGGTCATTGTACCAAACCAGTGCTCTGTACACTGTTTAAGTAGAATATGGGCATTCGGGGAACAGTATTGCTGTCCTTACATAGCGTTGTGTTCATCCTAGTGATACTGTTTTAGCAGTCTTTGAGCATTTGGACTCGATAAGGTCAGTCGTGAAAGAATCAAATCATTGTTCATTTGCTTAGACATGTTTTACATGTACTTTGTTTGATTGCCTTGCTATAGCTTTCTGCCATTTTTTCATTTTATAGGTGTTTTTTTGCGAATATTGTGTGTGTGTGTGTGTGTGTGTGTGTGTGAATGAGGAGGCGTAAAGCTTAAAGCGCTCGATTGTCCTTTCATTTGCACTGTTTTGTAATTAAATCTCCATGCGCTTGCAAACATTGTCAACGAGCATCTAAAGTAAAATTTGGCCCCGCCTGCACTAAATTCTATTTGTGTCAAAAATAAAAAGAAGAGAAATTGATGCATTCTGCATGTTGCAGGTTAGTGTGCTACAGTAAGGCGTCAGACTATTATTTCCTCCTAAATGACATACTTTAGATTATAAAAACTACTGTCAACTACAACATTTTTCCATCATGACTCCATATTGTTTATCAAACAATTATTGCTTAATTAGCACTAAACCTAGATGCAAATTACACCTTTTTATTGACATTTTATACATTGCAAAATAATGGCACATATTGTGTCATTTTAAGATTAGAGCACACTTTTACAAGGGAGATAAATTTGTCGTTGTTGCGTTGTTGTTTTACGTCCACGGTAAACAGCTATGGTCATGTCGGGACGGTCAGTTACCCTAACTGCACTATTTCTGGGCAGGCTAAGACCTCCTTAGCGATTAACCAGTACTAAGTGCACATACATTCGCCAGTATTTAACAACTGCCCTTCTTGAATCAGCGGAAGGAGAAACAAAAGTATGTGACCGGACCGAGTATCGAACCCGGGACCTCTGGCTCCTGAGTCAGACGCGCTACTGACTGCGCCACGCGGTCCGGCACTGAAGTTAAAAGAAGTTATTTTTCTCCTATGATTGATTTAAAAGTAGCGAGTAAGGTACATAAGACAATGGCGAAAATATGCATCTCTGAGCACGCAGATCTATGCCTACTTTCATATCTCGTTCTTTTTAAACCGATTTATGCCAAGTAAACTATTTTAGCCTTGTCAAATGGTTGAATCCATTTTTTCAATTATGGGATGTCTGGTCGAGTATTTTACGGAGAAATATCCATTTGTCTTATGCAAATAGTGTAGACCTTGATCAGACGCCACGTATTGTGGCGTCTGATCTGGTTCTGCACTGTTTGCCTATGTCCCATTTATGGGGCACTAGACATTAATAAGTTAAAATTGACCGGACTGACTGAGCCATTTTGATAGTGATTAGCACTGTCATATTTGATCACATCCGGTCAAATCTTTAAAAACAAGCATTAAGCTTGCAAATTGTCCTAAAAATAATAGATCTTCATGTAAGATACCTCATTTCAATACAAATAGGAGTTTAATGTCACCTTGCGCTTTTACAATGCATTTTCAGTAATGTTGCTACGAACAATAGTTTAAATAATTGGTTGAAACAGCTCTTTGAGAGCGTATTTCAATCTGTAAAGAAAAGAGATATGATAGGCGAGAGAAAAAAATGTCCAAACAAGCCTACCCGCATTTACTGCAAGCACAGTAGGCCCTTGCCTTACTATTATGCAAATCAGTAGGACGCCCGGCACTGGAAGTTACACAGCACTATCGCCCAACCACCACCACACCCAGTATAACTAGAAGACTCATAAGTCTTCACCATAATGTATATGTTTGCAGATGGACAAAAGCATGACATTTGATGTTGATTGGTTGGTTGGTCGTTTTATTATTATCTTTGAAACCATCTCCCAGAGAGAGAAATAAAGAAAAAAATGTATGATTGGCTAGAGAGAAAATTGTCGAACAAAGCCCACCCGCGCCAACCGCATGCACAGTATGCCCTTGCGCTACTATTATCCAAATTAGTAGCACGCTCCAACACAGAAAGCTACCCAGCACCATCGCCCGGCCCGACAACGCCCTGCACCTTTGAACTTTGTCGTAAATATGTCACTTTGTTTTGACGTAACACTATGCACATATCTTATTCCTACGATGGCTTTTGTTGCTTTCAAGTTCCACAGGGTACATGTACCATCCTCTACAAATTGGAACATATTTGACTTGGGTAATAACAAAGAATCATAGTTCAGTTCAAAGAAGACTTTACTGAGAACGGCATGACACGCAATGCCACTCCACACATGCAAATGTGCTGATGAATAGTTGGAAACGACCGACACTAAACATTCCAAGCACCCATCTGACTCGAGGAGACACTTTCATCCAATGCATCCCTGCAGACAGCAACTTAGTAGGTATGGTAAAGTCGGGTAAATTGTTCAGTGCCGGGGCGTCCTACTGATTTGGAACATTGTAGGACAAGGGCCTACTGTGCTTGCAGTAGGTGCGGGTGGGAGTTGTTTGGACATTTTTACTCTCGTCTTCATCTCTCCTCTTGCTCCCTCTCTGGGAGACGGTCTGATATAGACTGAAATACTGTCTCAAAGGGCCGTTAAACCCAAAACAATCAATCAATCAATCGGGTAAATTCGGACAGCGGGTCAATTCGGACAGCGACATTGTTTCCTTTATAAGTAAGTTGTTTGGAATTAAAACAAATTTACTGAGCAAACCGTGAAAATCCTGATGAGCCGTCTCATCTGGATTTTCACTGTTTGCAATGGTATGTCATAATTTACCCGCTTTCCGAAGTTACCCGATTCTACCTTACATCTCATGTCTTCTCTTCTATGCTTCATCCCCATATGATTGCTTTTCATCTCAATATAATTATTTTGATTAATTGATTGATGTATTGCTTAACGTCCACGGTAAACAGCTATGCTCATGTCGGGACGGTCAGTTATAACCTAACCACACTATTCCTGGGCAGGCTTAGACCTCCTAAGCGGTTAACCAGTACTAAGTGTGCACACTTTCGCCAGTAACTGACAACTGCCCTTCTTGAATCAGCGGAAGGAGAAACAAAAGTATGTGGCCAGACCGGGTATCGAACCCAGGATCCCTGATTTATGAGTAGGGTGCCATACCAATTGCGCTACGCGGCCCGACAATAATTATTATGTTTGTCTGGCTTTTAGGGTGATGTTGGGAGCGGGTGTCAGGGAAAGGTGGATGGAGCTTGTAAATGTCAGTTTTGTATGTTATGTCATACACTGTATATGTTTTCGTATCGTCGTTTGTCAGTTGCTCGTATGTTGTACTTTACCTCATGGAAATAAGTCAACCTCATTCAGTACAGAGCTGACCACACTTGTGGAACACCAGTTATTTCTTTTCTTTGCAACTCATTTCTTCACTGGATCTCCCTGCCGGGCAGACACTTGCAATAGTCATATTTAGCAAATTGAAGGCCCTGACTAGACTGTGCAGATGCGCAGGTTGTCTGTGTCTATGTTCGCACCTGCCTTGCACATTCTTCTTATGACTCATTTTTTTCTGCCCTTTACCGTTGTTTTATCTTTTTCAAATACAAAATGTAGATCACTGGTCGTAAATTTAAACGACAATCGATCAATCAGCGTTTGCATTTAACTTGCTGACACTGCACAATGTATGCACATTAAAATTTAGCAAAATTCTATCTTCATCCGTCATCTTTTTTCCCCAAAATCTTATCTTTGTGTGTGCATTTTTCTTGTCGGAAACCCACATAACTGACATTTTCCTTTTCAACAAAGCCGCTATTATGTCACTTTTTATCCTAAACAAGGAATCTCGTATATAAAAGAGACCCGCCGCAACAGCCCAGGCCCAGTAGGAAGCATTGAGCACTGTTCTGCAGCCAACATGGAATACAGACACTGCGCATGCGTGCTGCTGCTGCTAGGTGTTGTAGGAATGGTGTCAGGTAAGCAACCAGTCGTTTCGATATACGGGAACTTACACGAGTGGTCTTTTCATATGAAATTTATGATTCGAATTATGATTATCATATGAAATGACCACGAGTGTAAGATTCTGTTTATCATATGACCTTTAAAAATGGGATTTTAATGCCTTCAGTTTGAACGCGCCAAAATGTTATCACACGTGTGTTCATAGAGGATCTTACATGAGTGCCCTTGTATTATTGAATTTATTAAGCGAGTTGGGGAAAAAGATAAGATGCGAGGCTCTGCCGAGCATCTTATCGTTTTCACGGACGAGTTTAATAAATTCAATGTTACACGAGCACGAATGCAAGATTCTATTTATCATATGACACCAAAAATCGCATTTTATTTGCAGATTTTGCACTAAAACGTCACGATTTTGCCATGAGAAAACGCGATGTTTTATGGACGTCAACGCATAACGTTACGGAATAATTTGCATATTTAATCCACTAGTGAATTATCATTTTTAATGTATGGCTTTATTACACTCTCAGATGCGACGTCATATGATAAATACCATTTTTATGACATGACGTTATCCACTAAATAACAGCGACGTCATATGATAAAAGAAATTATGTTTATATTTTATCTTTATCCAAACTGTGGCAAGCTTATAAGATATTCAGGTACAATTGCTTCCTTTCCAGTTTTGTCTCCCTTCTAAAGGGGAGTCAAATCTTTAAGGAATGAGTTTGCTCCCTGAGCGAAATTTTTGGAACAGCGCAATTTGTGCATGGAAGCTAACAAACTGTCTAATATCACCATCTAATATCACCAAAGTATTATTAGTATCCAAATATTTAGCATGAGATACCCCGTCAATCGCACAGTCCACACTGGATATCGTGCTGTGATTAGTTAGACAGAGCATGGTTCGTCCACCTGCACGGTAGATAATTTACTCGCTAAAGCTCGTGAATTATCTCTCCGCACTTGCGGACATGTCTATCTTTCACTTGTCGTGTGTGTTTTACATTCTTCTTTCTTCTTTGTCATGGCTGAGTTGTAGCTGTTTCATTATCTTTATAATTATCATAAATATTATTATTATTTGTACATGTAATTATCACTATTATTATTGTTATTATGTGGCCGGTCTCTCTTTCTCTTACACACACAAATACGCGCGCGCACACACGCACATAAATTCACGATATTTTAGAGACGTATAAGGTGTTCTCTCTCTTCCTTTGCCAAGCGTCCCATAAAAAGGACATAGGCAAACAATGCAGACACAGAGCAGACGCCGCAATACGCGGCGTCTGATCAGGGTCTACACTATTTGCATAAGATAAATTGGTATTTTGCTTAAAATAAAATTAAAATAGAATAAAACTAAACTAGAGATCCCTTAATTGACAAATGGACTTATCCATTTGATAAAAATGGATAGTCCACTGGGCATAAATGGATTAACTAACTGTAAAAAACAATCATATTAACAGGAGGTAGTCCAGATTATTATAATCAGAGAGATTACAGTACAGATAGAAGAGACGGTAGGGATTACGGATATGACAGCAGAGATTCCGGATACAACTATGGAAATTACGGCTATAATTATGGAAACGGTTATGGCAACTATGGAAATGGACGAGGCAACTACGGAAATGGTTATGACAGCTACGGACGTGGCAACTATGGTAACCGTTATGGCAGCTACGGAAATGGTCGAAGCAACTACGGAAACGGACGCGGCTACAGTGGTTATGCACGTGGTAAATAAGGAGTTTTGGCGATGGAAGAACGGGAGAATACAGACACGATCAGGTAAGAACTGATCAAACATTAAAGGTAGATACATTGAAGGACGAGAATAGATGAATGGATCATTTTGGGCTTTAACGACCCTTTCAACCAATTTTAGTCAAATTTTGGGACCGATGGAGGAATGGCTGAATAGCGCTGATGATAAGGCAAGTCAGAGAATAGAATAAAGTCTAACTTGGTCAAAACCGAACCCACGTCTCAGCTTCGTGACAGAGTACGAACGGAAACTCACAAAAACAACCCCCTCCCCCCACGCACTGTTGTTGTAGTGTTTCACTGTGCTTTCATCAGTTACATCAGTATAAGCCAACACTGATGCTTTTTATATGTAATATGAGCCGCGACGTGAGAAAACCAACAATGTGGTTGTGCGCCCAGTGCAGACTCAGATCAGCCTGGGCATCTGCCCAGTCTGACCAGAGTCTTTACTGTCCGCATGAAGCTAGCTTAGGGTCTAAGCTAGCTTCATGTGGACAGTAAAGACTCTGATTAGACTGGGCGGATGCCCAGGCTGATCTGAGTCTGCACTGGGCGCATAACCACATTGTTGGTTTTCTCACGTCGCGGCTCATATATGTGTGTAGTATGATTATTACTAAAATATCCTCTTACAGTTTCAATACAAATTTGCCTTTATTATTCGACAAATTACTACAGCTTTGTTAGGACGCCACCGTCGAAGATTTCGGCACTAATAGACGGGCGTTATAAAGAGGTTTGTTGATTCTGTAAAATAATCTCACGGATGCAAACACTCAGTGACTTTTTCAAGAGGGTAATTGACATTTCCGACCATCCAAAATAAGCTTATTTTTTTCATTTTTCTTATTTTGATAGTTTTTAAAAGCCTTATTTTAAGACACTGGAGTTACAGTTTCCCTGCCCAGCAGTCGGCTTTTCAGCTGTAGACTATCTGCCCGCATCCTAACCTCCGCCCACCCCACCCCCACCCCACCTTTCTTGCCTCACCATGCCACTCACGTATGATTTATATATTCACAGTACACACATACACGGAAAATGACTTGTTGAGAGACGGTGACTGGGGTATCTTTATAATTTTTTTCTCAATTATAAAAACTTTCTTTTTAACAAAACTTAAAGTTTTATGTGCTAAATAATTTTTGTGCCAACTATAAAAAGACTAGAAAAATACGCTTCAACTGAATTTTGAAGTATAATGTGTATAATGAGAGTTTATTTTTGACGACTTCTAGAGGCAAATTTACATTGCAACTGTCGTAGGTCCTAACTTTTTCTTTCCTCAAAGTGAGATTTTGGTTGATTAGAATGTTCAGGGCAACTTAAAATAATTTTGGATACTAAAGGTTTTTGAGCATATAATGCTATCAAAAAGCACGCGTTTTTTTTTCTTGTCAGTAACGAAAATCGTTGTGTTTGATGCGACTGTCACTGCGAATCCGCGCCCTCTCTCTCATCCTCAACTTCATAAATTGCATATTTATATTGAAGGGTTTTTTTGTAGTTGTTTTGCTTGATCTCTCTCTCTCTCTCTCTCTCTCTCTCTCTCTCTCTCTCTCTTTCCAGTTTATTTTTCCTTTTTGTTTCATGTTCGGAATCTTTTCTGTTATCTTTTTTTTTTCACTTGTGGGATACAACGACCCGCAAAGTTGCGTGCATGATCCTATGACTATTACTTGTAGGAAAATGGCACTGAATCGTCCAAAGAACAGCTCTTAGAGCCTATGAACTTGACTTCTACGACTTTGAAAGGGCTTAACAGAGGCTCACTAGCCTGAGGAAGATTACTCATGGATTGTCATCTCTGGGGACGAACATGTATTTTTACACTAGACACTAGGCGACCGTGCGTTTTTTTTATTTTTTAAGCCAAAAGTCTATGTAAAAATACATGGGAAAGCATGTCCCAAGAGTGTCGGTCCTTACTACTAATATGTTTAAACCAACGTTAAAATAATTTCCATAGCCAGTTAAATGATCTCTGTATGTACGGAGCCAAAACAAACAAAAAGAAATATAGGATCCCCAGCTAAGTTACAAGCAATGCTAACCGACAAAACCAGCAAAGTGAAGACACAGCAGTCTGATCAGAGTATTCGCTGTCTGCACAGAGCTAGAGCTAGCTTAGACCCGTAGCTGTCCAGTAAGCGCACAGCGAACACTCTGATTAAACTGGGCAGACACAAGTCACTTTCTTGGTCTTGCAGTTCATTTATTTGGTTATAAGACAGGAGTTTAGCCTTCCTAAATTACCAGTCTTGTGTAAAGCAGCTGTAAAATCGAGGGGGGGGGGGGGGGAGAGGGGGGAGGGCTGTTGTCTCTTTTCTTTCTCCCTGTCTGTGGGACGGCTCGATATAGACTGAAATACTGTCTCAAAGCCCAGTTAAACTCTAAACAATCAACCAACCAAATCCACGCATTGTCAGAAAAATAAACATTTGGTTATAACTGACAATGAATCTCCAGCATGACTACTAAGAGACCGCAAAAAACAGTGTAAGTATGAAAGACTGATACTAGAACAGATGATCTGAAACACGACAAAACCAACGAAGTGGCATGTGCGCCCAGCAAAACCTCATATCAGCCTGGGCATCCGCCTAGCCTGATCAGAGCCTTCACTGTGCGCTTAAAGGATACTGCGGCTGCGGGTCTAACCTACCTCATGCCGACAGCGAAAACAATGTTCAGCCTGATCAGAGTTTTCGCATGGCGCACATGGCATTATCATTTTATTTCATTAGGCCTATTTTTTCATGTTGCAGCTCAGATGTTACGTGGATGGGTATATTTTCAGGGTAAAGCTACTGCCATCTTCATTAATGGGTGTCAGCAAAATTCTTTTGCTAACCTGTTGATCCCGGCCTATCGATGTAGCGCAGCTGTTGCCTCAGCTATGCTTCAGATGAGCCGGGACACGACAAAACAAAGTGTCATGTCCGCCACGCGAAGACTCAGATCAGCCTGTGCCGCTGATCCGCTGTGCCCTAAAAGGGTAGCTTAGGATCTAAGCTAGCGAAGACTCTTATCAGACTGGTGGATGACCAGGCTGATCTGAGTCTGTGCTGGGTGCACATGCCACTTTGTTGGTTAAGTCGTGTCCTCGGACCAATAGTTGATCCGAATCAATTTATATTTTTCAGAAGCATAGATTTCAAACTACAGCGAGCAGATGGAGATTGCTACAAAGTCTTGAGGAATGACTCCATATAAAAACGTTGATGTAATATATATGTTCGTTTTGTTTGTTTGCACTGAAGTAATAAATGTCTTTGTTACGTGTAAAACTTATCCTTCTTTGTGTTTACTTCCCTCTCATGTTTTTAAGAAACTTAAACAAATTGCACCAATAATTCTAAGTTAATTTATGCGAACTGAACTAAACGTTTGCATTACTTTCGATTTGTACACCTAGATAATATTGTATGCAATGCTAAAGATGGGTACACCAAGATATTATTGTATGGCAATGCTAAAGATGGGTACACCAAGATAATATTGTTTGCAATGATAAAGATGAGTACATCGAAATAATATTGTATGCAGTGATAAAGATAGGTACACCAAGATAATATTGTATGAAGTGATAAAGAACACCAAGATAATATTGTATGCAGTGATAAAGATGGGTACACCAAGATAATATTGTATGCAATGATAAAGATGGTACACCAAGATAATATTGTATGCAATGATAAAGATGGTACACCAAGATAATATGTATACCGTGATAAAGATGGTACACCAAGATAATATTGTATGCAGTGATAAAGATGAGTACACGCCATGTAGCTCTAGTAGGGATATTTAACCTGCACAGGGGATGACTCTCCCAGCACAGGGGGGTGGGGGGGGGGGGGGCTCCAGTTAACGTCCCAATCCGAATGCGGCACACTTGTTAAGATCATCCCTGCAAATGATGCTAGGAAAACGCGTTCGGACATAGGAAGACTTCGCCCCGGGCGGGGATCGAACCCACGACCTCTGGCTTCAGAGTCAAGTGCACTTGCCACTGAGCAACCGCATTTCTCGTTAACATTATACTGTTGACATTAAAATCGTAAACAAAACACTGCCACTATTGCCCTGCTGACCAATAATTATTGCAATTATTTATATTTATTCATAATTATCAGTAGCACCAAGTAACAATACAAAAGTAATAGTGGGCAAAATTAATGAAAATTAATACATGTAAACGATGTGTGCCTTTTAAACAGTACATGGCTGCAGCTATAATGGTATAGCAACATTTGATGTGGCTTTAATGGTATGTCTTTAAGAATAGCAGACCCTTTGACAAAGGAAACAATACAGTCAACTCTCAATATCTCGAAGTCGAACTTCAGCCCAAACTACCGATATCTCAAAGTAAATTTTCTGGTACCAGAAAATTTACTTTGAGATATAAGTAGTTTGAGATAACAGGAGTTGAAATGTAAACGAAAGCAGGAAAACATTCTTTAATATAAGAAGATACTGTGAGATATCAATGTTCGAGACATCGGGAGTTGACTGTATTTTGGATCTGAATGTTTTTTTTTTTCTATTTTCTATTATAACGTCTTCATACACCCTAGTCCTAATATTTAATCAGAATGTATCATTATTAGAACAGATCCCACAACCCAGAGAAAACTCCTCCCCCGTCGGTGGATGGTCGCATTTCAGTGGACATTCTCCAGTTAGCTGTGTCCCATTGGGTCCAGCGGGACATTTGGGAAGCTTTGATTTTTCCATATTGGTCATTTCCATTGGTGTTTGATGGCATTTGAAACAAAAATGTGTAGTTCCGAAGCAGTAGTAAACTGCCACAGAGCAGCAGAATCTACATTTGTACTCCAGAAAGTCGGTTCCATGGTCCTTGCAAACCTGCAATGAAATTCAAAAGTTTTAATGTCGTGATTTATTGTGAATCAATGCATGGGTCGGACTATAACTGGGCCGCGACACGAGAAAACCAACAAAGTGGTTGTGCGCCCAGCGCAGACTCAGATCAGCCTGGGCATCCACCCAGTCTGATCAGAGTCTTCGCTTCGCGCTTAAAGGCTAGCTGAGGGTCTAATGTAGCTCCATGCGGACTGCGAAGACTCTGATCAGACTGGGCGGATGCCCAGGCTGATCCGAGTCTGCGCTGGACGCACAACCACTTTGTTGGTTTTGTCGTGTCGCGGCTCAATTATATAGAATCATGTTAACGCAAATGATCAACGCATGCACACGAGATGTTAGAATCTACTTTAAAGATTTACTCCCTTTATAATAATAACAAAAATGATTTGATGAAATTTTCATGCAATACTTCCGGAATTGTCTAACTATACATTTGAAATAGAGTTTAGATAATAATATTTGATAACAGTTACTTTAAACAAAAAATAAGATAAATTTCTATACAATCGCGGACCGCGGTTGAAATCGCACTATTGGACAAAAATAATTTATTCATACGTCACAATCACGTGCACGAATAAGAAAAATACCTCTACATGATCACATGACACACGTGGTCAAAATCAATATTCTTACAGGCCGTGAGGAAATAGGTAATTTGCATTTTCATTTGAAGATTATTTTTCATTCCACATTTATCGAATAAACATGCATTTTCTCAAAACTTTTACGGCTAATTATAAGACTATTACATATTGTCTAACTAAATTTTGTTAAAATATTTGTTTCTGAAAACATGAAATAAACGAGGGAGACAATCTTTAACATCACACAAGAATATATTATGATCATTTTGGTTTGTATGGAATCTAAATTCGAGCATCCATACTGTTGAAGAACCAACTAATAATCCATATATATACTCAATAACAAAAGAAACAATGTGAACGTCTTATCGCTTTTACATATTCAGTCGGTGGCTTTGTGGCTATCTATCATACTCTTTGTGATCGTTAACCATGCACTTTAAATGAACTGAAATGATGGAGAAACCACGACACCACGTGTCTTAAAGATGAAGCATGATGGAAAGCGAAAATGTTAATTTTTCTGGTGTGACGGCTTTCAATGACAATGGCAAAAACTCTCCAGTATTTTTCTTCTCATAAAATTTAGTGTCTGTAACCAATGGCAGGCATGGTAGCCCCTTTTGTTCGTAACTGTGTTTTTTTTTTTACAAAAAAAAAAAAAACAGAAATAATAGTTTTTCCTTGGAAATGAAACAAACTCAATGGACAGCAATACTTACATAAATTTTGGTCATGTTCTATATAAGTAACCCAAATATACAAATATAGACTTTTTAAACTTTGAATGCTTGTGCCCAGAGGACCAGTTGGCAATTTTAAACCTAAACAGGTAACACTGAGAGTTACGAGTGCATTTGTTTGCAATTTACTATTTCCATGGACAAAGGTATCTGTTAGAAATGAATTTCAACAACATTTGTACATTTTACTACACTGTTTACCATCTCAAATGCATCTTGTGGACGCATGACTCCATCGTAAAAACAAGTGGTTCCATTCCAAGGACAATCACATTATTTCAGGCATCCCGTCGGGCCATGTAGCGCAGTCGGTAGGGCACCTGACTCATAAGTCTGAGGTCCTAGATTCGATACCCGGTCTGGCCACATACGTGTCTCCTTCCGCTGATTCAAGAAGGGCAGTTGTCAGTTACTGGCGAAAGCATTTGCACGTAGTACTGATTAACCGCTTAGGAGGTCTAAGCTTGCCCAGGAACAGTGTGGTCAGGTTAACTGACCGTCCCAACTTGAAATGACCATAGCTGTTTATCGTGGACGTAAAGCAACAAATCAATCAAAAAATCAATCAATCAGGCATCCCAGTTTATTTTATTGTAGCATCTACAGATGATGACAAACAAGACATATTGTGAGTTGTGTACCTGTTGTCTCTGTCTGTTACTACAGCCTCCACATATCAAGTCTTTTGGATCATGTTTGTCCTCGTCATCTGCTTGACCTAGGCATTCTACACTACCGCCAAAGTATGCCTACAATACACGGAATTACTGTTAAATGACAGATCAAATACAGTCTCGAAAACATGATTTTGTAACGTGGGCCGACCTGCAAACAAACCCCGTCAGTGGAAAAGCATGCTCACCCACCAAGGGCGGTTTATTTGCTTATATACCCCAACATTTACTCGACCACAAACCGAGTTTGTAATTTGCATATCTATTTATATCTGTGACCTTCTACCGTCACATTACTTTCCCCTCCGAGAAGTCTCGTCCCGAGACTTGGCCTGGGAATTACATGGGTAAGGCAACTCCGGTCTGGCAGTTGTGCTTATCCCACCGCTGCCACCAAATGTAACGTGGGCCGACCTGCAAACAAACCCCGTCAGTGGAAAAGCATGCTCACCCACCAAGGGCGGTTTATTTGCTTATATACCTCAACATTTACTCGACCACAAACTACCGAGTTTGTAATTTGCATATCTATTTATATCTGTGACCTTCTACCGTCACAATTTTTCGTTTTCTTGGCTTAAACGATTTTGGCTCCTCTCCTGCAAAACCGGGAACTCCTCTCATGGATTTGCGTTCTGAACCGTGGTTTCGCATGAGAGCGATTGGTAGGCGTGTTAAAGCTGTCCGGCTTATCTAAACAACAAACCTACGTATCTAGTTCCTTTATGAAGGGGAAATCTTTTAAACAGTTTTTCTTTGGGTGATTTCTCAATACAGGTTTGGCTGACATTTTAATAATTTATGATACAGTTTTCCGGCACTGTCAAAAATGAGTCCGTATGAAACAAAATGGATGGATGGCTGACTGACTGACTGACTGACATGGCGATTTCAACATTTCAGCAGTATTTCAGTAATATCAGGACAACGGGAGAGTGGCTATGAAGAGCTCTTTGCAACAAAACCCCATTACAATAAAGCCACGTTTAGATTCGGACAGGCAGACCTCGCAGTTTACTGAAATATAATATCTTCGTAAAACTATACTCCTCGACAAACGTATAGCATAATGTGAAAGCAAAACTAAGAAGATTATTAGAGATAATAAGAATTGAATTCTTACTTTCTGCGGAAGTTAATTTATTCTATCATCAACACCAATGATTCATCATCGTGGAATTAGCAAGTCTGATTTGAATTTGAGGATTAACTGAAAAGGGTGAGTGCGGACATACATGTCCAAATAACATATTTTGGGAGGGAAAAAATATATTTGTAATGCGCTGTGAGTGACTTTTCTTTTACACCAATTTAACGTTTAGTAACGCTAAATGTTTTTGGCGAATGCGAAATTACTCCTTTTATAACCATTGAAACGAAGCACTATTTTCTCTGGTGTTGATGAAACAATCCATTTATCTTAATACTGAAAATCGGAACTAAAGTATTATGATTTCTAATAATCTTGGTACATCCATCTAAAAAATGTGCTAAACATTTGCCGAGGAGTATATGTAACGTCACCTTTTTACATTTAAAGCATTGGTAGTAATGATATTTCTCCAAGGCGTAACCTTCTGGATTGCGATAATACCGCCCAGTTTGATTTGTAATTTCCTTGTTTTGATGTAGATTTTCAAATGTCAGTCTGGTGACAGCTTTTCTTTTGACGTCTTCCATGAGATCAAGAATTGGTTTCATAGCGGATTCTAAGTAGTCATGTTTTATAGGTGCCTGAAAGACATTGATTATAAAGGATACACTGAACAGCAAAATACATGTACCCTTGAATATTATGCAGACTGACGCCCCGTTTAAAACACCATGTTTTAAGTTAAATGAATAGGGTCAAGTCGGGTAACTTCGGACAGCAGGTAAATTCGGACATACCATTGCAAACAGTGAAAATCCAGATGAGACGGCTCAGGCGTCTCATCAGGATATTCACTGTTTGCCCAGTTAATTTTGTTTTAATTCCAAACAACTGACATATAAAGGAAACAATGGCACTGTCCGAATTTACCCGCTGTCCGAATTTACCCGACTGTACCCTACTCATCCATGGTAAGCAGCTCTACTATTTTTTATTTTGCCCGTCTTCCTAACAAGTGTGAATTGTTAAAGGAAAGAAATGTTCTCCTAGGAGCAAATTGTTTCCTTTAAATGTAAAATCCATTTAAAGTTGATTCATGTTAGGCATTTTGTCCAATTAGACTAGTAATCAGTCCCCATATGTTGGCGAAGGGGCGTAAGCTCGTTTGAAACAGTAGATATTGCTAAGAAAAAAAAACGCAAACCTTTTAGATAGATTCTGTTCAGCCCTCGAGGTTCAGCCGAAACGACTGATCTAATTGCTCTAAAATATGAGACAATTTTTACCAATCATGCATAAGTCGCTTGTTATGAAAAATAGAATTATAACAGACTAGACATGGTCTCTTACCTTACATATAGGACACAGAATGAAACTGAATGTGATGGTTGGGCCTACCCACTTGTTGGCCAGGACAGCTTCTATACAGTGAAGGTGGAATACATGTTTGCAGTCCAACTGTAAAACGAAAAAAAAGTATTTAAAAGAAAAAAAGATAGAAACCACAACGGGTAGGCGGCAATCGAAAACGCTAATGCTGTCGACGATCAAAAACCTAACAGCGTTTTCGTTTGTTTGCAAATTGGCGACAATTTGCAATCAAAACGCTGTTTCTCATGGGGTTTGTTTTATCAAAAAACATTAGAAACAACGTTTTCGTTTGCAAATTGGCGACACGCTGTTTCTCATGTTTTTTTTTATCCGCGTTAATCGATTGTTAAAAGCGTTTTTGATGGCCGCTTACCCGGTGTGGAAATGGACGCCGAATCACTTTCAAAACGGATTCCACCTTTTAAAGGAAAGAAGTTGCTTCTAGGACAGCGAACTCTTTGATACCAACTGGGAAGAGAGGCAAACATGAAAAGGCAGAGTTGCTTCCCCTGAAAGTGTACGTATACCCATTTACCTTAAATTGGCAAATATTTGCCCAATATGCGAGATGATGGCGTAGACCCTCGTTATCAGTTGCATAATCATAGGTATGATTAAATCTCTGCCGTCTTAATCTACTTTTGAGAGGACATGAAATTTCGCTTTCGTTTTTCAGTAAACTACTTTGATATAAAAAGGATGACATGACCCAGTTAGATACCAATGGTTTAGTGTTTGGTAAACCTTACCCTTTCATATCCTGGTTGAATTGTTGGTTGGAAAAAAAAGAAATTAAACCTTCTGCCCTTCTACAGACTACAAATGTGACAGAATTCTGACAATGTAGAAAATATGCTACATATTTTTATATTTCCCTTCTAAGATGAGATTTAAATAATAAAAAAACGGCAACAGAAAAATTATACTTGAGAAATGTTAGGTCGTGCTGATGTACTGATCTCAAAGGGCTGAAATTATTTGTAATCTCCAGAATTAGCTCTCTCATTATTCTAAGCCAAAGTTTTAAAAAGTTGATCAAAGCATGGAACATAGTACCTTAAATCACTCCGCAGCGTGTTTGCCTAGCATCTTTGAATTTGATAGATAAAGGAAATGACGTCTTAACCCACCAATGCAATCTCATAAAAGGGACGTTAGCAAACAGTGCAGGCCCAGATCACACGCCGCATCATGCGGCATGTGATCAGGGTCTTCGCTTTTTGCATAATATAAAAGTATTTCGTACAAAAAGAAGAAAACTAAAATATAATCAGGCACCCCTAAAATTGAAATGAGCTTGTCCTACTTATATGGTAGAAGAGTCCATTGGGCATAAATGGGTTAATATTGATATAGTATACAGTGTCAAAGACTAATTTCATTTAGAAGTAAAGAACCATACCATTATGACTGGCGCTGAATCCAAAGTATCTGTATAACATATTATACAAGTATCCGTGGGACGCTGTTTCACAGCATAAATACAGCAAGTCCCACGTAAACATGGTGGGCATGTCCCTTCTCCCTTAAAACCTAAACACGCATGCCCGCATCTCAAAACATTCTGGCATCTCTTCTGAGAAACTTCGGAAAGATCTGAAAGAAAAGCATTTGTGTTAGGACTTGGGAAAGTATGTGATGATTAAGTGCAACCTTCCCTACCTATTTTTGAAAATCACCTTTAAAAGCATTAAAAGGATCGTTAGCAGGTCATATTATGTTCTTTATGTCTTTTATTTCATCAGCAGTAGGTCTAATTTGAAAAGTATGAAAATCGCCCTTTTGTGAAGTTTTTTTCCGCATACTCCCTCCCCACCCTTCCGCCCCCTCCCCGAACAACATACACCCACCCCTCCCCGACTCCCCTGTCTGCTATTGCTGACTGTAACAAGGGTGTTTGTCGGCTTTATATTAGTTTTTTTGTACATTAATATTTAGGATCTGCTGTGAAAGAGCAGGCCCGGAGGTTGTAAAACTTGAGTACATTCTCAAACTCAAAATGCGCATTATTTTGAGTTTGAGATTATACCCAAGTTTTATAACCTCGGACGCTGGCCGCTTTGTCACTTGTCTTGTCTTGCTTTGTGTGCCGCGCTTATTGGTTTCCTTTCCCATTTGGGTATCTTGGCCATGAAATGCGTCATCCTCTCATCTTATTCGTGTTTCCGGTTTCAGGAAGTCGCTGTTTTCGGTTTACGAGTGTCTGATATACCTTAAGGATGACCTGTGGTTTTACGGCCATATCAACAGTATTTCAGAACATGTGAACGTTTAATTACCAGAGTAAACAAAACAAAAAAATAAAAAAAATACAAACTCACCCATGGCCATGCTTCCGTATTATTGATACTGGCGGCGTAACATTGAACATTGATTAGGTAATGTTAGAAAATAGACTTTATGGAGTTTCCTGCTTCTTCGTAAAATCGAAAATGAAAGTAGCTCTACTGTAATATTGTGTTATCATTGATTCAAAATATTGCGCCATTAATAGCGATTCAGAGATAATATTGCCCGCGACTCGCATATTTCACAGGCGATCAGCAAAGGCTCAGACCAGCCTGCGTATTCGCGCAGTCTAATCGAAGCATCTGCTGTTCACTAACTGGCATAAAACAAAGGCCCTAAATAGACTGTACTGATTCACAGATTGCTTGCAGTAACACAAAGTGCAAGCGCAAGTGGCACTGTGTATTTTATGGAGTGGAGTCATGGAGTGGAGTCTTGGAGTGGAGTTTTGGAGTGGAGTGGAGACGAATTTTGGAGTCTAACAATTGGCCACTTTGCTGTTTGTTCGAACATGGCCGGCTTATATTTTGACAATACTCTGCAGGTATGATTGTAAATTCTTATCAGATTTGACAGATTTTTATTTCTAAGGCACTCGAAACAAAGTGGTAAGAACACATGGTTATCATTAAAAGAAACTACATCCTAAATTGCTTGATCAGTGATAAAAGTGACTTTTGCCATGTACTGACTGCACACTTTAGGAGGCTTTTACCATATTGGAATCCCAGAGATCCTGTGCTTCCATGACGCCCTGGTACCTCAGTTGACAGAGTGAGTGACTGCTCCGGGGAACAGGAAGTCACAGGTTCAATCCTTGGCCACCAACATACCAATGTCTTTAAAATGGTACTAACCATTCCTAGTACTTAGAATTATGGGGCAGAGCTAAGATTGTTTGACCCAGTGTCAGGCTAAAGGAAGTGGACGACTCACTGGTAACATGACAAGTGTCTATGGGGCATGATACTTCAGTGAGACGGCACTATAGAAGTAAGTGTTACGCTATCTGATGCAGTCAAACACCGTCAACTGTGATACCGGATAGACTGAAATAGTGTTGAAAGAGATGTTAAACCCAAATACACACATGCACACATGCATGCATGCACACACAAACAAACACACACTCCACTTGAACCCCTGGGTACAACTTTTATTTATTTTTTTTTGTGGGGGGGGGGGGGGGAGGGGGGGGAGAGAGAGAGACTTAAATGTAGAAAATTAGATGATGTCATATGGACTTCAGAAGACCTGATGTAATTAGATGTAACTAGACTGCCTTTGGTGCACTCAATACATGAAGCGTGAATTAATTACCAAACATGACAAAAGCAACACAATGACATTTGTGCCCAGCCAAGACTCAGATCAGTCTAGAAAGTTTGCACCAAATGGGTAGCTTAGGACCCTATGTTCCTTTTTTTTGAAACAGCACAGTCTCTGATAAGACTTGGTGAATACCCAGGCTGACCTGAGTCTTCACTTGGCGCACAGGTCATTTTGTTGTGATTCTGAGAATCTCTGTTACTTTTTGACTTTGTTTCACCCCTAATATAACCCCGACATACGAAGTATGTCAAGGCTATATCGTTTTCGCCTTTCCGTCTGTTTGTCCATCCGTCTTTCCGTTCGCCCGTCCGTCAGTTAACATTTGTGTTAAAGTTTTGGGTTGTTTTTATTCATTGCTTATATTTCCGATATCCTTCGATGGAACCTTTTGGAATGTGACTAAGTATACTTCTTGGTTCATGCAGAATAGTTGACATAGTCTGGAAGCTGCTGACCTAAGGTCAAGGTCACAGACTTAAATATTTGCGTTAGAGTTTTGCGTTAAGTTGAAGTTCTTCTTTTATATTTCCAATATCCTTTGATGGAACCTTTTGATATTTGACTAGGGTTACTTTAGGCTCATACAGAGTAGTTGACATCATCTGGAAGCTGCTGCTTACCAAAGGTCAAGGTCATAGACTTCTATATTTGCATTAAAGTTTTGCGTTAGGTTTATATTCTTTGCTTTTATTTCCAACATCCTTTGATGAAACCTTTTGATATATGACTAGGTTTACTTCTGTGTTCATGCAAAACAATTGACATCATGTGGATGCTGCGACTGATCTAAGGTCAAGGTTACAGACTTAAACATTTGCATTCAAGTTTTGCGTTAAGTTTATATTCTTCTTCTATATTTCCAATATCCTTCGATGGAAACTTTTGATATTTGACTAGCTTGACTTTTAGGTTCATAGCTGCTTACCAAAGGTCAAGAAAACAGACTTGTATATATGTGTTAAAGTTTTGCATTAAGTTTACATTCTTTGTTTATATTTCAAACATCCTTTGATGGCAGCTTTGATATATGACTAGGTTTACTTCTGTGTGTTCATACAGATAAGTTGCCATCATCTGGATGCTGCTGCTGACCAAAGTCATGGAAACAGACTTATATGTTTACACAGAGACCTATATATAGAGTGACTCGCATCTCCAGTTAAATATAGGTATTTTCCCAATAGACGCTTGTCGCGCCGCTGGACAGGTGAGTGGCTGAAAAATTCGATAATTCTATCGACCGCTTATTTTGCATCTAGAAATATTTTAATATTATCATTGTTTTATTTTATCTGTATAAATAATGTGTTCTTACAAACGTTTGCGTTAAATTGTGTACTTAATTTCCGAAATTTTGATACCAAACTTGCCAACTTTTTGTACGGTAGCTTTACTTGATGTAGTTAAAAAAAACACGAAAAAAACAGGCTGGAGGGCTTTTCAATATAAATACGGGAAACTTTTTAATGACTGATTCTATCAGTCATTCAATGCTGTCACAAGCGTATTTTGGAAAGTGGCTTTCACAACTGTATTCTTCCGCTCAGAAATGAAGTGATCGTAACGTTATTGCGCTAATAAAACATCTGGATTTGAAACTAATTTTTGTACGAAGTTCAGTTTGAACTTATATAACGTATTCTTGTGCAGCCTGAGGTATAATTATTTATGTAGTTCTGTAAAATGATAAGTATACAACCAGTGACATCAGCGGTCAAAAAATATAACGAATACAAACTGAATATTAAAAATCAATCCACCAATTACCGTATTTGCCCCCTTTAAGCGCAGCTGTCTCTATAAGCGCCCCTCATACTTTATCAAGTAAAATAAATGAGCTGCCGCTAAAAACACAACAAAAACAACAACAACAAAAACTGTTTTACAGTTGTAAACTTGCCTAAACAATATTCCGAGCACGCCAATCATTGCAGAGAATGTAATGTAGGTTTATCCTCATCTACTGGACATCATACGGTAATATTGTGTGTTTATCGGTGGCTATTTATAAAACTGCCATGTTGTAAACCCTGGAGTGGACACAGAACAACAACAAAAACTGTTTTACAGTTGTAAACTTGCCTAAAACAGTATTCCGAGCACCTCAATCATTGCAGAGAATGTAATGTAAAAGAAATTCTATAGGTTTATCCTCATTTCTCGCAATTGCCATCATACGGTAATTGTGTGCTTATCGATGGCTATTTATAGAACTGCCATGTTGTGAACATTGGAATGGACACCCTCGTGGTCCATTGGTAATGCGAAAACCCGCAAGCACTGAGTGCTTAAAAGTCAGTGAAAAGCAGTAACCGTTGTCAGAACTTAGAAATTACTTGTGTGCAAGAGATAGAATTTTGGCAGGTGTATGAAGTGTTTTACACTAAATGGCTTATTTTCATTATAAGAGCCGAACAAGCAACAGGACTGAAGTTTGAAATTATTTGTAGCCGACGTAGGATGACTATATTCTGATAGAATCTGTCATTTCAGGGCTATTGGCCCTTTGATTTAATTATGCATTCGGATGAGGATTTTGATCTTGGCTCTCTCTTACTTAGGAGAATATGCATGCATTGAAAATTGAAGTAAGTCAGTGACATAGGTTTTAATTAAGCCCAGTCGGTTGGAATTTCTATCAGAAGTTATCGATGTGAATCGCCCATTTCATTAATGTTTACGTTATCAAATTATTATTCAACGTTAAGGTAAGCTTTGAATTTTTTGATGATGTATTAGAATAGTTAGTTTTGTGATTATTTTGCTTGGTTTTGGGATTAATTTTTATTGATGTGAAGTAAGAAACTTTAGTCCCTGACAAATTCTTCAAAGCATAACTAACCAACCCTCTGAACTCATTGTTGTATGGCGAAAACTGTGAAAAACAAGTTTTATTTTAAGATTATTTTGACCCACTAAATCGGCACGAAATTGCATAAAATAGCACTCAAACAATTTAAAAGGCATTCAACTTTATGAAAAATATCATTGCGAGGCTCAAAATTAGTTATTATCGGAGCCTTATTCAAAAACGGGGGAGTGGGGTTTTGAACATCCTGATTTGCCGGTTTTCGCTACTTTCCTAAATAAGCCTATTTCTATACTGTCATAAGACCATCAAAATAGTAAATAATTGTCATGAAAATGATACTAAACAACATTTTGTTCCTTCTCCTTTCGTTTTCTAATGCTAAAACATTACCTCAACCTTATTAACGACAGAGTACATCGTAATAGAAGTGATGGTTTTTACGGCGTCGTCGCCATTTTCTTTCGAGTGACCAAAGTTTCTCAATTTACATCGTTAAAAATGAACTCCAAAACCAAGCAAAATCATCATAAAACTTATATTCTAATACATCATTATAAAATTCAAAGCTTACCTTATCGTTGCATAATAATTTCACTATGAAATCACCGATAAAATGGGCAATGCACGCCGTTAACTTTTGACAGAAATTCAAGCTTTTTCAGCTTGTATTAAAAATGGCGCTCCGGTAGGAGGCGCTGCAGTCGCATGCGCGACATGCCTCTTTGGACCGAAAGGTGAAGACGCGAGTCACTGTATTTACAGGTCACTAGTTTACATTAAAGTTTTATGTTGAGTTTGTTCTCTTTGCTGATATTGTAATATTCTTTGATGGAACCATTTGATAGGTGCCTAAGTTTACTTGTAGGTTCATACCATGTGTAAGATCGGTTTCATTAGGCGGTGGTTTCATTAGGTGGTGGCGCTGGTCGGGGGTATACGTGAGCCCCTGCTCATTTGCTCTAGTTATGTGGAATTTGAAAGAAGACCTTCAATTCTTAATGACTTTATCTGATTTTTAGGATGTGTTTTATGTTTTTTTGTATCATGGCAGCCTATTGCCTTTATCAGGTGATAATGAAGAGTGGCATATCTGTGTAATTATATCCACCACAGCTATTTTGTTCTTGACCTGAAGGTCAAATAAATCACCTAAAATAATTATAACCTCCAGCACAGCATCAACTGATACTAACTAAACATTGTCTGGGCATTTCTTCTGAATTTATTTCACATTGATACAGTTTGAACAAACTGATTTTATAAGAATGACAAATAATGCAGTCTTAAAGGGCGTATCATCTTCTGCTCATTCAGCTTTCCAATCTAGTCTATACTGTTTGCCAAATATTTAAGGTTACTGTGGTAGAGTTTGATAAGTACTTCAAGATAAATTGTCTCTGTATTCTCAGTATAATCATTTAACTGAGCTGTGTACAACAAAATGGGTCTTCAGGCATGGGCCAACTGACTAAGCCCTGATCTGTCTGCAGTCTGATCAGAGCCTTTGATTTGCACAACACAGATTCCTCAGGTTCCATACATTGTTGATATGACACTGCTCATACGGAGCAAATGCACAGGCTCGTCTGAGCATATGTTGTTTCCAAATGCAGAAAGACCCTTATATTCTGGTGCTGCTCAGTTGTTCCATATAAATAATACAAATCAGACTTGACAGAAAAAGAAAGCAAAGTTAAGCTCTGCCTACCTCAGAATTGACTTGGTGCAAGTTGATAAAGTTTAGGGACCGATCATTTGTCATTTGATATTGAGGGAAGGGCAGAGGGGGGGGGGGGGGGGGGGGGGGAACCTGGTATATTTTTAAAAACATTCCCTGTCTTTGGATGTGCAAGAAAAGAAATGGCTCATTATAAGGGGATTAAAAAGAATAATCTGGCCTCAAAAAGAAGTGAAAAAATATCTGGCTTCACCCAAAATTTCAAACAATAGTCTGCAAATAATTTCATTTGATGAGTTTTTAAAATGTTGCTGGCTTCTGGAGAGCTGCACCCCCCCCCCCCCCTACACACACACACACATTTACAGTAATGTTTGTAATGTTTCAATATTATCTACAATTGTATTGCATCAGCCAGCAGCACCCACTCCCCCCCCCCCTACACATTGTTTTATGTCTTAAAATTGCCATTAAAAGTGGAAAATTGCTTTGGCTTCTGGGGGTGGGGTATTGCCCCAAGTCCCCCCCCTTTTTTTAACTTCTTAACATAGAACTTTTAGCTATACTTGCATTCATTTATAATGTGACTCTATCAATAAGTATTTATCAAACTTTCAAAAGTACAAATAAAAGCATTGTTTAGCATATCATTGGGCTAGAAAAAAATCCTTAAAATTCCTAATGTTAGCCCTAAAACTTGGTGAAAATAGCCCTAATTTTTGGTCAAGATATCCCTATTTTAAGCCCTAATTTTTTGCCAAGCTCATACAGGGATGTTTGTATCTGTACCATAGATGAAGATAGTAACATGCTCCAGGCTCTGGCTAAACCATGCCCTTAGCCTGGTTACAGACAGCTCCATGTTCTTTTTGTGAGAAAATAAGGCGTACAAAATACTGATGTGGGTAAAATAAAAGAATGTTAAGGTCAACTAAGGAAGGATCTGATAGTTTAGCCTATAAAACTTAAAAAAATATAAATTGTTCGAGTTGATTTGTAAAAAGGAACAGAAAACAAATTAGCTCCCTCAAAGTGAAAAAAACAACAACAGAAATTGTTTCCAGAGGCCAGTAAGAAAAAAATCCTGTCCCCCATCAAGAATACCAGCCCCTCCCCCTCCCCCCCCCCCCCCCCAACAAACACCCAGAATATCAAATTGTCCCTTATGATTGGGCTACTTTAAAAGAAAATGCAGAAAGCCATGATACAATAGAAGTTTACACATGGACTGGTATCAGTAAGAAATGCATTTTGGGGCTTTGTGTTAATCACTTTAAAGATGTTTGATTTCCTAATATATGCTAGCTGCAACATTTTATGATGAAATAGCAACAATATTTTCCACTCCAAAATTTGACTCCACTCCACTCCATCACTCCACTCCAAGACTCCACTCCAAAACTCCACTCCATAAAATACACAGTGCCAGCGCCGTATATATACATGATGTATACCTGTAAACAAAAATACATGTTTATTGCTAATCAGTTGAACGCGTTTTCTAAAAGAAACATTGTAAATATCTTAAGGTAGACGAATACTGAATAGAAATATTGGCGGGGCATTCAAACCATTATACCGTCTAAATAACCCAAAGAGCTATAAAACATTTGGGTAAGAAAAAAACAATTTTCACCGTTTTTTTTTTTCCTAAAAAACAATATTTTGTATTTCTACATACTTTTTTTTACACATTTTCCATTAAAATTCATATCTCTAGCACATGAATGCACTTTCATTTCAGCAAATCATATAATCTGTAATATAGGATATTTGAAACAAACTGATGACAAAAAATTGCAGTTTTCTTGTTAATAAGTATATTTTACATTCTTTGAAAAAAGGCCAGAAAATTGAATTTCATGAAAAACGTCATGAAAAATATCATCAATCGATGGGGCATGCTTATGCATATTATTTTAGTAAAACTTACATCGTATGTTAAAGAATAAAACAAAAAAACAAACATTTCACCGTTTCGTTTCCTAGAAAAACAATGTTTAAGTTCAAAATATCCCCAAAACAGACTGCCCAAATTCTGCACCTGCTGCAAGCACAGCCGGTCCTTGCCCTATTATTTATTTTCCTGTTATTCGGTTCTACCACAGAGTAATGTCGACAAAAATGCGCAGATGGAATGGAAACTGTGAAGATCTTGATCATTCTGGTTCCTAAGGAACAGTCTGATCTCAGTTTCCACTGTTTGTACAGACCTATGTGCCCGAAAACTTAGGATCTTTACGGTAGATATTGTAAGTGCATATTATAACTGTCAGTTGATTTGATGATGAACAATAACTCTGTTTGTTTTTTAAACAAGCAAAACAGAGTTCTTGCGGGATCGTCCACCTTAAGTACTGTGTTTCATGAACTGCGACAACTTTATATACCAAGCTGTTTTGCTCATGTTTCTAATATTATACTGATTGTTGAGCTTACAATTCCATGTAGTGCCCGTGATATTACACAAGAACTGTAATTGAAGAGCAGAGCTAATCCTTTTATATGCCACATAATTACATCACGTTCAGGATATCATTTTCCGACCCAAAGTTTGATTTATGGATTTTAGTTACTGATATATCAAATGTTATTGAATATCTCTTCTGAAGAGTGCTACTCCAAAATTGTTCCTTATGTTGCCTACTTTAGCGCCGAAGACGATCAAATTGGAATCAGGCCTGATGCAAAGCTGAATGCGTACAAAGTTAAAAAGATAGGCAATGATCAGGAATTAATACAATCAAATCCCACAACCCGCAAAGGAAAGAAGCACACACACAAATAGACATTGAAGACACGTACTGTAAACCGAATGAACAGCTCTTTCCCAAACAGGTGGTCATTCAGCTGCCCTAACTGTAAACAACAGCAACATCTTTTTTTAACCTATTTTCTATTTTAAAATACAAAACAAGACAAACAAGGGGAATTATTCAGGTGATCATATTCACGCCTACCAATCGCTCTCATGCGAAACCACGGTTCAGAACGCCAATCCATGAGAGGAGTTTCCGGTTTTGCATGAGGGGAGCCAAAATCGTAAACAAATTTGACATCGGAACAAGGTTTGAGGTATTTATTTTCTCTGAAAACTATTTATGCAAAATCTAAGAATGCTATTTTGTCACATATACATTGGTTCTTCGACACATGAAAGGATAAGCCACATGGCCTTGCATTTTTCCAGATATGCATTTAGTACGGCGGAGCATGTGTTCCAGGTCAGTCTCGGCGATATATACATGTGAGGAAAAGTCGCATTCTCTTGCTTGATTTTGAGTCTCTGACCTTGTCAGTCGCAAAGAAGTGAACAGAACTACTGTATGCGTGAATCCAAACGTTGAAAGTAAGCTTTCCGTGATGGACAGTTTAGAATTTAGAAAATACACGCAAAAACTTGGCATCGTCAGTCCGGTTCCGCATGAGTTGTGGAAAATATAAGGATATTTTATCAAACACAAAAACAGCTTCTGAACAATAATTGGACCAAAACTAACTTGAATTCTGTGATATATCATTATTTTATACATTTCAGATGACTTTCTGTCTGTTTTAATCCCCGTGTGTCTGCTTTTGAGGAATGCAGAGGGTTTGCAATAGGTCATAAAAGACAAACGGGGAATAAAAACAGCCAGAAAGTCATCTGCAATGTATAAAATAATGATTTATCACAAAGCTTATGTGAGTTTTGATCCAATCATTGTTCAGAAGCTGTTTTTGTGTTTGATAAAAATTCCTTACATTTTCTATTATCTCATGCGGAACCGGACTGACGATGCCAAGTTTTTGCGTATATTTTCTAAATTCTAAACTGTCCATCACGATAAACTTACTTCCAACATTCAGATTCACGCATACAGTAGTTCTGTTCACTTCTTTGCGACTGACAAGGTCAGAGACTCAAAATCAAGCAAGAGAATGCGACTTTTCCTTACATGTATATATCGCCGAGACTGACCAGGAACACATGCTCCGCCGTACTAAATGCATATCTGGAAAAATGCAAGGCCCTGTGCCTAATCCTTTCATGTGCCGAAGAACCAATGTATATGTGACAAAATAGCATTCTTATATTTTGCATAAATAGTTTTCAGAGAAAATAAATAACACAACCCTTGTGCCGATGTCAAATTTGTTTACGATTTTGGCTCCCCTCATGCAAAACCGGAAACTCCTCTCATGGATTGGCGTTCTGAACCGTGGTTTCGCATGAGAGCGATTGGTAGGCGTGATGTAAGATGAAATACTTCACACGCAACATTTGCAGTGTTATAAATTCGCGAATGTCAAGACAGGCAGTTTTGGCAGTTTTAACCCTTTTTAGACTGGATACCCGTTTTGGGGACATTATGCAAACAGTGCAGACCCAGTTCAGACGCCGCAAAACGCGGCGTCTGATCAGGGTCTACATTGTTTGCTTACAGGAATTTCTATGCAAAGTACAATGAAAGTGAAAATATTCACCAGAAACCCCTAAAACTAGTAATGGGATTATCTGAATGATAAGAATGGACAAGTCCACTGGTCAAAAAAGGGTTAAAACGTTTATGACATTATCCATGTATGCGATCCGAAATGTCTTGATAAGATTTAAGGTGCCGGCATATATGTACACATTTCATCTTATTTCCATTCTCTCTGAGTGTTTTGTAGGTATTTACATCATTAGATGTTCGATGGCCTGTAGGTAGGGACTGACCCAATCACTCGCCATTGACTGATATAGACTTCAAAGGTGGCTTATAATATACATGTATACCGTGGTATTGCATTACTCACTGTTATTATTGTTTGGATATTTAAGTGTACACTCTTTTGTTCCTTTATCTTCTTCTTTTGGTGCACCTCTTCCACAGGTGCAATTGAGCCGCGACGCGAGAAAACCAACAATGTGATTGTGCGCCCTGCGCAGACACAGATCAGCCTGGGAATCTGGTCAGCCTCTTTGCTAAGTGCTTAAAAGGTAGCTAAGGGACTGAGCTACCTCCATGCGGACAGCCAAGACTCTGGTCAGACTGGGCGGATGCCCAGGATGATCTGAGTCTATGCTGGGCGCACATCCACTTTGTTGGTTTTCTCGTGTCGCGGCTCATTTATAATCATAGCATACGCTTCAATGTTATTTTAGGTATTGTACTTTTCCATATTGTTGTATATGCTTGTTATGCTTGCTATCCTGTATGTAACTAAATGAAATATGTATGTATATATGCTCATGGGCCATATGGCTTATTGCATTAATAAAGTATTTGCATTCGTATGTATATGTTAGGATGTGAAAAAAACTGAATGGATGCATGGCGTCTCAGTTTGGTTGTCCCAGGGTGTTGTTCTATGCAAAAACTGTGAGATACTGGTTAGGTCTGTTTAGTTATTTGAGAACACTTTGGTTAGCAATTAAAATATACGTTTTGAAACTGCCGATAACCAAATAATAAAAGTTCTGATTGCATGAAATTGGCAAATATCTCCTGTGAAGTATTATAGAAAAACAGTACATCTAACATATTATTTTATACGCAAGAAAGAGAGAAAAATACTCGCCAGAGAAATGTTTGATTTGTACTCCAAACTAACGTTTCTAGCGTTACATATCCCAACTATAGGAAGGCTTTACTCCTCACTGCAGACTCACAATGTTAAATCAACATTGAATCAACGTTGATTCCATGTCTTGACAATGAATCAACGTTGATTCGAGGTTTATTCAACTTTGTGTGATGGGCCCATTCTTACGCTGCATTCAAGATTAATCTTCTTAATGAACACATTAAAATGTTTCCGTATTAGCACATATCCCGCAGCCTAGAGAGAACTCCTCTCCCGTTGGTGGATGTTTCACTTTCAGAGGACATTCCCCATCTAACTGCTCTAGGCCCGGACCAGCCGGACACTTTGGCAGTTTTTCTTTCTCCATGCTCTCAAATTTGTAATGCATGTCATGACATTTCGAACAAAAATGTGTGTTGCCAAAACAGAAGAAGACAGCGAGAGAGCAACAGTATCTACACTTGTACTCTAGAAAGTCGTTTCCATGAGCTTTACATGTCTGAAATTTGAAAAAAAAGAAAACAAAATGAGCCGCGACACGACAAAACCAACAAAGTGGCATGTGCGCCCAGCGAAGACTCAGATCAGCCCGGGCATCCGCCCAGTCTGATCAGATTCTTCGCTGGGCGCATGGGATCATAGCTACACTTTAAACGCAAGCCAAGACAGTGACCAGACTAAGTGACTGCCCGGGTTCATCTGAGTCTCAGCTGGGCGCACTTGCCACTCGTGGCTCAAATATGTTGAGCACACATGCAATTTAAACGTTCAAGCTTCAGCAAAAAACAAAGCCAAAATGTGACAATGTAATTCGTCTCGTATATACGTAAAGCATAGCTGTGGACAATTTTACTTTCACATACACACACAGAAAAAACAGCCAGAGCTATCACAAAAATAAGTTTCGGCCGTTTAGCCACGTTCAAAAGCTATGTGAAAACTCCCAACAGCTTATCCACAGGGTATAATCGATTCCGCCAATTTTCGCTTCCTGCAGAGACTGTACATCATATTTGGCTTCCGCCGAGACTGTCCGCGAACTCTTGCTTCCTGCCGAGACTTCTGTACATGATAAATGGCTTCCTGCAGAGACTATCCGCGTGATTCTGCTTCCTGTCGACGCTCTCGGCAGGAAGCAGAGTCACGCGGACAGTCTCGGCAGGAAGCATTTTTTCAAGGACAGTAGTCCCTGCAGGAAGCAAGAGTTCGCGGACAGTCTCGGCGGAAGCCAAATATGACGGACAGTCTCTGCAGGAAGCGAAAATTGGCGGAATCGATTATACCCTGTGTTATCTGTAACAAGCTGTTTGTCTGTCACAGTAAATTTGCTATGGGTACCTTTATATTGTACTCTCAAAAGGTTTGTCACATTTCTGTCTGACGCAGATTTTCGAAAAGGCGTTGGTGGTGGTGGTGGTGTGGAGGGGTGGGGATGGACGGGCAAATTTCAGTAAATTTTTCCAAGATAGCGAGAAAACCTAGATTTGAAAGCCAACTTTATGGAGTGTAAACTCAGTTTCTGGAAATAAACTGCATCATTTTGAAATAGTTTGCTGGATTAGGGGGTTGCGTTTGCATCCTCCGCACCCCAACCCCATCCCCTACGTACGGGTACGTACGGGCCTGTAATATGACATATAATGTGTAAATCGCACGCTTTGATTCCAGTGTACAATCAATATATATTCTGTCAACAGGATAAAACCAAAGACTAATATTACAAGTGAAACCTAATCATTAGACCACCTGAATAAGTCCATACTATGGACTTATTCAGGTGGTCTAATGATTAGGCTATGAAATGTTTGCTTATACTCACCTGTTTCCTCTCTTTATTACTACAGCCACCACATATCAAATCTTTCGGGCTGTTTCCACCAGCTGCTTCATCTTGGCATGCACGGGTACCACCAAAATACGCCTGAAATGTACGTGTAACGTGTTTAAGATATATTCTCACAGTGTAGGTCACATTCTTTTTTTAAGGTTTAACATAAGTTAAATTTCAGCTTTTTCTGCCTTTAAATTTGAGCCACGACACGACAAAACCAACAATGTGGTTGTGCGCCCAGCGCAGCCTCAGATCAGCCTGGGCATCCGCCCAGTCTGATTAGAGTCTTCACCGTCCGCATGGAGGTAGCTTAGACCCTATGCTACCCTTTGGGCACTTAACGAAGAGTCTGATCAAACTGGGCGGATGCCCAGGCTGATCTGAGTCTGCGCTGGGCGCACAACCACATTGTTGGTTTTGTCGTGTCGCGGCTCATTTTATAAAGAAACTAGACAATCACTAAAGGTGATGAATGCCCCCGCCATATGCCTCACTAGAAAAGTAATGTGTTAAAACATATTTGTGTGAAGTTACATCAAAATCTGTCAATATATTAAGGTGCTAGAGGGATGACTGAGTTTTTCTTAAAAACAGCAACTGTGACCTTGACCTTGGAAGTACAACCCTGAAAGGTTTACTTGGCCAAGATATTGTCATACTTAATATATGTGTGAAGTTCTATCAAAATCAGTTAATAAATAAAGGCGCTAGAACCATGACAAAGATTTACATGTACCTATAATAGCATCTGTGACCTTGACCTAGGACCTACAATGATGAAACGTAAATTTGTCCCAGATATTGTCAAGCTAAATATTTGTGTCAAGTTATGCCAAAATCATTCCAGAGGGATGACAGCATATTTTCTAAAATAGCAAATATGACCTTGACCTTTACCCTGAAATTCTGGATCACGAACTTGTCCAAGATATTGTCACACTAAACATTTGAGTGAAGTTACATCAAAATTGTCAATGAATAGAGGAGTAGAGGAATGATAAAGTTTTTTCTAAAAATAGCAACTGTGACCTTGACCTTGGACCTGCGGTGCTGAAACAGTAATTTATCTTGATATACTTAACATTTATGTGAAGTTACATCAAAATCGATCTATAAATGAAAGCGCTGGAGCAATGCCCTAGTTTTTCTGAAAATAGCAACTGTGACCTTGACCTTCATCCTACAAACCTGAAACGCAAAGTTGTTCGAGGTACTGTCATACCCAATAAAGCTGTGATGTAATACCAAAATCTGTTAATAAATGAGGCCGCTAGAGCGACGATAAAAGGTGAGATTGTATCTAAGCTATGGAAATATGGTCAAAATATGTATGTTATTCAAGGGGACATAATTCTGCAATAAAGACCTGACTGAAAGTTCTGTTTCCTTTATGCACATGTTCAATGCATGTCTGAACTGTGTTGCAAGTTTCAAATCCCTACATCAAATACTATTGGAGAAGTTGCAGAGACAAGAACAGTACTACAAAGTGTGAAATATGGTCAAAATATGCATGTCATTCAAGGGGATGTAATTCTGCCATAATGACCTGGATCAAAGTTTTGTTTCCTTTATGCACATGTTCAATGCATGTATGAACTGTGTTACAAGTTTCAAATCCCTACATCAAATACAATTGGAGGAGTTGCAGAGACAAGAACAGTACTACAAATGTGAAATATGGTCAAAATATTTATATTATTCAAGGGGACATAATTCTGCAATAAAGACCTTAATCAAAGTTTTGTTTCCTTTATGCACATGTTCAATGCATGTCTGAACTGTGTTCCAAGTTTCAGCTCCCTGCATCGAATACTGTAGGAGGAGTTGCGGAGACAAGAACAGTACTACAAAGTGTGACGGACGGACGTACGTACGTACGGACGGACGTACGTACGGACGGACAAGGGCAAAACTATATGCCCCTCCCCACTTCGTGGCGGGGGCATAAAAACACCTTTTGTGAATTCCTGCTTGCTTCCTTGAACAAGACCCTTTCAATATGGGGAATACTATTAAAGGAAAGAATTTTCTCCCCAGAGAGCAAATTCTTTCTTTTTAGAGTATACTCCATAGGAGATGGAGGCAAAAATGAAAATGGCAGAGTCGCTTCCTCTGAAAATGTTCATAGTCACGAAACCACTATCTTAATCAGAAATTTCAATCTAAAGCTTTGACGAAGAAATACTACTTCAAACGTCTGATAGTTCTGTCCATATTCTAAAGCGTGGTCGAATTTGGGAAGGCTTCAAAATGCTGATACGCTAATTCCCATAAGTTTTCATTATATTTTTTTCATTCACACACAATAACGCACTGTCCCTGTATGCAAATGCCATTTGATAGAAATTTCCGGATAACTACAAAGTTATCCTATTTTCCGCAGAAAATAGGTATTTGATATTTAAAATTTATTCAAGTTTCGTTTTACCAGATCAATATTATCTATTTCATAATTAACATTATTGCCCAAGAAGGATAGAGCTAAATGTGTCCATGTATATTTGCTAGCTTCTAGAACATCCGCGTGTGCATGTGTTTACGAGTCACGTCAGAGAACATGAACCTTAAGGCAAGTGCGAATAACAAAAGTCATAACAGCAGTCTGGTCAGAATCTTCCCTTTTATCATCATCAACTATGGGATCAGAGAATCGATACAAATAAAAGTGACGATTCTGATCACGCCGAGAGGATGTGAAAGCTTCGTCATCTTACCTAGCACACACCGGGTAGGCGGCAATCGAAATCGATTAACGCGGATCAAAAATCGTTAGAAACAGCGTTTTCGAAATCGAAAACGCTGTTTTCTAATGGCTTTTGATCAGCGTTAGTTGACTGCATGAGTGTTTTCGATTGCCGCCTACCGGGTACTAAAACTGTTCCTTACGTAGGTAAGAACTAAAGTGGACTTAGTACTCTTGGCTTGCGAAGATGTGGTTCCTTTGCATCTGATATACAGCATTTTTCCTTCTAACGCTTCTCTCTTACCTTTTTGCACTTAAAGCACTGGTAGTAAGAATATCTCTCCATGGCAAAGCCCTCAGGATTGCGATAAAATCTACCAGTCGGCGTGGAAATTTCATTGTGATTGTGTAGATTTTCAAATTTCAGCCTCATAAGCCCTTTTCTTATGACGTCTTCTTTGAGATCGAGAATTGGCTTCATAATAGGTTCTAAATATTTATGCTTCATAGGTCGCTGAAAAAGAGGAGCCATGAGATATATGAGACATTAGTATTGCTTCTGATTTACCCTGAAAGATTTTCGTATCGAAACTTTGTCAAATCGGCATGCTTTCAAAATCAATACGTGGCTGCATTAAGCATGACAAGTCCAGAAGAAAAAGCATCTTAAAGTAAGACAGGTTACAGTATGGTTTCACTAAACTGACATTCTCAGTACTATGATTCTGAGCACTGTCAACAATTATTTTATTATTCTCTTTCTGATAATATACACCTCCTTTGCTTACCGTTTGCTAAAATTGTCGAAGTAAAATCATTGATGGAATTGAATGACTTGAGAATAATTATTTGATTGAGAAAATCTGAAGTTTCTTTGAAAGAATTTCAAATTTTAATGCATTTGACACTTGGCGGAGCATGACATACATTGTTTGCCATGCTCCAGAAACATAGCAACTAAGAGTTCATATTGATGTCTAAGTGATGTCATCATGACGTCATTCTGTCAAGGTACTAAGCGCAACAGTTGATAATTTCATAGTTGCAATGGTAACAGATCTATACTGACATCTCACTTATTATCCAAGAGGAGCATGGCATACGATGTATGCCCTGCTCCTCTCGAATTGTAAGTGAGATTGTATGCCATGCTTCTCTCGAATTATAAGTGAGATGCTCCCTAAAATTCATAAAATGGAAAAGTGTGATTTTCTCAAACCTATAATTCATTCTCAAAATAATTCAATTTTCTGTTCTAAATGTAATGTCATGTTATGCAAAATAAACAACATACTGTTGAAGCAAACTTACCTTACAAAGTGGACAGAGGATAAAATTAAAGGTGATCGTTGGACCGACCCACTTGTTGGCTAAGATAGCTTCTATACAGTGAAGATGAAATATATGTTTACATTTTAACTGAAATAGAAGAAATAAACAAAATATACAATACACTAAATACACTAACCCGTTAAATTTATTCAAAAGAGAAGCGCTTTATTTCTGTTCTACGCGCAAGTGATGAAATACTTTAATTGCACAAATGTAAATTTTGGACCAAATTACTACGAGACTTGGCTTCATCTGTTTCAGAGAAAAATGGACAATGAACCGGGTGCCGAAACAAAGATTTTTGTTTCGACAGCAAGTTCATTGTCCATTTTTTTCTCTGAAACCAGATAGCCTAGGTCGGAATATTTAAAACAAAAACAACAGAAGTACATTATGGGAAAACGGCCTAGCGTGGATTAAACGTTTTACAAAGCAATTTAAACTTGCAAAGACTTGCCTAGTTTTAGCTGACGATCTGGAGTTTATATTATTTATCTATTTATTTATTTATGTTTGTGTTTATGCGCATGTGTATCACTAGGTTGTAGTTGCGCACAGAGTAGCCATTTCAGAAAAGAAACATTAGAGTTACAGTATCATGCAAATACAGTCAACTCTAGATATCTCGAATGCTGATATCTCAAAGTAGTTCTTATATCAATCCTACAGTTTGGACACAATCCCTACTTCAATTTACAAACCAACTCCAGTTATCTCAAACTACTGACATCTCAAAGTAAATTTTCTGGGACCAGAAAATTTACTTTGAGATATCAGTAGTTTTGTATAAATTTTAACTTTGAGATATCGAAAATGAACTGTACGTACCATTATGACCGGGGCATCAGCCAAAGTATCAGAATAACATATCACACAATTATCAGAGAGTCGCTGTCTCACAAAATAATCCCAGCAGGAAACATTTAGACAAGGTGCACAAACACTTTCTCCCTCAAAACCAGCACAGGCATGACCGCATCTCAATTCAGCCTGACATCTCTCTTTGATAGAAACTTCGGAAAGAGCTGGGAAAAAACACATATAAATTTGAACAGCGCCAGAAGGCAAGGGCCGAGCGTTTTATGACATGTATGTGTCTTAAGGTGTCTGGATAAATCTCCATTGTTAGTATACAATATGACAAGGGTTTTTTTATGGAACAGTATTTGCTTCCACTTAAACTGACTCTCAAAGAAGAAAAAAATACTTTATGAAGAGGTTTCTCTCAAAAGAAGCAACTTGCTCTCTGTCGACAGCAAATTTCCTTTAAGAGTAGAAAGTAGAGAGCAATTACTTTCTTGTCAATGATCCTTTAGGCGTGTAACGATTCACCTTAATGTTAGCCAAGTTTCAGCAACATTGCACGATACCAACAAATGCATGGAGTCAACAAATCCAGCCGCGGTTCGGTAAGTGTCAGTTTTTTTTTATTTTCCTGTTCTGGAAAAAGGCGACCTATTCAAAGTTAGAGGTTCAAGTCAAAGACCATGCCAATGGATAGCGCACGTTATGATTAAACTACTGTTCACTATTATCATGGAACTTGCTGGTGTAACTGTTTGATCTGTCTCCTTTCTACAGCCATTAGTTCTGACTGTTTTCTTGCCACACGGTTCGAAATTAACAGTAACAAGTAGGAAATTTGCCACCTGATGTAAAAGTGGGGTTGCAAAATGTTGCTGCCTGTAAAGGCTTTAGTAAAAGTTAATTTCTTAGAAGTACTAGCCGATTGTTTATTAAACTACTGCTTCTAAGTGTAAGACTTAACACAATTCCAGAAGGTCAAAGGCATTATCAATGCCTTTGACCTTATGGAATTTTGTTTGGTCATAAACCTGACAATTGTTGAGTGCCAAGACGAAGAGGACTGTTTGTTGGCCTCAGTTTTTGCTACCAGGTATGTGAGTTACGCTACTAGCTTTTACAGTAGGTAGCAAGTATTTGCTACCTGCGAAAAAGTTAATTTCTACCATCATTACATAGCAACCAAGTTGCTTAATTATATTGCAGAATGTCATTGTATATGGGAAGGAAAGTGAACTCACCTTTCTCTAAACATCCTGCTTCATATTCCCTGTAAACACACAAGTCGCTGTTTGCCGAATCGGTATTTAAGTTTTCCAATCTGTCACGACCACGACGGCTTCGACCAGCCATTACGTAGATGTAAAAGTCTCGGCCGTTTCTACAGCTACTATACCCTCTGCCCCTTCCGTATTTGTCATTATCTCGGCCCCTTTTATAGTCATAACCCCCATCTTTTGCGTGAACGTCATAATCTCGACCTTTAATGTCATTATCCCTACCACATGCGTAAATATCATCATCTCGGCCGTTTCTGCGGTTGCTATAGCCCCTACTATTGTCAAAATTATTATAACGTCGGCCATTGCTATAACCTCTTCCACGCACACTGTAGTCACAACGCTGGTAGTTTTTGTAGTTGCCATAACCTCGACGACTCCCGTTATTGCCATGATCTCGGTCGTTTTCGTATCTGTTATAACCTCGACCGTTTATGTTTCGATCAATTCCGTTGTTGATACCTCGACCTCGGTCACTGCCGCATGCCCCAGAGTCTCTGCCATTTCCGTAAGCGCCATAACCTCGCCCGCGTTTGTAGTTGCCATAGCCTCGTCCATTTCCGTAGCTTCGATAACCACGGCCATTATTATAGTGGCTATTACCGCGACCATTTCCATTTCCGCCATAGCCTCGGTCTTTTCCGTTGTTGTCATAGCCATATCCGTGGTTTCCCAAGTCATGTCCGGCCTCTTTTTGGAGACATTGCTTTACATCTGCCGAGAAAATAAAAAGAAGTGTTAGACAATGGCAAACTAGCAAGGCTACGCAAATTTATATTCAATATACAACAAAAGATACTATGAGATTTTAGGGGTGGGGTGGGACGGCGGGGAAGTTGAGTTTACGATTGAGTCCAGACTACCGTTTATTGTTGCCATAACAAGGCTAAAATATTTATGTGGCATCAAAGGAACTTTAGAAAATTTCTTCATTTGTTTATTTACATACTTAACTTATGAATATTTTCGTAGAAACACCCAAGAAGCCACTGTAGTATATGATGGGCTCCTTACCATGGATAAAAAACGGATACTTATGTGGTTTGGTCACATCTCAAGGTCTTCTGGCTTAGAAAAGACGAGCCTACAGAGCACTGTTAAGGGACGAGTCATTTAATGTCAGCTGGGTGGGGGGGGGGTACATTTAGGGGGGGGGGGGGGGTCGGAATTTTTTTGGTGATGTACTGGGGGTCGGAAATAAAAAAAGTCCTGGAGCAGGGGGGGGGTCATATATTTTATTAGGCATATTGTGGGGGGGGGGGGGGGGTCAGAACTCTTCCATCAGTCTTCATTTTTGAAAATGTCTCAGCTTCTGGGGGGCTCCCCCCCCCATTATTCCTAAAATTTCAGACTCTTTTCTTTCAAACTCACAACTTAAGACTTAAAAGACTTTATGGAAATCACACAAGAAAACTTGGGCAGCTTCATGTCCAAAAACAAAACTTTTTATTCATTTGCTAGAACAGTATGCAAGTGTCTATAAAATCATGTCAAGTAGTTGATTTTGTGCTCAATTAAATTTAATGCCTGCATTTGTGATATCAGCTCTCCACGTGCCTTTTCATCAGCAAAAACACTGTGGCTCCTGGAGGCACAGCCCCCAGGCCACCACCACCCAGATGCCCAATTGTTATAATTGTTAAGCATTCGACAAACATTCGATGGCCATTAGCAGAAAAAAGTGCAAGAAATGCAGACAAGGTTTAAACAGACCATGATTACATGTAATTAACCTGTTAGAATAAGAAAATGTTCTTTGTGTTTTCATACAGCTAGGTTTTGATAGAGGTCAGTCTGACATAAAATAGATAATATGGTATGTGTGTGTGTGAAGGGTAGCTGGCACTGGGGATAGGGAGAGGGGGGTCATAAATTTTTTGTCACCTATCTGGGGTCGGAAAAATAATTCTGGTGAGACAGGGGGAGGGGGGGGGGGGGTCGGAAAAATTTTGGTGAACCATATGAAAATGTACCCCCCCCCCCCACCTGATAATAAACGACTCGTCCCTAAAGGGAAAAGAGGAAGAGGGAAGCAGAAGAAGAGGTGGGAAGACAATATTAAAGAGTGACAGGGATGGACTTTGCTAGCACAGCTAGGGCGGTTGAAGACAGGACTAGGTGGAAAGTCATCTGTGGTGCCACAACGCCCTTGTGAGATTTTAAGATGAGCTAGCTTGATTGATTGATTGATTGATTGATTGATTGATTGATTGATTGATTGATTGACTGATTGATTGATTGATTGATTGATTGATTGATTGATTGATTTATCGATCGATCGATCGATCGATCGATTGATTGATCGATCGATCGATTGATTGATTGATTGATTGATTTACCGACCGAAGGACCGATCGATCGATTGATTGATTGATTAATTGATTGTTCTACATACACTTAACAGTAATTACTTACAATATAGGTAATTCCAGCTGAGCCCAAAACTGCGTTATTGTCATACGTTTTTTTTTAAAAAAGACAAACTTTCTATTTTAATTTATTTAAACCGCATGATCACAGACTTTCTATAGTGTTTCCCTGTCATTTATGAACAACAAAAGAACTTTTTGGGACAAAGAAGTTGGAAAATTTTGATCATTGGTTGCAAAAAGTAGGATATTTGGCATACGAATGATGGGTCTTTCCTTCGGCCCCTCCTACCCGCCCCCCCCCCCCCCCAACACACACACACATACATGCACACCGCATACACACATATACACCTCCCCGTCCCAGTTTCTGCTGAACGATCCAAATCTGCAGCAAGAGATTCTGAATTTTTATATGGAAAAGAATGGCTAAGTCTAATAGATCGGGGGTAGGAAATGTGTGGAGCCGGCTAGGCCCCTAGAAACTTTTGAGTTAATAACATGAGCCGCGACACGAGAAAACCAACAAAGTGGTTGTGTAATCAGCGCAGACTCAGATCAGCATGGTCATCCACCCAGTCTGATCAGAGTCTTCGCTGTCCGCATGGAGGTAGCTTAGACCCTTAGCTAACCTTAAAGCGCTTAGCGAAGATTCTGATCAGACTGGGCGGATGCTCAGGCTGATCTGAGTCTGGCCTGGACACACAACCACTAGGCAGTATCAATCCCAAAATCTAGATATCTAGATCCGTCTTATAAGACGGATCTAGATTTATAGGATGGTATTGTAAAGAAAACCCCCGTCTCATAATAGACAGGTATGTTATAGACCATGATATGGACCCCTTTGGTAGGAATTAGCTTTGTGTATACATGTACGACCTTGATCAGTCTACTCAGTTTTTTAAACAGACGACTACTGAACACTCATTTGGTTACCTACTAACCTAAGCCTATGAGTCCAAGCAAAGTGAGACTATAAGGTTTATGAGGGAATCGCGTACGGTCGTGATCGAGCGCAGGCTAGAGCGTTTTCGGTACAGAAGCAATCAGTGAAAGGAGAGATCATTAAACCAAGAGTAACGACCCTCTCCAGAAAATTTCACAAACAGTGAGCAGATCATTAAGCAGAGATGGGCGAAAAACCGGGGGGAAGAGAAAGTAGAATGTGGTTTCTCACTTGTGCGCCAAGCGAGGCTCGAACCCACAGGGTATAAAGTAGCCTTATAATAAAGGCAGCGCTCGTATGCACTAGGTCATGGAGGCCTGTAGTTGCCTTTATCCAGGAAAAATCACAAACCTACATCACAGGGTATAATCGATTCCGCTAATTTTCGCTTCCTGCAGAGACTGTACATCATATTTGGCTTCCGCCGAGACTGTCCGCGATCTTTTGCTTCCTGCCGAGACTTCTGTACATGATAAATGGCTTCCTGCAGAGACTGTCCGCGTGATTCTGCTTCCTGCCGAGCCTCTCGGCAGGAAGCAGAGTCACGCGGACACGCGGACAGTCTCGGCAGGAAGCCATTTTACCAGGACAGTAGTCTCTGCAGGAAGCAAGAGTTCGCGGACAGTCTCGGCGGAAGCCAAATATGACGGACAGTCTCTCCAGGAAGCGAAAATTGGCGGAATCGATTATACCCTGTGTATATTCTAATAGCCGTTAGCGTAACTAGTTATTAAGGTGCCTCAATATTATGAAAACGAAAAATCTAGTTTACTTATAACAATTAACAAAATATTGTCCATAAATACGATGGAAAAACTTACCCATGTTTTCTGTTTTATAATTATCTAATTAAAGTTTAAAGTATTAAGTCATTAAAAAAGTTTGCCTTTTTCGCTTAATTTAATTCGGTAAGTTTGTTAATATTCAGTATACTACGCTGGGTATTGGAATTTGTTGTATTTTTCTCCAGTCGAAAAAATGACTATATAGATATGCTATTGCACAACATTCGTATTTCACCAATATTACAGCAGTTTGCTTAGAGTATATACTAATTATATCTTTGTGATCAATATCCGAATAGCATACACTTGTTTACATCTTGTCCTTCCACAAAGGTCGATCAACTTTGAATCAACGTTGATTCAACGTCAGGACGTTGAATCAATGTTGATTCAATGTTGAGCCAACGTTGTTTGCCTGCTGATTTATTACTTTAAAACTGGGACTGATGGGTGACTTTCGATTTTACGGTCCTTCCAAACATCGAGCCGCTGTATGATTATGAAAGGCTATATGTAAAGCAAACCCCCGTTCACGGTTGGAAACCTACAGTGATAGTAGAACCCTGACTGCTAGCTTAGCAGGCCAGCGCTTAACATACTGGGCTACGGTATTACCAGTGTAGGACACGGGCTGAGGGTGTGGGGCCAGTTAAATATATAGAAAACTGAATTAGTCAAGAGGGAAGGGCACTAACCCAGCAGGCAAAGGACGTCGAAATGACGTTGTACTGACGTCACAACGACGTCACGTCGCATCGACGTCAATACAGCGTTATTTTGACGTGTTCCTGCCGGGAAAAGACCAAAGGCAAACTTAGGCTGATAATATCTATATCATGGATTATCCACCTGTACGCATGGTAAGGTCGATCTCTCAGTCAGCAGCCGGAGTGAATCAGCATGCCTTGAACAGTCAATGTTGGCTGGTTGTTTTGGGATTAACGGCTCTTTGCGACAGTATTTTAATCCGTATCGAGCCGTTTCCCAGAAAGGGGATAGAAAAATATACATAAAACTGAGTGACGTAGGGGATAATTTTTGTTGGTGTAGGAATTATATGGTATTCCTGTCAACCATTTTCGTCTGTCTGTGGACAACCACTCAATGCTATAAACTACCTTCCCAGAACAGATGAACTAGCACCTGTGCCAAATGGGTTCTCCTTCATAAATAAAAATATTATAGATAAAAATGCGTGGGCATAGGGACAAGAAGGGGGCGGGGTGAAACCGGGGCTTTACCTCCTTCTCCCCATTCCCCCATCTAATAATTTGGGGATTTCCTATATTGAGATAGCGCTGGCCTCTGCGATAAATATATGCAAGACAAGGAGCTACCCTCTCCTCGCAGCCTCCCACCTTTTTCACTGCTATTTCATAGTCTGATCGGCCCAAATAGACGGACCAGTGTTCATAGGTTTGCTGTGGGTCTAAGAAGCAACCAGTTTACATGCTGATCGGTCGGACGATGGTGATGTGTAACGCTCGGTGTCAGGGCTTCTCACCAATTTAGATAAATAGTAGGGCAAGGCAGTAGGTTGTTTGGATATTTTATCTGTCGTCCATCATATCTCTTTTCTTTCTCTCTCTCTTTCTCTGGGAGACGGCTCGATACGGCTTGAAATACTGTCTCAAAGGGCCGTTAAACCCTACCAACATCCTGATCAGACTGCTCCTTTACCAGTACAGGATTTGAGCGAGGCCTTCTGCCCTAGTTTTTACAATCATTGCGGTACGAAAAGAATTTACAGGCAGATCAGAAAATTTTGGGTTAAATACCAAGACTCTTTCTAGTTTCTCCAAAACATAAATGTTTCGAGACATGCCATTGAAAATAATTTATTATGGTGATTTTAATTTAACCTTTTAAAGTTTATTTCATGGTAAACACACGAATAGAAAGCAAAAACAACCCCAAATTTTAGTTTGTCTTCACCTCCATTACACCTGTGACCTATTTATCTATTCAAACAGCGTTGTCATCAGATTTTACAGGTAAAGCTATATTTAGAAATGACATAGTGTACCTTTTGTATTTGGTTAGTAACAGCTATTTTAAGTAACTTACGTAGTGCAAAGGTTTAGCCTCTGAACGCGTTTATCCATTGGTGAATTGAACACTAACTGAACACGTGTTTAGGAGTGTTCTAGATTATGACTCATTCTCATCTGATCTGTCAAACACTGCCTATATAAAGAGATGTTCCCTAGCAGTGCGCATTAAACACTTCTGAACATCGACAAAAGGCTGAAATATACTACAATCTACAGTGCGTGCGCGAAAATATAGTTTTGAACAAAACAAAAAAAAGAAGAAAAATTGAACAAGAGTGAATTAAAGAAATCATTGAAGATGGCGCTTACAGTAAAAGCTTTCTTAGCTAAAGATGGGGAGTGGGACGCTGAAATACGGCGCTGCCAGGTCCCCGTAGATGTGTCTTCGAGTTACGAATACTTGCACAAGAAACTGTGCGAGATATTTCCGACTCTGAAACAGGGACATTTCTCTCTCTTCTGGAAAGGTAAGATATTTTATTTCTATTTCTATAATATTAGTAGCCTAAAGATTTGAAAATATTTCTATGCAAACAGTGTTAGACACAGACTGGTCCATGTTGGTCTGCTTAAAGAAAAGGTTTGGGTATTTAACTATTGGCGGTGAAGACGGTATTTTTAGTACTGCCAATCCATTCCACGCCATATTCCGTTCCATATTTTATATGCCACTATTCAGCTGCGGAAAGTATAACATCAAACAACGTTGATCATCTTCAGTCAACGTTGATACAACGATGATACAACATTATGTGTGCCTCCTGAACGTGCTCGAATCTATACAGAATATATGGTAAAAGATCGATATTGTGTTCAGTATAGATCCTGTAGATAAAATATCAATTAATGTTATTTAATTGGTTTTCTAATTGTATTTAGAGAGAGAGAGAGAGAGAGAGAGAGCATGGGTGTACCGATCTGGCGCGAAATGTTGGGGAAAAATGTAGACCGAGATCCTAAAATAAAAGTCTAATCAGGGCCTTTACAAACTGGTTACCGGTCCGTCAGAATGATTTTTTTACGAAAAATAACAATTAAGTTAAATGGGCACGACGATCTCTGTCTTTTTCATTTAATGGGGATAACCTTTAAGGGAAAAACTGCTCCCCTAAGGAGCACAGCAGTAGACCCTTTTTTTCTTCATCCAGTGGCGCAAACTGGTAATCAGAAAAATTGTTTCCCCTTTGTAAAATATGCCGGACATAAACATAGAGGCGTATCCCGATAATCAGTCACTAACAGTATATTATATTAAATTTACAGATGCCGATGGGGACGTCGTTGCATTCTCTACGGATGAAGAACTAACGGAGGCTCTGGGTCACGTGTCCGATGGCGTCTTCAAAGTTTACGTTACGGTCAGAGGTACGTGCAATTAGTGTAATTAAGCATTGCCATTTATGGTCTTTGCGATTAAGAAAGACACAGATCAGCCGGTGGACCCGTCTTATCAGGGTCTTTGTTTTTCTGAGACAGGATTCTGAAGAATCATTACAATGAAAATGGTTGGTCTGATATTTGCCCCTATAGCTTTTCCATAATGGCCATTTACTGTGCCGTAACCGGTTCAATGAAAAGGTACCTAGGTACCTAGCATGCTTCTTTTTTATTTATTTATTTTTATTTTACCTTTTTTTTAATTGTGATATTATGCCTAAAAGCAAACTTTTTTTTAACATTCAAACGCTTTTGTGCTCTCTCTCTCTCTCTCTAAAATGCAATAAAATACACTAGGGTCGAGTCATGTAACTTCGGACAGCGGGTAACTTCGGACATATCAATGCAAACAGTGAAAATCAAGATGAGACGGCTCATGATGAGCCGTCTCATCAGGACTTTCACTGTTTACCCAGTTAATTTTATTTTAATTTCAAACAACTGACATATAAAGGAAACAATGTCACTGTCCGAATTCGCTGTCCGAATTTACCCGACTTTACCCTAGTTGTCTGTGTTTTATTTACAGATGCCGCAGCAGAGGGCCAGCAAGAAGAGATCCACCCAGGGGTAGTTTGTGATGGTTGTGACTCATCCATTCGTGGGCCAAGGTTCAAGTGTCTGGTGTGCCCCAACTATGACCTCTGTAGAACATGCGAGGGCAAGGGCCTGCACGTGGAGCATGACAAGATGAAGATTGCCAGCCCTGGTGGATTTCCGGGATTTCCAATGTTTCCGTTTGGACCCCATGGTGGCCCTCCTGGCGGTCCTCATTTTGGACCCCATGGTGGACCTCATATGAGACCTTTTGGTGGACCTCGTGGTCGAAGAGGAGGACCCCACGGTGTAAGTATGATATAATAGTTAGAATGCCACATAGTGATTATTCTGAGATAGTTTTAAGGCAAACGAGTACTCTCGCATGGATCCATGACCCAGAGCTGTAGATAAGGGGGAGTATTTGATGATAATTAAGGATAATTTTTCTTATTTCTCATTCAAACCATATGTTGTGACCCCTCATCTGAACCGTCTCGCCGAGACGGTTCAGATGAGGGTCACAACATATGTTTTAATGCAGAATTAACAAAAATTAATCCTAATTATCACCAAATACTCCCTCTTATCTAGAGCTCTGAATTGACCGTCACCAATTTTCAGAGGGCAACAACTTTTGTTACTCCCTGTTTTTTCCCAGAATGATGAAACCGTTCCAACATGAGGTCTGCTCTTAAATGAAAGAATTTGCTCCTGTGGGAGCAAATTCCTACCTTTAAGAGCTGACCTGCATTGAGGAGGGAAGAAAATATGAAAATAGCGGAGTTGCTGCTAACTGACATGATTTCCCCAAAATATATACATACCACTATAATTTAATTGAAGGCGTATGATATATAGAAGAGCCTTTTCCCTAGCATCTAAAACATTAACAGTGATTCATACAATCCATATTATTCACAGAATTTATATCTAGTATTTCTTACAAAAAAAAGTTGCAGAATTTCAGCGTTGTCCTCGGCGAGGCAATACATGAAATTCTATGGAAAATAAGAGACCCAGCAGACACACAACGTTGAATCAACGCTGATTCAACCTTGATTCAACGTTATGACGTTGAATCAAGGTTGATTCAATGTTGATTCAATGTTATGTGCCCAACGGGGAATTACTTGTGTATCAGTCACTCAGTCGTATTTATCAGTAGCTCATTCGTAATTTCTCCAAATTTTCTCCAAACCAGATCAAACCGAGCATGCTTCTACCAGAGCGTGCGCAGGCTTGTTTGAGCAGTTGCAATTCGCTCATTTCTTAAGATCCATCAGAACACCTTCATTTTTTCTGCCAGCTATACAAAGGGAAGCAACTATTGTGACTTCCTATTTCAATCTCTGGGTGACGAATCTTTCTAAAAGAGGTCGACTCTTAAAAGCACAAATTTGCTTCTAATCCTAGGGTAGCAAGTTCATTCTTGTAAGAGTTGGTCCCTTATGAGAAAGGGCACAAAACTGAAAATGACGGGGTTACTTCCCTTGCAGGTGATCAGAGGCCTGGATAAGAGGGAGTATTTGGTGATAATTAGGGATAATTTTTGTTCATTTTGGATAAAAACATATGTTGTGACCCCTCATCTGAACCGTCTTGACGAGACGGTTCAGATGAGGGGTCACAACATATGGTTTCAATGAGAAATAAAGAAAATTATCCCTCAATTATCATCAAATACTCCCTCTTATCTAGAGCTTTGAGGTGAATCTATACCTTAAGATAGGTTTTCTCACGATGGTCTCATAATCTACTTTCAGCCTTTCGCACCACCGCCCCACTTTCGCCACTGGATGCAAAAGTTCATGAAGCGCTGGCACAAGCGTAATGACCCAGGATGGAAATCCGGAGACGAGAAAGGACAAGATAAAACTGACGAGAAAGGAGAGAAAGATGAGAGAATGGAGGAAAGTGGAGAATCAGGAGAAAGCAGTGGAGAAGAATTACTTATGAATGCTGGAGAATGTATGGCTGACATGGTGCAGGCTGTCGGTAAGTTAACAAGTTATGTTACGTGTATATGTAGGGCTTTTGTTAAAAACTACAAGACCCAATTTATGTCAAAGGCTGTAAGCTAGTAAGAAACGGCGTTTCCATGTACTTTTAGAGCAAATATATTATTGTTCAAAGTACTAGTGCAATGCACCAGTTATTTGCAACCTCGGCTACCCTGGGGTCGAGGAACTGCCGGGAATAGCGGGGGACAGCGTCTTACCTGTGCGGGGCATTCGAATAACTCTCAAATTAGCTTTAGCAGTGATAGCGACCCCGCTGTTGAACAGTGTCTCATAGAAAGTTTCTAATATGATATACAGTGTAATATACATGTAAATATTTTAGTGTTTTTTTTCGCAGCTAGATCTAGTAAGTTTGCTGCTGGTTTTTTTTTTTTTTTCCAAAAATAATTTGCTATGTACATAAAAACTGAAAAGTGCTAAAGACCGGGGGTATAAACGTTAGAAAAAAAAACTTTCAAACTGAAGAGAAAATCCTGACAGTCTGTCTGATGTAGTTATTCTTAGTTCTCCAGTATTATATTTGAGCCGCATCACAAGAAAACCAGCAATGTGGTTGTGCGCCCAGCGCAGACTCAGATCAGCCTGGGCATCCGCCCAGTCTGATCAGAGTCTTCGCTGTCCGCATGAAGGTAGCTTGGATCCTTAGCTACCCTTTAAGCGCTTGTCGAAGAGTCTGATCAGCCTGGGTGGATGCCCAGGCTGATCTGAGTCTGCGCTGGGCGCACAACCACATTGTGGGTTTTCTCGTGTCGCGGCTCATTTTTGTTATCTCTCTTTCAGGTCTAGACTCTGATGACAATGCTGATCCAACCAAACAGACTGACGACTCCGACATCCAGGGTAAACGCTGTGGCCGAGGCCGTGGACGTGGCCATGGACGAAAATATCATGGACGAAAAGAACACGGACACAAAGGTCACGAAGGTCACAAAGGTCACTGGGGACGCCGATTTCAAGGTTGCCCTGGAGGTCGTGGAAGACACAGTCCCTATCATTTTGGGCCCTGGGCATTCTGGGGCTGGCAAATGGATGATGACTGGCAACAAGGGGGCTGCCCCTGGAGGAAAGGAAAATGTTGGAAGAAAGGAAATTGTAAAAGTGATGGAGAGGAGACATCAAAAGAACCGCAGCAGGGTAATGCCATGGAAACAGGGAAGGCCAAATGCTGTATGAAACATGCCAAGAAACATGCGAAAATGGTGGCAAAAATGGTAAGTTCTTTATTAAAGCATAAGACTTACGATCTAACTGCCTTGATCTTATAACACCCTCCATCTTCGCAAGCTAAGGGTACTAGATCCATTTTGTTCCTTATGAACAAAGTGGGCTTTTGGCTTGCGAAGATAAACACCCTCATGAACCATTTGTTTGGGGGGGGTGCGGAAATAAACTGCTGGAAAATATCATTTAAAGAAATGCAGGCTTTAGCTATTTTTGTGTATCTCGTTCAAGCTTCATGTTTATCTGCCATTTTACTATGGAAGCATTTTTAGCTCACCTGAGCCTTAAGGCTCAGGGTGGGCTATTGTGATCACCAAGTGTCCGTCGTCCGTCGTGCGTCGTCCGTCGTGCGTCGTCCGTCGTCAACAATTTGCTATAAATGACATCTTCTCTGAAACCGCTAGGCCTAGGGCTTTGATATTTGGTATGAATTATTGTCTGGTGGACCTCTACCAAGTTTGTTCAAATGGTCGCCCCAGAGTCCAAAATGGCCCTGGGGCAGGGGGTCTTGGGTTCGAAACTAAAAAATACTTAAAAATCTTCTTCTCCAGAACTGCTTGGCTCAGATGCTTGAAATTTGGTGTGTATCATTGTCTAATGGTCCTCTACCAAGTTTGTTCAAATGGTCGCCCCAGAGTCCAAAATGGCCCTGGGGCAGGGGGTCTTGGGTTCGAAACTAAAAAATAATTAAAATCTTCTTCTCCAGAACTGCTTGGCTCAGATGCTTGAAATTTGGTATGTAACATTGCCTAGTGGTCCTCTACCAAGTTTGTTCAAATGGTAGCCCCAGGGTCCAAAATGGCCCCAGGGCAGGGAGTCCCAGGTTTGAACCATAGAAATACATTGAAAAACAGTCAAAACTCTTCTTCTTCAGACCGCAAGGCTCAGATGCTTTAAATTTGGTATGTAGCAATGCCTTATAGTCTTTTACCAAGTTTGTTCAAATGGTGGCCCTAGGGTCCAAAAGGACCCCTTGGCATGGTTCAAGGTTTGAACCATAGAAATGCAAATAAAAATATTGAAAAATCTTCTACTTCAGAACCATAAGGCTTAGATGCTTGAAATTTGGTATTATGCAATGCCTAGTGGTCCTCTACCAAGTTTGTTCAAATGGTGGCACCAGGGTCCAAAATGGCCCCGTGGCAGGGAGTCCTATGTTTGAACCATAGAAATACATAGAAAACTATAAAAAAAAATCTTCTTCTTCAGAACCACTTGGCTCAGATGTTTGAAATTCGGTATGTTGCTTCGCCTAGTAGTCTTTTACCAAGTTTGTTCAAATGATGACCCCAGGGTCTAAAATGGCCCCTCCCCAGGGGGTCCTGGGTTTAAACCATAGAACTACATAGAAAAATATTCAAAAATCTTCTTCTTCAGAACCATTTGGTTCAGATGCTTGAAAATTGCTATGATTCATTGCCTTGTAGTCCTTTATCACGTTTGTTCAAATGATGGCCCCAGGGTCCAAAATGGCCCTGCGGCAGGGATTCCTGAGTTTGAGCCATAGAAATACGTAGAAAACTATTAAAAAATTATCTTCTTCAGAACCACTTGGCTCAGATGCTTGAAATTTGGTATGATGCATTGCCTGGTGGACCCCTACAAAGTTTGTGTAAATGGTGGCCCTGGGTTCCAAAACGGCACTGGGATGGGGCGTCTTGGGTTCGAAATTAAAATGTACATGTACTTTAAAACCTTCTTCTCCAGAACCCCTAAGTGCAGATGCTTGAAATTTGGAATGTTGCATTGCCTAGTGGTCCCTTACCACGTTTGTTCAAATGATGGAGCCAGGGTCAAAAATGGCCCGGCCCCAGGGGGTCCTGGGTTTGAACCATACGAATACATAGAAAAATATTTGAAAATTTTCTTCTTCAGAACCACTTTGCTCAGATGCTTGAAATTTAGCTTTTTGCATCGCCTAGTGGTCCTTTACCAAGATTATTCAAATGATGGCCCCAGGGTCCAAAATAGCCTAGGCCCAGGGGTCCAGGGTTGGAACCATAGCAATACATAGAAAAAGATTAAAAATCTTCATCTTCAGAACCATTTGGAAATGCTTGCAAACTATCAGGTCTGTTCAAATTATGACCCTAGTTTGACCTTTGACCTTTTTGCTCAGTGAGCGATTCAGGGCCTCTCGGCCCTCTTGTTTTTTCTTTAAGAGTTGACCCAAATGAGAAGGGATGCAAAAAAGAAAATGGCAGAGTTGGTTTCCCTTAAAATGAGCCGATTCACCTTAAATTCCTTCAGAATCTCATCTTAGTCACCAGAATAATATGAGCGGCGACACGAGAAAACCAATAAAGTGGTTGTGCGCCCAGCGCAGACTCAGATCAGCCTGGGCATCCGCCCAGTCTGATCAGAGTCTTCACTGTCCGCATGGAGGTAGCTTAGTCCCTTAGCTACCCTTTAAGCGCTTAGTGAAGATTTTAATCAGACTGGGCGAATGCCCAGGCTGCTCTGAGTCTGCGCTGGGCGCACAACCACTTTGTAGGCTTTCTCGTGTCGCGGCTCATATACTTTAGCTGTAGCTAGAATTGATCATTTAAAGTCCCAGGAATTTGACTAAGTGGACAATTTCAGAATGTGAACATCACCATAATTGTTTTTATTGCACAAACTTTATGTAATTTCTTTTCGTTTCACTTGCAGGACAAGAAAAAGAATGGAACATCTTCACAAACCACCCAGGCTGACAATGACTGCGTTGTGGTGGGTGAAGAAGCCATGCCCTTGATTGATGGGGCTACCCCGATGCCTCAGCCCCATCCAGTAGCTCCTGAACAGACACCCATTCCAAGTCAGCTGCCTGTCTTTAAGCATGCAGGTAAGTTTCCACCGCAGGCTGTTTTCAGTTTATCCAGACTTCGTGCTAAAAAATTCTGAGTGTACAGCGGGAAGCCTTCATTAGTGATAAGAAGTTTTTTCTTTTTAATAAATTCAGATCTAATCACAAATTTATGTTAATTTTGGCTGTATAATCGATCTTAAAATTTTACAACTTTTAAAATCCGGAAGATATGAAAATCAAGCGAGAATAATTATCAACTCCAGAAAACGTAGTGGCGAAATGCTGCTAACAGACAAATCTACATCTTTTTCAACAGTAAATAACTTGTTGTAGATACATAGGCCTTTAGGCCGCCACCTACTGTTCTCTCTCCCTGCAGAAAGAACTCTATAATAAGGTGCATGGACCACTTTTAACCACTTTCATATTTGAAAAAAAATCAGTTTCTGTTTTCACTGTTTCAGAAAGAAAAGTCATTGTTATAATAACTTTTCTGCTATTTTTTTCAGAAGCTCTTCAACAGTTGCTGACCATGGGCTTCAATAATGAAGGAGGATGGCTGGCACGACTTCTAGACGCCAAGAACGGAGACATTGGCCAAGTTCTGGAAGCTATCAAACCACAGCATCAGCAGTAGGAGGAAATTTTCCGTGGACTACTGAAATAGACTTTGAATTTTATGTACATATGGGACTGACTTTTGTTTATTAAAATGTGACATATAAACATTGTGACAAACATCATGATATAGCTGTGACATGGGGGAGGTCACGTGATTCTATGGTGGCAAGACGTGTTTTGCTAGTGCGGACAATAAACTGTAATTTATAATAGGAAAAGTTGTTAGAATAAGACATTTTTGACATTTTGGTGTTATATTTACGTTGTGGACTTTATTGAGTTTTGAAATATGCCGGGAAATGGACGAAAGAACTCAAATATTGGTCAACAAGGGCAAGCGAGAGTTGCTGACAAAAAGCAAGAAGGTATGCCTATCCCACCCACTGTTGGTACACAGCATGCGCAAGGGGCGCCTGGTCAAACATGGTCTACAAATATAACAAATGACTTGCCAACTTCGCAAATATTACAACAAGCAAATGGTGTATTATATCAATATGCTCCTAAAAACTCTCAGCAGCCAAACATGGTTATAGATACATTTAGTCAGAATGGGCAGAATGGTCGACCAAATCAATACACAACAGTACCTGTGTTTCGCCCGACTGAACAACAATATCAACAACAAAACAATACTACAAGTGATGACCAATTTACTATGAATACTATGAATGTTGTTAATTCTGAACGGTGTGTAGCGCCGATTCTCACGTCTGTGCCGGGTCCAGTGTTATGTTCAAACCCCTCACCTGAGCCGCCATGGGTGGCACAAATGTTGAAAGGTCTGGACACAAGACTCCAACATATTGAGAATCAACTTGTCAGTCAAAATAATAAATGGCAAAGCATTGACAGTAGTCTCCAGAGCCAAAATACTAGAATAACAAAAATAGAACAGCAACTAACTGAATTTAATACGATGAAACAAGATATGACGCGTATGCAAAATTCACTGTACGACATGGGTCAAGAAGTAAGCGGTGTTAATAGCCAAATGAAAGATTATGATGAAAGCATGCTCAATTTTAATGACAAATATGACCAAATTTTATCAGAGAATTCGAACAAGGATAAGTTATTGAACGATTTATGCGCTCAAGTAGATAGGATGCAGGTAGAACAGGAAATTCTATATGAACAGCAAAGCAAAAGTGAAAGCAGAATAACTGACTTACAATGTCGCAGTATGCGAGACAATTTACTATTTACGGGTATAGAAGAGCCAGAGTTACCAGAAAACGAATTCGAAAATACTGAAGATACTCTAAATCAGTTTTTGTCAACAGAAATGAACATAAGTAGAACTATCCCATTTCACAGGGTGCATAGACTAGGTCCAGTTGATCGAAATCAGACTTACCCCAGGCATATAGTGGCTAAGTTTGAACATTTTAAGGATAGAGAGAGTGTTCGTCGTGCAGCTCCACAAACTTTGAAAAACAAACCGTTTGGTGTGAGGGAACAATTCCCGAAAGAGATAGAAGATAAAAGGAAAAAGCTTTATCCGCATGTGAAAATAGCCAAACGCGATGAAAGGAACAAAGTAAAATTGGTCAAAGATAAGTTATATATCAATAATGTAGAATATATACCATCTGACTTAGAGGATGACATCAGTAAACAACGTGATTCGCAACGTGCTTATCAAAGCAAAGGAGCTAGACCCAAGACTCATAATGTACGCATTGAACGTAGTGAACGTCACTACGGCCGAGATAAAGGATACAGGCAGCCAGAGCAAAATATTAATACAAGAACAAATTCCAGAGATAACAGGAAAGATCAGAGAAAACCCGAACCATACTACAAGGAGCGGTACTTTTACCAAAAGCCTGTATACAGACATCAAAATCGATTGGGCACAGGTAGAAATGCTGACGTTTCAAGAAACTTAGATTTTTCGGTGGAAACGAGAAATTCGTTTGAACAATTGCGAAACATTGATGAGGATGCGAGTACTACAATTAGTTTTGGTCCAGAAAGGCAGAAAAATGTAAGGAAAGCGACGTCACCGCTTGATAGTAATCTAATCTTTAAGAAGCACCGGGAGGATTCAGATTCTGACATTGAGGTTGATAATTCACCCCAAAGTGACCCTCCTACTAATAAAGGGTCTACTTTATCAGACTCACCTATTTGTTCGATTGCAATTCCAGAGATTTCAGACAGTGCAACACTAAGTGATGGCCCAGTAGTATCAAAAAGCTCAGCCTCTGGTACAGTAGCAGACAACGAAAAATAGGATGAGGCCGAGGGCAACAAAAGTAATGATCAGAGTGACGATGACATAGACCCCAGTGAGAGTAGAAACGATTTACAATTTGATATCTCTAGTTTTGACAAATTGCCGGAACATAAGGAATATAATTTAAAAATCCTGACAATAAATGTTTGTGGTTTAAAATCAAAATTATGTATTCCTGAGTTCACTACACTTATTAACAATTATGACATAATCGGAATACAAGAAACGAAGCTAGATGATGCGGACTTGATCGAAGTTAATGGATATCAAGTTTTTACTCATAATCGAAAGTCGTTGTCAAGGTACAGATCTGGAGGCTTAGCCTTACTTGTTAAAAATGAATTATCACCATTTGTACAAGTTCTGAAAAGCGAAAGTAAACTAATTCTATGGTTTAAAATTTCAAATAAAATCACCCTGAATGGAAATGACCTCTTCGGAGGTGTAGTTTATATTCCACCTTATCACTCAAAATATGCCTCTTATGATCCTTACCTTGAACTTCAAAACGAAATAAATAAGGTGTGTCTTCAAAGCAAAAATGTTTTGCTATTTGGTGATTTCAATTCAAGGACGGCTGAAATGTGTGACTATGTCAAGTCTGACGATTTCATATGTCAGCTGCAGGGTAATTCTGAACTATATGATGAAAATATGGAATTTTTGCAGTGTTTCTATGAAAATGACGTTTCATTATTACGCAAAAACGAAGATGGCATTACAAACCATTATGGTTCTCACATGATAGACTTTTGTAAAAGTAATAATATGGCTATTTTAAATGGAAGAATAAGCATTGATGAACAGTCATCAAAAACAACATGCAAAGATAAAAGCACAATAGACTACTTTTTGTCATCTGCAAATAATTTGTATTTTATTAGATCCATGAATATTTTGGAATTTTGCAGTCTGTACTCAGATGCGCATTGTCCCGTGTCATTGTCTTTAAACATACGTAAAGATTTTGCTACAGAAAGACAAACTGTGAAGATGCAAAACAAATCACCGAAAATCAAATTATGGGACCATGAAAAAAGTAGCCTATTCGCAGATAATATCTGTTTAAGTGAAGTTAATAGAATAAATAACACATTAGATATATTAGCATTAAATAAAACTGTAGACACTCAAGATATTAATTCAGTGGTTGAACAAATTGACACGCTATTTACTACTGCTTCAGAAAAGACATTTGGCTTAAGACATAATAAAACCAATAGGCAAGAAAAAGGTAATACAAAAAAATGGTTTACTAGAGAGTGCCACATGGCTAGAAATGAATATCATTATGTAAGAAAATTGTACAATAAATATAAAACACAATATTATAAAAAGCTCTTAAAAACTGTCAGTAAAAAATATAAAAATACCATATCACAAAATATAAAACGTTTCAAATCTGAAAGAATACATAAATTAAAAACAGTAAAATCATCTCATCCAAGAGAGTTCTGGAAAATAATAAATGGGACAGACAGAAACAAGGATTGCAAAGCAACACTTCAAGATTTATACAGTTATTTTGAGGAAGTAAACAGTGGTTCAAATATTGCTGAAACAGGTGAAGATAACGATATATTAGATGAAATAAATACTGAGGATTTTAGAAATATTAACAATGACATAAACAATAAAATAACAGAATTAGAGATACAAACAGCAGTTAAAAATCTTAAAAATAACAAAAGCCCGGGCATAGATAATGTTTTAAACGAACACTTAAAAAATTCTATACACATAATGATGCCAATATATGTTAAACTCTTTAATATTGTGTTCAATCATGGTTTTGTTCCAGATAGCTGGTCCATAGGTGACATATTGCCAATATATAAAAATAAAGGCAGTGCATCCTTACCTGAAAATTATCGTCCCATTACATTATTAAGTTGTTTCGGTAAGTTATTTACATCAATTATAAACAATAGATTAAATAAGTTTGCTGAAGACTATAATGTAATAAATCCTTCACAAGCCGGGTTCCGAAAAGGTTTTACCACTGTTGACAATATATTCATAATACAAAGTTTAATTGAAATTTCGAAAATAAGTAAAAATAAATTGTTTTGCGCTTTCATTGACTTCAAGCAAGCTTTTGATATGGTATGGAGAAATGGATTATGGAGCAAACTTATTAATTGCAACATAAATGGCAAATGTTTTAGATTAATACGTAATATGTACAATAACATAAAATCTAGGATTTCAACAACAGAGGGTACATCAGCATATTTTCCCTGTAATTGCGGGGTGCGTCAAGGGGAAAATCTATCTCCTATCCTTTTTTCTCTGTATCTCAATGACCTTGAATACTATCTTTACTCTAATTCTGCGCCAGGTGTAAAATGCGAGATTAACGACGATGATATACTCATATATTTGAAAATCTTTATTTTGCTGTATGCAGACGACACAGTTCTGTTTAGTAATAGTAAAGAAGATTTGCAAACTACACTTAATATATTTGACAAATATTGTGAAAAATGGAAACTTACAGTTAATGTTCAAAAAACAAAAATTCTAATATTTAGTAGTGGCAGGTTGGCACAAAATCAGACATTTTACTTTAGAAACCATAAACTTGATATCGTAAATGAATACAAATATTTAGGAATATATTTATCACGAAGTGGCTCATATATAAATGCAAAGAAACATATATCCGATCAAGCGAATAATGCAATGTTTTCGTTACTAAGAAAAATAAGAATACTTAATTTGCCATTAGAAATACAACTCCAACTGTTTGACAAAATGATAAAGCCAATTCTTTTATATGGATGTGAAATTTGGGGTTTCGGCAATTTAGAAATCTTAGAAAGAGTGCAGTTAAAATTTCTAAAGTATGTATTAAATTTAAAAAAATCAACTCCTTCTTTTATGGTGTACGGTGAAACAGGAATATTCCCATTAAGTTTGGACATTCAATCCAGAGTCGTTTCATTCTGGACAAAATTGCTACAAAGTGCTGACAATAATTCAAAAAAACTATCATCATATATTTATGACATCCTATATAATCTTAATGAGCAAGGTAAATGCAAATCAAAGTGGCTAGAAAATGTAAAAAACTTGATTCAGAAAAATGGGTTTGGAAACATTTGGCAACAACAAGAAGATATAAATAAAAGATGGTTTAATCTGTCATTTAAACAAAAGATCAAAGACCAATATTTGCAAACATGGGAAGCTCTGCTAAATAAATCGTCTAGTAGTTTAAACTATCGTATATTTAAAACGAACTTTGGAATGAATGATTATTTTTTATATTTATCTAATCAAAACTGCCGAATTTTGACTGCATTTAGGACTAGAAATCATAGGCTACCTATAGAAACGGGAAGATGGATAGGGATACCAGTTAATGAAAGAATTTGTAACTTGTGTAAAACTGATATTGGTGATGAATTCCATTACATAATGACATGTGACTTCTTTAAAGAAGCTAGAGAAAAGTTGATAAAGAAATATTATATAAAACATCCAAACACATTAAAATTTTTTGAGCTCATGAATAATCGTAACAAGAAAATAATAGTTAATCTGTGTGCTTTGATAAAGTTAATTGTTAAAACTGTTACTGCTTCTTAACTGCTTTTTCATAATAAGCTTTTCCATAATAAGTAGAGAATCGTGAATCGTAACAACAAAGGCTTGATATTATTCAATTAGATAAAAATATTTCTTATTTCTTTTTGTAAATATTGTTATATTTTACCTCATAATTATGATGAATAATCTATGATAAGCCCGTTACACTGCTTACAATGTGACTTCTTTGATGTATAGAATACATGTATATATCTAGGGAGGCCATGATGCGGTAAGTAGCCCATGGGCTATCGGCGCGATTTGGTTAAATCTTGCTTGTTGCAGCTATTTTGACAAGAGGTGGGAGGCTGAAGAAAGCCTGCCAGGATGCGCATGCTTTTCTGAGTCTCTTCGGTTCGCGCATGCCCCCGGGACCTTCCCACAGTGGAGCCCCAATAAACTTATCTGTATAGGTAATTACAGTTCTAATATACACATGTAAATATTATTGTGTTATTTACCCAGTTCTTTATATATATATATATATATATATATATAGGGAGATTTAATCATAAACAGTGCAAAATTGTGAAGTTACTGAGCGCTTTCGGCTTTCGCCTTCTTCAGAGTTTACAAAGTCAAAATTTCAACATATCTACAGGTAAAGCATGTGAATCAAGAAAATACAAAATAATCATGAAAATGTTTCACAATTTACTGTTCAAATTCACATTAAACGACAAAAAAATTGAAAAATGGTCGTTTAATAAAGCAAAATTGCTAGAAGACGGCCGTTTCACGGCCCCAGTTCGAATTCGAAATTGCAAATGGCCGCCAAAATGAGAAAAATCGTATTTTGTGATTTGTAGCGCTGTATTTATAGCGCTACAAATTCATTGTATGTATTGGCCATTCACATATGAGGCAAAACTCACCATGATGAAGGAAACAGCTCATTATACATATGAATGCATTGCTACAAAAGACAAAAGCAAGAGCGGAACACTATGTCTGGGGGAAGCAAGATGCCCCTGCACAAGTATAGGTTGAATAGAACGTCATAATGATAAACACACCGCTACAAACTCAGTCTAGTTTTTTAATCATTCTTGTTGATACCGTGAGGCCTTAGAGTGTTCAGACGGCGGATCCAGTAACTCTCACGAGATTTCCTGGTCGAATCTGTCCACTCTGGGCTATGGTCAATGCAACAAACAGAGGCATGTTTGAGAAAGTCATGTTCTGTTGAGCGAAAATGCTCAGCCACTGGTGACCTTTCAAACCTGCTATGTTTCCAGTCATCGCGATGACCATTCATCCTGAGGTTCAACGGACCTTTTGTCTCTCCTACATACTGCTTTTGACATTTGCAGCAAGAAATGAGGTAGACAACATTTGCTGTTTTACAGTTAGTGTCACATTTCAGCTTGACAACCGCACCAGATGAAGACTTAACAGTTTGTGTGTCCAATATCATTTTGCAAGTTTGACACCTGGCTCTCCCACAAGGTTTTGATTCACCGAGGGGCTCATTATCTTTGGGGTCTGGTTTGAGCTTGGCATGTACAAGGAGGTCCCGTAAGCTTTTGGGCCTTCTGTATGCCATAATGGGTTTCTCAGGGAAGACCCTGCTCAAATCTTTGGAAGACTCGATAATGGACCAGTGTTTGTTCACTGATTCCCTGACTTTGGGAAGGTCCGGGTGGTAAGTCATCACAAAAGGAAGAACAGTCTTACCTTTTGTGGGCTTTACCCTGTAGGACAAGAGAGCCTGTCTATCCAGTTGGCTGGCTTTATCTATTGCTTCCGTTATGTTCTTCATCTGATAGTCCCATCTGTTCTTCATCTGATATATATATATATTTTTTTTTTTTTTTTTTTTTTTTTTTTTAATTTATGTTTGTTTTTTCTCTCTCAGCTGTTTCATTTAATTTAGTCTAGATCTACCGCAAGAATTCTAACACTTTGGACACCATAAATGATATTGTAAGTGTCCTACAAGTTTTGGGTTTGCGATGCAGTAATACTTATAGGGGATGCAGGTGGAATGGCAAACAGTGTGGACCATTATCGGGCTGCTTTGGGAGCAGTCTGATCTTGGCCTACATTGTTTACTCAGCTCTGTCTAGAGATGCATGCTGAATGGCAAACAGTGTAGATCCCTATCGGACTGCTTTAAAAGCAGTCTGATCTGGGTCTGCACTTTTGGCTCAGCCCTATCTGTTCCAATATTTAGGATTTTTGCGGTGTACCGGTGTTCATTATCTGGATAGGTGGAAGGTCTCTGTGGTTGATCACCTCTCTCCCCTTGACTATTATTTCATGTGCGGAATCCGGTTTAGGTCAGCTCGGCAGAGAAGACCAGACTGGATTCCGCGGCATGTGATTGGTGGGGGAGTGGGGCATCCTTTTATTATATTGATATATCAGGTTTCTTTTTTTATTCCACCCACAAACTTTGGACCTGTCCAAAAACATCCACAGTTTCTTACCTTGACTTGTACAAATAATTCCTTTATTTACGTAATAATCAGAATTAATACTCCGTTTCATTTCTAAAACTTAAACATGTTAACTATGCAGATACAATCAACGTGGCATAGCTTATCAGGTGATATAGTTTTGATAGCCTATGAATGAAAAAGCCACGCCCAATAGTACGTGATTGGATATAGTTACTGGTGTGTATAGGTATGATTGAGCAAGAAATAATCCGTGCAGCACGCTGATACTTCATTCATTTTTTGGAAACGCTTGATTGTTGATAAAATAATTTGCATCGCGCGAGTAGGGACTCTGAGTCAAGTACGTTGTGGAGTGATTGCTAGTTTCTAGATTCTAAGATCCACGTCCCTCGGGAAGCACGCACTATCTAATTTAAATAGGGAGGAGACCCTGGTCGACCGGCTCAAAATAGCGGATTGATCAGGGTCTCTCCCAGCGGGCACATGACGTCGAGGTGACGTCGAGCCGACGTCGATGCGACGTTATGACGTCGCATCGACGTCGGTGCGACGTCGTTTCGACGTCATGTGCCCGCTGGGCTGACACAAGCACTTGCTGTCGGGTTTCTCTTCAAACGACGATTATCTATTTGTTAATGGTGTTAACTGATTTCCCCCCTCTATCTTTTTTTTTGGACTCACTATGTAAGTCACGCTTAGAGTTGAAACAGACATTCTTAAGCAAGCAGTGCAGAGTGGGTCGGACTGCCCCCTTATACCCGGTGAGTCAGCATCGAATCAACGCTGATTCAACGTCATGACATTGAAGCAGCGTTGATTCGATGTTGATCCGGGGTTGGAGGGAGGCACTCCGATCCATGTCTGCACTGCTTGTAATCCAGTGAATAATTCATTTGAGTATGAGGGCAGGTTTTAAAATGGAAACATATATAATCAATAAGTAGGGTTGTATTTTTGTATATATAGGTAGATGCTTCATATTTCTCTTATCTTCAAATCTGTTTCACCATAGAATCTAAATTGTTATTGTGATGTTTGTTGCTCCTCATGTTGTTACACATGTATGTAACCTGAGAGTATTAATAAAGTTTTTTTTTTTTTTTTTTTTTGGAAACATGAAAAATTGCAGCTGGCGGTCTTGCAAAAAGCAAAGACTCACATCAGCCTGCGCAGCGCAGGCTGATTTGAGTATTTGCCTTTTGCTTTTCAAGCTCTGTGGATGGTTGATGCGGACGGTGAACACTCTGATCAGCTTGAGCGGAGGTTCAAGCTGATCTTAGTAGTTACTTTCAGAATTGAAAATAAGTGTTTGCATTGAAAATCTCATGAAATAGCTGAGTAAAACATTTGTAAATTAGGAGAGGTATGAAATGTATTTGTTTACTCTCTGCATAAAAATTGTACTACAGATTTGTAACAAGACATAAATGTTTTTTTTTCTTCTTTCATAGCATCTGCATATGATTTTTAATCTTTTGAATTTAAATTGATTAAGAAATATTCAGTATTTGTTACGAACCATTATCATCAATATTTCAGTAGTGTAAAACTGAAAACTCAAATTCTTTCTTTTTTATATGTTGATGAATACATGTATTATTTTATTTGTAAACCTTTTAATTTTTTGTTTAATGTCTCTTACCACTATTGAGAGAGAAAAAAAATCATATTAGTGAAACTACAAATCATCATCTATATCTATTAGAAAAGTGAATGGTTTACAAAACTTTTGAGTTTTCAGTTTACATTATGAGAGGTAACCCAGTGATGTGTGTAATTTATATCTGTAATATTTTGCTGAAATATACACAATATATTATGAAACTGTACACTAAGTCTGTCTTTTTCCGGGTCAAAATTCAGATGGATGAATGACTTGCGATTGTACGTTCTTTTCAACAGTATTTCAAGCACATCAGGAAGATTGGAAGGTATTAATGAAAGACTGAGTGCAATGGAACCCCATTTACAACCGAAAATTTTTCAATCTTCTGCTAGCAGGCCAGTGGTTAACCTACTGTGCCCACTGTGCTATCGAGCTCCTTTGAATCAGAGTGCCTTTGTGCAATTATTTGTTGCCCCTTCACAACGATGATCAACACCCCAAATTACCATCTGCCCACGTTACATGCAATTTTATTGTTAAATGACTGAGCTGAGTGTCTCACGTCCATTGGTTGGTGGTTTGGTTTGGATTTAACAGCTCTTTGAGACAGTATTTTAGTCTATATCGAGCCATCTCCCAGAGAGAGGGAGAGAGAAGAGAGAGATGATAGGCGAGAGAAAAAATGTCCAAACAACCCCCACTCGCACCTTCTGCAAGCACAGGAGGTCGTGGCCCTAATATTATCCAAATTAGTAGGACGCCCTGGCTCTGAAAGTTAACCAGCACCTTCGGCCGACCACGACCAACCCACAGGCACTTCTACAAGGGAAACAATTAAGCAGAATAGAAAATTGAGCCGGGACACGACAAAACCAACAAGTGGCATGTGAGCCCAGCGAAGACTCGGATCAGCCAGGGCATCCGCCCAGTCTGATCAGAGTCTTTGCTGTCCGCATGGAGCTAGCTTAGACCCTTAGCTACCCTTTAAGCGCACGGAGAAGGGACTGATCAGACTGGGTGGATGCCCAGGCTGATATGAGTCTTCGCTAGGCGCGCATGCCACTTCGTTGGTTTTGTCGGGTCGCGGCGCCAATTTGCTTCCCTTGTAATCATTCCTTTCTACAATGGTGGCTTCCGTGTTCTATTCAAACAAAGAATGAGAGCAAATTCATTAAGATGAATGGATACAGTTTCAGGAGAAGCAACTCTGTCCTTTTCAATTTTTTTCTTCACTTCTCGAAAGGTCAACTCTTAAAAGGAAAGAATTTCCTCTTTACAGAGTTGACCCAACTTTGCAACAAAGGGCTTTCTCAGCTAAGGAGCAAACAGGAAGTCACAAAAGTTTTTTCCCTTTGTTAAAACAGCAGAAAACAGGGATGTATACCCAAACACCTTTAGAGAAAGGAGGCAACCATTTCATGTCAAGGTGCATCTCTTTTGGAAGAATATTCTTACACCTGAAACATGACGAACAGCTACGTTTTCATCCATTATTCTGTGTCATAGTTTAAAACATGGAATGGTATTGACCGGCAGGGACAATCTCCTCCAATACTTTCCACTGATTTAGGATGACGTTTTTACAGGAAATAATTTGCTCCCTCTAAAAATACCATTCAGGCTCTAGAGTGAATTGCAGATATGGAGTGTGGATCATTTTATCCATTCCATTTATACCCATTCAAATCCATGTTTTAAATTATGCCTAATGTTGTTGCTTTTCTAAATGTCTGCCTACGGAAAGCAATTACATGCGGTTCATCTTGAAGGTTTACTAAATAACCTTTGAAGGGAGCAAAATTGCCAATTCTCTTTTTGAGCCCCCCCCCCCCCCCCCCCCTCCACTCCCCTCTACTAAAATTGTAAATGAAGTCGACTCTAAAAGATAGGAACTTGCTCCACTTTGAGAAAATTCTATAAAAGTAATTTGTGTTCCGTTATAAGCAAATTATTTTGTTTAAGAGCAGGGTTCTCTTTGAGTTGAGGCTCTTCTCACAAAAATGTCATATTCAATCCACAATTTTGTCTTTATTTAAAAAAAAATGAAAACAGCAAGCCGGAAAACCACTAAGGTGCATTCATTCGCTTTCATTATCTGTTAGATATGGTGACACCTTCTTATGTTTGTTTAGATTCAAAACGTTTCCACATTAGAACATATCCCACAACCAAGAGAAAATTCCTCGCCCGTTGGTGGGTGCTTGACCTTCAGCGGGCATGACCCTGTAAGTTGTACGCCTCTCGGCCCAGCAGGGCATTTGGGAAGACTAGGTGGCCGTTGGTTCATAACAAAGTCTGGAAACTGGTGACACTGTGTACAGAAGTGAGTGGTTCCAAAACAGAAGAACGTGGCAACAGAACAACAGAATCTACACTTGTATTCCAAGTAATCTGTGCCATGACTTTTACAAACCTGCAAAAATAATACGAAACAATTCATAAATACTGAAAATGTAAAGGTTTCGAGTAGCCTAGTGGCTGTAGTTTGGACAAAGCATATGAAAGCATATGAAAGGCTAAGTCGATCCCTCTCTTTTCGTTGCCTTCGTTGCCTTATCTTTCCTTCGTTCGAAAACGGTACCCATTTACTGTCGGGTTGACAGTTTTCCACTCGCAGGCTTGCCGAACCCGGATTTGAGCGCCATAACCGAGACCCTCTAACTTCTCGACCATGTTGCCATAATCTAATCTAATCTAATCTAATCTAAACTATGGGAACATTGTCAAAAGAATTGATAAACGAATGTTTGGATACATCTATTTAATTCACTTTTGTAATAAGTTACATGTTATTAAATCCAAAAATACTCGAGAGAGAGCTTTTGAGATCGATCGATCGATCCATCCATCCATCCATCCATCCATCTCAAAAGCTGTCTCTCGAGTATTTTTGGATTTAATAACATGTAACTTAAGCTCTCTCTCGGGTATTTTTGGAATTAATAATATGTAACTTATTACAAAAGTGAATTAAATAGATGTATCCAAACATTCGTTTATCAATTCTCTTGACAATGTTCCCCTAGAGGCTCAGCGAAACGTATCCATAGTTGCGCACACCCAGGGCACCGTGTGTCCGTCCATTTCTTTTTCACACCAATAAACACGCAAATACATGGGACCCTCTTTACAACGACGGCATTTGTTCCCAAAAAATTTGACTTTAAACTGAATTTGCTGTTGTAAAGAATGCATATTGAGAACAATTTAGCCATTCCGTGCAAATCAAAATGACGTTATAAAGAATTTTGCTGTTGTAATAAGTGCCGTTGTAAAGAGGGTCAGCTGAGCTGATATCCTTTGAAACACTCAGTATAAGATGTTTAACCTGTCTGTGTTGGTCAAAAAACCAAGTGGCGGTACAAACGGTGGTTGTTAGAAACCATCGCACAGCACATGATAGACCTCTTCTTTCGCTGTTTTTAGCCTGTCTTGATTGAAAAAAAACTCCTGGGTTGGCAGTTTTTCGTGCAGTCCTTGTTTTGGTTGAGATTTGAACCCGTGACCGTCTGTGCCATAGCACAACACGCTATAGCCATTCTCCCATGATTACAACGCACTTTCGGTTTTATGTCACAGAAAACTTCAATCTTCCCGACAACTCAAAAAGAACAAGGGCTTCGCAAGCGGCGCATAATACGCCCGTTTCAATGTCCTAAAGGAGTTACAGAATCAACAAGATTGTTTACAAAAGGATAGACAGGCAGACAAACAGGGGCAACCACTCTATAATTAACTAGAACTGTCAGCGAATCCGACTATACCCCCCCCCCTTAATTGCTTAAATCAAATGGTGTTATTTTCGTAACAAAAAGCATAAAGAGGGAGAGAAATCATTGTTACCTTGTGTACCAAATATGAATGGTTGCTGTGAAATCTGTTACAAAAAATTACATTATTCAAAGTCAGGAGAGAAAGAAAATTGGAAAAATATAGGGAAGAATAAACAGAAGACTGGTTCTCAATCCCACAATACAACAAGTTCTCATCAACCAGCATACAAAATTCCCTACTCTAACTCACAGATGCATAGAAATCTTTTGCGCAAAAAATGCATTATTCAAAGTAAAGAGAGAAAGAAAATCAGACAAATACAGGGAATAAAAAGAGGAGAAGTCTGGTTCTCAATCCCACAATACAGTAAGTCATCATTAACCTGCATACCAAATATGACTTATCTAGCTTGCATGGTTGTGGAGAAAACTTTGATGAAAAAGTTCATTATTCAAAGTATGGAAAGAAAGAATATTGGACAAATACAGGGAAGAATAAGCAATATAAGGCTGGTTCTCAATCCCACGATACAACATATCGTCATCAACCTGCATACCAAATGGGACTACTCTAGCTTGCTTGGTTGTGGAGAAATCTTTGAAAAAAAATTATTATTCAAAGTATGGAAAGGAAGACTAGTGGACAAATACAGGGAAGAATAAGCAGAAAAAGGCTGGTTCTCAATCCAACGATACAACATATCGCCATCAACCTGCATACCAAATATGACTACTCTAGCTGGCATGGTTGTGGAGAAATCTTTGACGAAAAATTTCATTATTCAAAGTAGGGAAAGAAAGAAAATGGGGCAAATACAGGGAAGAATAAGCAGGAGAAGGCTGGTTCTCAATCCCATGATACAACATGTCGTTATCAACCTGCATAGCAAATATGACTACTCTAGCTTGCATGATTGTGGAGAAATCCTTGACGAAAAATTTCATTATTCAAAGTATGGAAAGAAAGAAAATGGGGCAAATACAGGGAAGAATAAGCAGGAGAAGGCTGGTTCTCAATCCCACAATACAACATGTCGTCATCAACCTGTATGCCAAATATGACCAGTCTAGCTTGTATGGTTGTGAAGAAATCTTTGATACAATATCTTTGAACAAGGGAGATAACCTACATACACTAGGTATACCTTTTTTAGTTCTACTTTTTTCCCTTGACAATATATTACATGTACAACAAAAGTTTACACAAAAGTAGCCGATAAGAACTAATGAAAGGGATTCACTCTTAAACGAAGAAAGGGAGAGCAGCCATTGTTGTACGCGACACATCGTTAGGACTTCATACACATTGCTATGAAGTTTTATAAAGATATCCCAAACGGTTATCTAGTTATGGCGCGTACAAGACTTACAGGGATAAAATTAATCAAAGGGGCATAACTTCAAAAGTAAGAAAGGGGGAGCAACTATTTTTGTACGCGACACGTTCCCCCACCCTAATACATATGCCTACTAAATTTCATGAAGATATCCCAAATGGTTACTGAGTTATGGCGTGTACAAGAATGTTTACGGACGGACGGACGGACGGACAGCGCCACGACATAATACGTCCGTTTCTCCGTATAAAAAGTCTCACCTCTTTCATAATACAACTAAGCTGAAAACCAGAAGATTTAACAGAACAAGAATGTTTTAGAGTTATATCATCGTTTCTGTAAGAGAACTGAAAAACAAATATATTAAAAGTTCATCAAATGCTCACCTACATTGAGGTACACTGACGGCACACAGATACACACGCCTAAATGGTTTAGCCTCAAATTTTCAAGGCCGACAACGACAGTAGCTTCCCTACTAGGGGTATCTCTTCTCAAAGGCGGGGCGGGTGGGGGGGGGGGGGGAGAGTAATTTATTTCTTTTCAAGAGAAGTCCCTCCTCCAGCCCTCACGCTCCCTGAGAGAAGAGAATAATGAACAATTATTGTAATGTCAGCGTGATCTCCCTTGGTGGTGTATACAAGGGCGTAGCTACCTATACGCAAATACGCAGGTGCGTATTGAAATTTTGTCAAATTGACAAAATTTCAACACACAACTGCGTATTTTCATGCTGAAATAATGTGTATTGGGCATGATTTTAATACTAACTGGCAACAGACACGAAAATTTGAAAAGTCTTAGCGGCTTAACCCCCTATTATTGCCCTCAATGAGTATAAAACATGGCTGTGCGTACTGTGTAATTACCCCCTAGCTACGCTCCTGGTATACGCGCACCTTAATCTACAGTCTTACCTGGGCTCTTTCTTTATCGCTACATCCACCACATACCAATTCTTTAGCATCGAATTTGTCCTCCCCTTCTGCCTGCGCGTGGCATTCCACTGTACCGCCAAAATAAGCCTGAAAACATCCACAAAATACATTTATTATACCCCAATGCAGTCGACAGGGGCTTCTGTGATGGAGTTGAACGTCCGTAGACATGTCTCCTCCTTCATTTTCGGCCGATAATTTCAAGACAATTTTGTCACCACCTGACGTGGTTTATATTTTATCACATAAAGTCGCATCTGAGAGTGTAATGAAGCCATGTATTAAAATCGATAATCCACTAGTGGATTAAATATGCAAATTATGTCGTTGCTTTATGTGTTGACGTCCATAAAAACGTCGCTTTTTCTAATGGGGAATCATGACGTTTTGAAATGCAAAATTTGCTAATAAAATGCGCTTTTAGTGTCATATGATAAATAGAATCTTGCATTCGCGCTCCTGTATTATTGAATTTATTAAACTCGTTGGGGAAAAACGATAAGATGCTCGGCATAGCCTCGCATCTTGTCGTTTTCCCCAACTCGTTTAATAAATTCAATAATACATGTAAGATCCTCTATTTATTGGTGTCATTATCAGGACCTTCCTGCCAGTATAATAGTCTTTGACCTGACTAGCGCATCACAACTCTTAGTTCATGCTATATCGTAATTATTGACCGTCCCTTCTGCCAGAGTTCCTTGATCCTGTTAAGCCACATCAATCTTGTGCCCGCAACTCCCTGTTTAATTTTCAGCGTCAGTCAATCATTCGAATATTGTCACCATCTCCAGCTTGGGGTCATGGTCAGACCCTTTTTGTCAAAGTTAAAGAAACCCTTAATTATTCCAGTGAGATAAATGCGCCGCGACATGACAAAACAGACAAAGTGGCATATGCGCCACGATAAGACTCAGATCAGCCTGGGCATCCGCGCAGTCTGATCAGAGTCTTCGCTATGCGCTTCAAGGGTAGCTGAGGGTCTAAGCATTCTCTATGTGGACAGCGCAGACTCTGATCAGACTGGGCGGATTCTCAGGCTGATCTGAGTCTGCGCTGGGCGCACATTACACTTTGTTGGTTTTGTCGTGTTGCGGCTGAAATGAATTGGCTGCAACTTCTTCTTCATTACACTATATATTGCAGCTAAGTGGATCATTCATGGCCCGACCTCATTCTATAAAAATTACAGCCTTGTCAGTTTTCAACTGATTTTCATGTAACCCCAATACAATGGCTTCTCTATGTGACTCGTAAAGATAAGAATTAGGTCCAAGTGGAGTATATTCTTTTCTTCAAGAATTCAATTGCAAAGGGAGGTAAAAACCCCAATACAATGGCTTCTCTATGTGACTCGTAAAGATAAGAATTAGGTCCAAGTGGAGTATATTCTTTTCTTCAAGAATTCAATTGCAAAGGGAGGTAAAAACAAAAGTGGAAAAGTTGTTTCCCCTGAAAAAGTACCAACTCAAATGAGCAGCGACACGAGAAAACCAACAATGTGGTTGTGCGCCCAGCGCAGACTCAGATAGCCTGGGCATCCGCCCAGTCCGATAAGACTCTTCGTTAAGCGCTTAACGGGTAGCTAAGGGTCTAAGCTACCTCCATGCGGACAGCGAAGACTCTCATCAGACTGGGCGGACGCCCAGGCTGATCTGAGTCTGCGCTGGGCGCACGACCACATTGTTGGTTTTGTCCTGTCGCGGCTCATATATGGCCTCCTACCTTCTGACATTTAAAACACTGGTAGTAACAGTATCTGTCCATCGCATATCCTTCCGCGTTGTTGTAGTACCGGCCTGACGGTTTTACAATGTCGTCACATTTGTCCAGCTTCTCGAACGCGAGTCTGGTTATAGCCTTTCTTCGGACGTCATCTTTCAACTCACGGATTGGCTTCAATGTAGTTCGTAAATGCTTGTGTTTCATAGGTACCTGAAAATGACCAGTTCTTGCTGCATATTTTGTCATGTTTAAAAACATTTTTTGTGTGTAGGTGTCAGTATCACAGAGATTTCGGACATACTGTCGTAAGTAGTCGGTCTTTTCCGCAGCAATCGCATTTCTCGGGGGAAAGCAATCGGAACATCGCTCGGCCAATTCCGTGATTCACGGAATTGGCCGAGCGGTGTTCCGATTGGGAAAAAAACTAGGTAATGTTCAATCGAATTACTTCGGCAGGCATTCTTTTAGGGTGTCCGCCATCTTTATTCCAAACTGGATATTACCCATAAGTCCCAGTGCCAAATATGGGAGGTCACAAAGAGATATCGTTTACCTCTCGCGAGAATGAAATCGGACATTGTCCGATTTGACTGGCACTTCGATGTCGAATGTTGGAAAGTGATTTGATATGAGCTGGTAAGGCAGTGGATAACAATATGCTTTGTGCTACTTTTGAAAGTATATAACGTAGAACAAAGGAAGTATGCCACGCCGAAACAAGGTTGATGCCACATTAAAGTTGCTACAATGTCGTGTGCCATCTTGAGGTCTATGAATTAGAGAAGAAAACGCTAAATTTATAGCAAATATGTAAAATATATAAGCTGCTACTTTGAAGTTAATTTTTTCTGCAATATACTTTACCTTGCAAATCGGACATAGTGAGAAGCTAAATGTTATTCTGGCACCGACCCATTTATTGTCCAGAACTCTCATCACACAGTGAAGGTGGTAAATATGGGAGCATTCTAGCTAAAATTGAGAAAATAACAAAATAATAACTGTAATATTACTATAATAAATCATTCTAACTAAATCTTCAAACGGGCACTTCACGAGTAAATAGTGCAACGAAAAAGTTTTTCTAGTCTGAATAGGGTACTTCCTGTCGGCTTAAACAACCTACGGACTGAATTGATACTGGTTAATTACAGCTCGCAGAAAATACAATTCATTATTAGACTAAATACTCAACGGGTACTTCTATTTTCCTATTTTAAGTTTGTAGATATACATAAGCTTAGTAGCATAGAAAGCTGATTGAGGATTCGGGGTATACATACATGATTCCAATATCAAAGAGTAGAGAGGGTTAACCGGGGCAGATGAAAGCAGGACTGCTGTTACTGCTGTTACAGCTGTTTTTAATTAGTGTAGCTAAAAGCTGCTCATTCGGTTTACCGTACGTGTCTTTCGTGAACTTTGTAAATTTCTTTGTGTGTGTGCTTCTTGGCGCTGGACTACAAATCCAGAGATCGCAAGATTGATCCCCCGCTTCTCCGATCTTTCGGATGAGACTTTAAACCGAGGTCCCGTCTCCCTATGACCTAACTGTTGATGGGACGTTAAACCCGAGTTCATTCAATCACTCACCCTTTTGGTTTTGAAGGTGGGATGTGAGATTTGATTGTATTAATTCCTGATCATTGCCTATGTTTTTAATATGTGGAAAGGGACTGTTGCAGTCATCTGTGGTGCCCCCGACTACTTGAAAGTTTATGGGATCGACTAGACTAGACCAGATTTTAATAGATGAGCCGCGATACGAGAAAACCAACAATGTGGTTGTGCGCCCAGCGCAGACTCAGATCAGCCTGGGCATTCCCCCAGTCTGATCAGAGTCGTCGCTGTCCTCATGGAGGTAGCTTAGACCCTAGGCTGCCCTTTAAGTGCTTAGGAAAGAGTCTAATCAGACTGGGTGGATGCCCAGGCTGATCTGAGTCCTCGCTGGGCGCGCAATCAATTTGTTGGGTTTCTCCTGTCGCGGCTCAGGTTAGTTTGTATACCATCAGTACTGGTGCTGCAATAAGCTCGTCTGTGTAGCATATGATACAGTTGTCTCCCGCCTTCTGACCTTTGGTACTATCACAGCCATGTAAACACGGGGGACAAGCTTTTTCATCTTTAAATCCTGCACACACGTGACCGCAGCCCAAGACCTTCTTGCACGAATTGCGAGCCCGTTCCCTTACGCAAGTTTCTGATAAGGCTGAAAAGAAAAAGGAAGTGGGGGTCACAGCAGGTTCGTCAGCTTCTTCGTTTGCTGATATATCCAAAATCAGCCCCCCGCCCCATTTTTGTTCGTTTAATGTTTATGGGCCTAGAAAAGGCAAACATATTTATTTTCAGATTCTAAACTGCTATATAGACCACCCAACTCAAAGCATAACTGTCTTTTTCGTGTCTTCTCTCTTAACTCTCTCAAGACTTGCATTCCGTTTCGGGGGAAGTAAAGCGTTCTGCGGCTCTAATCAGGGTCTACACTGTATGCTTATATGCATTTCTATGCAGAATACAATAAAAATTAAAATTTTCATCAGAAACATCAAAACCTAGAAAGGTACTGATCCAAAGATAAAGATGGACACGTCCACTGGCTAAAAAGGGGTTTTAAAAAACTCAGCCAGTAATTGCAACTTTCAAATACAAAATGACCGCAGTGCATTCTCCTACAATGAGACCAGTTTCGACCTTGCAGCCTCGGCGACCCGTACACACATTTACACAGCCTATCATTATTCCATCGTTCTGATATGGCAGAAATACTGTTAACAAGGACGTAAAATTGCAAGTCATCCAGCCATCCTATTGAAACAAGAGTTATCTCTAGCCCTTTACTTAGAGGCATATCTACATACGGTTTGCAGGAAGATTTGGTTTGACAGTTTTCTCTGGTTCTAGTCTACCACCGTACAGTGTGTCGTGGAACGCCTGTAAAGAAAATATCATAGGACAGGGAATCAGGTGACTTTTGTTTTTGATATGTTGCACAGAAAAATGTGAGTGAAATTTGTTTATGTCAAGGTATAAGGCTTACTATCTCTCTTTTAATATACTGCTCACAAAAAGTAGGGGATATTATGAAATAGAAGCGTTTACGAAAATTAATATCAATGGCTGGGTTAGTTTATTGTAATTTATATTTGTTTGAAAATTTTTACAGTTTGAAAGTAAACGGTTAAAATGGGGTTTAGACTTGGGGCGTTTATTAGAAATAACTTGGTACTGTATTATGTGACTTTGTGAAGTGGCGAAGCATGTTTGTTAGATATGTTCAGATTGTTAGCAGTAAGGTCTCGTGATTTGGTAAATAGCACGAAGTCTCGTGGTTTTCGCTGAGAAGGGAGTATATGTCAAAGCGTGAATTAGTGATTTGTCATTCGAGCCAAAGACAGCGTTGAGTAAGGATAGACATTGAGCGACGTAGTAGTATTTGTCAGCGCTAGTGCGTGCGGCAGGCGGGATTCTTCTCTCGAGTTAATTTTTCGTTTGGAAGGCGTCAGATTTTGCAGTCTACAGTTAGCAGAACATTTGATAAGTATTTATGCTCCTTTTATTTTACAGTTTAGTTGCAAGCCGTGATAGAGCAAAAGGAGAAATTTCTATGGAAATGTCCGTTTATTTCAGATTAACATAATCTACTTGAAGGATGTAGATATTGTTCAGACTGTTTAGCAAGAATCGCCTGATCTGGTCATTGTATTATCCGTCGTTTACTTTGGTTATGTTTTGTATACATTTCAGTTTCTATCATTGTGCGAATTTGCAGTCGGTAGGGTTCCCGACTTTCAGCCAGAGGTCCTGGGTTCTATGTCCTATATGGCCACAAACTTTTGTTTCTCCTTCCGCTGATTAAAGAAGGGCAGTTGTCAGTTACTGACTTTAACACTCTCACTTAGAACTGGTTAACCGCTTAGGAGGTCTAAGCCTGCCTAGGAATAGTGGTGCTTAGTTAATTGACCGTCCCGACATATTAGCCGTTTACCGTGGACGTATTTTTTTAGTAAAAAAAAAAAAAAAAAAAATATCAATCATTGTGCGAATTATCAAAGTGTTTTCGGTTAAGGGAGACTACTCTTGCTAGCAAGTTTTCTTAGAATGGATACGCATATTCAAATATAAATAAATAAATAATTGAATATAAAAAAAAAAAAAAAAAAAATAAAGCATATTGTAAGCTTATCTAAGCTCAAAATTGGAAAATGTTGCCTTTATTATGCTTTATGGAAGGTGTGCCGATACGTTTCAATTTACATGTATATGTTTCATACAGTACGATTTTATGATGTGTGAGGTTATTTATTCCTGCTGTCTATATAGGGACTGAAACTTATGCTTCATAGGTTTCTACGGCACACTATTACCAATGTGTGTATAATTAGTTAGCACTTCATCTCTTCCACTAAGGGGTGGCGGTGCAGTAACGCGAACTACTCTAAAGTTTTCAGAGCAGGTTGATCGTTAATGCTTTGCTTAGCATTCTTTTGCTAGCGTTTCTTTTAATTTTCAAGATTGTGTCCCATTTATGACTGTGTTTTTGGTATCATAGGTTTTTATTATGTTATAACGCTTAATTCGGTTCCGTTTCTCATTCGAATTTCCTTATGGTGGTTTGGAATGGTATTGAATTTTCTGTAGATTATGTGTTTCTCTGTGTTTACAGAGGCGGGGAAAATGCTGCTAGGTTTTCAAATGTTTAAACTGTGATTTACTGTAAGGCCAATCTTTAAAGTTGTTTTAGTACATGTACTCTCAGGCTATAAATACGGATGGATTTGGACGGACACACGGCGCAAAGTGTGTGCAACTATGTATGGTACGTACCGTTGAGCCACTTGGGATACGTCGATAGGAGAATTGAACTGAACTGAACTGAAATATGGATGAACGTTTGTTGCCTCGCACTGCGGTCTTGGATACATTCAGCTGAGGTGCTGTTGAAACATTGTTACGAAAATTGTAACACAAAAAGCAGCTATACATTGTATTTTTACCATTTTATTAAAGTTCATAATATTGAAAGTAGGTTTTTTCTGATTGCCAATTCGTTTCTAAAGTACCATCCGTGGCAAAATGTCTAAAAACTAATCGTAAGAGAAACTGAGAAAGTGGTTCAACATACATGTTTGATTGCTAAGCATATGTTGTCATATGCTAAGTAAAAAGTAAAGGGGGAATAGATTTAATTGTTCCACAAAATGTAATCGTCCTCTTCTGGTTTCCCGTTCAGTAATGTTGATAAATATCAGAATATAGGCGGTATAGTTAATAGGTCTCCATACCCGTACATTGTATTTTTACCATTTATTCATGTTTATGGAATCGAAAGTAGCTCATATTATTATATTAAAGTTTGCTAATCGCGGTCGTTTTCTATGACGAATCTGTAGTGAGAAGCTTGTAGCGATGCTTCATGATAAAATATTTCATCACTGATAGACCAGTGGGACTTTTAAGTGAGTATTAATACTTTGTATGTTTAGAGGCTGTGGAACAAGGTCGACTGCAGCGAAACTTCAAGATAGTTATTACATAAATTCATACCAGTAATTAAGCAACTGGGGTTTTTCGGCACGAGGGTCATTTATTGTCTGTGTATCTGACTTAATGATATATTTCATGTATGTTTTATTAGGTCGATAATGTCCTATCGACGTTTTTGACTTTTTAGTCGGCTTCGAATCTTTTTGTCAGGTATTGGCTTCTTGTAATTGCTAGAGGTGCTGTAAGAAGACTGACAAAAAAAAAAAAAAAGTGCAATTGGAATGGAAGCCTTTTATCTGGTTTAGCACGCTTTGTAAATAGATTTCGATATTGAATGTCTTATTTTGTCTGGAATTTCTGCAGGGGAGTGTAAAAAAAAAAAAAATAATAATAATAATTATAATTGCTCTTCCAATGCATTCCAAGTTTCCTCCCTTTGTTTAATTTTTTAAGTTTCAAAAGATATGAACCATTACAGCCGGTTTTGCAACGGGTTCTCAACCTCGCTTCAATTCGTGTATTGTTTTTAAATAAAGGACGAGGAAATCTATAGACAGGGGCGAGAAATCTGGCTATAAATTAATAGTATTTTATTCAATTATTTGTTTTGTATTGGATTTTAATATTTTCATGTTTTGTTTATCATGTCTATATTGGTAACTAAGGATGTATATTTTGTTAAACGCTGTTAGTAGTTTTAAACAATGTGATGGTTTAACATATCGGCATCAGCAGTTTTTTTTTTTTTTTTTTTTTTTTTTTTCAAATTCTTGTTGGGAAAAGTTTATTTTTCTCAATTAATGAGAATTCAAGAATACAATTAATAATTACGTTTTCGAGACGAGTGATCGTTGATAGGCCTTGTCAGTTTATTGTGACAGATTCAGTTAAGTTTTGACTTTGATAATGATGACAGAACTCGTACTTAATTTTCAAAAAGACAGCTTTTGTTAAGTTTCTTTAAATAAGTAGGAAAGGTTGTGTTAACGTTTTTTAATGTCAATGACATTGTACGATTGTTTAGTTTTAACATGACTGAGCTGTTATTGATGATCGCTTAGATGTAATATTTTCTGAAATGTTTTTTTTTATAATAGTATTCTAAACCAGTGTTTTTACACCAAAGAATTTATTTTATGAGCGATTTTAGCTGAGTTATCAAATAAATTTCCCCGACTTTAGAATGTGGTCTCCACTATGCGATGTATTATATATTAGTCATATGTGAGGAGTTTCCTGATAGGGAGCCTTTTGGCATAAGCGTGGGGGATAAATCAAGGTAAGCATGTGTTTGTGATCTGATTTTACATTTTGTTCATTACGATAAGAGGAGTTGAAATGATATTGGAATCATGGAGTTCAGGCCTTTATAGGGACATGTAAGTATGTTTGGAAGCCATTGTTGGCTGTGAGTAACCAAAGTTGGCGTATCAGAGATTTGGAAAGTCGGTTGACTGGTACGGAGCCAAAGTTGGCGGAGCTTTGATTTGAAATGCTCCAAAGTAGGCGTATCAGGCAGTGCTTTGGAAGGTTGGTTGACAGGAAATGCTCCAAAGTAGGCGTATCAGGCAGTGCTTTGGAAGGTTGGTTGACAGGAAATGATCCAAAGTAGGCGTATCAGGCAGTGCTTTACATGTTTGTTCAATATGAAATGATTCAAATTGGCTTTTCAGCCAGAGCTTTGGATGTATTGTTTTATGGGATGCATCGCATCATTCGTGACTGGAGTTTGACTACGTTGTTACCGAGTTTGTAGGTGTTGACAAATCTGACTTACTAGAAATGTAAATTAACTGTCGAAAATTTACATTCCATTGAATGCATTAATGACTTATGTCCTTGTTTTTCATTGCAAAAACGAATTCGCAGAAACTCAAATGACCTATTAATACAATTGGTATCATATTTTAAGATTTATGTTTGTGAAAAGCAAGAAATGATGACGACAGTATTCATTACATTTTCAACTTCGATATTGCTTTTTAGTTCAAATTACATTTAACTGAAACTCTGTTTCTGAATTTTTACATAGATTTAGATATGGTTTTATGTTATTTAGAGAAATATGAAAAAAAAAAAAAAAAAAAAAAAACTTAAAAAAAAAAAAAAAAAGTATGCTTCTAAAATTAAATGTCTTTAAGTCTGGATTTTAAAATGTGACCTACTTAATGTAAAGTTTTAACCAGCTCGTGTTGTATACAGAAACATCGATCTACTAAGGGGTGAAAGATATTGCTTCCAATTGCCAATGTATACTTTAAGGTCTTTTTCTGAGATTTTAAAGAATTCAACAATTTAAGTTCAGATTTAAAGTCTTTTTTGAGGAGCTCGGGCTGAGGTTATGGTTGAAAAGACTAGGATTTATAGAGAAGTAATGTGTACGTAACGCAGTACGGGAGGTAAAAGATATACAGAAAAGGATAGTGAATTCGTATCGCAGTATTGGTTTGGTTAAAGTTGATCGGAGAATGAAATTGCGTATGTATAGTCGTATTGGTGGTAAAAGTTTACCTGAAGGAAAGCGGATACTTACAGGAGTACTGTTGGTATTAGTTGATCAGGGGAGTAAAGTGAGTATGTATATCAGTACCGGTTGTAAAAGTAGACCGGAGAAGGAAGACGAGTATTGAGGTACAATTTTGACCCGAGATGGAGTACTGGTGATTAAAAAGAGCGCATATATTTATAGCATTATCGATGTTTAGAGAATATGCGTACAGTACATATAGCAATTTTTGCGGTAAAATTTTCTGAAGATTTTTTCGAAATATTTTTCTGCGTTAAACCTTTATAAGTAATTTGTGTACTTCGATTTAAGTCATTCATACAGATTATATATTTTTTGGTTATACTGGAAAGTGTGAAAATCGTCTTATAAATAAAGAAAATTTATAAAAAAAAAAAAAAAAATACATATAAAGAAACGGGTATGCTCAAAGTGTTTTGCTTTGCATAGCTGAGGGTCTGGCGAAGTGACTGTTTGTACGATATAGTGAAGGTAACTTGAACAGTCTAAAGACAGTTATATCATGTAAGCATCAAGCTAAGAATGTACTTTCAAGTATTAGATTCTGAGTTTGTTCTTTAGATCAAAGTGAAAAATATTATTAGCCGCCCGTTCTTTGTTATTCGAACAGTTGTCTGTTGGCATTTCCTAAAATGATGTTTGTTATTTCTGGTGTGCAAGAGGTGTTAAGACTTTTTGCAGCTGAGTGTTCTGAAAATGCATTTGCGTTGGGAATTTACGAAGCTGTATTAAGTTTTGATTCAGTAAAGTAGTAAGTCAGCAGAGTGCGTTGGCCGAGGTTGTTAAAATATTTCAATAAAATATAAATGAGTTATGTTCGGTTGAGACATGGTCGAATTAGAACATAATGTAATTTATATTTGTTTGAAAATTTTTACAGTTTGAAAGTAAACGGTTAAAATGGGGTTTAGACTTGGGGCGTTTATTAGAAATAACTTGGTACTGTATTATGTGACTTTGTGAAGTGGCGAAGCATGTTTGTAAGATATGTTCAGATTGTTAGCAGTAAGGTCTCGTGATTTGGTAAATAGCACGAAGTCTCGTGGTTTTCGCTGAGAAGGGAGTATATGTCAAAGCGTGAATTAGTGATTTGTCATTCGAGCCAAAGACAGCGTTGAGTAAGGATAGACATTCCCCCCCACCCACCCCTTAAAGTCACGAGTGGTGCCAGAAATAAGTTGATCAGCGAGATAATGAAAAAAGAGGGGTTATTTAGTCGAACCAGACGTATGCTCGTTAGCCATGTAAATAGATTTTTAAGAAACGTAATAATGGTATTCAGCATGTGTTTAATGGTTGTATAAATTCAAAAATTTTAATGTTTTTCTTAGAGTTTTTGCATAATTTTGAAAGGTTTGCAAAGAAAGCATTTTCTGGGGTATTTTTCGGTCTGTATATCAGTTGATTTGTAAAGACATTTTAGAGATATCGTCATTCATTTTCAGTGTATACGGATTTGATATAGAGGTTCTTAGATGAGATGTCATTTGAATCCGGTCTTGCACGATGCCGCAGTGAAATGAAGGATGATGGATGGAGCAGTCATTGTATAGTTTGGCAGTTCGTGGGTTTGACAGATGAGTTAAATAAAATAAATTAAGTATATGCATGTATTTATGTAATAATATCGTACGGAATTGATCTTGGAATACAATATGATTACGAATGAATAACCACATGACTGTTTAAATGAATGAATTTGTTTTTTAAATAGTGTGTTTAAAAGATATTCTACGTATGCCTTTGCATTTACGTCAAGGACGAGATGAAGCTTTTTATTTACATATCTGAAATAATTTTCTAAGTTAAAGATATCTTGTATGTGTCAGTATACCTGCATGTATTTCCGCAAGTCAGAAATGTTACCAACAGAAATAAAAGAAGTCTTCGATTATGTAATTTTTCAGGACAGTATATGTGATACAGGTTTCAGTGATCAGTTTTGTCGACGGACATATTTAATGAGTATAATTGAAATCTGTTTTAGTCTATTATAGGTTGTACTATTTGTGAAAGAGGAAAAACGTACAGTCTCGAACAGTCTCAAGGTTCTAGACATGCTTTTCACTGTCGTTTTCTTGGTGGATCCACTTGGGTTTCCATGGTGCCGAAGATTTGACTTGCTTGCTGATATTCAGTTGTACAATACGTCGCTCGGAATTAAACGAACAGTTGTCTGTTGGCATTTCCTAAAATGATGTTTGTTATTTCTGGTGTGCAAGAGGTGTTAAGACTTTTTGCAGCTGAGTGTTCTGAAAATGCATTTGCGTTGGGAATTTACGAAGCTGTATTAAGTTTTGATTCAGTAAAGTAGTAAGTCAGCAGAGTGCGTTGGCCGAGGTTGTTAAAATATTTCAATAAAATATAAATGAGTTATGTTCGGTTGAGACATGGTCGAATTAGAACATAATGTTGTATATTGACAGAACACAATTCAAGTAACAATATTCAACTAAAACAGAAACAGTCAATGCAGGTCATGTGACCTAGAGCAGCACATAAAGGACTACGGGGTCCACACTTCAATTTCACATCGGCGAAAAATATTCTTTTGGCCCCTCAGATTCTGTGAATAATAAAATTCTCCATAATTTTTCAAACTGAAAGCACCCACTTTGGTAGGCTTTATTGCGTTATTTAAGGTGTAGGGCTGTTACAAATGTCAATATATGTGAGACAATTCCCTACACAATGGTATCTTTTACGCCTATCATTTTCTCCTGTGAAAAACCGCATGAAAATAGTATTTGTATCTTGTTAACTGAGGCATTAGGCGTCTGTCTGTATAAAGTTTGCGTAGAAGTTATTAGTCATTGCTGCTCTGGATTCGTGTGAAATTTGGGCGTCGACCCCTTGTCTACTTCCAATTTACTCTAGGTCACGTGACAAGCTTAATCGTTTCAATACTCATATTGAGGGTCTCTATGAATATTTGTTTTATGAATTATAACAGTTTAATATTCATTTACTTACTTTCCTTACTTCTGCTGCCTTAAATGTCTTAAAATCCCTTACTTATTTTGAGCAGTATAGTTTACGCTCATTGACCTATGCGCCACTTTCCAATCCAAAACCTCAAAGATTCACACTTTAGTCAGGAAATGCTATCTATTCAATTCTATCCCATAACCTTACAAGGTCGTTCAGGTACCATAGATGACTTCGAAACGATCCCTTGCCACCTTGTCTTGTTTTCAGCTGCCCTAGGTAGTTGAGCTGGCAAGGTCCATTTCTATCCTTTATTAGTGTCTTCACACTTCTTCTTCTGTCTACCTCTTCTTCTTCTTCCTTTCACTGTGCCCTGAAAAATCGTCTTTGCTAAATAAGAAGATCTTGAGACATGGCCAAACCACCTTAGTTTCCGTTTCTTGGCCACCGTCAGGAGTTCAGGAAATACAGAAAACTAAAATGGCGCTGTAATCTGAATGAACATCAACAGAGTCCTTGTCCCAAAGTTCCAGCAAAGCGTCGTTAGAATTGGAAAGGTGTGGACTGGAAAGTAGAATTTAATCATTACATGAAACAACCCTCATAGCACAACGTTGAATAAACACTGAATCAATCTGGATTCAACGTTATGATATTGAATGAAGGTTCAGTCAGTGTTTCTTGAACGCTGTGTGCCTGCACGCATTTCGTGTTTACACCGGACATTTCTTTTCATTCATTCTTAGTCAGGTTAGCTGACCCATCTGACTTTTGATACCGTTCACGGTCTCTTTGATACCGTTCACGAGAGAGATCTGGGGCAGTATTCATAAAGCCACTTAAGTTGTTGCTATGCTGTTACTAAGGCTAAATATCTATAAAGGAGATTCCCTACAACTATGAAATTTGGTCTGGAGGAACAGTCTTTGTAAGACTGTTCCTCCAGAGCAAATTTCATAGTTCTAGGGAATCTCCTTCATAGAAATTTGGCCTTAGCAACAGCATAGCAACCACATAAGTCGTTTTATGAATACAGCCCCTGTTTTTCTTATTACGGAACGGATTGAAATGGGATAAAAAGTTAGAGTACTGGGCTTCACGTCTGCTGTTTGATGGTGACTGCTAGGAAAGCACATCTTGCTTAGTTAGGTACAACTGCTCGAACAAAACTGTCCTTTTCGATCTTCAGGGCATTGGGTGAGCATTTATACTTCACCAAGCGAGATGTGCCTATAGTGCTAACATCAATTATCATCAAACAGCAGAAGTTAAGCCAAAAGCTGCACTTTACCCTATGTCGATTCGTTCTATAATAAGACAATTATCAGAAAAAAATACAGACCTCGCTTTCAAAAAGTCCGTGAAAGGTATAAAAAAAGTCTCGTGGGTCAGCTACCCTGTAGTTGGCCGTATTGCGTGATCGGATAGTCAATGAAAGTAAAAATGTAAATTCCAGTACGAAAACGTAAAATAAGGACGTCAGAATACTAAAAATCTCATATGTTTTGAGCTAAAAACTGGCCAGAGATAACACAAAACAGAGCACAAGCCTTTTTGATATGTTTCCATTCTTGGCCTTTGTTGTAGATTACGAAAATAATTTCTTCCAGCGTACTATCAGTGTTCATACTGTCGAAGGTAGCCAGACAATGAAGCATAGTCGTCGCAGAATCTAGAGGATTGTATCCCAGAAAGCCAGTACCTAGAGCCGGAAATGCAATCGACGTCATTTTGTCATCATGGGCTTGATTTAGACAGCGACATACAAAGTCACACAACACCTGTAGAGGAACAAATATTTAAGGTGTTGTGAAAAGCACAAAGCCGCATGCTCTTGGAATATTATCTGACTGTTGGCATTTTTGCAATTAAACTTAGGACTAATGTTTCAGTTCAACTTAATTAAGCTCAGGTTAATAGATGAAAGATGGTCCTCAGAAATTTAATTATTTTCTCCGTTAACATGCGAGGCCTACAGCAGGCACAGGACAACTTTGAAACGAAATTGAATAAAAGTTGATTCAGCGTCCAGGTGACGTCAATAGTGAATCTTATCAAGACCGATGCATTTATGACTGAAGCGTTTTCATTTCGTTTTACCTGTAACGCATCCTCGTGCTCGCTCGTGTGGATAAATGGTAGAGCACCGTGATATATGTTTCGGCACTTTAATCCATGCCCGCCTGTAACAGCCACCTGTCCATATTTGATACCATCCGGGTATTTACGGCTACATTCCTCTTTAAGGGCCTGGCCAGCTGCTCGAAAAATCGCCTTAGAAATGCTTCCTGTGTTTAACGTCAAGTCTTTAATTGTATTGTTCACAATGACGTCAGCCTATAAATGATCGGACAAATTATTAAAAGGATATCTCCCCACCCTCGCATGCTCAGTCTCGCTGAACATAACCATTTAAACGCCAAAAATGAAAATACAACAGTTAAAATTGCAAACAACGGAGATCCGAATGAGGCGGGTCATAATGGCTAAATACTGTATGTTTTGAATTGAGACGTGACATGACAAAACCAACAAAGTGGCATGTGCGCTCAGCGAAGACCTATATCCATCTAGGCATCCGCCCAGTCTGATCAGAGTCTTTGCTGTCCGTATGGAGCTAGCTTATATTCTTAGCTACCTTGTTAGCGCACAGCAAAGAGTTTGAACAAACAAGGCGGATGCCCAGGCTGATCTAAGTCTTCACTCGGGGCACAGGCCACTTTGTTGGTTTTGTCATGTCGCGGCTCAAATTATGACACCGTCAGTTTGTCCATGCATTGGAGACTTGTTTAGCATGGCTGCATTGCAAAAGGTCATTTTCGTACAGAACCTGGGGCCGTATTCATAAAACGACTTAAGTCGTTGCTATGCTGTTGCTAGGGCTAAATTTCTTTGAAGGAGATTCCCTACAACTATGAAATTTGGTCTGTTCCTCCAGACCAAATTTCATAGTTGTAGGGAATCTCTTTTATAGGTATTTAGCCTTAACAACCGCATAGCAACGACTTAAGTGGCTTTATGAATACGGCCCCTGGACATGTCTTTGTATCCATGTGAGAGAGGGATTAGGGCAAACATAATCTAATCCGTGAAGCATGTAAAGCAGATAAATGTGACTTTCAAAATCTTAAATTAATTTCTACTTGGTATCACGTGAGTCATTAGCTGACGAGTTCTTGATTACTGGTTTGGATATTTTCAAAATAACGTTTGCCCTCCTTATATAGTGCCTATGACTTTCTTCCGTTTATTTTCAAGTTTCAATAGGTGCCGTCCTAGTAGAAATATTACTTCCTCAGTCTCCCTTCATAGGGCATGCTTCAAAGGAGACTGAGACCTAAAAAAAATAGCCGTGTTTCCACTAACCCACCCGACCCTGCTTCAGAACCCCCCCCCCCCCCGCCCCCCCCCCCCCCCCCCCACACACACACACAACTCTGCTATTTTTATCAATAAAAGAACAAAATAAAAATTAAAACACCGACCCTTCCATTTTCGATTTCCGACCTTACCCAGTTTTGTCTTTGCATTTTCGCATAGTAATTTCGGTTTTTCAATACCTTTTTATAGTTTTTGACATTTAGTACCTTCCAAAATACAAATTTGACTTTTTCGAGCATCTAAGATGAATTGTCACAGACAGTGCCAGTCTCAAAAATACAATTTATTCAACAAAATATATGTACAAAACAAAACACATAAAAATACAGGTCCGACCCTATTTTTTCGGGACAAAAAATAAAGTAATAAAACAAAGTTTTTCCTACCTACCCACTAGATTTTTTTTTCAGCATGTTAGTGGAAACACAACCATTTTTATGCCTAAGGTAGTACATGTAATATTTCTACAATTGTCATCAATGACCCGCATTTAATTTAGTCGTATTTGGCCTACTTTCAACAAATGAAAGATCCATGAGTTTCTCATGAAAAGAGTTGAGATTTTATTTGGGTCAGAAAAGCTGACAACCAAAATGACCTACTTTCGATATCTGGTAAAAATACAATAGACAGGTGGTTTTCTCTTCATTGGTTCGCTTGCGTTTATACTGCATGGCTAGGCGGAGAACCAGAAAATGAAAGGTATCTTATGGAGAGACTTTCCATTTTTTCAAAAGTTTAGTCCCCATACCTTTTGCCAGTTATAAGACACAAACAGGCATATCAACCTACATTTGGTTCGTGTCAAGAGAAAAACAACAATCTGGCGTGTGCGCCCAGCAAAGATACAGATCAGCTTGGGCAGCAGCCCAGTCTGGTCGCTTGCGCTTAAACAGTGCTTAAGGGTCTAATCTAGCTCCATGCGGACAGCGAATACTCTGATCAGACTGGCCGGATGTCCAGGCTGATCTGAGTCTTCACTGGGCGCACATGCCACTTTGTTGGTTTTCTCGTGTCGCGGCTCATTTCGTCACCAAACGCTCTTGACTATGGATACTTTAAGGTCCGTTCACACTTACGCTACATCTTAAGAAGTGGTTTTGGAAGCTTATTTACCTTTATTTGTTCGATGGCTCCTTCTTCAATTCTTATTTTCATCTTGGTGGACTTTTTCGCCGCTCAGAATTTCACGTCGTTATATGGTGCGCCTAGGTTCTTGGGGCACCTGAAATATCTATCTACCGACAGAGCTCTGTATTCCTTGAGCTTTACCATCTCTCTCTCTCTCTCTCTCTCTCTCTCTCTCTCTCTCTCTCTCTCTCTCTCTGTACGATCTAATTCTGAGAGGATCTCCATGATGGAATAGGTGAAGTTTTAACCCATTTCTGCCTAGAGAACTCGGCCTTCTATAATGAGTCCATTTATCACAGGACAGGACAGGACGGGACGGGACGGGACGGGACGGACGGACGGACGGACGGACGGACAGACAGACAGACAGACAGACAGACAGACAGACAGACAGACAGACAGGTAGGTAGATAGATAGATAGATAGATAGATAGATAGATAGATAGATAGATAGATAGATAGATAGATAGATAGATAGATAGATAGATAATGCACTAAGCCATACGGCCCATGAGCATATAATACATATAAGAGATGTTCATTTTAGTTTATTTTGACCACCATTTTATTTTCAGGAGAAATACCCATTTGTCTTATGCAAATAGTTTAGACTTCGATCAGACGCCGCGTTCTATGGCGACTGATCTGGTCTATACTGTTGTTCAAAGCCCTTTTTAAGGGACACTAGGCATGAGTGTTATGCAGCTACGACAGGGCTTAGTTTCCAGGTAGGTGCATGAACTATGTTGTGTTAGGGACGCGTCATTTATAATCAGGTGCGGAGGGGTGGGGGAAGGGGGTCGGAAATTGTTTTAATCTACTGGGAGGGTCGGAAATCAATTAATAATACTTGGAACAGGGGGATCATATTTTTGTTAGGCATATGGGGCAGTAGGGGTGTCAGAATTCTTCCATCGGTCTTCTTCTTCTTTCTTTCTTGTCTTAAATGTCTCAGCTTCTCCCAAAGCCCTCCCATTACTACACTTTCAAACTTAAAATTTCAATACAATTACGAGTACGAAAACGACACAACTTTTGTCCCCCTTCATATCCCAGAAAACATATGTTATTGATTTGCTCGTGGGATAGTATGCAATGGTTCATAAAATCATGTCGAGCAGATGATTTTGTTCTCAAGTAAATTAAATGCATACTGTTCGTGGTATCAGATCTCCAGATGTCTTGTCATCAGCAAAACTGCAGTCTTCTGGGGGCGCAGCCCCCAGATCCCCCTTAATATTGATAACAGATTTACCTCCACCCCCCCCCCTCCTCCTCCCCCCCCCCCCCCCCCCCCTTAACCTGATAATGACTAGTCCCGAAAGCGTTTGAACTTATTCACTCATTCAAGTTTAAGTGTTAAGAAAATATCAACTTACCTGAAAAGCTCAAAACAATACTTGAGCTTATCAGCCTTATTAATGCGAGTTTTGAGCTCAAGTATCAAATGTTTCAAAACGAAACAGGAAGTGCTATTCTAGCAATACAATTAAATCATGTTCATGCGTGTTCTTTATTACGATACACTTATGATTTTTTTAAGTATTTGTGAATAAATCTCGTGTTTAAAATCGATTGTTATCATTATTGTTATTTTTGTTTTCAAGTTATATCTTATATACAGTATATTTTAATCATTTTTTCTAATATTACTATTTTTATTATTATCATCATTATTATCATCATCAATGAATTTCGTGAAGCTTTACCGCTAAATTCTTAAAATTGGGACGCCTGAGATAATGACTGTAGCTATCCTTAAATTGAACATGTTGAACAGTTTATTTTTTCGGTGCAGTGTTGCGTCTAAAATGTGCCAATGGAATGCCAAACAGTGTAGACCCTGATCAGACTGCTCCATAAGGAGCAGTCGAATCTGGGTCTGCACTATTTGCCCAGACTTCACTGTCCTAAAATTTAGTTTTCTACGGCACATACAATGCATAAAAATGCGGTATCAATTACAGCTCCTGGAGAAGGGAAGGAGGTAATTCAAACCGCATTCTGGAGCAGTCTTATCAGGGTCTACACTACGATGGCCAAATTGGCTCACTTTTCATTTCCATACTGCTTCACAATCCCGAATTCCGAATTCTGAATTCCGAATTCCAAAATTCGTAGAACATACGAGGGGCGTTCGGAAAGTTTTGCAAATGACGTAATTTCTTGATAACCACCATAAAGACAGAAGTTCTGATAACAGAAACACATAAAGGTATGATATGTCTAGAAAGTCTCCAAACACGGTGTATTTTTTTTTAAAAGGACGTATTTTTTTTACCTCCGTTGATAGAGGTATACCCTAAATGCACTGCAGAATTTTCCTTTAGTAGGCCGTAATTCATATATGAGCAGTCTTTGATTCTTTTTACTTTTGCTACATAAAGACAATGCCCAGGCAATGTTATACTGTACATATCGTGGAAATTAAATTTAATCTACGGTCCATACTGACCCTTGAATATGAATTATCTGTATTTTATGTGGTAGCAAAGTCTCCCTTTCTACTAAAGATATAATGATTTTGTAATGAAAACAAGTTTGTTAGCATTCAAAATTTTGCTAGCAAGAGCATTTACATGGGTCAACGAAAATCTGTCAACAAATTCAAATTAATGCAAAAAATGAAGCCTCTGCAGTCTTTTAAAAATGACGTTGACGTCAATTTCAATAACGTCATAAGAACTTCGCATTGCTTTGCAAGGAATTAATCGATAACAGTTGCTACCCTTCTAACTTTTGTATGGATATTATAGGCAACGATTGACAACCCAATGACAAAGATTAATTTTGCATTTACAACGGTATTTGACTTGAATTTCTAACCCTGAAAAGATTTTACATATGAATTTATCCCAGTGGTATAACTGGAGCCTAATAAAATGCATTGTAAGTCAAAACGTTTAAGTGTATTTGGATAATGTTTGGTATCATTTTAAAGACAAAATGCAGTGCTTTCAGCATATGCATAGCATTTGTACCCAGCATGTCCCTAAACAAAGTTATGAGGTCATTTGCATTACTTTCCGAACGTCCCTCGTACTTAACGCTTGATTATAATGACTCTTTACACTTTGTCAAACCACTTTTTTGGTTTTCTCGTGTCACGGCTCATATTTAAGCAATCATCCATATCATGCAGAGGTTTGACAAAGTGTAAAGAGTCATAATAATCAAGCGTTAAGTGTGTTTTACGACTTTCGGAATTCGGAATTCAGAATTCGGAATTCGGAATTCGGAATTCAGAATTCGGAATTCGGAATTCGGAATTCAGAATTCGGAATTCGGAATTGTGAAGTAGTATGGAAATGAAAAGTGAGCCAATTGGGCCATCGTACTGTTCGACATTCCATTTCTTCTAATTACTTGACTGTCACCATTGGAAACACTAACTTTCTCCAAAACCTTTCAAGCATCCCTTATCATTACTGGTATGGTAAAGGAACTACATAACATTCTTACACCTCTAAACATTCACTGTATCCCTTAAAACTAGGAGATTTCTAGCATCTGTTGGAATTTGAGGCGCCCTAAAAATGAAAAAGTAGATTTTACAATTTAGCAATGCGTTCAAGAGTACAGATAGTCCAGACCCCGATCAGGAACATTCTAACCTGAGCAGACTATAAATTAATTATTGTTATACAGGTTGCACTCCAGTTAAAAAAACAACAACTCATTTTGCCAGCTCCCCTCTTTTGAGGCATTTCTCTTGCTTTCTTGAGATTGATTGTTCGAGCGGCGGGTGGGGTGGGGGCTATTGAAAGTTTCGATATTAATTTACTGCGGACCTGGTTTGTTGATACTGAAAGTGCAGTAAGTACAAAATATGCCCACCACCCCTATTCAGTCCATACTTCAGTAGCTATGGGTATGTGTTTTTACTGCAGTGCCGCCTTCAAATGCGATGTCACGTTACGTCGCTCAAAAAGACGTGTTGTTACTTGGTTACGTTACATATGTCCAGTAATGAAGAAGCTTGAACCAATTATTCAGTCAGCTGTGTTTTGAAAAATAAAAACATCATCCGGGAGGGCTTCGGCCCGTTTCGGATATTTTAACAAGTAAAGTATTTAAATTGGAAAAGAGTATTAAAATTGGAAAACTCTTCATTTTGAATATTTAGCCAATATATACGTCGTTTCACAACTGTTGTGCCAATTGGTGAACGTCGATAGGAGAATTGAACTGAACTGAACTGAAAGATCGGGAAATCTGCATCGATTGTGCCCGGAGTTGGGAAGATGGTGGTTGTCGGTGACTGAAGTGTCGGTAAACTTTGACGTCGGGTCTTGAAGGCATCCGCATTATCAAACCGACGAAACTGTAGTTGTGCAATCTAAACACAACATACACCGAGCTAATGTGTCTGTTATGACGTCTTCATCACTGTTCAACGTCTTCATCATGGACATGTACAGGCAATACAAGCTAAAACACAGCAAGTTCGCCGATGATGGGACTGTTTGGACGGAGGACTTCACTCCCAACGATGCCATAAGAGAAGTGTGTGCAGGATTTAGACGTTTCAAACTCTGCTGTCACCAACAGAGACTTACTATTAGCATGACCAAGACAAAAGCAACTTTTTTTCACCAAACACCAGCTACTAGCACCCAAACTCAGATTTGATCTAGATGGAGTACCCGTCAAGTATAATGCTACAACAAAGATATTAGGCATTACCCTGGATGAACAGCTGGACTTCAAAGAACATATGAAAAGTGTCACAAAGCAAGCCAGTAACTCCATCAGTATCATTCTGGAAGTGAAAGGAATTGCCACCGTGACAACAAGTAAATTGATTCGTCTCTACACTTCCTTGGTACGTTCAGTCATGGAGTATGGAGCAGTCATGTGGCATTGCAGCAAACATACTGAAGCTGGTCAGTACACAGAGGAAAGCACAGTGTCTCTGCCTGGGAGTACCTAACACAGCAGGAGCAGAGGTAGTGGAGGTAGCAGCTGGAGTACTGACTATAGACCTCCACTTTACACAGATAGCTATCAAAGAAATGGCTAAGATCCAGTCTAAATCGATCAGTAGACCTATTAAATGTCTAATGAACAGGATGACAGAAGACCAAGGACACACCACCAAAGGCTTCATCATTTCACATTCAGACTTACTCTCACCCAAGCTGGAGTCATCAAGAAGCTCACCGGCATAGACATCAGAATAATGGATCAAGAGATCGAGTTTGAGAAAGACGGCTTACTCATGTCCACCAAGACCCCAACTTATTGGAGCAGACTGGGTTCATCCATATCACGGACCGTAGAACAACAAGAACTCGGCAAAGAGATGGTACTGGACTTTATGATGGAAGCCCCAGAAGGATCAGTCTTTGCCTTCTCGGATGGCAGTTGCCTCACTAATCCAGGCCTATGTGGGGCAGGGGCAGTTGTCTACCCATGTAACCATGAGCCAGCACGCCTGAAGAGACCGGTTTGCAAGAGAGGCTCCATTCTGCTTGGGGAACTGGTAGCCATGCTATTAGTGGGGGAGTATGTCATCCAGAATATTGCCAGCATACCGTGTTACCTGCTGAAGATTTTCTGTGACAGCCAGTCGGTCGTCGGCATACTTACGCTAGGATGGAAGGACACCAACTATAAAGTTATTGTCATGGATATCTAAAAAGGAACTGACATCCTCAAAAAGAAAAATGTTCCAGTACAGATCGACTGGACCCCAGGACACAGTTCCATAGCTGGTAACGAGATTGCTGACTACCTAGCTAAGGAAGCTGCGAAGGATGCAGAAACGTGCACAGATGACAGGAAATCTACATCCATTGCAAATGTCAAGATGGCATCCAAGACGTACGTCACTTCTGTATGGCAAAAGAGGTGGGAGAATTCAGAGACTGGAAGAACCTACTACAGTTACATTCCTAAAGTAAACGCTACAAGACTGTTTGACTGCCAAACGAGAACAGCCTTTAGCAGGATTTCCCAGCTTCAGACAAGATATTCGCCACTGAACGAGTACAGAAACAAACTGGGACAGATCCAAACCAACCAATGTGAGTGAGGACAGGTCAAACAACGGAGCACTACCTGCTTGAGTGCCCTCTCCAAGAGCAACCAAGAAACCCCTGGCTCTGGGAAGAGATATAGGCCTGTACCACCTGGGGCGTTTTTCATGAAACGACTTAAGTGGTTGCTATGCTGTTGCTAAGGCTAAATTTCTTTGAAGGAGATTCCCTACAACTATGAAATTTGCTCTGGAGGAACAGACCAAATTTCATATTTGTAGGGAATCTCCTTTATAGAAATTTAGCCTTAGCAACTGCATAGCAACGACTTAAGTGGCTTTATGAATATGGCCCCTAGAATTATACCACTTGCTTGGCCACATCCACGACGAGGACGAACACACCACAGAACATACAGAAGTTCTTAGAAGAGAGCTGGCAGCCGACATAGAGGCCTTGGGAGGCTTCAAGTCTTCAGCACCAGTTCCCCAAGTCCCTGATCTGCTATTCCAATCATCATGCCATGTACATTTGAGTAAAGTTACAATTGAGGCCCAAGACAGCACTCATCATGTCCTTGGCACGTCAAGAGGAAGATGTAGACAGAGGAAGAGGTGGGGAGCCAATATTTAAGAGTGGACACTGAACAGGAATGGACTTTGCTAGCTCAATTGGGGCAGCTGAAAAAAGGACAAGGTGGAAATGGATCGTTTCGAAGTCATCTGTGGTGCCCCAACGACCTTGTAAGGTTACGGGATAGAACAGAATAGACACTTGAGACTATGAAGTTCATGAGAGACAGCCTACATGGGAGAAGATTGCGTCATCTAGACCAGAAATAGCGGATAGCGGATTATGAATTCGTACACAGGGGTTGTGGCTACGCTAAACAAACATAAACACGACTGGACAAACAAACAAACAAAAAATAACCATCATTTTTGGAAATTTTACAAAAAACTAAAACCATTGCAGGACACCTGCAACCAACCAAAATCACCTGGTTAAGTCCACCACTCTAACCACGTCGCCATAAAAGCATGCTTCTACAGCGTTGCGCTGGTAGTGGTATACCCATTCACTACACCATGGATAGAGTATGAACCTATATGGTGTTAAAGGGAGGGAATTATTTCAAAAGAAACTGCCAGCGGTACAACTCCTAAGCATATATATCAATATATATCATTCCTCCACACTACTTCATTTTACGGATGTGTATAATCTACACTGGCATTTCATGACGCTGACTCATCAGTGGTTGTTCCAAGAGATTGACAACAAGAACAAGAACTCCCACTGCACCCCCACCACCCCACCTGCACACACATACACACCACCTCCCACACCGTATATGCAGTGGCGAAGTTTAGCAATTCCAGTATCTATACCAAAGAACGTTGAATCATTGTACGGAGGATTTCCTCCTTTGAGTGTCTGTCTTTTATGGGCCCTTGATTGGAATAAATCGTTTGTTTGTTTGTTTGTTCATACCAGTGCAGAAATATATTTCGGGTATGAGCACATGTGTTGGTCCGGTAAGTCGTGAGACTTTTATTCTGAGCAGCAATGCAGCTGCAATCAAAAACTACAAAATCTGTTTCCGGTTCCGCTTTCAAAATTCACACATGTATTTGAATTTTGATATTTATTGTATTTACTGAATTTTAGAGGGAATGATGGCTGATGGAATTGAAGATACTGAGAAATTTTACGGCGATGCCAAAGTTTACTGGGAAACCATATCGCCCACTGTAGATGGTATGCTTGGTGGCTTTGAAAAGATCTCGCCCACAGACATCAACACCTCAAAAGAATTTTTAAGACCATTTTTAAAAGTAAGTTTCTGAACTTAGCAAACTTAAAGTAAGGGAAAAGGCAGGCTATATCGTTAATCTTCCCCGTATACGGAATAAACCGCACGGGGAAGAATCACGATCAGTATATACACACTCTCTAGTCTACTGTATTACTGCCGAAGGCAGTTGCACTTTATTCCGTTATAATACGGGGAAGAATAACGATATAGCCAAAAGGCATAGATTCCAAGTTCAGAGCAGAGCAGTTTAAAGAGTTTATTTACCCCCCCCCCCCACACACACACACACACACACACACCCCTCCCCCATCAGAAGAATGTGTCAAAAACATATGTCAGATTTCCTTTTTGTAAATAGTCTAAATGACCTATCCTTGTTTAGCTTGCTTCTACAAAGTACAGGAAGAGCTATTTAATATTGTCATCCTGGGTCCATAAATAACCTAGTTCCCCCAAGTAGGCGTACCAGGAATTATCATTCCCTGACATTTCAAACCCCATTGGCTGGGACTGACATTTACAAGTCCAGTTTCTTCCCCCAGACTATTAGAGATTGGAATTTCCTGGAAGATTCACTTATTTCTGCTGCTGAGGGTGCAGAGGATAAGACCCATAACCTTAACACCTAAATGGATTTACTTGAAACTTTCACAGATGTTAGGTAACAATCCTAAGTTTTACATAGTATCACCCCACATGCCTAGATGTCAAAGTCATGGTGTATGGACTTAGATAATTTATAACAAGAGGGCCATGAGGTCCTGAATCGCTCACCTGAGTATGACGCCATGTAAGTCATGAGACCTGGACTGTTGAAAGAAATTTTCATTCTCTCAACCACTAGAGGCTCTTTATAAATTGGCCTAGTGGCTTTTGAGCAGATGTATGAAATTGTCAAAATATTAGAGTCCTAGGTCAAAGAATGACCTTGACCACTTGTACTTATAAATCTTCATGTACTCATTAAGACTACTGTATGTAACAATTTTTAGCAAGGTTGGCAAAAAGGCGGGAAATACTCATATTTCCCAGGACGGTGGGAAATACTGGTAATTCCCGGGAATTACTGGTAATTCCCGGGAATTACTGGGAAATTGGTCCCTTGCCATCTAGGAAGTTTTAAATATATCTTAAAACATCCATACAATTATATCTGCAAAGCAAAAAATAATTTAACATTCCTTTATTTAATCATTAAATAAAGATACAGATAAAATACTGTCTAGATCTGTAGATGCAATCTAAATATTTCCTTATACAAACTGTCTCAAGATAAGTCTAAATGTTGTCTCTGTCTATCAATAAGTTGTTATGACACACTTAGATTAAAAGTACCTACAGCAATTGTCACCTTTCTGTTGAATCAAAACAACCAATTATTTTTCACACCTTCAATGGTGTTTGGTAATTACTAAACAGTAGGAAGCATAGTTGGTCAATAAGACAGATATTCTCTTGAGAAGCCTTTGAAAAAAAAGACATTACAGGACTTCATCAGGTAAACATCAGACCACAATGACCACACATCAATGTTTTAATTAATCAGGTGACAAACAAGAGAAACAGGAGTATGGCACACACTAAATAATTGTGAATCTATGCCCAGATTTGAAGAGTTTCACAGAGTTCTTTCATATTATGGTATGATCAAACTTAAGAACAGATAAAACTAGCCTGCAGAAAGCTATGGTCTTTAGTAGTGATAAACCAGGATAAACGGTTTAAGCAAAACTGGAGCTCAGTTTACTATATACCTTTGTATGAGAACTAAATGATAAAAAGAATACAGTGTTGAAACAAGTTGTTAAGAGATTAAAGAAGGGATTTTACAGTCTGGTTTTTTTTATAGATTAGAATTTTACAGCCTGTTTTTTTTTTTTCTTTTTTAATCGATTAGAATATTAAAGGCATTTTATTTGAAATTATAGCCTATGAAACAACCAAGAATCATCTGCTGTGTCCTCTGGCATGTACCAGCCCTGGAATTTATAACCTTATTTGCATGATATGTATATAAACAATAAAAGATATGTGCTATCAACTTAAATTTTAAGAAGTATGTTAGAATATTTTAGGAAAAATAGTTCTAAAATTTCATATTTCCCAGTATTTCCCACTTTGGCTAAAGTTGGAGTATTTCCCAGGACGGGAATTACCGGTAATTACCGCCACCGGTATTTCCCGGCCAACCTTGATTTTTAGGCCAGAATCTTCAAAGCTTTCCATGAAATCTAATGTTCTAGCATTTTCCTATATTCAACTGTGCTGTAAAAAGGGTCAAGGTCAACCCAAGGTCATCATTTGAACAATCTTGGTAGTACTCGAGTTCTCAATGCAACATACCAAGTAGTGTTTCCCCTAGCCCCTTTTAGCATGGCGCCCTGCCATGCCCCTTTTCCCAGCGCCATGCCCTTTTTTCCAGCACCATGCCCTTTTTCCAGCGCCATGCCCTTTTCGCTCTAAACTTCACCTGCCAATAAGGAGATACACATGTGTATTCACAGTTCATTGCCTCAATTGTTTTTTCAAGTGGCTTTTGAGCAGATGTTTGAAATTGTCAAAATAGGAGAGTCCTGGGTATGAGGTCAAAGAATGACCTTGACCTCTTATACTCACAAAGCTACATGTACTCATTAAGATGACTGTATATACCAATTTTTAGGCCCAGTCTTTAAAACTTCCAATGAAATCTTATGTTCTAGCATTTTCTCATATTTGACCTTGCAGTAAAAAAAGGTAAAGACTAGAAAGTAGTGACTGGTGACTCAGACCTGGGTCCTCGTCGTGGTGCTTATGTGCACTCATAAGGCTGTGCAACGTTTCTGACTAGTTTCGTCAGATTATTCTGACTCCTCAGAGATTTTCGTGTTTGTATGACATACTCTCAGATTCTTCGAGAAAACTCACTCAAAAACACGCGGACAAAAAAGGCCTGTGGCAAAAACCAAGTACAAGATTGTACTACAATAAATTGTAAATACTGCACATGATAGAAACAGATCTCAAGTGTTCACTAATACTTGCACATAGTACAATTATAAATTTGCTCTGAGAGGACACTGCACAACGAGAAATGTTGTCTATTTAATAACATGCAAACTTTGCAAACAACAAGACGTCGGCAAAACTAATAGAAAGACAAAGGTCAGAATGATAGAGCACCAACGTGACACCTGCAATAAAAGGGACACTCCGGTCGCTAATCATTTTAACCTAACAACTACTCCCTACAACATATGAAATTTCAGATTGTTGAAATTTTAGCATCAGAACCTGACTGTGAAAAAAGCTCTGCTGTCCGTCGGAGAAAGGAGCTCCACTGGGTCTATCAGCTCCACACACTACGAATGTCCGAATAGGATCAATGTTCAAGGGTAAAGCTGGAGTTTTCCAGTCACTCCGAATTTTTCTAAAAAAAGGTAACGGTTAATTTGAAAAACCTTGGTAGTACTTGAGTACTTGATGCTACATACCAAAATCCAAGGCCATCAGTCTATTTGTCTGGAGAAGAAATGTTTTAAAGGTCTTTACCATATATGGGCATGACAGCCATGTTGGTCAGGTGACTAAGACCATTTGAACAAATTTTTGTTCCCTCAACCCCTGGAGGCTCTTTATGAAATTGGGTTACAATTGGCTCAGTGGCTTTTGAGGAGATGTTTAAATTGTCGAAATATGAGTGACCTGGGTCAAAGGTCACAGAATGACCTTGACCTCTTGTACTCATAAATCTTCATGTACTCATTTTTTGGCATAAATCTTCAACAGTTTCCAAGAAAACTTATGATCTTTCCCATATAAATTATAGCTTCAGACAAAAGATTTGACCTTGCCATAAAATAAGGTTAAGGTGAACCCAAGGTCATAATTTGAACAATCTTGATAATTCTCGTCTTACTGATGCTACATACTAAGTTTCAAGGCCATCATCCTATAGGTTCTGGAGAAGAAGTTTTTTCCAGATTTTTACCATACATGGGCATGGCGGCCATGTTGGTCATGTGACCAGGACTGTTTGAACAACTTTTCACCTCCCTGCCCCCTGGAGGCTCTACATGAAATCTGGTTACAAGTGGCCCAGCTGTTTCAGAGGAGAAGTTTGAAAATGTTGGCGGACAGATGACGGAGCCTGCCTATCCTATAAGCTCCCCCGGAGCCGCTGGCTTAGTGAAGCTAATAAAATTTGGTATGTTCAGAGTTTTAAAGATGAATATCTTCTTTACCCATAATGGATTAACTTTATACTTTCATAGGTTAGATAATGGCCTAAAGTTTTGCATGGCACCACCCTTACCCTCCTCTTGTGATCTGGGTCATAGACATAGAAATTTTATGTTACAATTTGGGATGATATTTGTCAAAGTTTTAGCTCACCTGAGCCTTTAGGCTCATAGGTGAGCTTATAGTAAAGCCAGGCATCCGTCGTCCGTCCGTCATCCGCCGTCAACATTTTCAAACATCTTCTCCTCTGAAACCACTGGGCCGATTGAAGCCATATTTCATATGGAGCCTACCTAGGTCAGGGGAACCAAAGTATGTTCCGGGTATCTGGGTCACGTGACCAAGATGGCTGCAACGCCCATATATGGTAAAAAGTAAAAACCCTTCAAAAATCTTCTTCTCCAGAACCAAAAGGCCTATGACCTTGAAACTTGGTATTTAGCATTGGACATGCGGGTCCATCATAGTTTATACAAATGATGTCCTTGCTGTGACCTTGACTTAATTTATGACACGGTCAACTTTGGTACGTTAGGCTTTTATATAGGAAAACGCTTAAACAGTGGATTTCTTAGAAACTATTTAAGTCTAAGGTACAATATTTGTTATACATGGTCAACTGTATGAGCAAATAAAGATATTATGTCACTAAAGGTCAAGGTCATTCTGTCAGCCCTTCCGTCGTCAAGATTTTAAAACATCTTCTTCTCTGAAACCACTGGGCCGATGGAAGCCAAATTTCATATGGAGTCTCAGTGGGGTAGGGGAACGAAAGTGTGTTCCGGGTATCTGGGTCACATGACCAAGATGGCTGCCACGCCCATATATGGTAAAAACACTTCAAAATTCTTCTTCTCCAAAACCAAAAAGCCTATGGCCTTGAAACTTGGTATGTGGCATTGGGCATTCAGGCCCATCATAGTTTGTACAAATGATGACCGTGCGGTGACCTTGACCTAATTTATGACACGGTCAACCTCGGCACCTTAGGCTTTTATATGGGAATAGGCCTAAACAGTGGATTTCTCAGAAACTGTTTAAGTCTACGGTACAATATTTGGTATGTATGGTGAACTAAATGAACAGCTGAAGATATTGTGTCACTAAAGGTCAAGGTCATTCTGTCAGCCCTTCCATCATCAAGATTTTCAAACATCTTCTCCTCTGAAACCACTGAGCCGACTGAAGTCATATTTCATATGGAGCCTACCTTGGTTGGGGGAACAAAAGATTGTTGGGGGTATTCGGGTCACATGACTAAGATGGGGGCCAAGCCCATATATGGTAAAAACACTTAAAAAATCTTCTTCTCCAGAACCAAGAGGCCTATGACCTTGAAACTTGGTATGTAGCATCGGGCATTCAGGCCCATCATAGTTTATACAAATGATGGCCAGGCGGTGACTTTGACCTAATTTATGACACGGTCAGCTAGGTACCTTAGCCTTTTATATGAGAAAATGCTTAAACAGTGGATTTCTCAGAAACTATTTAAGTCTAAGGTATCCTATTTGGTTTTTATGGTCAACTAAATGAACAGCTGAAGATATTATGTCACTTAAGGTCAAAGTCATTCTGTCAGCCCGTCCATCGTCAAGATTTTCAAACATCTCCTCTGAAACCACTAGGCAGATTGAAGTCAAATTTCATATGGAGCCTACCTAGGTTTGGGGAATGAAAGGTTGTTGGGGGTATCCGGGTCACATGACCAAGATGGCCACCACGCCCATATATGGTAAAAACCTTTCAAAAATCTTCTTCTTCAGAACGAGGCCTATGACCTTGAAACTTGGTATGTAGCATCGGGCATTCAGGCCCATCATAGTTTATACAAATGATTACAGTGCAGTGCACTTGACCTAATTTATGACAAGATCAACTTCTGTACCTTAGGCTTTTATATGGGAAAACGCCTAAACAGTGGATTTCTCAGAAACTATTTAAGTCTAAGGTACAATATTTGGTATATATATGGTCAACTAAATGAACATTTGAAGATAGTATGTCATGTCACTAAAGGTCATTATCCTCACAATATCCAGGCCAAATTTGAAACTGGGTCATGTCGAGTCAAAAACTAGGTCACTAGGTCAAATCTTAGAAAAACTTTGTGTACACCCTGGAGGGCACAGTTTTGATTCAATCTTCATGAAAGTTTGTCAGAATGTTTATCTCCATAAAATCTAAGTCCAATTTGAAACTGGGTTTTTAGCCCACCTGAGCCTTACAGTATTGGTGTTAGCTGCCTCTGTCATCCATCCATAAATATTTTCAAACATCTCTGAAACCACTGGGCAGACTGAACTCTAATTTCATATGAAGCCTGCATGAGTCAAAGGATTGAAAGTTCTTCAAATGATCTTGGTCACATGAGGTAAAAACTCTTATAAATCTTCACCAGAGCCAGTGAACTGACTGATGCTCAGGTGAGCGATTTAGGGCCACGATGGCCCTCTTGTTTAAATTTTTACAGCATTCTCTTGCATTACAGGTTGGTAATGGAAAAACCAATAACCAGAGGGCTCTGGATTGTGGGGCAGGCATTGGTAGAATCACAAAACGACTCCTGCTTCCTATGTTTCAAACAGTTGACATGGTGGAACTAAGTCAAAAGTTTCTTGATGCTTCTCATAGATTTATTGGAGAACCTGTATCACGGGTAGAAAGATTTATTTGTTCGGGCCTGCAGGATTTCACGCCTGAAATTGGACGTTATGATGTGATCTGGTGTCAGTGGGTGTTAGGTCACCTAACAGATTCAGATTTAGTTGACTTCTTCAGACGCTGCCAAGCTGGCTTAGCACCTGAAGGAATAATTGTCATGAAAGATAATGTTGCTTCAGCGGATGAAAGAGAATTTGATGACCTTGACAGTTGCTCCACCAGACCTAAAGAAGTTTTTATAGATTTGATACATAAAGCTGGCTTAACTATTTTAAAACAACAAAGACAAAAAGGCTTTCCTAAAGGTTTATATGAAGTTTACATGTTTGCTATGAAATGATAATTTTGACAATTACGGTAGTCAGGAGCTTCAGGTTGGGGAAATTTTAAGGTGAACATACACTTCTCTAAGTGTGGTCACTCTCCCTTGTCATTCCAGGCAGCTCCTTATGTGAATATGTGCACCACCATGCAAAGGGACCTGTATCAAACCATTTTAAAATTTAAGAGTCTATAGCACCTATATAGACCCTTAAAAGGGTTGATACAAGTCCCTCTGTCTCCATGTTGCTGCGATTATTTTAAACAGGACAACAACTTTTATGACTTTTTGTTTGCTTCCCAGAACAACATAGCCCTTCAAAAATAGGGTTACTCATAAATTAATTGAATGAATTTGTTCAAAAAGGAGCAAATTCTTTCCTTTAGAGTTGACCCCCATTGAAAAGGGGGCAAAAATAAAAACGACAGAGTTAATTCCCCTGAAAGTGTACCCAGTCACTGTTAGGGAAAGACTTGCTCTGTTTCAGTTATGATTAGCTGCCAGAGAAGATGCACTAATTCTGCAAGCAGATACTTTTGTGCTGATGTTGTTTTCTTTGTCAAAATGGCAGCCAACCATACATCTTCATAACATTGAAACAATTTTTTTAATTTTTCGTAAAAAAATATAAGATGTATCAGTAACTACCTCAGCAAGCTGGTTTGTGGATACACACCTGAATTGTCTTAATCACCTTACTGAGATGCTGCAACATATGAGCCGTGAAACAAGAAAACCAACAAAGTGGATGTGGACAAAGCGCAGACTCAGATCAGCCTGGACACCTACCCAGTCTGATCAGTCTTCCCTTTACCCGTAAAGGGTAGCTAAGGGTCTAAGCTATCTCCATGTGGGCAGCAAAGACTCTGATCCAACTAAGTGGATCCGAGTCAGCACTGGGCCCGGAACCACTTTATTGGTTTTCTCTTGTCCTGGCTCATGTTTCTTTAGGGTCATAAAAAAACATATCTTAGCCCTAGGTTCATTGGAAGCATAAAAAAAACCAAAGGTCCTTAGAAAGTATATCAAATCCTTTGAAAGTATATCAAAGGAGATCAAGAGCATATCAACCTGACCTTAATTTTTAACTAAAATGCTACACTTCAAAACCCAGTTGTTCAGAGCATTGTTAGCCTAACAAGCTCATTAAGAGGTCAACTGGTTATGTTTTGTGGCTATAACCATATACAGATATTTTTCGTAGTAAAAATGCTGGCATATTTTAGATATTTATGTTTTAAATTTTAATGTTAACAATGTCGTTAGTTTTGAACAACGGGGCCCTGATTTGTTGGTTGGCATCCAGTTTACAAATTGTTTGCAGGAACATATGTTTAGATACATGTATTTTGGTTAAATATAGCACTTCCCTTTCCTGGAGCTTAGAAGTGGTTTGCATGAGGGCATAATTATTTACAAATAAATGTGTTTTTGTGTTGTTGTTTTTTTGACATTTTAGCTTACCTGTGAAAGTACATGAAGAGCTATCATTATCGTCCTAGTGTTTGCGTCCATTGTATGTAATACATATAATGTATGTTTTGGTTTTTAGACTGACTGCTGAGGGGAGCTGCCTTGTTCTACAACAGTTGTTTTTTTATGCTTATACAAATTCAAAATGTAAACATGGAGTGGTTATTATGTGAGTTGCAATGGTTAAGAGTTGTTTAGTGGTACAGGAGCTTTAAGGTCCATTACTGATTCTTAATTCACATTTTTTCATGCCAAGGACAGAAGCAGGATCATAGAAGTAGACTTAAGGACAAAAGTTCTGCACTGATGTTCCTTTAACATCCGTGCAGAGCTTTTGTCCTTAAGTATTCTTTAAGTTTATCTGAGGGTTTATGCAAATAATATATTTGTAGAACATGATTTCAACTGGCTTTTAAATTCTACTGTTCCATCCATGAAAACTGGCCATTTGGAACCTGTTCTTAGACAAAGAAAAAAAAAAAAAAATCCTAAATTTTGTTCTCTGTATGCTTGCATAGGAATAGAAAAAACTCTCCAAACCAGTAGTCTTCCTACTTTAAGGAAGTTTTAGGCTTTTCTACTTTAATATTAAACTTTTGTATTTTATGATAAATTTTGACGACTTTGTGTGGATCACAGGTACATGTATTTCAAACCATGCATTTTTTTTCTTCAGAAAACTAATTAATGATGGCAGCTTTATATTGTATTTTAAACATTTTTTATTTTGCCACATAGTCAATTCTTGATATCTCTGAGACAAATTTCAGCCCAAACTACAGATATCAATAGTTTGTGATAACAGGAGTTGGAATGTGAATAAAAATAGGAAATATATTCTTTGATATAAGAAGATATTTTGAGATATCAATGTTCAAGATATCGGGAGTTTACTGTACATTGGTCACACATTGCTTCAATCATCTAGGTACAGTTCTTGGGAAATTCCACTTCTTGATTTCTGGACATAAAAGAAAATATTGAGATTAACCAATTATAGAAACAGTGCCCCAGATAAAAAGGGTTAACCAGGCTAATTTTGGGATATACATATTTCTCAATAAAAACATATGTTGTGACCCCTCATTAGAACCATCTCACTGAGATGGTTCTGATGAGGGGTTACAATGTATGTTTTCATTGGGAAATACGAAAAATAATCCTCAAAAACCCACATTTTCTGGAGCTCTTACATACGTTACTGTCCAATGTGTCAAAATTGCTTCCTGAAAAACTGTGTTGGTGCCTACTGTGGGTCTGCATTGATTGCTAGTTCAGGCACTTTTGAACATGCTTCTCTTTTTGTGCATTCTTCATTGTCATGTTTCTGCAATTTACTGCTGTTTGAACCATATACACAGGGTATAAACCAGTCCAGCAATTTTTGCTTCCTGCAGAGACTGTCCATCATATTTGGCTTCCGCCAAGACTGTCCATGATCTCTTGCTTCCTGCAGGGACTACTGTCCTTGAAAAATGGCTTCCTGCCAAGACTGTCAAAGTGACTCTGGAAGGGAGCAGAATCACACGGAGTCTCTGCAGGAAGCCATTTATCATGTACAGAGGTCTCAGCAGGAAGCAAGAGATCGCTGTTTCAGCGGAAGCCAAATATGATGGACAGTCTCTGCAGGTTTATACCTTGTGATATAACAAAATGTAAGGATGTTTTCTTGTTTCTCATCTTGCAAATAGTATCTATTTTTGATGATGAATATTGATTAAAGTATATTATGTGCCTCCTCATTATAGAACTAAACTGGACAAAATAAGCCCCATGGCCATTTTTTCCATGCTGGAAGTGTTGTCAAAATTAAATTGTTTATTACTAAAAGAAATAAAACAACTGAAATTTAAAACTCAACTTAATATTACAGTAGCATCTTAGGAGTAATTTCACGAAGTTTCAATTGAAAGATCAGTATCTTTCAACAAGTACTGAAAGTTCCGTAGCACCCGCTTTTATGCCAATTTTACTATAGAAATAATAGGGCCTGAAACAGTGGGTTAACTCAAATATCACCGTGTAGGCCTCAGCAGAAAATCAACTAATATGAAACCTAGCACAAAGAGAGTACAGATGTTGCTGCATCTTGTCTGAAAATTTTGTGCAACAGTTTAAATCCAGTATGAGCTTGCAGTAAAACAAATATGACTGTGTTTGTATTAAGTTTGTAAGAGAAATATAGGTGAGGCTTAAATTCTTTTAGCCAGTTTATTATAATGGAAATATTGCATACTCAGACCAGCCTTCATATAAAACATAAAGGTTTCTCAAAGCCTAGTGGCTGTCGGGCCAGTGTTTTTATTTTTGTTGTTGTTTTATTGCTTTACGTCCACAGTAAACAGCTATGGTCATGTCAGGGTGGTTATCCTAACCACACTGTTCCTGGGCAGGTTTAGACCGCCTAATCGGTTAACCAATACTAAATGCACATTCTTTTGACAGTAACTAACGAACCGCCCTTCTCGAATCAGCGGAAGGAGAAACGAAAGTGGCCGGACTGGGTATTGAACCCTGGGCCTTTGGAACTTGAGTCGGAGGTGCTACTGACTGGGCTACGTGGCCCGGCAGTGGAGTTTAGCGGCCCTTTGTATCTTGGGCACATTATGCTGCTTTGTCCTTCGCCAATTCGAGGAAGGTACCAATTTACTGCTAGGTCAACAACTTTCCAGTTGATAGTTGACCCAAGCCCCGGACCTTCTGCACCATAACAGCATTGCTAACCACTCGACCTCAGCACCTCTCACTTCAGTTAATTTAAAGTTGTCTTTGAGAAATGCACAGACACTGTAATGTACGGTGATGTGGGCAATACATCATAGAGAACTCTTTGCATTTATTCAACACGTTTTCTTGTATTTATGATGACAGAATAGTACAGGAAACATTTGGTTTTTTTTTAATTATTCGTTTGGTTCTCTATGCATTCTCCGACACAATTTAAAGAGCAGATAGTGTCTAATCAACAGACTTCATGATGAACTTCGTCGCTTTATTGTGTTTTTTAATCCTCCCGTTAACCAAAATTGAAAGTAGACCTTCCTCCTTGCTACCCAAATTGTGGGAGGATTAGACATTGAAACTGCTAAACTCTCAGTAATAACAAGATTACCGCCTTATTGTATTCACGAGCATGCACCTTTTTCCATATATCGTATAATGGGAAATTTTCGCGTCGCCAAATTTCGCAGTCTGTAACGATCCGCAAAAATTCTGCAAAATATTTTCCAAGTTTGTACATTCAAGTAGTCAGAAGTTTGAAACATCCAAACACATGGTTTTTGGTATTTAAGGCACCCCACAAAACATTAAGAAGGAAGCTGGACAGCTTTTTACCTGCGGCGAAATTATGTTCATAGTTAATTAACAGGTAACTATAATTTGAACAAGCTGTCACTTTAATCGTTATATTAAAAATCACTTGTACCTAATTACATGTATGCAAGTACAACTGAATTAATTATCACTGATTGCGAGTTCTGTTTACTTTTATCTTTAACAATAGCTCTTCTGTTAGTTGCTCGCATGTTTTAGTTGACTGTTTCTATGTGATAAACATTGATTTGTACACGGTCTACTTTGTTACGATGTTTTCTTTTTTTTTCTCTGTGTGTGAAAAAAAAGGGATGGAAGTGGTATCCTCCCAAATCAAAATGGAGCTTTATATGAAAGGGTTTCCCCTCGGATTATAATGAATACAACAGAAGAGCCTTGGAGCTTAATAAATATGTTCGCTTTCTCCAATTGCAGACACTACAGCCTAACTTCGTCTGCATCAAAATAACACAATGGTGTCAAATGACTGATTGTTCATTAATGCCACGTTGGCAAATGCAATTTTTATTTTCGCGGATATTCGCATGCGCGAAAATTAAAATTTATCTTTATGTTTTTGGAACAAATCAGCGAAAATTTGGCAACGTGAAAATTTTCCATTGTACTGTATTCTATGGGCATGTATTTGGAAATAAAAAAGAAGCAAGATGTTTCACTGGGATTTCCTCTCATTATGGGTGACCAGAAAACCATGATCTATGGTATAGTCAGACCTGTCTTAAGGGGTCAGCCAAGGGAAGGACAAGAAGTGGCTGCTTAAGACAGATGACCCCTAAATACAGGTTCATTTGCACTGTATTTTGGTTCAAGGGACCTAGAAAAGCTGGCTGTCTAAGACAGACGATCCCTTAATAGAGCCGGGCCGGGTAGCGCAATCGGTAGGGCACCTGACTCCTAAGTCAGAGGTCCTGGGTTCGAATCCCGGTCTGGCCACATACTTTCGTTTCTCCCTCCGCTGATACAAGAAGGGCAGTTGTCAGATACTGGTGAAAGTATGTGCACTTAGTACTGGTTAACCGCTTAGGAGGTCTACGCCTGCCCAGGAATAGTGTGGTTAGGTTAACTGACCATCCCGACATGACCTTAGTTGTTTACTGTGGACATTAAGCATCAAATCAACCAACCAACCAACCCTTAATAGAGGTGACCACATAATCAGGTTTTTCATTTTTAATGAGTATACAGTCAGCTTATGACAGACAATTTTTGTACTTTAATAATTTGAGAAAATGGATTGATTTTACAGGTTTTTGCATAAATATATGATATAGTATTTGATGTCTTTCACTGACTAACCCACAGTTAACTATATTAGGCAGGTTTATACTTAAGAGGCATTTCATGCCATGGGCATTGTATGTGTTGTTTTTAAAATTAGCCGCAACACGATAAAACCAACAGAGTGGTTGTGCGCCCAGCGCAGACTCAGAACCTCAGATCAGACTGTGCACTTAAAGGGTAGCTAAGGGTCTAAGCTAGCTCCATGTGGACAACAAAGGCTGATCAGACTGGGCGGATTGCCAGGCTGGTCTGAGTCTTCGCTTGGCTCACATACCATATCGTTGGTTTTCTCGTGTCACAGCTCATATGGTTTTGTGAATAAAGATGATGTGTGATCTGTGTTTTATGTATCATAACGGAGCAGCCCTCAGTAAAACTGTAGCACCCCTTAGGGTGTGTATTGTACACCTTTGCTTTCCCTTGTTTACAATGGCAAGTAACTTTTATGACTCCTGTTTGTGTCCATGATTGACACAGCCCTACACAATGGGGTCTACTTTATTCTTTCCTAAAATAAGGGTTGACTTCATTGAGAAAGGAGGCAAAAATGAAAATGGCACAGTTGCTTCCCCTCCAAGTTTATTTATTCACCTTATGTATACGGACACCTTAAAGATTTGAGCCACAACACAACAAACCTAACAAAGTGACATGTGCGTCAAGCGCAGACTCAGATCAGCCTGGGCATCTGCCAATCTCATTAGACTCTTCACAGAGCGCTTAAAGGGTAGCTAAGGGTCTAAGCTACCTCCATGCAGACAGCGAAGACTGATCAGACTGGGCCCATGCCCAGGCTGATCTGAGTCTTCACTGGGCACACAACCACTTTGTTGGTTTTGTCATGTCGCCGCTCATTTATGTAATAGGGAAAAGTCGGGGAATTTTGTAGTTGGGCAGGGACATTGGAAAAGCACTTCAGAAGTCAAGGAAATGTCAGGGAATCTAGATTATTTGATTGGTTTATTGCTGAATGTCCACAGTAAACATCTATGGTCATGCTGGGACGGTCAGTTAACCTAACCACACTATTCCTGGGCAGGCTTAGACCTAAGCGGTTAACCAGTACTAAATGCACATACTTTTGCCAGTAACTGACAACTGCCCTTCTTGAATCATCGGAAGGAGAAATGAAAGTATGTGGCCAGACCGGGTATCGAACCCAGGACATCTGACATATCGGTCAGGTGCCCTACCAATTGCGCTACGCGGCCCGGCCCAAGGAATCTAGAAATTAGTGGCTTCTGTACAGCTGTCTTTAGAAAATATACTTATTCCTTTCAAGGAGTAAGGCTGAGCTTTCTATAGAGAGTCCAGGCACATCTCCCTCCTTACTGTGGTTTACTCTTAAGGAACAAGACCTGTCCTCGTACAGGATAGCTCGCCTGTAGTGCCTTGCCCATCCATGGGTTAAAAAATAGGTCTTTAAAAAAACTTTAACCAAAACATCCAGTTCGGACGCGGACGCCAGGGTGACAACAATAGCTCTTCCTGAACTTTCGTTCAGGCGAGCTAAAAAGGGGGGGAGCAATTCTTTTAAGAGTAACCCACAATTTTCAAGTTGGGTCATTGTTTAACGTCCATGGTAAACAGCTATGGTCATGTTGGGATGGTCAGTTAACCTAACCACACTATTCCTGGGCAGGCTTAGACCTCCTAAGTGGTTAACCTGGAGTTAAAATGGAGGATAATCAAATTTTTTAAGTTCATTCATATCATCAGGGACTGCCTTGTCTCCCTTCTCAATAGGAGCCAACTCTTATGGGAAAGCCCTAGGTCCCCTCACAGCACATTCTTTTAAGACCTGACCCAATTGGAACTGCTTATACAACAGAAGCAAACAAAGACATTGTCCCACTGAAAAATGGCAGGAAACAATTACAAACATTAAGTTGTACCCTTTCAGGGGTTTTAACTAAGGCCTGAATCAGAGCTGGGGCCGTATTCATAAAGCCACTTAAGTCGTTGCTATGCGGTTGCTAAGGCTAAATATCTATAAAGGAGATTCCATACAACTATGAAATTTGTTCTGGAGGAACAGTCTTTGTAAGACTGTTCCTCCAGAGCAAATTTCATAGTTGTAGGGAATCTCCTTCAAAGAAATTTAGCCTTAGCAACAGCATAGCAACCACTTAAGTCGTTTTATGAATACAGCCCCTGGTCTGCAGGACCAGTCGAAATTGGGCCAAGTTGGTCCTGCCAGCTATACTCGTTGTCTTCAGTATTCCCCTTTCACATAACACAGAAAAAGCAACTGGTTTTGAGGACCAGCTACATACAAACTCAACTGGTCCAGCACAAAATCCACGATCCCGGACCAACGGATTAGTGGTTGTTTAAACCCCTGCCCTTCTCCTCCAGCTCTGGGAGTACCAGTAGCTCGGTATGTTAAGAGGAGGAAATCTTTTTCAATCATAAACAGGATTCCACTGCATACAGCCTTTCATTAACACCCTCCCATCATCCCGATAACTGAATAACAGTTGAAAATGATGCCAAGTCATCTATCCCCAACTACTAATATCCACAAAGCTGTCTCATGTTTTTTGAGAGCACTATTGGTAGTGTTTATTGTAAACCATCTTCACTGTATGGACAGTTAGTGGAGCAAATTTGATTGCATAAGTGGCCTAGAAAAGGAAGATAGTGGTCTACGGAGTGTAACATTTGTTTTTATATATCAAAATGATCGTCTGGGTCTCTAGTTATCAAATTCAGCGTTTGCCACCTTGGCAAACCTTGCATAACTCTGTAGTGGCCAGTTATTTACGTTACCCCTTTAAATTTTGAATATCAAAAATATTGACGTCAATAAGAAATGTGTTTAAACTATATAAATGTATCAAATTTAAATATTTTCTGTAAGAACAGTTAATATGCTCTAAATCAGGCTGCTCAGAAAACAGTTCAGAGCTTTGGTGTTGTTACTTTCGTTACAATATATCATGTACCCCTTGAAAACTTAAAATTGGAACTTAAGTTGTTGCATTTTACGAAGACTCTATTACAAAAAGGCCCAAAATGGTCATTTTTACTAACTATTCAATTGGCCCCTTTCAGTGCGTTTCTAGCAAAACAAATATGAGACCTCTAGCTTTTATACTTTGTCAACCACGTCCTGTTGAACAGTTACACCTATTCCCTGTTTATGGCTGAAAAGTCATTTTTCGTATAATTGTTCGTACAAAAAATGGCTAATAACCAATTTAAACTTGACAAATTGGGGCCTTTGGCAAAAAGGTCATGTTAACCATAATATAACACAATAGCTTAAAAATTGTTTTGACCTTTCAACACATTTTAGCCAGAGTAACGTACTTAACAGATTAAAATGTTTGCATAAAGCATCTATCATACCCGCCAGAAAAAACTCTTTTCAAATTCTGACTTTTTAACAATGCAGTTGTGATATATATGTATATTATCTATTGTAAAATGAAATTTTTGCATTGTTTAATAAACTAATCGGGCAGCAAACAGTGTTATTTACATGACATGCAAAGATGAGATTGTCCTAAAACTAGAAAAGAAAACCTTCGTGAATTAATCTATATGTAGAACACTTTTATTTTTTACCCCATTAATATCCAAATGACATTAAAGATATCACACCATAAGAAATTTACTAATCAGAACTTACTGTTTTATACTCAGAAAGGTAACGTTTGTAACCATTATTTGAAAACAGTCACTGAGATTATGTGTTGTTACTGAAAAAATATGTCTAAACCTCATTAGTTTTTTTTAAAAATATTTTTAAAGCGGCACTTTGGACTGGTTTAAACCCACCCTATGTAATTTATCAGTGAAATTTCCATGGCGATGCATCTGTTGTTGTGTAATGATGTTATAGTTTGTGTTGGCCACTTATCTGTAGTGTTCGAAAAATTGATTTGTTTTGTCGGTTTATTCGCCATCATTCTGATGTACGTAAAACAGAAAGAAAGAAGGCGAAAATATACATTTTGTGTGCCTGGGTATGCTTGATGAAAGCTAACTTGTGGACATCTGCATGGAATGGGCGCACGTATATTTTGCTACCCTCTAGTATCATTTAAGTACTTGTTGTATGCGTTATATTACTATTTTTAGTTTGGTGTTGTGGGAGTGTTGTGGCACTAGTTGAATCGGTTTCTGATCATTGCCCTTTTACACTGCTTTACCTGCAATGGCCTTTTCCTATGAACGCAATATATATGAAACCATAGTTTAATTACTTTTGGCCGTATAGAATATATTTAAAACGAAGTAACGAATATAACAGTTTGAAAAGAAAAAGTAATTTTACCCCACTGCTAATGTAAAGTGGCATGTGGCTTAGGTGAAATGCTTCCTTGTACTTCATGTCCTGGTCATTTGGAATCATCTGGGCTCTTTCTGAGTCAGTTTGAAAAAGGAAATAGCTGGTGCTATGTGGCACTGGCAGTGTCGCAACATTACATTCCTTAGTTAAACCGAGGTTGCTGTTTTTGTGTGATTAATCCCTTGCTTCCAGAGACTCATCCTTCAGAATTTAATTAAGTTTCTATCAGTCTTAGAATTTAAGGTGAAGGGATACAATTTCACATAAGTTATTCTGCCAATTTTACTTTGGCCTCCTTTCTTAATGGTATAAACTTTTAAAAAGAATTTGCTGCTATAAAAAATGTTTCCTTTAAGAGCAGACCATTTTTAGTTTAAACATATTTATTTCAACAAATCTCAAGTGTACATAGATCTAATACGCAGAATAAATAGGATTAGAACGGAAGCATGCGCTTATTTGGTTCTTCTCCATTTTTGGAAAGGTTATAGCTTTCTCAGAAGCGTATAGGAAACATCTACAGAAGTAACTATTGGATCTTTCTAACAAATTGCAGTAAAATACTGAGTGTGTCCTTTCATATTAATACAGTATTATTGCAAAGACTTGCCAGAAGATCATGTTGAAGCGAGGAACACACACGAGAAAGAACATAGCAGACTCAGTTTAACTGATTCCTTTCAAAATCGGATGATATTGCCTTGAGGCACGGATAAGATGAGTATGACATATTGTTATTACTTTAAAATCATTATCAAAATGCCTTTTTAATTGAGTCAATGATAATTCACTTACTTTGACTTCTTGGTTTGGTATTTAAAAAGGTAACGTATACAACATTCAAATGTAAACGATTTGTTAGATCAGATTTATGATTTTTAATGATATGATATTTTCTGTTTGATGTAATGTAATAAGGTGTCCCTAGCACCAGCTTCAGCTTAACTGACTCAAATTAAGCCCACATGATTCAAAACACAATTTTCAATATGATGAAATACGAGGAAGCTTTCCACAGTAGCCCAACGGTACTTTACTGTAGCTGAAGTAGGGAAAAAATACACATACTTTTTAACCTGTTATGTACGTTACTTTGGTGAAAATACATGCTACAAGGCAACTTTGGGTTTATACATTGTTTAATAGAAAAGGTAAATTAGAGTAAAGGGGCAATGTGCAGGAATTAATGTTATCTGCACAACAACCCTACCACGATACCAAACTGGATATAGCTGCATAGAGATATAAGACAAGTAGTAAGACGATACTAGCAGCTAGCCAGATAAAAATGCAGCCCCTTACAAGTTCAAGGGTGGGTTCGAATCCCGATCTGGCCACATACTTAGGAGTAACCGCTTAGGAGGTCTAAGCCTGTCCAGGAATAGTGTGGTTAGGTTAACTGACCGTCCGGACATGACCTTAGTTGTTTACCGTGGACGTTAAGCATCAAATCAGCCAACCAACCAACCAACCAACAAGTTCAAGGGTACAAAGCTAGCCTTAAACTAGAAAATGTGTTTATGAAACACTATGCCCCCAACCATATGCTTGTCTCTAGAGAAGGTTCATCCAATAATGCTTGTACCTTTGTACCATAGGCTTACAATGCACTAAGTCGAAAAAGGGGCTTAACTCAGTCAAAAATTTACGAATTGTTTTTGAAAGTTAATCAGGTCATCTACACCACAGGCAATATCAACCTGCAAAAATCATAAACCTAGCATCAGGGGTTCTCCAGATATTTTGTTCACAAGCTTCCATAGGCAAATAATGCACTAAGTTGAAAAAGGGGAATAACTCAATCCAAAATTTACAAATTATTTTCAAAAGTTAATCAGGTCATCTACACCACAGGCAGTATCTTCCTGCATAAAATCATGCTCCTAGCATCAGGTGTTCTTGAGATATTTTGTTCACAAGGTTCCATAGGCTTACAATGCACTAAGTCGAAAAAGGGGAATAACTCAATCAAAAATTCACGAATTTGTTTCAAAAGTTAATCAGGTCATCTACACCACAGGCAGTATCTTCCTGCAAAAAATCATGCTCCTAGCTTCAGGGGTTCTTGAAATATTTTGTTCACAAGGTTCCATAGGCATACAATGCACTAAGTCGAAAAAGGGGCATAACTCGGTCAAAAATTCACGAATTTGTTTCAAAAGTTAATCAGGTCATCTACACCTTGGGCATTCTCATCTTGCAAAGCCTCATGATCCTAGCATCAGGGGTTCTTGAGATATTTTGTTCACAAGGTTCCACAGGCTAAGTCGAAAAAGGGGCTTAACTCTGGAAATACATTGCCGGCGGAAAAATAAAAAAATACGGGTCTGCTTATTTTCCATACTGATCATGTGTATAAAGTTTCAAGTTCCTAGCTCTTATTGTTCTTGACTATATGTAAAGGTACCTTTGTACCATAGGCCTCAATGCACTAAGTCGAAAAAGGGGAATAACTCATTCAAAAATTCACGAATTTTTTTCAAAAGTTAATCAGGTCATCTACACCACAGGCAGTATCTTCCTGCAAATAATCATGCTCCTAGCTTCAGGGGTTCTTGAGATATTTTGTTCACAAGGTTCCATAGGCTTACAATGCACTAAGTCGAAAAAGGGGCATAACTCGGTCAAAAATTCACGAATTTGTTTCAAAAGTTAATCAGGTCATCTACACCTTGGGCATTCTCATCTTGCAAAGCCTCATGATCCTAGCATCAGGGGTTCTTGAGATATTTTGTTCACAAGGTTCCACAGGCTAAGTCGAAAAAGGGGCATAACTCTGGAAATACATTGCTGGCGGAAAAATAAAAAAATAGGGGTCTGCTTATTTTCCATACTGATCATGTGTATAAAGTTTCAAGTTCCTAGCTCTTATTGTTCTTGACTATATGTAAGGGTACCTTTGTACCATAGGCCTCAATGCACTAAGTCGAAAAAGGGGAATAACTCGATCAAAAATTCACGAATTTTTTTCAAAAGTTAATCAGGTCATCTACACCACAGGCAGTATCTTCCTGCAAAAAATCATGCTCCTAGCTTCAGGGGTTCTTGAGATATTTTGTTCACAAGGTTCCATAGGCTTACAATGCACTTAGTCGAAAAAGGGGCATAACTCGGTCAAAAATTCACGAATTTGTTTCAAAAGTTAATCAGGTCATCTACACCTTGGGCATTCTCATCCTGCAAAACCTCATGATCCTAGCATCAGGGGTTCTTGAGATATTTTGTTCACAAGGTTCCACAGGCTAAGTCGAAAAAGGGGCATAACTCTGGAAATACATTGCCGGCGGAAAAATAAAAAAATACGGGGTCTGCTTATTTTCCATACTGATCATGTGTATAAAGTTTCAAGTTCCTAGCTCTTATTGTTCTTGACTATATGTAAGGGTACCTTTGTACCATAGGCCTCAATGCACTAAGTCGAAAAAGGGGAATAACTCGATCAAAAATTCACGAATTTTTTTCAAAAGTTAATCAGGTCATCTACACCACAGGCAGTATCTTCCTGCAAAAAATCATGCTCCTAGCTTCAGGGGTTCTTGAGATATTTTGTTCACAAGGTTCCATAGGCTTACAATGCACTAAGTCGAAAAAGGGGCATAACTCGGTCAAAAATTCACGAATTTGTTTCAAAAGTTAATCAGGTCATCTACACCTTGGGCATTCTCATCCTGCAAAACCTCATGATCCTAGCATCAGGGGTTCTTGAGATATTTGTTCACAAGGTTCCGCAGGCTAAGTCGAAAAAGGGGCATAACTCTTGAAATATGTGACCCGCGGAAAAAAGAAAAAACACGTGTTCGCTTATTTTTCATACTGATCATGTGTATAAAGTTTCAAGCTCCTAGCTCTTACGGTTCTTGATATGACAGACGGACAGACGGACAGACGGACGGACGGACAGACGGACAGACGGACAGGCCCAAACCAATATGCCCCCACAATTTCTCCGAAATTGGGGGCATAACAAACGAAATTAGGCATACAAAATTTTCATCTATTTTCTTTCTGTTTCCATATATGCCAGTTATACACCAGAATGATGGCAAATATACATATGAAACAAACCGAGTTTTCAAAGACGACAGATAAGTGGACATGTATGATGACATAGATACACCAAAACTGATGCTCCACCTAGGGGCTGTCAATAGTGAGTTACATGAGTGGATTTAAACCGGCCGTTCTAAAAATGTTTTTAACTCAAAATAATAAAGCTTACGCATATTAGGCAGTAGCAATATTTAATCTCGGGGAGTTTTTCAAATGTTATAAACGTTACCTTTCTGAATGCAAAACTGTACGTTATTACAAGTTATTTGATATTTTGTGGTTTTGTTTAAACTTTCAAAGTTATTTTGGATATTAATGAAAAAATAATTCATGTACAGACTAACTCATGAAGGCTTCATTTGAACATCGGTGCAATCTGAGCATTGCATGTCATGTAAATAACACTGTTTCCGTCTATGTAGGCGACTACTATGCAACAGTTTCATTTTACGATAATATCTCAACCGCGTTGTTTCAAAGTCAGAATTTGAAAAGAGTGTTTTCCTGATGTGAATGACAGATGCTTTATGCAAACATTTTTATCTGTTAAGTACGTTACTCTGGCTAAAATGTGTTGTAAGGTCAAAAATAATTTTTAAGCTATTGTGTTATATCATGGTTAACATGACCTTTTTGCAAAAGGCTCCAATTTGTCAAGTTTAAATTGGTTATTAGCCATTTTTTGTACGAACAATTATACGAAAAATGACTTTTCAGCCAAAAACAGGGAATAGGTGTAACTGTTCAACAGGACGTGGTTGACAAAGTATAAAAGCTAGAGGTCTCATATTTGTTTTTCTAGAAACGCACTGAAAGGGGCCAATTGAATAGTTAGTAAAAATGACCATTTTGGGCCTTTTTGTAATAGAGTCTTCGTAAAATGCAACAACTTAAGTTCCAATTTTAAATTTTCAAGGGGTACATGATATATTGTAACGAAAGTAACAACACCAAAGTTCTGAACTGTTTTCTGAGCAGCCTAATTTATAGCATATTAACTGTTCTTACAGAAAATATTTAAATTTGATACATTTATATAGTCTAAACACTTTTCTTATTGACTTCAATAAATATTTTTGATATTCAAAATTTAAAGGGGTAACGTAAATAACTGGTCACTACAGAGTTATGCAAGGTTTGCCAAGGTGGCAAACGCTGAATTTGATAACTAGAGACCCAGACGATCATTCTGATATATAAAAACAAATGTTACACTCCGTAGACCACCCCCTTGAAAGATAGCCCATCAAGTTTGCTCCACTAAGTGTGTTGCATTAAAAGATACCTTCTGGCATATGCAAACACAAAGACATGGAAGTCTGCACATCTGTACAGTCTGCTCAGTGTCTTCCATTTTTTCACATATTGCCCTAATGTGTTAAAGTATTGGACACCTCAAAACCATTAACTTTCCATTTGGGACAAATGGAAAATTGATGGTTTTAGGTGCCCAAAACACACTTGAGTAGAAACAGAAAGGCTTGGAAGTCTGCAAATCTGTACAGCCTGCTCAGTGCCTTTGGGTTTTTTTTGCAAATACTCTAATGTGCTGAAATATCAGGACACCTATAAACCATTAATTTTCCATTTGGGACAAATGGAAAATTTATGGTTTAAGGTGTTCCAATACTTAAGCACATTAGGGTACCATCAATGATTCCTGGCAAAAATGGAAAGTGAAGACTCTGCTCAGTTTGTGAAGCTGTGCAGGCTTATCTGAATGTTTAATGTGCACATAGCTTACGGTCTCATTTCATGTGATACCCAGTGTTCTCCCCAGAAATTTCAGAAGGCATGTCGCTTTTAGCACTTTACTGGCTAAGAAATGAAAATATCACTTTAATAAATTTTCATTGGAAATTAAGGCATGTTGCAAAGGTAATTTGAAGAGGAAGGCATGTTGCAAGCGACATGCCTTAATGGTCTGGAGAGATCCCTGGATGCCTATCTTATACTGAATAAAAACAAAACCAGATCCCCTTTAAACTTTATTCACCATTTAGTTAGCTTTTACAGCATACTTCCTCATAGGGTACAATCTTTCTTTGTGTTCTTGTTTCTTTGTTTTAATAGAACGTTCATGAGGGGTCAATAATCTTCTCATGGCCCTTGTCTTCTTGGGCCTCAAGTCCTTTGGCCTGTAGCGTTTGCCTCTGTAGTATTTTCTCAAGTTCTCCTTCTGTGTCTGGTGAATAACTGTGAGGACCCTGGCAATAGACTTCCGCACAACACGGCTGAAACAAAACACAGAAACTTCATACACATGTACTATCAGTACTCAATTGTGCGGCAAGACGAATTTTCCCTTCCAAAACAACTCCAAAAGATCTAGATCCATCATATACTCAACAGCAAAAGAAACGCATATTTTTTACTGTCTTGTTTTGCCTCATTAGATGTAATGATATTTTACTTTTAACTTAGTACTGGGATTTGCCTAAACGTGACCATAAGTTCTGCAGCATTTTCTTGTCACAGAGCAATCCTTCGGAAAAAATATGAAGATTTTTGTTCAAAAGGAAAAACTCACAAAATTCTGGCTCACTGTTGCTAAAAATAAATTATCAGTATGATTTGCTGCACGTGACTTCAGCATGATGTAGCCAACTGGAAAACGGTATAAAACTTAAAAAAAAAGATTCTTATACAGTTAAATTGCACCTGCAAAAATCTGCATTTTTCCAAAGTTTTTCGAAGTTATTGAAAATCGTCTGAATCATCAAATTATTAGAAAAGTTTGGTAATTTGGGATTCAAAATGAGTAAGGCTATGAGTAAAGAACCCGTTTAAAACAAATTTTGGTTTGAAATGAGCACGCATTTTGCTCACTTCCGGTTTGACTTACGAAATTTAAAAGCCGATAGAAATGTTTTTCTGGAAAAAATCTTGTCTTCCGATTCGCTTACCGTAGATTGCCCTTTATGATAAAGATGCTGTATGATTTTCATTCAATTCTGCCCAGTAATTTCAAGGATCCAGGGCCCAAAAGTTCAATCTGTGGTTGCATTATTGGGAAGACGTAGAGAGTTAGTTCCCTTTGTTACATACTCCATTTGATTGTGACCACTTACCCTTTTATTTAACCCAAATTGGAAATGGATTCCAATTCGGTTTGCTGAAAAATGCACAAAATTTTCTTTTGCTATCGCAAAACTTGCCTACTTGACTGGTTTTGCAGAAAGGGGCATAACTTTGTTTGTAACAAGTAACCAATGCTGAAAATTCTTGATGATGTTTCTGAGACATTGTAGCATCCTAGATAAAGAGGGCATCAGTTTGGGAGCCAGGCACAACTCAGTTCGGGACACTGATTTAACTGATCAGTATTTGTGAATTTTGAGATTGACCCCTGGATTGTTTAGGCTTTCGTTACGCATGAATAAACAAATAAAATTTCAATAAGTTTGCGACGAAGTGTACTCCACGCATTGATAATGTCTTCCCTGTTTTGCCAATTTCATCAGATTTTTATTTTGACATAAAAATACGAAAAAGTAAAATATGCGTTATTTTTGCTTTTGAGTATATATGGGATTGCTTTGGAATGGAAATCTGTCTTCTAACCAAATAAATATGGTGAGCTATTATTAGGATCTTCAACATTGGGGTGGCAATTCCTGACCCAATAGTGCAGACCATTGTCATAGTCACATTGCCCTTCACGAAAGAGTCATACTGTCTAATCAGGGTATGAATTTTTTGTATGCTAGCCTACAATCAAGGTCCAAAAGCAATTGCTAAAAAAATTGGCAGTTTTCCTAGGCCAAGCATAAAAGAATTACCATGCCTGAAAAGCTAAATGAGCAATTGCCAATAAATACTGTTAAACAGAACTAAACTCTGCCCACACTGTGTTACTACTGTCTTTTTTAACAGCTTGTTCAACTTGGAATATTTTTCGAAAACAACAAAGTTCCATTGGCGTTAATGGAGCTGATACAAAATCAAAGCGGCAAAAAACTCAAACGTAAATTTTAAGGTGTGGTCAGGCAACGTAAATATAGTATGACAAAACATAATGAAACAAATATACTGCTTGCAGTTAACCAGTGCCATAATTATTGTAATCCATTGAACATGAGTGCAATAACATAAATTCCAGTAAACATTAAAATACCCTCAAATCTATGGGAAAATTAAAATTTTGTGGAAATTTTACTCTTGGCTCTTGAGTCCTGAATTATAGCTGGGCAGTAAAAGCTTTCTTTTCTAGTAGTTCAGAATAACAGATATCCCAATTTTGTTGATTTAAAATTTCATAGAGGGTCAGAATAAACTAGAAAATGTGTTTATGAAACACTATGCCCCCAACCATATGCTTGTCTCTAGAGAAGGTTCATCCAATAATGCTTGTACCTTTGTACCATAGGCTTACAATGCACTAAGTCGAAAAAGGGGCTTAACTCAGTCAAAAATTTACGAATTGTTTTTGAAAGTTAATCAGGTCATCTACACCTTGGGCAATATCAACCTGCAAAAATCATGATCCTAGCATCAGGGGTTCTCCAGATATTTTGTTCACAAGCTTCCATAGGCAAATAATGCACTAAGTTGAAAAAGGGGCATAACTCAATCCAAAATATACAAATTATTTTCAAAAGTTAATCAGGTCATCTACACCACAGGCAGTATCTTCCTGCATAAAATCATGCTCCTAGCATCAGGTGTTCTTGAGATATTTTGTTCACAAGGTTCCATAGGCTTACAATGCACTAAGTCGAAAAAGGGGAATAACTCAATCAAAAATTCACGATTTTTTTTCAAAAGTTAATCAGGTCATCTACACCACAGGCAGTATCTTCCTGCAAATAATCATGCTCCTAGCTTCAGGGGTTCTTGAGATATTTTGTTCACAAGGTTCCATAGGCTTACAATGCACTAAGTCGAGAAAGGGGCATAACTCGGTCAAAAATTCACGAATTTGTTTCAAAAGTTAATCAGGTCATCTACACCTTGGGCATTCTCATCTTGCAAAGCCTCATGATCCTAGCATCAGGGGTTCTTGAGATATTTTGTTCACAAGGTTCCACAGGCTAAGTCGAAAAAGGGGCATAACTCTGGAAATACATTGCCGGCGGAAATATAAAAAAATACGGGTCTGCTTATTTTCCATACTGATCATGTGTATAAAGTTTCAAGTTCCTAGCTCTTATTGTTCTTGACTATATGTAAAGGTACCTTTATACCATAGGCCTCAATGCACTAAGTCGAAAAAGGGGAATAACTCATTCAAAAATTCACGAATTTTTTTCAAAAGTTAATCAGGTCATCTACACCACAGGCAGTATCTTCCTGCACATAATCATGCTCCTAGCTTCAGGGGTTCTTGAGATATTTTGTTCACAAGGTTCCATCGGCTTACAATGCACTAAGTCGAGAAAGGGGCATAACTCGGTCAAAAATTCACGAATTTGTTTCAAAAGTTAATCAGGTCATCTACACCTTGGGCATTCTCATCTTGCAAAGCCTCATGATCCTAGCATCAGGGGTTCTTGAGATATTTTGTTCACAAGGTTCCACAGGCTAAGTCGAAAAAGGGGCATAACTCTGAAAATACATTGCCGGCGGAAAAATAAAAAAATACGGGTCTGCTTATTTTCCATACTGATCATGTGTATAAAGTTTCAAGTTCCTAGCTCTTATTGTTCTTGACTATATGTAAGGGTACCTTTGTACCATAGGCCTCAATGCACTAAGTCGAAAAAGGGGAATAACTCAATAAAAAATTTACGAAATTTTTTCAAAAGTTAATCAGGTCATCTACACCACAGGCAGTATCTTCCTGCAAAAAATCATGCTCCTAGCTTCAGGGGTTCTTGAGATATTTTGTTCACAAGGTTCCATAGGCTTACAATGCACTAAGTCGAAAAAGGGGCATAACTCGGTCAAAAATTCACGAATCTGTTTCAAAAGTTAATCAGGTCATCTACACCTTGGGCATTCTCATCTTGCAAAGCCTCATGATCCTAGCATCAGGGGTTCTTGAGATATTTTGTTCACAAGGTTCCACAGGCTAAGTCGAAAAAGGGGCATAACTCTGGAAATACATTGCCGGCGGAAAAATAAAAAAATACAGGTCTGCTTATTTTCCATACTGATCATGTGTATAAAGTTTCAAGTTCCTAGCTCTTATTGTTCTTGACTATATGTAAGGGTACCTTTGTACCATAGGCCTCAATGCACTAAGTCGAAAAAGGGGAATAACTCAATCAAAAATTCACGAATTTTTTTCAAAAGTTAATCAGGTCATCTACACCACAGGCAGTATCTTCCTGCAAATAATCATGCTCCTAGCTTCAGGGGTTCTTGAGATATTTTGTTCACAAGGTTCCATAGGCTTACAATGCACTAAGTCGAAAAAGGGGCATAACTCGGTCAAAAATTCACGAATTTGTTTCAAAAGTTAATCAGGTCATCTACACCTTGGGCATTCTCATCCTGCAAAACCTCATGATCCTAGCATCAGGGGTTCTTGAGATATTTTGTTCACAAGGTTCCGCAGGCTAAGTCGAAAAAGGGGCATAACTCTTGAAATATGTGACCCGCGGAAAAAAGAAAAAACACGTGTTCGCTTATTTTTCATACTGATCATGTGTATAAAGTTTCAAGCTCCTAGCTCTTACGGTTCTTGATATGACAGACGGACAGACGGACAGGCCCAAACCAATATGCCCCCACAATTTCTCCGAAATTGGGGGCATAAAAATCTGTGTTAGAAAAAGCAAAATATAATTACTATTTGCCACATCAGTCCTATCGATCCATTATTGAGTAACCTCTTCATGGAACTTTTCTGAATAGACTATTCATCATACGCGGCAACAGTAATCTTTTTATCATGGTAAGTCAGATACAAAAGGATATTTTTCATGCTTTTTTGACCCCATAAAAACATACATTGTGACCCCTCATTAGAACTGTCTTAATGAGGGGTCACAACCTATGTTTACTTTGAGGGATCAGTAAGAAGTCTCAAGAGTTACCCTCAAGACCCACCTTATCTGGAGTTGTCTAATTTCAGGGTGCCTCTGAATGACCAGTACAGTGTGTGTCCTGTCACTGGATAAGCTTAACTACAGTTTGCCAAGGTTCAATATTTGTTGATGCTGCACCAACTGTGCTCCTCTTTTATGGTTTTTTCATGACATGATATAATCTTATTACAGAGAAGCAGATCTGGGGACTCAGTTGTTCAAAACTAATGAAATGCAGACAGTTGTTAATGAGATGTAACAGTTTCAAACTAGAATCGTTTTTCTACGAAAAAACAGATGTCTCCCCCCTTTCTGATGTCGAAAGGATCAGTCATTAAATACAATTTCAAACGGAAACTTTAAATACAATTTCTAATGCAAATACTGGTCATTTTTCATGCAAACAATGAGCTCGTATCCAGTAAAGATATTTTGTGATAGACTAATAGACAGACGCCAAGGGAAAAACAATGTTTCCCTACCCTGAAGCAGGGATTCATAATAAGTAAAAAGTATAAATGCAAGCGTTATAGTTGTTATGCTCTTCATGTCATGTAATGTTGACTGATATTCATATTTAGTTTTTGTCAAAAAATATAAATGCAAGAGTTACAGTGCTCTGCACATCGTCTATTTATATGTTGACTGATATTTGTATGAAGTTTCATGAATATAGCTTAAACGATTGAGACACGATTTTGTGAATGACAAAGTTTCGAGGGAAATAACTCAAATAGTATAAATGCTGTGCTCTGCAGGTTTAGTGTTGACTGACATTTGTATGAAGTTTCGTGAATATAGCTTGTCCGGTTGTCAAGTAATAAAGCGATTGAGACACGATTTTGTGACTGACAAAGGTCCAAGGGAAATAACTCAAGAAGTATAAATGCAAGAGTTATGGTTCTTGCACTATGCAATTCTTCTAATGTTGATTGATATTTGTATGAAGTTTCGTGAATATAGCTGGAATGGTTTTCAAGTTATAGAGCAGACACTACTGAGACACAATTTTGTGACTGACAAAGTTCTAGGGGAAATAACTCAAATAGAATAAATGCTAAAGTTATGGTTCTTGCATTCTGCACGTCGTCTGATGTTGATTGATATTTGTATGAACTTTCATGAATATAGCTTGAATGGTTTTAAAGTTATAGATGGACTCGATTGAGACGCAATTTTGTGATGGACAAAGTTCCTAGGGAAATAACTCAAAAAGGATAAACGCCAGAGTGCATTCTGCACGTCGTCTGATGTTGATTGATATTTGTATGAACTTTCATGAATATAGCTTGAATGGTTTTAAAGTTATAGACGGACTCGACTGAGAAGCAATTTTGTGATGGACAAAGTTCCAAGGGAAATAACCCAAAAAGTATAAATGCCAGAGTTACCATTTGTGCACTCTGCACATCGCCTCATGTTCAATGGGGCGAAACACGTGATCTCGTGACGTCATCCGGCTAAATTTTTGTCGCGGCCATTTTGAATTTTGTGTCCACTTCGAAGGTAAGATTTTATCGATTTCTCCAGCTATTTAATAGTTAGTCAAGAAATTTGTGGCGCGTGAGCTGTAAATTAGTGCTACTTTTTCGGTAACCAGTTCACATTATGCTGTTTTCTACTTGCAATTTCAAAAACTTCAACACAAGCGCGGATCATACCTTATCACAAGTTCCTCCAGACTCTCACCCGGACTGTAAGAGTTTGAAGCCAGCTGGTTTACTTGGTTTGTTGTTTTTTCTGCACCGAGAGGAGGGGGTTACGGTGCTTCAAGATTTCATTCACTTTGTGTCGATTCAAATAAGAAGGTATGGCAAAGTAAAATGATAGCAAAAGAAAGCCACCTGTACATCCACCAGCAGAATGTGGCTTTCTGATACGTAGTTCGAGTATGTTATCACAATATTATTATCAAAAAATCACGTTAAGAGCTGAAAAGAGACACCCTGATTCTGTTTTTAAAAACGGCCGAGACGTTAACTGTCACATTACGACTATTGTTTGTTAACGGTCACACTGCACTGGCTGAAGATATCTGTAACATAGGTGCACTAGAGATAGAAACCTTTTCTTCTAATTTTCACTGGGGATTCTCCACAAAACATAAAATAAAAGCGGGTTCGGGTATTGTGAACCTTTGGGTATTAGTAGATCTTCGTTTTTTGAACAAACTGTGCCTATTTTTATTAGTTTTTTGACCATTGTGAATTAAAGGGGAGAAAACAAAAGTGTTCGAACATTGGGACATGTATATCATTGACATTAAGTGTCCTTATACCCGAACCAGTTCGGTGTACGGCTCTAGCATGGTATGTGTATTAGCATTACCATTTGCCAGCTAGGTCCCTATGGAGGTGTTGAAAACTATAGCTTGGTCGAGCTAACTTGGCAATCCATGTGATCTTTGTTTACATAAATATTTATGTTTATAGTGTCTAAATATAGACAAGTCTATAATTAGAAGTGTTTTGTGATACCCAGGTAGTAATATTGGAAAATGTAAAGTATAATTACAGTCTTATAAGGCTCCATGTATAACCGTTCGGTGGCCGAGTGGTCACGGCGAATATATACTAAGTTTTCCTTTGTTTTAGGTTCTGTATACCATGGGTTCAAATCCTGGTTATGTTAATTTTTTTCTCATTTGTTTTTCATTGTATCTTTATATCATATTCTTTTTCTTTTTATTTCTTTTATTTATTTTTTTTGGTATAATTAATTATTTTTTTATTTTTTCTTCTGTTCCTTTACCATATATTTTTTTCCTTTTTTTCTTTTTTCTTCCATTTTTTCCATATATATATATATTTTTTTCTTTTCTTTTTTTCTTTTTTTTCTTTCTTTTTTGAATGGACTTTTTAACAATTTATTTAGCAAATATAAAGCAATAACAAGAACAACAACAAAAGTTCTGTAAGAGTGTCTGTCAAAATTCATTAGCAGTCACTGTCAGCCCCTTCTTCAGCAGTCAACGTGTCCTCAGCAGTCAGTGTGTCGTCAGCAGTTTTGTTATCAGTCATTGTGTCGTCAGCAGTAAGTGTGTCATCAGCAGTCAGTGTGTCCTCAGCAGTTTTGTTATCAGTCAGTGTGTCGTCAGCAGTCAGTGTATCGTCAGCAGTCAATGTGCCGCCAGCAGTCATTGTATCTGCAACAAGTGCAGTGTCAGCAGTCTGAGTTCTGTCAAGATAGTCAGCTACGTCATAAGACTCAGTATCTGTGTCAGGATAGTCTAGCTCTGTGTCTATGTCATATGCAGTTACTCGCTCATCGTCCTCTGTCTCGTTCTCATAGTCTGTGAGTTCGCCAATGTCGCTGCTGCTGTCATCACTGTCAAAGTCTATCACAATTTTATCGAGTTCCTTTTCAACAGCTATATCAGTGAGCCAATAGTTCTTCTCAATGCTCTCAACATGAGAACAACAATTGGCCCACTTTTTACAAGTAACTTGTTGAAAAGCCTCTTCAATCAATGCTTTCACATCGTTAAATTTGAAACTCAGGTTTTTTCTGGCAATGTAGCCTTTAATGTCACTCCAAATAAGTTCAATTGCATTCAAGTCTGCATGGTATGGTGGCAATCGCAATGCTGTATGACCATGTTTTCGTAGAATTTGGTCAATCACATATACTGGTGCAGTCTTATTTCTTTTGCAAAGTTCAAGTAGTTCAGCCTTAAGCATGTCTGGAGAGTAATCTATGCTGTGCCTGGATAACCATTCCTGTATCACAGCTTTTCTACATGCAGTTGTTGGGCACTTGTCTTGCTGGACATTATGATAAGCTGCATTATCCAAGACGACAACAGAATTCGGTGGTAGATTCGGTAGAAGTCTTTCTTGTAGCCATTTTTTGAAATTTTCAAAGTTCATTTCATTGTGATAATCCCCAGTTGTTGATTTAGCTTTGAAAACGAGTTTGGCTCCAGAAATAAAACCATTTTTGGTCCCGGCATGAACAAGTATCATTCTTTCACCTTTATTAAAGGGAACTGACAAGCCAATCTGGTCTGTCTGCCAACACTTCGAGACGGTGTGTCCTGCATTTACGTATGTTTCGTCTGTATAAACAATGTCTCTTCCCTCTTCTCTGAAACATTTTATCTTACGAAGAAAATTAATTCTCTGTGCAACAACGTCTGATCTTTCCATCAATAAAGTTCTATTGTCAGTGCACTTCCTCCACCTGAAACCCATTTCTTTTAGAATAACTTTTAGTGTTGTTTTCTTTCCCTTGAACCCGATAGAATCTGGAGATCTGATTTCATTTAGTATGGCATTTACGGTGGGTAATGTTTTTCTTGACACCAGCATATTATTAATAGTTCGTCGAATAACACAACGGTCGAAATCGTCGACAATAATCTTATCACTTCGTGGTTTTCTTAACGCTTTTTCGTCGTTGGACGTCGACGCAAATCTGTTCAGTGACCGCTCAGGAATCCCCGTAAGTAAGGAGGCTCTTGCTATAGGTCTGTACAAAGGAACAAATAACTGCCCCTTCAGCTTTTCTTCTTTACAGATCTTTATAACGTTAAGGGCAATAGCCTTGCTTTCGCTGCTTAGATAAGGTTTCCGCGACATGATGTGCGTTTGACCAGCTCTAGAATGCAACTGACGAAAATAATATCAGCTTTCGCGCCAATAGGGTATTGCACAAGTTCAATGCTTTTCATGCCGTACATATGATTTGTTTTGCACAATTTTCACTTGAAACAAAAAAGTTTTGCAAAACAAGTCACATGTACGGCGTGCAAAGCATTGAACTTGTGCAATACATTGTTGGTGCGAAAGCTGACAATGCATGAAAGAGGCAAGATTTAAACCCGTGAAATACTTACAGTGTTAGACCAATGGTTTATGCTGGGCAAGGTTCAAGTCCCGGAAGCTCAGTGGGTGAAGTTGTTCGGTATGACTGAAATGCCGTTGAAAGGGTTGTAACGGTTGAAAGGGTTGTAAAACCGCAACTTCCATCTGTTCTGGTCCAACCACTCATCGCAGTTTACTGAGAATATATAAAATATTTCTTACAAAGCCATACAGTGGGTTCTAAGAAGAATCGTCGTGCCAGGGAATTGTCTCTTACAATTCCCTGGTCGTGCCAAGTTAAGGTCCCATCATTTGCTCTAACATCAATATTGACCCACATTTTTTACGCCATTCCATTAGCCAGTATAATAAACTGATCGGCCTATCGCCTGACACACAGCTTTTTCCGATAAAAGACGGAGGACTGACTATTTGGTCAATTCGGGTACCGGGTGCGAGGATCGAACGCGGGTTCGCTAGCATTCGCAGGTACCTAGGTACCGTGCCCGGCACTTTATCGCTCAATATTTCTCTGGCAACGTATATCTTTTTTTTAAGATATTTCTTGTTTCTATGCATACCTGGAAAACACCTATGTACTTCTCAAAGATTAATCTACCTATAAATAGGTATGTAAACAATAATATTTACAATAAACAATTCCGATACAAACTGCCAAGTTAGCGCGACCGAGCTATAGGGCCGCGGTACCTCTGCCAAATGTAATTGCAATGAAAAAACAAAAAATCGCTGTTATTGCATAAATGCAACCACAATGCTAGAAAATAAGGAAAATGTTAAGGCACTATTTTTCGGCCTCATCGCCATTACCTCACGCATATGTATTATAAAAACTCCTCATTTTAGGTCATGATCAGTTACCGTGATATTTTATCAAACCATTAGCAACAGTTCACAAGTCAAAATCATGTTCACTATATTTTTCATCTCGATGTCGCCTGCTCTTTAATTCTTACAATATTCGAATCTGTACAAATCTCGCATACAGGTCTTTTATCGAAAAGTGCTACTCCAAACTACCCGCTTGCTTCTGCATTGAATGAGTATTTTCCTGAAACTTGCATACAAAAAAAACCGCAAAGCAGTTAATTATGAGCACGTGAATTGCCTTGTTAGTACATTGTTTTGTGTTCGTTAAAACATGCCTGTTATTAGCATGTGAGACCGGTATTTATGCAATATTAGTTTAATGTCTTGCAGGAAAACTGATCTTCAGCTGTTGTTACTGCGGTTACACTCTGAAGAACAAGTGTTCTCTGACTCAACATGAAATTCTTATCAATGTTTGACTGTGTGGTCTCTCATTAACCTTTATTCTTTTACAACCAGTTTTGTGATCGTTTATATTTTTAAAAACACTTTTGAGTGTAATGCTTGAGTGTAATGGCGAGTGTTATGCTTTAAAGGATTGGAAATTAAATATTTTCAAAACCATAAATGAACGTGTTTCCTTTTATTCTCAAAATACTAACATGTTACCACGTAAACCTAAAATCAGTTTTTGTTATCTGATATTGGGTATCCAGGAATTCCATAAGAAGTATGTCTTAGTTCCAGCTGACAACGCTGCAAACAACGTTGTTGTTGTTTGACAGCTACATTACATTAATACTTTGAAGCAGGAGCTGAGTGGCACTAAGGCTTAAAAGCAGACTTCCGCTATAGAGAAGACTGTCATACAGGCACTACATTTGCTGTAAATGTTGATGAAGATCAAAAGAGAGTTCCTACATTCTGCTGACAACCTAAACTTCATAAGCGACTACATGAGGCACGATTCATCGCTAACTCTAGCTTATGCACGACTACCGGACTTTCTAAATTGCTAACGTTTTGTCCTACTGCCATCAAAATCATGTTATTAGATATTTTGAAACAGTCTGTGAAAGGGACAGGTCAGGTAAAAACCTGTTTTGGTCAATTAAAAATCCATGTGAAGTGTTAAATAAGCTGAAATAGCGAAGTTTTCGTGCATCCAGTTTGTCAACATATGATTTTTCGACATTATATACTACCTTGCCCTGCAATATTATTAAGGATAAAAGTAAAAAGTATGCAAAGACCAGGAACTGAAACAATCAAAATCCCAATCCAGCCCTCAAACCATAGTTGGAAACAACCAAGATTACAAATAATCAAGATACAGAGAACATATGGCCAACCGAGTGAGCAGCTTGTTCCCGAAAGGTGGCCACTCAGCAACCCAAACCGAACCAAAAATAATAAGAACATACATAAGGTAAAACATCACAGAAACTCTGACACCAAAAACAGGCAACAGAGAACCACAACAGAACTACCGTCTTGGAACGGTCAGTAATGAAAACTTGTGGATTTAACTGAAAGAGTTTTCCGTAGGGAAGGCTCTTGTTATATTGTATGTAATGTTAGGCATGCTTTTTTGTACATCTGAAGCGGCCTGGAATGATAATTTATGGTCTTGTCAGAAAAAGTGTGAAACTCTTACTTTTCTCTTTGGACAATATTTTTCTCTTTGGACAATATTTATATCAGATATGGCTCTAAATTATATAGACAAATTATAGGTATTCCCATGGGCACTAATTGTGCCCCTCTTGTAGCTGATCTGTTTTTTGTGACTTCATGCTGTCTCTTTCAGAGAACACTCAATCTGCAGTTATTGAAGCTTTCAGTTCTGCTTTTTGGTATCTGGATGACCTATTGAATATTGACAATAACTCTTTTATAGCATGGTCAATCAACTTTGCCCTTCTGAACTTCAGTAAAAATAAGGCCAGCGTCTCAGATACTGAGGCCTCATTTTTGGATTTACATTTATCTAGATCGGATAATGGGTTTTTACAACCAAAATTTACGATAAACGTGATGACTTTGAGTTTGATATTGTTAATTTTCCATTTTTAGATGGTCATGTTCCTCCTCCTTCATGCTATGGTGTTTCTATTTCTCAATTTATTCGGTTTGCTCGAGTGTCCAGTCATGCTGGTGACCTTAATATTCGTACTAAAATTTTGTCAGCAAAACTTCTCAAATAAGGTTATAGATATCATAAACTGCGTAGAGCGTTTTCAAAATTTTATCGACGGCATTTCAACTTAGTGTTTTAATATAATGTCGGATTGAAAACACTTCTTCTGCAAGGCCTTTCGGAACCTGAATTTTATGGCGACTTGGCGTATAAATCAAGCTAAAGAGTTGGTTAAATGACTTTCCTTAACATTTTAAGAAGAAAATAATTCGATATAAAAAGATTGGTTATGATATGGATGTTTTGCGACAAACTGCATGCTTAATGGTTAACCCAATTAAGGTTAACAGCTTTGCTTATCTCTTCGATTGCACGACAGTGGGTCGGGCTTCAGACTTTATGAAGGCGCCTACCTAAACCTAACTTAATAGTAACACAGACGGCTAGCGCCTGACACCCGTTCCGGGACGTCTTGGGTCGAGGCCATCGTGGTTTAACTGGTAGGTTTCTTCTGCTCCAGAATTTAAGTGTTACCATTTCGGTGAGTCCTCGGTTTTGTTTTATCTTAGTTTTAATTTTGATTTTTATGTTCCTGAGATATTACATTTATGAGTCAGGGAGCTTCCACGCAAATCGAACACAACTAAGTGTCTGATGAACAAAAGCATGACAAAGGGCTTGACGGCAAACCAGTTAAGCCCCCCCCCCCCCCCCCCCCCCCCCCACACACACACACACACACAGTAATTTCATTGCTGGCCGTCCCAAGGCGGCATTTCTGTTTTGGTTCTTCTTAGTTGTTTCATGTGGTGTTTGTCTGTTTGTCTGTTTTGACATATGGTTCGTTATGTTAAAGCTAGCCCTGACATTAAAAAAATGAAAATAGGTAAAAATAGATGTTTAATGTTTTTCGTGTGGGGGTGGTTGTTTTTTTGTTGGGTTGAACAACTAAGTATCTAATGAACAAAGGCAGAACAAAGGGCGAGGGTTGGTCGACCACAAACCGGTTAAGGTTCCCCTCCACCCCTAGCAATTTCATTACTGGTCATCTCAAGGCGGCAGTTCTGTTTTGTTTCTTCTTGGTAGTTTTATGTGTTGTTAGTTGCTATGTTTATTATTGATATATTGTTTGTGATGTTTAGGCTAGCCCATTGACCATCTACATGGGAAATGGCTGTTCACATTGCTGCCGCTGCTGTTGTCTTTGGTGGTGACTAATTTTGTGTTGTCTCTTTCCCACATGTTATCTTGGATTGGATCTGGGATTGAATTGTGTCAGTTCCTGAGAATTTTCCTCCTTATTTTTGTAATCTGACCAATCACGATATTTTTTTTCTGTTTAGCTTCAGATTTGTTTTTTTTTTTCTAGTTATGTTTGCTTCATATTACTGGGCTCCACTAAGATCTGAAACAGAAAGGAACAAAAACTTAACCTTACGTTAACAACTCCATAAGTCTATACCCTGGTTAATCCCACTTTTTAGGTGAAAAGTGGTATTTATCGGGGTATCTGCAGTTAATATTTCTCTTTTTCAGATACAACAGACATGCACTGGCTTCTTGAAGCATGTTTGCTATTGGCCCGTTAACGTATTGAATTAAGAAGAAGAATCTAGAACCCGCTGCAAAAGTGTGACCGTTAACATTTTGTGGTCCAGCTGTGACCGTTACCCTGTTTGTTATAAAATGTGACCGGTAACATTAAAAGATTTTTAAAAAAAATGTCTGATTACGTACAATGCTTTGATTTCAGATATTTTCTTAAAATAACAAAAATGTATCTGATTTTTCCCCTCGTTAATTGTACTGAAAACGATATAAAGTAGTGAAGCCACAACAACGGGGAATTCACAAGGCCTATTTTCATACCAGGAGCCATGAGATCGATTCCTGGATTCTCCAGTCTTTCTTTGGAGACTTTATAATTGTGTTGAAAGAATTGGACATTAATGATACGTGAAACTCCTACCCTCACTTAAGTAAGTAACAGTAGTTATGCATGACATCCTAGAGTGTGCTCTTCGTAGCTTGTTTCAAAGTAAACATGAAAACAACAAGTTGCTCGGCAGCAAGTTTATTGTTGTTAGATTATGAAAACTTAATTACAGCTCACGCACTATTCAGCTTTGTGTAAAAGTACAATGTACACCTTTTATACGGACAAGAGGTCCATGATGGACCTAAATCGCTCACCTGAGTTATGATGAATTAACATGGAAGATCATCTATTTGATGACGGTTAAACTGGAGCAGTTTTGCACTTTCCAATATATTATTCTGACAAAGTTTCATGAAGATTGGATCAAAACTGTGCCCTCTAGAGTGTACACAATGTTTTTCTAAGATCTGACCTGGCTATCTAGTTTTCGATCAGACAGTATTCAGTTTCAAACTTGGCCTAAATTTCATGAAGATAAACATTCTGACAATGTTTCATGAAGATTCAATGCAAAATAAAACGACAATTGTGTACACAAGGTTTTTCTAAGATTTGACCTAGTGACCTAGTTTTTGACCCGACAAGACCCAGTTTCAAATTTGGTCTAGATTTCATAAGGATAAACATTCTGACAAAGTTTCATGAAGATTGAAGAAAAATTGTGCCCTCTAGAGTGTTCACAAGGTTTTCCTAAGATTTGACCTAGTGACCTAGTTTTTGACACAACATAACCCTTTTTCGTAATTTGCCTAGATTTTATGAAGATAAACATTCTGACAAAGTTTCAAGAAGATTAGATCAAAACTGTGCCCTCTTGAGTGTTAACAAGGTATTTCTAAGATCTGACCTAGTGACCTAGTTTTTGACCTTATGTAACCCAGTTTTAAAATTCATCTAGACTTTATGAAGATTAATATTCTGACAAAGTTTCATGAAAATTGGATCAAAACTGTGCCCTCTAGAGTGTACACAAGGTTTTACTAAGATTTGACCTAGTGACCTAGTTTTTAATCCGACATGACCTCGTTTCAAATTTGGCCTGCATTTCATTTAGATAATCATTCTGACAAAGTTTCATGAAGGTTGGATCAAAACTGTGCCCTCTAGAGTGTACACAAGGTTTTACTAAGATTTGACCTAGTGACCTACTTTTTGACCCGACATGACCTAATTTCAAATTTGGCCTAAAGTTTATCAAGATAATCATTCTGACAAAGGTTCATGAGGGTTGGATCAAAACTGTGCCCTCTATGTCATTTAAAGATTTATTTCTATTTTTAGCTCTGGTGGCCATCTTGTTCAGTGGAGTGGAACCGTTTTAGCAATTTTGGTTAAGGGCCATGAGTCAAACATTTCTGTGAAATTATTTTGAAATCAGTCCACTGGCTTGGGAGGAGATGTCGTTTAAAGGTTTTTCTACTTTTAGCTCTGGCGGCCATTTTGTTCTGCGGAGCGGAACCGTTTTAGCAATTTTGGTTCAAGGCCATGAGTTGAACATTTCTGTGAAATTATTTTGAAATCGGTCCACTGGCTTGGGAGGAGATGTCGTTTAAAGGTTTTTCTATTTTTAGCTCTGGCGGCCATTTTGTTCAGCGGAGCGGAACCGTTTTAGCAATTTTGGTTCAGGGCCATGAGTTGAACATTTCTGTGAAATTATTTTGAAATCGGTCCACTGGCTTGGGAGGAGATGTCGTTTAAAGGTTTTTCTATTTTTAGCTCTGGCGGCCATTTTGTTCAGCAGAGCGGAACCGTTTTAGCAATTTTGGTTCAGGGCCATGAGTCGAACATTTCTGTGAAATTATTTTGAAAGCGGTCCACTGGCTTGGGAGGAGATGTCGTTTAAAGGTTTTTTCTATTTTTAGCTCTGGCGGCCATTTTGTTCAGCGGAGCAGAACCGTTTTAGCAATTTTGGTTCAGGGCCATGAGTCGAACATTTCTGTGAAATTATTTTGAAATCGGTCCACTGGCTTGGGAGGAGATGTCGTTTAAAGGTTTTTCTATTTTTAGCTCTGGCGGCCATTTTGTTCAGCGGAGCGGAACCGTTTTAGCAATTTTGGTTCAGGGCCATGAGTTAAACATTTCTGTGAAATTATTTTGAAATCGGTCCACTGGCTTGGGAGGAGATGTCGTTTAAAGGTTTTTCTATTTTTAGCTCTGGCGGCCATTTTGTTCAGCGGAGCGGAACCATTTTAGCAATTTTGGTACAAGGCTATAAGAGGAACATTTGTGTGAAATTATTTTGGAATTGGCCTACTGGTCTAGGAGGAGATGTCCTTTAAAGAAATTGTTGACGACGGACAGACGGACGGACGGACGGACGGACGGACGGACGGACGGACGACGGACAAATTTCGATCACAATAGCTCACCTTGAGCACTTCGTGCTCAGGTGAGCTAAAAAAGCAAAAACTCACACCATACTGGCGAAAAATTCAAACATGGCTGCCTCCATGATCGTGAACAAATATGGCGTCGTGGTCACGTGTTTCCCTACCCTGATGTTGATTGCTATTTGTATGAAGTTTCGCGAATAAAGCTTGAGCAGTTTTCAAGTTATAGAGCGGACACAATTTTGTGATGGACTAATTTCCACGGGAAATAACTCAAAAAGTATAAATGCCAGAGTTACCATTCTTGCACTCTGCACGTCGTCTCATGTTGATTGATATTTATATGAAGTTTCCCAAATATAGCTTGAGCGGTTTTCAAGTTATAGAACGGACACGATTTTGTGATGGACTAAGTTCCAAGGGAAATAACTCAAAAAGTATAAATGCCAGAGTTACCATTCTTGCACTCTGCACATCGTCTCTTGTTGATTGATATTTATATGAAGTTTCCCAAATATAGCTTGAGCGGTTTTCAAGTTATAGAACGGACACGATTTTGTGATGGACTAAGTTGCAAGGGAAATAACTCAAAAAGTATAAATGCCAGAGTTACCATTCTTGCACTCTGCACGTCGTCTCATGTTGATTGATATTTATATGAAGTTTCCCAAATATAGCTTGAGTGGTTTTCAAGTTATAGAACGGACACGATTTTGTGATGGACTAAGTTCCAAGGGAAATAACTCAAAAAGTATAAATGCCAGAGTTACCATTCTTGCACTCTGCACGTCGTCTCATGTTGATTGATATTTATATGAAGTTTCCCAAATATAGCTTGAGCGGTTTTCAAGTTATAGAACGGACACGATTTGTGACAGACAGACGGACAGACAGACGCCCGGGGAAAAACAATATGTCTCCCGACCCTTAAGGGGGGAGACATAATACACTGTACACGTAAACACTGCCATATTTTCTTTTTTAGCTGAAAAATAAGTGGAGACATGGTGCAATCCTTAACTAGAATCAACCTGGTGCGGCTGTCCTACTATGAGACCATACACCTTTCTGAGACAATTAAGATAGCCTCAGCAGTTTCAAATCCGTCTACTTTATATATGAAGTTCGGCAAACTACATCCTTCACTACTATAAAGCACTATGGCTGGACAACCACCTTTGATGCTCCTTTCAACAGTATTTCAGTCATAGTGAGCTGGTGGAATGGTGATAATGTAAGGTTGTGTGCAATGGCAGCCTGTTTACTGTTGAAAAGTTTGTCTCCAGCAGGGTCCAAACACAGCTGCTAACTTAACCCATTAATGCCTAGCGCCCCAAAAAAGGGATATAGGCAAACAGTGCAGACCCAGATCAGACGCCGCGTCTGATCAGGATCTACACTTTTTGCATACGCCAAATTGTTATTTTTCCTCAAAATAAAACAACCTGACTCGTAAGTCAGAGGTCCTGGGTTCGAATCCCGGTCTGGCCACACACTTTCGTTTCTCCTTCCGCTGATTCAAGAAGGGCAGTTGTCAGTTACTGGCGAAAGTATGTGCACTTAGTACTGGTTAACCGCTTAGGAGGTCTAAGCCTGCCCAGGAATAGTGTGGTTAGGTTAACTGACCGTCCCGACATGACCTTAGTTGTTTACCGTGGACGTTAAGCATCAAATCAACCAACCAACCAAAAAATAAAACTAATAAAAGCATCGCAAACGACTGCGTAATACCCCGCCACTGCAAACTTTTTTCACACACCGATTTTTCTAGATTTATTTTTTCTCTGTATAACCCCAGGGCAGCCTAACCCCACTGAACACGGATAAAAGTCTTTGTCAAGACGGGACACTTCATTACTCTGGCTTCCGATAAGTCACTAAGCACTGTAATCAAATACAACTTTAGTGATTTAAACATGTAACCATGGGGCAGGGGCAGATAAACCCTAAAGGGTCAAATTTCAATCATCACAAGAAGCTTTTATTATGGTACTTCTATCATCAGATGTAAATTTCTGAAAATCTGTTTCACATGAATTTATATTGATTTTATCATCATTTTATGCATATGTATAGCCCGGGGGGCGGGAAAGATAACTCCCACGGGGGTAAATTTGAGCATCACTGGAAGCTTTTACCACTCTGATCATTTGCTGTAAGTTTCAGAAAAACTGCTTCAAACTCTGTGTTTATATGGAATTTTTCATGATTTTATACATGTATATAGCCCCAGGGCAGGGGCAGATAACCCCTGATGATAACAATTTCTGTGCTCATACAAAGCTTTTGTTACTTCGATCATGTTTGTGAAGTTTCATCATGATACTCCATTTAGTAAAGGAACTAGAGGCCAGAAACCATTTTTTGTACATTGACAAGTGCCATAACTCTGTCAGAAATTATCGAAATTTGCCCATTAACAATCCCAAGCGAGACATTCTTGGTACAAATGCATATGCAAAATTTGAAGGAAATCTGTTAATAAATGCTTAAGTTATCGAACGGAAACGAAGTGCGGACGGACGGACAGATGGACGGACGTACGTACTCCGGACGGACGGACACACGGACGGCCAACGTGAAAACATAATACCCCACCACTAACGTGTGGCGGGGTATAAAAATAAAAAAATAAACTAAACCTGACACCCCTTAAATGACCAATGGACTCGTCCAATATATACAGATGGAAGATTCCACTAGGCATTTATGGGTTAACAGGCACTGCCTGGACACAAAACAGAACCAGAAAACTTGATGCATAGCAGTTTATGTTGCTAATGCCGCCAATGCTGTATAAGCAATACCATATCTGTCTTGCTTCTTGCAGTCACCTCAGACAATAATCTTATCAATACAATTCTTACCCAGTGCCACATCAGTCCTATCGATCCAATATGAAATATTCTTCATGTAATTATTCTGGATTGACAAACTCATCATATGTGGCATTATCAGTTTTCAGAGCTCAGCCTAGAGGGCGATTTGGGAGAAAAAGTCTCCCTATGCTGGCTGACTTTTCCATATTTTGAGCTGAGAGAGAAGTGAAAATGGATAGAACATATAGGGAAATCCAAAATCTGAACCAAAACTTCTCCCTTAAGTCCCCAAAACATTGCAAAACTTCTCCCTGTCTGAAACCTCTAGGCTTAAGCTGAATAGTGAATGGGTACACCTTCCAGGGAAGTAACTCTGCTATTTTCATTTCTGACTCCCTTCTTAATGGTAGTCAACTAGTGCAGGAAAGAATTTGCTCCTCTAGCAGTAGACATGTTTGGAAGAATCTGTCATCCATGGTAGAAAAAAAAAAGCAATGAAGTTGTTTCCCTTTGTAAAAATGGCGGAAAACATGGAGGTGTCACATGGCTCCTTCAAAAAGAACCTGACAAAGTCAGACAGAAGTTGTTTTTTCTTTTAATGTTACTATGCAACAGAAGCACACATTAACTGAACCTTTAAAACCTGACTGAAGCAATGAGAGATGTACACAGTCTAGACCCGAATCATGCTTCTAGAATTTCATCTGTTCAGGGTTATTTTACATCTTGATTGTCTCCAGATGGTTTTAAGTTCTATTTCCCACTAAATAAGACTACATGCCAATCTACCCACGTCAAATATAACTTACATTTTGGAAAGTTTAGAGGCTGCTCCACCGGTAACCTTGGCAACTCTTAGTGAGGCAAGCTCCTGAAATAGACCACAACAACAATTACTTCCAGATGACATGCATGACAATAGCATGAATATTCTTAAATCGAATCCAGGTAGCAAATGAACTGGGGCTAGCAAGTTGCATTTTGGCCTATACAGACATGTTTCTACCAGGAGAGGCTATTATCTGCTGGATCAGTGGCTGTTAGTATCTGTGAAATTCCAATGTTGAAACCAATATGTCAAAAAGTGTTAATTTGGCATCTTAATGGGTTTACATTTCCCCTAAACTAAACAATTAAGAGCCTGTCCCGAGAAAAGGCAGTCTGGCATTTCATATACGGAAGATAAAACTTGATCAGTCTCCCTGTCTCTATCAGCCGTGGGGACTGTATTATGATTATAGGGTCTAGCTGTAGATACTGTGAAGTAATATCGGCAAATTTCAAAAAGCATTTGCGAACTTCTGTATGTTTATACCTTTTCTTTGTATGCATGCAGATTCTTCATCCAAAAATTCCAAAGGCAAGTTTTCTGCAAGAAGCATTGAATTCGACCCCAGGTTCCTCCCCAAGATTGTTCATTACAGAGGAATCAGTTATCGTAACAGGAAATCTTAACCAATCAGAACCCTGGATCTGGTAGAAACTATCTTCCAGTTTGCTAGCCCCAGTTCATTAGCTACCTGTCGAATCATAATTCATCTGTCCATTTATAATTGTTTGCTAAGGATGACTGATCATATTTCTGGCAACCAGTGTCGCCACTTAAGTGGGTCTACATTGCATGGCCCCTTAATTTTGGGCTTGGCATTTGTATTTTTTAGAAAAACTCCCATACCCGTAATGTTAATAAGTACCAAATTTTGGCATTCTGGGCCCCTTTGTTAGCCTTTATTCTGACATTGTTTGCTCATCTCCAGGCTAAATGGTCTATAATGTACTAATATTGCTGCTAAGTTTCCTCAAATGAACATATTTGGATCCACAGGCGCTTGAAGTTTAGACTGTGAAAACTTTAAAATGTCAAAAAATATTGGAAAGGTTATATATGTTGTATTGGACACTTTGGATGACAAGGCTTAGAAATGTTTCTAAGCTAGAACATCATGCTCCTGTGTTTGGATCAACTGTCTTTATCTCACCAGTGAAGGATGTTGTGTAAATATAAGAATTGACATTTTACTTTTTCAAACAAAAATGATAAAGCTAGTGGTGTCACAGAAATTCTTCATATAGTGCATCATGTTTCATGGAATTTTAGTTCCTCCCACTAGATATATCATCTGATGAGCATCAAATAGGTAACTACAATTTTTAAGTGAATCATCATCCAACAATCTTCATAAGAATTGTCAGACCACGTGAAACTCACAGCTGTCCTTATCTTGGGTGCATGAAAGCCTCATCTCCTTGGAAAGTTTCTTTCTGTCAAAACTGTATGTACCATATTTATTCAGCTACAAGACAAGGTTTTTCCCATTCAAAACAATCTCAAAGATCTAGATCTGTCTTTTACACCCCTGGTTAATTATGTATATATAAGGGCTGTTACGTAACGAAAAAGAACTGTTATGAAATGGAAGAGTCATAGTTACCAAACAACCTGATGACCAGCTCGTTCGGTAACTACGACTCTTTTGTTCTATAACAGCTCTTTTTCTTTTCGTAACATCCTTGAAAACATAGTTAAACCAGGTGTGATGGTTAAAATAAAAATTCTCAGACCAGGTGAAACTAACTGCTGTCCTTAAATCTCCAATGCATGAAAGCCTTTTCTGCCAAAATCGTGTGTACCGTATTTCTTCAGTTACAAGACACAGTTTTTCCCTTTCAAACAATCTCGAAGCTCTAGATCCAGCTTGTTGTATTGTGTTATTATTTAACGTCCACAGTAAACAGCTATGGTCATGTCGGGATGGTCAGTTAACCTAACCACACTATTCCTGGGCAGACTTAGACCTCCTAAGCGGTTAACCAGTACTAAATACACTAACTTTCACCAGTAACTGACAACTGCCTTTCTTGAATCAGCGGAAGGAGAAATGAAAGTAAGAGGCCAGACCGGGTATCGAACCCAGGACCTATGGCTTATAAGTCAGACACTCTACCGACTGCGCTACAGGGCCCGGCAGATCCAGCTTGTCCGACAGAACTAGACCTTTGGGATTGTTTTGGAGGAGAGAAACCATTTTATATAGGTCTGAATTAATCAAGACTGATTTACATATAGATCCGCAGTAATGTTGGAAGAGTAAACTCCTGTCTTATTATCAAATAATAAAGCTATCTTTCCTGTTCATAACTAAGCATATACACATATACATTTTATGTAACAATATACTGTTCCTACATTATACAGAGCTCTAGATAAGAGTATTTAATGATAATTTAGGATAATTTTTCTTCTTTCTCAGCGAAACCATATGTTGTGGCTTCTCATCTGAACTGTCTCGTTGAGACGGTTCAGATGAGGGGTCACAACATACGTTTTCATGGAGAATTAACAAAAATTATCCCTAATTATTGATCACCAAATAACCCATTTTATCTAGAGCTCTGTACATACTTACAGTCTTCAGCTCAGTCAGCTGTTTCATGAGCTCATCCTTTTTCTTGCCTCGCAGCTCTTTCGTCTTCACTTTCACCTGTTGTGACTACAAATACAAGACATCATATCAAAAATTTGTATGGGATGTCCAAACATTTCATCAGGCAAGGAATTTTCCCTATCTGAATCCTACATATAGCCATGTAGCTACTGTAGCAGTAGGGATCTTTACCCTGCACAGGGGATGACTCTTCCAGCACAGGGGGGCCTCCAGTTAACGTCCCGATCCGAAGGACGACACACTTTTTAACATCATCCCTGCAAATGATGCTGGAAAAACGCGTTCGGACATAGAAAGACTTCGCCCTGGGCAGGGATCGAACCCACAACCTCTGGCTTCAGAGTCAAGTGCACTAACCACTGAGCCACCGCCCTTCTCTTCTCCTTCAATGATTTGAAAGAGGTACCACTTACTGCTGGGTTGGCAGGAAGTTTTCCAGTCCCAGGCAGGCCCAATCTGGATCAAACTAAAACCTTCTGCACTATAACAACTTCACCACAGGTAGCGATGACAAAGGTTTTTTTGAAATATTTGGAATTTTTTAATCTGATAAAATAGGCAAAAACTTGAATCCGAGATAAAGAAAACAGTGTTTAAATTATTAAAATCCACCAAGAAATAAAAAAAGTTACATTAGTTTTAAATCAAGAGGGTCATGAAATTCATCTGTCAAAAATCGATCAGCTGTTGCACCTGTAATGTGTACTGAGCCAATACACATTGTCGCGAGTCAGCCATTTTCCCCGATACTCTCATTGCATTTTTAATATAGCACCTGACTTGTTTGAATCCATTGGACAAAAAGGCGCAAGAATGCTCTTATGATTATGGATACGATTCATGTAATTGAAAGACGATATTTTCTAAATTTGGTTGTGCTTTCCAGTGCCCGTTTTCAATGAAATTTGGTGCAAAAATGCCAAGGCATTCCTAATGACAGAAATTTAATAAAAAATATTTATAACAACCAATGGAATCGTTTCTTCTTTCTCTTTTCAATGACGTATAAAACATCTTTCTCCTATAAATAACTGCTGAGCTATTTTATTTTTTTTCGGGATACCCAAACAACAATTACTTCAAAATAGCGTCGAAAAACAAAAGAAAGTTGTATTGGAGGCTAAATATTTTGGTTTCGGGCTGCTAACAGATCAAAGCTCTGCATTGCAAAATACAGGCAGTTGAAAGTTTTACAATTTGTGATTACGATATTATTTTTCTTAAATTATTGCATATATTTATGCTCAAATCGGACTCTGAAATTGTCTACTATTTGTATGGTGACAGATAGGCAATCACGTTCTGTTGTTATTGTTGGGTGCACGACATTTCGTCTAAACCCATTTCGTCTAAATGCCATTTCGTCTAAGGGCCATTTCGTCTAACGACCATTTCGTCTAAATGACATTTTGTCTAAATGACATTTCGTTGAATGGACAATTTGTCTAATGGGCAATTCGTCTAAAAAAATCGGTCGGGTGCGACATTTGGTCGAAAAATAATTTAAGAATTTTTAGACAAAATGTCGCCCCTGAAAGAAAAGTCCAAAGACAGCATAGAAAGCAACTACCAGAGCTGCCGAAAAGTCTTCTTGACCTGGACTTGTCATTTTGTAAGACTGTTAAAGGAGAGAGCTTTGTGTTAAGCGACAAAACTATTGATGCAGGTGAAAAGATTCGGGGTCATTATTCTTGGCACTGATTCAAGTTTTGAGTATTTGGCCAAGAGTACACTATGGTATGGTGACGGAATCTTCTCTATAGCACCAGTACACTTCTATCTACTATATACAATACATGGGAGTTGTGCTTGGTTACCTGCGTGGGATAGGCTATAACTTAATCTACTAAACTATAGGGCTGCGTACCGGTCAATTTTTTCGATACGATATTTGTATCGATACAAAGTGATCGATATTCGATGTATCATTTGATACTTTCTTTTACTATGTAAGCCTGCATTCTAGTGTAATAATTAAACTTTGTTTTACTGTAGTGCTTTGTAGATATCATTACCTGTTGGCTTTTAGTCACTTTCTGCCTATAATATTAACCTGCTTTCTAGAGGGCTTTAGTTCTTTGTTATATCCACACTGTGTATTCCTTGTTCAGTCACCCTACAAAGCATGCTAACTTGCTTGTAACAAGCTTGTGTGCTGAGTGGTTATCTGTACCTTACATTTATTTTTGGCCGAGGATATCGGCACGACCGTCGTGCGGATAAGAATCCTTATCGGCAAGACGGTCGTGCGGATAAGAATCCTTATCGGCAAGACGGTCGTGCGGATAAGAATTCTTATCCGCACGACGGCCATCAGATACTCCATTATAGATGCTATGGTCTTTCTTACAATGGTTTCATACAACACCGTGTCAGCAATTCATATGGAGGATGTTAAATAACTTTAAAAATGGTATAAAAGCATCTTATGGCCATCTTTTAAGTTGTTAAAACGTCTGAGAACCGGCACCCAGCTTTACCGCTAACCAGGGCAATCTTATTTTGGGCATATTCCAGTTCGATGTGCACAGGTTGTATCGTTTATACATATGTATGTTAAAACGTATTCAGTCAGAGTGACAGTATGAGTTAGCACTGAAAAATTGGTTTAATTACCATTTTTTAATTTAAAGAAATTTTATTTGTTCTGCTTATGTACAAATCCTGAGATTTCAAAAAATAAATAAATAAACAACAACTAATAAGTGCAACCCAACAATTGTTATATCTGACAATATTTATCAGACAAGTCAGAACTGACTTTGACCGACAAGTTATTAAAAGAAAGTTAGGCATGATTTCTCAGACTAACTGTCTTTAACTTGTCGGTCAAGGTCAAAGATTTATTTCACTTGTTGGACAAGGGCAAAGATTTTTTGACTCATTTTAAATCAGTTAAGTCTGCTACAATAAATTTGATTTTGCTCGATAATACATTTACAGTATGTAATGCTATTTATTAATAGGTTTCGATATTTTCCTAAAGGATTTATTTGTCTAGATTTCTTTCAGTAATTTGTCAGTCAAAATCAAAGATTAGTTTCTATTGCTAATTCAAATCAATGGTTTATTTCAACAATTTTTATATTGGTAACACATATTATAAATTTAAAATGATTGGAATGAGACGGAATTAGGCCGTAAACACAATATTGACAAAAACTTTGCTGGGAAAAAAAGTCTGACACAAGCAGGTCACAATAAAATATTTTCCTGATTCAGCTTGTCTGTCAAGGTCAAAGATTTGTATGAATTAAGTTAATGTCAGTAAACAAAATAAACTATTAATTGGCAAATGTTTTATGCGACAAATGATTTTTTTTATTTATATAAAAAAAAAAAAAAAATAAAAAAAAAAATACCACGTGGAGTCTTGAACCCGGGGCGCAGGTTTACAAGGCCGCACACATTGCCACTGCGCTACGGCCGCTGATAGTCCCAATGTAGATTGTTTTAGACCTATAATCTAAATTACTTAATGTCAAATGTTCAATATACAGCTGTTGTCATACCCACATCGGACTGTGTATTACTGTAATACACTTGTTTTAAGCGTTAACCTGATCATCCGACCCGATAAAAAGCATTCAGCAACTGATGTTGAAATATATAATTCGCGTTTTCGCAATTATTCGCCGGCTCTATGTTCGACAGTCAAAAGGCTTCCATGATGAAATATAAGAAAAATAATTGAAATTAACATAGTGTGTTGTGACTCAAATACTTAAGAACAATTATTTAAAAACAGAAATGAAATAATATTATTATACCATAATAATAATTCTCAGAATAAATGCAACTTTGTCTATAGAATATCTGACCGCCGTCGTGCGGATAAGGATTCTTATCGGCACGACCGTCTTGCGGATAAGAATTCTTATCGGCAAGACCGTCGTGCCGATAAGGATTCTTATCCGCAGGACGGTCGTGCCGATAGTCACTCCCTTTATTCTTATAGTCAGTGGTGGTGGTCTATCCCAAAGTCTACTTGTTTATGCTGGGTGTGCCTATAAAGGCAGAAATTATACAACAACAACAACAACAATGACAAAATTGGTTGAGGACTATATAGTAACATTTCAGTGTTATGTAAATAAGTACATTTACATTCATTGGTGGTGGAATAATCACAGGTGTAGGAAACTTTAACTTTTGTCATAAATAAACACTTTTAGCCATTATCCGGGTATGCCGATAAGTCAACGGCAGAACTCTACGAATGAACAACAACAACAACAACAATGGCCGACACAGACAACCAGACACGACAGACTAACTTCCTTTGTTTGAAATGAGAAATTACTTAGAATTTATGCAAGGAAATAACAGATTTTGAGCAGCAGGAAACAGTGCAAAACTTCTTAGATTGATGATCGATATTTTGTTCGATACACGAACGTTCGATTAGGTGTATCTATCGCACTTAATTAACCGGTATCCGATATAAACCGTGTACCGATACGCAGCCCTACTAAACTACTGGTCATTTCAATGTCTTTGAATTGATATGTGAATAAAACTGATGTTCCAAAACTATTTGCCTTATAAATTATGTTTTAAACAAAATTTAGACGAATTTTAAACGTTTTTAGACATTTTCTTCTTCTTCTTCTTCCAATAAAGTACAGACACCGTCGTCCGGCGTATTATCGTACTGGCTTTTAAACGAAATTTAGACGAATTGTCTTATTCGACGAAATGTCTATTAGACGAAATGGCATTTAGACTAAATGGTCATTAGACAAAATGGCTTTTAGACGAAATGGCGTTTAGAAGAAATGGCATTTAGATGAAATGGTTTTAGATGAAATGGTTTCAGACGAAATGTCATGGATCCTTTAATGTTACCACAGGACGCCCAACTGCTGTCAATGGGTAATGTACCCTTCATTTGCCTTGATGCGCTTGAATTTTAGACCAGAGCATAATCTAGCCATGAAATGTGCAGTTTACACAAATGTGCAATTTTATCTGGTTCTCGTTATAATCCCAGTTGTGTATACGTATGTAGATTTAAAGCCGTTAAATAAGTAGTCGCATAAAATTTAAGGCAGCAAATATGATACAGTAACAAAATACTCATTTCTCCTTGGACATGTCAAAAGTTTAAAAGATATAACTGTAGAGTATGAGGATGGTGGCCGATTTATTTCACAACAGATATATTTACCATTCTTGCGTTTAATAAACCGGAAGTAAAGGAAGAATAGAATGGGTCTAAAGTGGAACAATACTCAAATGAATGACTTAGAATACTGATTGCAAAGCGTTAAAAGAAATCAGCCGTGAACGTTATTGGGGTGTTTGATTACCCCAGAATTTGCACCTGGCTGGAGCCCTGATGATTGGATAGTTAAACCAGTATACAACCAGTTGCATGCGTTGCAATAAATACTACTAGATGATTAATACATCAACCTGAATAATAATATTAGATTATTAGATTATTAATACATCAACCTTTTTTTTTTTCTTTTTTTTTTTTTGAGGATCTTATGCGTATGTCGAGCTGTAACTTCTTAGCCGTTGAGGGTTAGTGTAAATTAGTGTAAATATGGTGTTGGGTAACCCATTATGGCTGGGACTTTGTTGGTCGAGATAGTGCATGTGGATCACAGTTGTCAAGGAGGGCTATAGAGTGAGGGCCTACAGGATGCTGCGATCATCATTGGATCTTCTCTTCTCCTTTTAATCCTGCGGTGCTGGACTCATCTCTTGTGGTGCGGATTTGTGCTTCTGCCTATGCTACTAATTACAGTATAACATTTAATACAACACATATTCAATTATTCTGGTGGATGGAGCGACTATACTTATGAAGGCTAAATCTCAGTGATGAAAATGCCGCGTGAACGCTGCCCAGTGTATTTCAACTGCCCTTTGATTACTAAAGACATTCAGTGGTAGATACAGACTGGTGCATGCTGCCTCGTACTGTAAAAGTTTTTAGTCAGCTCTTTACTCCAGAAGAATACGTATAACTACGGTGACCCTAACAAGGGTGGAACTCCTCAGTACAAGTTACAAGTTACAAGAACGAGTAATAATATCTATCTATTTAGTGGGTCCATTGAAATACCGCAAACCACCGCAAACCAGCCCCAAAAACTTTATCTGTTTATTTTCTAACGTGCCTATAACCTTACACAGGCAATGTGTGAAAATGCCTGTAGTTATATCTTCTTATTTGAGGATTATAAACAAACTCTATTGTTCTAGTTGCTCAAAATAATTATAATAATAATGATAAAAATAATAAATGAATATTAATAATAATAATTTTAACACTAATTATGCCTTAGTGGTGGCATTTATAAGTGACATTTTTCGTACTTATGATAAGTCAGCTGATTAATGTTATATCAAAGGAGAAAAAATATTTAAAATGTGGTTAGAAATGCTTTTTAAACTGGTTTGTGGTGGTTTATGAAGATTTGGGGTTGGTCTGTGGTAGTTTGCGGTGGTTTGCGGTATTTCAATGCTCCCTATCTAGTTTTACGGCAGCACCCCCTCGCGAGGATTACGTGCAGGATAATATTAACAATTTCAATGATACATGTACAATAAAATAAAGCTGATATTAATATAATAATAACAATTATCATAATTATTATTATTATAAGAATTATTAAGCGCACAGAGGCCAAACGCAGCATGAAAATGCTAATAGATATACATTATCATAATCATCATTGTCATTATAGGTATTGTTATTATTATTATTAATATGTATTTAGGCACAGCCTAGAAACGGGCGTGGCATTTTAGGTATAGCTTTCAGAAATTAACCAAAATTAGTTTCAAACCATATAATTATGTGGCTGCAGCAGTCTGTCTGAGGTGCGCAGTTTCGTGTTTACGCGGTGCGGTACGGGGTTTTACCTACGGTTCTGATCGAACGTGTCCTGTAGCAGACGACGACATAATCTCAATGGAAAAAATGGTAATTTGAAAAGAAAAAAATTTAGAATTCAAGATTACCTCTAAAAGAAGAAAGCATTTTTTCTGTATATTTTTCTATATATTTCTTTTGGTAAGAACCGACCAGCACTACAGGGTACGAATTTCTCTTTAGAGCGTCCTCCGTTTAGACCGACAAATAGAGTGGAACAATTCTATCTAAATATTTTTTTCGGTTTTCAATTTTTATTTGATCTCGTCAACATTTGTTTATCTGTCATGTTCAAAGAAGTATGAAAGAGGCATAAAACAATAAAATTGCTGCGGTTTTATTGTGCAAAAAATGACCGTACCTGGAGAACGTTGTTTTCTCCGAGGTTTACAATGTTAACGGAAGGAACACGCAAGGTAAAAGCCATAGGGTTAGATTCTTTTCCATTCCTACGTGTTATCTATAGGCGGGCTTCGGGGCCAGCCGACATTGCTTCGCAACGTCGGGCCATGCCCGTTTTATTATTATCATTATTATTATTATTATTATTGTTATGAAATTAGGCTTTGTCTAAAGCGAGCATATAAGATATGCTAAAACTTATCCGATGAAATATGAGTTTAGAATTAAGGGGTATGAAACTCACTTCTTAACCCTTGGTAAATTGTGTGGCATATGTTTGCCTTGCAACGGAGATTCATCAGTACTGATTTCATCAAATTGTGGACTGACCAGTCAAAATGTGTCTTTCGAAAATGTGCACGTGCAAGTTTGCCATTGAAAGCGCTGAATGCACAGATAATTTGAGTAACTGAACCGACATTGGTCAGTACTATTTAACAGTCGGCCAGTAAGAAGGTGATAATTTGTACAGATCAGTGGAAGTGGAACCCACAAGTTATATTCATAAGACAGGGCATCAAGTATTTGGTTTATTCATAATTCCCCTAGGCAGATAAAGCTAGGTAGCTCAAACACTGTAAGTACTAAAAGACATATGTTACAATATGTATCAATCTAATAAAGCATTGGCTCTGATATAATGCATTAACATCCAGCTATTGACTGTCAAACGGCAGTCGTCATAATTTGGCGCTGGCCTTTTGCTTTATTTATTCATGAGTAGACAGTGATTTTTGTGGTCATTAGCGAGTAATCCGTGTTACAGGTTCTAACTTGAGAGAAACAGGTTTAATCTGCAAATTTCAAGGACTAGTCTGGGAAAAGTCTTACAGAAGAACAAGAAATTCACAAACCGACAGAATATTGCTCAGAGCTATACAAAATAAACAGCTTAATATCGGGATAATCACTGAGTCCTATGCCCGACCGGGTGCAATCAAAATAAATAGTATCAAAATAGTTCAGCGCAACAGTTGGAGTCAGTCAATGATCCCTTCTTTCACCCAGCCTCTTCAATGTTTATGTCCCTCAGCTAGTCCGCTATGCTAGAGCCTCGAAAGGATTCTTTCTGATGCTTTGGAAGACCGTGACGGAAATATTAGCACAGGCGATAGGCGGCAGAAGTATTATCAATCTGCAGTTGTCAATGAAATTGATGCACTTCGTGTAGAAACGCAGGAACCATATGTCCTAATTGAAAGTCTCGACAAACCTGCACAAGGTATAAAATGGAATAAATAAATATAAATGTGCGCAACTGTCTCAGATGATGGCTCAAACCCAGAGATTCTCTTAAGGACCGAACAAGCCACTGCAGCTCTAGCTGAAGCCAATTTGGAGAGATAATATCATGTCTCTTACAAAGGTGTAACTGACGCGCTCCCATGTCATATCCCTATTTCTGTACGCCTATGAATCGCGGACCTCGACAACAGAGTTAGAGAAAATAACACATAACTTTGAGATGATCTGTTACAGAAGGTCATCGAACATTTTGTACAAGAACTATGTAACAAATGAATATTGATGTTGGCAGAAAGCTCCAGTCAGCCATTGTGAATATGACGAACTCCTAGACATGGTCAAGAAGCGGAAATTAAGATTTTTCAATTGACAGTTGGCATTCCAATGGGCTCTAACTGCGCCCCCTTACTTGCCGACTTGTTTCTTTATGGGTATGAGGCGGAGCTTATACAAGGGCTCTTAAAGAGGGTAATAAACACATTGCACAGAAATTCAACTTCACCTTCCTACAGGTTCATAGATGATGTTCTGTCTCTGAATAATCCAAAGATTTCGGAGTTTATTGACCTCATCTTTTCGCGTGAACTTGAAATTAAAGATACCACAGAGTCCAGTTCATCTGCCCCATACTTAGATTGTTATCTCTATATTCACAATGGAAAGCTTGTTACTAGGCTTTACTAGGCAGAACAAAGGGCGAGGGTTGGTCGACCAAAAATATATCAGTTGCCATGCGCAAAAAAAGTGCTGAACTCATATGCAAGCAGCAAAGGTTCAAACCAGAGTGCGCATTCATGCAGTCTGGTCAAAGCTTTTGTTGTTCGCACATACTAAATATGAATCCTTACGTCATTATGATATGTTACATCTTTGATCAAACGTTTTTTGTTATGCAGCAGCGAACTCTTACGCCATTATGATGATACAACGCTCTTCCAATTTTTTTTCTGTACAACATTGATTTAACTTTTTTTATATACTGTAGTGGAAACCTTACGTCATGATAATGATTCAACGTTGTTCCAGCGTTTTTATATATACAATAGTGATCCAAAAAATTATATGAGATTCTATACGCATTAATAGAAAGCTATTCCAAAAGGGTGCTTAACGTATATGCGAAAAGCTGAGGCTCATATCAGCCTGCGCATCCACGCATTCTGGCCAGAGCTTTTGCCGTTCACACACACCATATATAGACGGATTCACAGACTGGTTTGAATCTTTGCAGTTCGAAGATACTTTAAGCTCCCGATTCTGAGTCTTGCTGATTTGAAGCTGTATTTTTCATTTGAATCCCCTATGAAAAAAAATCTTGTTGGTGGTGTAAACCTACCTACCTAAACACACTGGTTCTATCTATCTATCTATCTATCTATCTATCTATCTATCTATGTACCTACCTACCTACCTACCTACCTACCTTCTATCTATCTATCTATCTATCTATCTATCTATCTATCTATCTATCTCTATCTATCTATCCATCTATCTATCTATCCAGGGATATTCTGGCTCGAAGTTTATGATCTAGCTATCGTCCGTCTTCTATCCGACCGCCCATCTATGAGAGGTACGCCATATACTAAAAGTAAAAAGTATGCAAAGACCAGGAACTGAAACAATCAAAATCCAAATCCAGCCCTCAAACCATAGTTGGAAACAACTAAGATTACAAATAATCAAGATACAGAGAACATATGGCAACCGAGTGAGCAGCTTGTTCCCAAAAGGTGGCCACTCAGCAACCCAACCGAACCAAAAATAATAAGAACATACATAAGGTAAAACATCACAGAAACTCTGACACCAAAAACAGGCAACAGAGAACCACTACTAAACCTGACCCATGAAAGCCATTTACTAAAAGTAAAAAGTATGCAAAAAAGTAAAAAGTATGCAAAGACCAGGAACTGAAACAATCAAAATCCAAATCCAGCCCTCAAACCATAGTTGGAAACAACTAAGATTACAAATAATCAAGATACAGAGAACATATGGCCAACCGAGTGAGCAGCTTGTTCCCAAAAGGTGGCCACTCAGCAACCCAAACCGAACCAAAAATGATAATAACATACATAAGGTAAAACATCACAGAAACTCTGACACCAAAAACAGGCAACAAAGAACCACAACAGAACTACCGCCTTGGAACGGTCAGTAATGAATTACTGGGGGGGGGGGGGCTTAAATCGATTTTACAGGCCCAACCTCACCCTCAGTTTCTGAAGTGGTACAAAACATTTAGTTGGTTGTTCGGTTCGCATGATAACCCTCTAACTCGTCAATGAATTATTAAACCTGACCCATGAGAGGTCCGCTATGTACTAAACTCTATCTCTATTTTAAAGTAATATTATAAACACAAAGAGCCACTTTAATCTACCCCTTTAAACACATTAACCTGTATATTAGACTTGTGAAAACATCTTCAACACCTTTTCTATACTTGTACAAACAATCATTAACACCTATTCTGTACCTGTATAAACAATCAATTACCGAAATGCCATTTTCCCTATATATTTAATTGTTCGTTTCGGTATTTCCAGTTCGTTTCGGTATTTCGGTACGTTTCGGTAAATACAGTCACCGCGTGAAATGTGACGTCGGCACATCAAAAACGCTCGCGACATACAGGAAGCTATCGGAAACACATGGCTGTCGATAACACATGATGCCACGATATAAATATAAATACATTCGTGAAAAAAATACTTTGAAATCAAATAATAATAATAATAATAATAATAATAATAATAATAATATCCCAGCGACATCAGTTTCAGAGCCCTTAAGATCAAAATCAACTTCTTAAATGCTTATGCAGCAAGGCTGGCCCAAGCACATATTTAGAGTCCCCTGTAATGTTTATCCTACCATTACGTTTGTCCTCATGAAATATTGTGTAGAATTAAAATCAGGAGTTTGTATTTGAGGAGACTACCTATTTGCACTTATCTTTCTGGTGCGGTATGTGTTTCAGAGCCCTTTATGAAATTTTGAAATAACATTTTCTTTGGTTTGGTGAGGAGAAAATACTGATTCCAGGAGTTAATACATTCCTGTTGACACCATTTAATAAAAGGTATCAATCATCAACCAATCCTTCTTGAGATGGTGGTAATAATTTCAGATAGCATGCCAACCTTGGAGCAATGGCAGCCATTTTTTTTTCAAACTTGTCAGTCCCTTTGCGTCAAAGTGGAAATTTCTATAAAGTTCCAAACTTCAATGTTAGGACTGATATGCACATTGTGTTACAACTGGACCTGGTGACATAACTGGAAAAGAAAAAAATAATTTTGATCTTTACAACTCAGATTATAAACAAAAACAATACAACATACCGTTACTTACTGGTACTGCTAAAAACTTCTTTTGGATATAAGGACCCTCTTGTCATAAACATTTTTTGAAAAGCATTAACATATTTTCAGTGAACCTAAACTATTGCATGACATGAAAGATATTAACCATACCGTTAACAGATAGTAAGTTTCTCTTAATAAATTTTGCTAGTTTAAAAAATTTAGGGTTCACAACAACCATAACAAAAGTGCATTAAGAAAAATGGCTATTTAAAGCACATCATGTTTTGATTTTTAATTCCTTTTCTCCTAGATGATATTTTTGGCCATTCTTTATTATGGCAAGGAACAAGACCTTTTGCGAATTATATATGTCAGTAAAGTGCCTCAGTGGAAATGCTTTACCATGTACAGTTTATGATTATAGTTACTCGTATCCGAGTAGTTCTCGTCATTTTTTTCTAACAGTTTCCTGTTTTCTCCCAAACATGCAGGTTTTCTTTCAGTTTGCGGTAGTTGTGTATTGTGTACCTAATAACTCTGGTTTCGACACACACGTCATGAATTTATTTATAGAAACGAACCTCAGGGAGCGATCATTATTTGATATGCTATCACGCACAGACAACGTCACGTCCAGAAGCAGTTCTCGTCATGTTGCTTTTGAGCCCCATTTTAAAATAAATATATAACCCATTTCGCTGTTGTTCCTATATAATGATTTTTGACATCTTATTCATGTAACAAAGTCCGTTCGTATGCCGAATGCGCTCAATTTTTTAATGAGGTCACAGCAGACGAAGCAAACAAAAAACTGAGACGAAGAGTTTGTCTTGTTCACGAGGCTGCTGAAAACGATAAATGATGACTGGGTCAGGTTTGCCATTTCAATATTTTTGTGTTTTTCCTGCAATGTTGACTTACATTCGGAATTTGTTTGCAAAGTAGACACTATATTGGAAAACCTGACCCAATTAAGAGAGGTCAGCACGTGGCTTGAACGTGCTCACGTGAATGCCCCTGACGTAATCACGCGACTTTGCAAATCCAAAAGAGAAAAAACGGCATTTATATATACACAGCTCGATATCTTGATGCCTTTTTGCACTATTTTGACCAAATAAATCATAAACTTAGGATTAAGGCAGTTGAAGTGAAGAAAAAATACGCGAAAAACTCGTTTTAAGCAGAATGACGAGAACTACTAGCTGACGAGATCTACTCGGATACGAGTAGGGCTCTGAAACACATACCGCGCGGAAACACATACCGGGACGATAATAATAATAATAGTAAACCATATAATAATAATAATAATTGAAAACAAAATTAAACGTTAAATTTATCATTCATGTCTCTATTTTACCTATTCCCAAACGCGGAAGTGGAAATTATTTCCGGGGTGTGGAGAAAAAAAAATTGAACCTCGAAAACTGTATTTGTAAATGCACCAAATACAGAGCATTAGCCATGTCAAAGAACACAGGTTCCAATAAGTTTCGAAAGGTCGATGTAGATCAGTTTGACCCAGATAAATTTGTAGAGGAGTCTGTTCCAGAAGAGGCGGTAGAAGGCCAAGAAGTTAGCGAAGGAGAAGTCAATGCTTTCCTGGCACAATATCCTTTTTCCTGACAATGTGTTTAGCCACTGTACTTTTCTTGGTCAAAGATCAGTCAGCTAGTATATCTTCATTCTTTCACGGAATAAAATGTACGGTTCTGTGGAATCTGGGTCCTTTCGGTCCTATTTCCATTGGAAAGTCGGTCATGCGGATAAGAATCTTTATCGGCAAGACGGTCGTGCGGATAAGAATCCTTATCCGCACGACGGCGACCAGATACTCCATTACAGATGCTTTGGTCTTTCTTACAACGGTTTCATACTACACTGTCAGCAATTCATATGGAGGATGTTAAATCACTTAAAAAATGGTATAAAAGCATCTTATGACCATCTTTTAGTTGTTAAAACGTCTGAGAACTGGCTCCCAGCTTTATCGTTAACGGAGGCAGTCTTATTTTGGGCATATTCCAGTTCAATGTGCACAGGTTGTATATGGTTTATACATATGTATGTAAAAACGTATTCAGTCAGAGTAACGGTAACTGGACATCTCGGCCCATAGCAAACTCGGCCCATTGCAAACTCGGCCCATAACAAAGTCGGCCTACACAAGCTCGGCCCATAACAAGCTCGGCCCATACATACTGTATTGCGCCTTGCTTTAATGCTTTTTCTTGCAAATTTGTTTCATCAATTTGATTTTGAAAAACACAGTTCACACAGACTAAAATCTGCGTTCTCCGAGTCCAGAGATTATCCAAAATGATCAGAATCAGAATTGTTTACTGGTGATAATTCCATGGACAGTCATTCACTATTACCTGTGATCAGGGATTTATTCTAGTCTCTAGCCCTTACAAGAGAAGTAAACTTAGTAACTGAACCCTCTGCACACTCAGCAGCAGAAATAAGGGAATCTCAATGCCAGGGAGTTCCAATCTCTAATAGTCTGGGAGATGATATGGTGTATCAAAGTAGATTACTAATTCCCAAGTTGCGAGTAGGGATGGGGGTGGGGGTTCGGGTCGAGTCAAATTACCATGCTAAATTCGCCATCCCTATGGGTAGTGTATTGTATACACAAGATTTCAAGTGTATGAGAGCAAACATTGATGATCCTCTCAGAATCAAACTTTTTGGCCTGAATTTAAGAGGTATTTGTTCCCATAGAATCCCATACATGTCTCTGGTATTAGACCTTGGGAAAGGATATAAGAAAATCAAAATGCAGTTAGCATTAAATACATGAAAACATATGAATCTTCTCTCCCCCCCCCCCCCCCCCCCCCCCCCCCCCCCCCCCCGCGTGATTGTTTATGCATTGTACTAATTGTACTAATGGGCCGAGTTTGTTATGGGCCAACTTTCTTATGCGGTTAGTCAATTTTAATGGCTATATCTTGTTCAACACTGTATTTTATACCGAGTAATTATTATACATGTCATTTATTTCTAGTTATTGTCTGAGATGCATTTTCGAATCAAAATGTCGTTTGTGAAAGCTACATAATGATACCGTTCTATACCCATGCGCCAAGTTTGCTATGGGCCGAGTTTGTTATGGGCCGAGTTGTCCCGTAATCAGAGTAACAATATGAGTTAGCTCTGAAAAATTGGTTTAATTACCATTTTTCAATTTAAAGAAATTTTAGTTGCTCTGCTTATGTTCAAATCCTGAGAATTCAAAAAAATAAATAAATAAACAACAACAACTAATAAGTGCAACCCAACAATTGTTATATCTGACAATATTTATCAGACAAGTAGAACAACTGACCTTGACCGACAAGTTAAAGACAGTTAGCCTGATAAATTATGCCTAACTTTCTTTTAATAACTTGTCGGTCAAGGTCAAAGATCTATTTCAGTTGTGGGACAAGGGAAGGGCAAAGATTTTTTTTGACTCATTTTATATCAGTTAAGTCTGCTACAATAAATTTGATTTTGTTCGATAATACATTTACATTATGTAATGCTGTTTATTAATAGGTTTCGACATTTTCCTAAAAGAGTTTATTATTCTAGATTTCTTTCAGTAATTTGTCAGTCAATATCAAAGATTAATTTCTATTGCTAATTCAAATCAATGGTTTATTTCAATACATTTTATATTGGAAACACATATTGATAAATTTAAAATGTTTGGAATGAGACGGAATTAGGCCGTAAACAAAATATTGACAAAAACTTTGGTGGAAAAAAAAATCTGACACAAGTAGGTCACAATCAAGTATTTTTTAGCTCACCAGAGCCGAAGGCTCCGGGGGAGCTTATAGGATAGGCAGTTGTCCGTCGTCGTCGTCTGTCGTCCGTCAACACTTTCAAACAACATCTCCTCTGAAGCCACTGGGCCGATTGGGCCCAAATTTTATCTGTAGCATCCTTGGGCTGGGGAATTGAAAGTTTGTGTTTTTTTATGAAAATCGGCTAATTAGTTTGGTTGCTATGGCAACTTAGAGTTCCCATAGGCTTATAATGGGGAAAATCGAAAAATGGCATTTACTGCCAAGCCATTGCAGATATTTTGACAAAACTTTTATAGAAATGTTCCTTAAGAAGTCTTCCATCAGCCATATGTTTTTAGGCCCACTGCTCTTTTTATTGGTTGCCATGGAAACCAAAATGCGAAAAAGAACAAAAACAGATATTTAAAAATTATCTTCTCTGAAACCGTTAGGCTGATTGGGCCAAGATTTCATCTGTAGCATCTTTGGGCTTGGGGATTGAAAGTTTGTGTTTTTTATGAAAATCTGCTTTTTAGTGTGGTTGCTATGGCAACTTAGAGTTCCTATAGACTTACAATCGGGAAAATTGCAAACTGGCATTTACTGCTAAGCCATCAAATATATTTTGATAAAACTTTCATAGAAATGTTCCTTGAGAAGACTTTTATCAGGTTTATGTTTTTTTAGCCCACTGCGCTTTATATGGGTTGCCATGGAAACCAAAATGCAAAAACAGAAAAAAAAATACTTAAAAAATTATCTGCTCTGAAGCCAATGGGCCAATTGGGCCCAGATTTTATCTGTAGCATCCTTGGGCTAGGGGATTGAAATTTTATGTTCATTATGAAAATCGGTTTCTTAGTTTGGTTGCTATGGCAACTTAGTTTCATTGACTTATAATGGGGAAAATCAAAAAATGGCATTTACTGCGAAGCCATTGCAGATATTTTGACAAAACTTTCATAGAAATGTTCCTTGAGAAGTCTTTATAAGCTATATGTTTTTTGGCCCACTGCTCTTTTTATTGGTTACCAAAATGAAAAAATAGAAGAAAAAAAATACCTTAGATTATCATGTCGGAAACCATTTGCTCTATGAGGCAGAGACTTCATAGACATACAGATCATATTAGCCTTTACAGATTTCATGTTTTCCATTGTCACTGTTCAAAGGACATGGTTGGTATGGCAACTTATAATGGAAAAGAATAATAAATGGGATTCATTGCTAAGTCATTGCAGATACATGTATTCTGAACCTACATTTTCAGAAATATTCCTAGAGTGGTCTTCAATTAGCCCTATACTTTTTCTGCACACTGCTCATTTTGATCATGGCAACCAAAGGGGAAAAATAATCACAAAAAATTCTTAGAAGGTTATCCTTTTTTGTTGCCAGGGCAATCAAAATGTGGAAGATAGTTATATATTTTGTTATCAACACAACAGACTGTCAGACTGAGACTTTGTAGTTATATATTTTGTATTCACCATTACAAATGTGACAGCAATCTTGAGCCTATATTAATGTGGCAGCAATTTTGAGCTAGAGATCTGGTGAGCTTTGTGGCCCCTGGGCCTCTTGTTCCTGATTCAGCTTGTCTGTCAAGGTCAAAGATTTGTTTGAAATAACTTTATGTCAGTTAACAAAATAAATTATCAATTGGCAAATGTTTTATGTGACAAATGATTTTTTTTATTAAAAAAAAAAACAAGAGGTCCATGATGGACCTAAATCGCTCACCTGAGTTATGATGAAATAACATGGAAGATCATCGATTTGATGATGGTTTCAATTGGAGCAGTTTTGCACTTTCTAATCTATATTCTGACAAAGTTTCATGAAGATTGGATCAAAACTGTGCCCTCTAGAGTGTACACAATGTTTTTCGAAGATCTGACCTGGCGATCTAGTTTTTTTGATCAGTCATTATTCAGTTTCAAACTTGGCCCACATTTCATGAAGATAAACATTCTGACAAAGTTTCATGAAGATTCAATGCAAAATAAAGCCACGATTGTGTACACAAGGTTTTTCTATGATTTGACCTAGTGACCTAGTTTTTGACCTGACAAGACCCAGTTTCAAACTTGGCCTAGATTTAATTAAGATAATCATTCTGCCAAAGTTTCATGACGGTTGAACCAAAACTGTGCCCTCTAGAGTATCAACAATGTTTTTCTAAGGTTTGACCTAGTAACCTAGTTTTTGATCCAATATGACCCAGTTGCACCCTTGGTCTAGATTTGTTGGAGATAAACATTTTGACAAAGTTCATGAAGATTGGAACATAACTGTGCCCTCTAGAACATTCACATGGTTTTTCTAAGATCTGACCTAGTGACCTAGTTTTTGACCTGACATGGCCCAGTTTCAAACCTGGTGTAGATTTCATAAAGACAAGCATTCTGACAAAGTTTCATGAAGATTGGATCATAACTGTGCCCGCTAGAGTGTACACAAGGTTTTTCTAAGATCTGACCTAGTGACCTAGTTTTTGACCCCACATGACTCAGTTTCAAGCTTGGCCTAGATTGTATAAGGATAAACATACTGACAAAGTTTCATGAAGATTGGATCATTACTGTGTCCTCTATAGTGTACACAAGGTTTTTCTAAGATTTGACCAGGGACCTCCCCAGACCATTAAGGCATGTTGCTTGCAACATGCCTTCCTCTTCAAATTGCCTTTGCAACATGTCTTAATTTCGAATAAAAATTTATTAAAGTGCTATTATTTTCATTTTTTAGCCAGTAAAGTTGTTTTAAATTCATTAAGGATCATCAATAAATGATCCATAATGTAAATTTAGGCTAATTATGACAAAACATTACTATATTAAGGATTTTTAAAATTGATCAACAAGTCAAAATCTGATTTTTGTGCTAAGAGCGACATGCCTTCTGAAATATCTGGGGAGAACACTGTTTGACCTAGTGACCTAGTTTTTGACCTCACATGACCTAGTTTCAATCTTGGTCTAGATTTTATTCAGATAAATATTCTAACAAAGTTTCATGATGATTGGATCATAACTGTGCCCTCTGTGTCATTCTAAGATTTATTTCTATTTTTAGCTCTGGCGGCCATTTTGTTCATCGGAGTGGAACCGTTTTAGCAATTTTGGTTCAGAGCCATGAGTCAAACATTTCTGTGAAATTATTTTGAAATCGAGCCATTGGCTTCAGAGGAGATGTCTTTTAAAGGTTTTTCTATTTTTAGATTTCTATTTTTAGCTCTGGCGGCCATTTTGTTCAGCGGAGTGGAACCGTTTTAGCAATTTTGGTTCAGGGTCATGAGTCAAACATTTCTGTGAAATTATTTTGAAATCGAGCCATTGGCTTCAGAGGAGATGTTGTTTAAAGGTTTTTCTATTTTTAGCTCTGGCGGCCATTTTGTTTAGCGGAGCGGAACCATTTTAGCAATTTTGGTTCAGGGCTATAACAGAAACATTTGTGTGAAATTATTTTAGAATTGGCCCGCTGGTCTAGGAGGAGATGTCGTTTGAAGAAATTGTTGACGGACGGACGGACAGACGGACGGACAGACGGACGGACGACGGACGACGGACAAATATCGATCACAATAGCTCACCTTGAGCACTTCGTGCTCAGGTGAGCTAAAAATGCCACGCGGAGGCTAGAACCCGGGTCGCATGTTAACAAGGCTGTGCTCATTGCCACTGCGCTATTACCGCCGATAGTTTTCCTGCGATAATCTGAAATACTAAATGTACAAATGTTCACTATACAGCTGTAACAATTGTCATACCCACATCGGACTGTGTTTTAACTGTAATAAAGTTGTTTTAAACGTTTTCCTGATCATCTGACCCGATAAAAAGTATTCAGCAACTGATGTTGAAATGTATAAATGGCATTCACGCATTTATTAGCCGGCTCTATGTCCGACAGTCAAAAGGCTTCCATGATGAAATATAAGAAAATAATTGAAATTAACAATAACATTGTGTTTTGTGACTCAACTACTTAAGAACAATTATTTACAAACAGAAATGAAATAATATTGTTATACGATAATAATGATAATTCTCAGAATGATTGCAACTTTGTCTATAGAATATCTGACCGCCGTCATGCGGATAAGGATTCTTATCGGCACGACTGTCTTGCGGATAAGAATTCTTATCGGCATGACCGTCGTGCCGATAAGGATTCTTATCCGCAAGACGGTCGTGCCGATAGTCACTCCCATTTCCATTTGGCCAGGTAGTTTTGACCCAGTTTCCAGAGTTGGTCATACCGGCCCATTCGGGGTGTGTAATTTTGACCCAGTTTCAAAGATTGGACATTTCGGCCTGATTTTAGAGGCAAGTTGTTTTGGTCTGATATATTTATGCGCTATGTTACAGCACAGCATGGTAACGGATTGTTTCAGTACTATTCTCCTTTGGACCCCGGGTTGTTTTGGTCCTATTCCCTTCCAGTCAGGTCATTTCGGCCCGATTTCTGGTGGGTCGTCCCAGCCCGATCTCTTTTTGTTTTTAGTTTTAGAAAGAAAAAAAAGTTTTCTGACTTATTTCTTTAATTTACATAGACTGGCGATAATAATTGATTTATGCTAATCAGAATCAATCATCAATCAATCTATCTATCTAAAGAAAAAAAGAGAGTTACAAAAAAGAGAAAAAAACGGGTTCAATGAAAGAAAAATAAAAGCATGAAATAGGGACATCAGAATTAGGGGATAACATACTCAAAATTATTATTTGGGCAGGTAAATTTGCAAGTTTCATATTATGGCGATGTCTCAGTGGAGCCATATACACTATTTTAGACAATAAAATTGATGATGTGGTACATTGATAAGTGCATGAAACATCATGAAATTCTGATCCTGAAGTTCCAAAGAAATATGACCTTAACTGTACATAAGAGCAAGAACGCAGATGCACTTAAAGTAGTATTAGACAACACCCCACAGAATAGCAAGAACCAAGCTGTAAAGGTTTGTATATCCCAAGAGACAGGGCTGTGGAAATACTATGCTTGACTTGTCCTACATGTCCCATTTGACTCTGGACAAGACTTTAGTGAGAAATTTCATTTTACTTGCACTGGGACAGGTATTCAGAGTGTCATCAGTGGAAGTCTTTGAGGATAATTCTGAGATATTTTTCATATTTTCTCATAAAAACATAATTTTGCTGTAGATAAGAGAGAGTATTTGATAATTAAGGATAATTTTTGTTAATTCTGCACAGAAATATATGTTGTGACCCTCATCTGAACCGTCTCGACGAGATGGTTCAGATGAGGGGTAACAACATATGGTTACAGTGAGAAATAAGAAAAAATTTCCCTCAGTTATCATCAAATGCTCCCTCTTAACAAGGTTTCAACAGATAAAAGCAAAACTTGGACTTACTTGAGGAGACTGACAATTTCACCTACATGTCCTGATAAAATCAGTATGGATGGAAGACTTGCGATTTTACATCCTTTTCAACAGTTTTTCAGTGTTATTATATCAGGATGATGCAAAGGTGATAATGAAAGGCTGTGCACAATTGAACCCTGATTATGATTAAAAAGATTTCAGCATCTGGGAATCAATCTCAAGACCAGATAAAAATCAGTGTATTTTTTTTTAGAAGCATGGTAATTTTTCAAAATCACTAATAAAACTTCTTTATAATGCTTAAAGCTACATATTCATACCAAATATTTCAACTTTCACTGGCCGAGCAATCGCAAATTTTTGAAAAATACTGTCATTGATACTGTTAGAGATCCTTTCTATAAATTTCGAATATTTATTTATTAAGTATAACTAATCAGTAAGCCTTTCTTTCTCAAATTGCAGGATAGAGCAGTTCAGCTAGCTGTCCGTGTGATGACCTCTTTTAAAACTAACGAGATTGACCCTGTTATAAAATCCCTAAGCAGTAAAGATCTAGATGCTCTTATGAAATATATCTACCGAGGATTTGAATATCCTGCAGATGGCAGCAGTGCATCATTACTCACATGGCACGAAAAGGTAAATGAGCCGCGACACGAGAAAACCAAAAATATGGTTGTCCGCCCAGCGCAGACTCAGATCAGCCTGGGCATTCACCCAGTCTGATCAGACTCTTTGCTAAGCGCTTAAAGGGTAGCTGAGGGACTAAGCTACCTTCATGCGGAAAGCGAAGACTCTGATCAGACTGGGCGGATGCCCAGGCTGATCTGAGTCTGCGCTGGACGCACGACCACATTGTTGGTTTTCTCACGTCGCGGCTCAAATGAAGTCTTGAAGCAGGGATTTCAATTCTTAAAAGTCCTAAACCATGGATTAAAATCTCTGGTTTTACCCTGTAAGCACCAAAAAGCATACGACAAAATTTATGTCTGCAAAATTTCACTAAATTGTTTGTCTAAGCTATATCACTGAGAATCTTACGACATTACTGCCTTAACAAACGGACCAAAGCATAGCTGAAAAAATTCCGGACTTGTGCTGGGAATCGAACCCGGAACTCACGGGTGAGAGTCCAATGCTCTAACCACTGAGCCAAAGAGTTAACTCCCTGAAGCAGTTGTCAGAGATTGAATATATAACAAAGCTATGCATAAATCTACTATTGTAGATTATGGAAGGTAGGAAAGTTGGCCCGTAACACTCCCCCACTTCAAGGAAGTCATTATTTATGATGACTGAAAGCCATTTTGGCTCAGAATGTCCTATCTCGGACGAGCCCCCATCTCAGACATTACTGTCGTAATAAACGGACCAAAGCATAGCTGAAAAATTTCCTGACTTTTGCTGGGAATCGAACCCAGAACTCACAGGTGAGAGTCCAATGCTCTAACCGCTGAGCCAAAGAGTTAACTCCCTGACACAGTTGTCAGAGATTGAATATATAATTAAGCTATGCACAAATCTACTATAATTGTAAATAATGGAAGGTAGGAGAATGGCCCGTAACAAGAATTTGCATACTGAAGGGCAAATGTAAATCAGGATGAGGTAGCCACCTCATCAGGATCCATACTGTGTGTTAAACTGTTAATTCAGCTATTTTCGTCACTGATGCTTAAAGGAAAACACTCACTAAAAGTCAAATTAGGCTAAAAGTTAAGAATCTATAAAATATGAAGTTTGCCGAAAATTTCATGAAAATCGGACTTAAATTAAGCAAGATATGAATGTTTACAGATGTAAAATGCTGAGCTGGGAACCATCAAATCTGTGAGTAAATGACGTCAAAAACTCACAGTGAAAAACGAAAATTCAAAATAAATCTTGTTTCAAACATATTTCAGTTGAATGAAATTACTAAATCTATTGTTTACTTCATAAAGAAATGGTTTTAGCCAAATAAGTCAATAAAAATAAGCAACTTTTGCACTTAATCAAGATTAAAATATTTATCATGTGACAAAAATTTTCAAAATGGCGGCCTCCATTGCGGCCATTTTGATTTTTTTTAACCCTTATAGTTTTCTTAGTTTAAGTCCGATCTCCATGAAATTTTCACTAAATTTAGCTATTCATGGAGTTCTACAATTTCAACTCAATTTTATATTTTAGAGAGTGTTTAAAGTGTTACATGTAAGACTTCCATGGTTTGAGTCTTAATTTTGAAAATTTTCAGTCTTTTGGTCAGATCTTTAAGGATTTATAATGTCAAAACATTGTTTTTAAAAGTTTTCAGTGTGTGAGTTAATGCATGCCAAGAGATGTTACATTTATTTTGAAACTAAATATTGAAAGTTTGTTATTTTTTCAAAATGAAATTGGAGGAGAATATTCTTTCAAGAATTGTCCACATTTAGGAGGGAGGCAGAAGTAAACATGTAGAAGTTACCTCTCTTGAAAGTGTACCCATTTACCTGAAAGCTTTGGTTAAAGGTCCTGTCAGTCAAGCTGTTCTGTATGTGTATAGGTCTTTTTATGTGTATAGGTCTTTTTTGACTTATTGTCAGATGCCCAATAGACAATATCAGCTTGTTCAAATGTTAGAATAACTCTGCTTACAGGCTAAGTTGCCTTAGTGTCAAGAATGACTGCCATTGATAATTACAGTCAATTACTGATATCTCAAAGTTGAAGTTCATTCCAAATTACTGATATCTTAAAGTAAATTTTCTGGTCCCAGAAAATTTACTTTTGAGATATCAGTAGTTTGAAGTAAAAGAGTTGAAATGTAAATAAAATACAGAAAATGTGTCCATACTAAATCTTTTGATACAAGAAGTACTTTGACAAATGAGTGTTCGAGATATTGAAAGTTGACTGTATCTTATCTTTTTCTTCTTTCAGGCATTTGCAGTTGGAGGCCTGGGAACAGTTGTCCGTGTTTTAACAGACAGGAAGCGGTTTTGAGAACCTAGAAGTCTTATTATTGAGCCACGGCATACAAAAATGGTGCTTAACACATATGCAACCAGTAAGACTCAGACCAACCTGTCCATCTCAGAGCTCCAGATAAGAGGGGGTATTGAGGATAATTCAAAGATAATTTTTCTTATTTCTCAATAAAAACATAATGCTGTGACCCCTCATTAGAACCATCTCAGCAAGATGGTTAGAACCGTCACAGCGAGATGGTTCTAATGAGGGGTCACAACATATGTTTTTATGGAAAAGCTAGGAAAGTTAGCCCTTAATTATCCTTGTTACCCCTTCTTATCTGGAGCACTGGCATCTGCAGAGCTTGATCAGAGTGTTTTCTACTGGTGCACATCAATACTGACTGTGAGGAGACTACAGGAGCAAAATTAAGGCTCAAGAAAGGCTTCACAGATTCACAGACTGGCTTGTGTCTTTGTTGTTTGCAAATAGAGTCAACTGTCGATATCTCAAAGTCAAAACTCACCTTAAACTACTGATATCTCAAAGTAAATTTTCCAGGTCCCAGAAAATTTACTTTGAGATACCAGTAGTTTAAGTTAACAGGAGTTGGAATTTAAATGAAAACATGAAATGTGTTCAAACTATGTTCCTTGATATCAGAGGTGTTTTGAGATATCATTTTTTGAGATATCGAGAGTTGTCTGTACATTAACACTTTTGTGTGAAGTGGCTCTGTTGTTATATTAACTGGTGCAGGATATTTTTTATAGTCAAAGGCAGAAAATGTTATTAGAGAAAAAAAAAAAAAACAGCTGGCTAAGATTTATAGTAAATGAATCCATTTTCATGGGAAGCAACCCTGCCATTTTCAATATTTACTTCCCTTTTCAGTGGGGGTCAACTTAACAGAATTTGCTTGTGAGGCAAATTCTTTCAATGAAGAGCTGATCCCTTCAAGAAGGGTTTTGTCATCCAAGGAAGCAAATAGGGAGTCTTAAAAGTTACTTTCCTTTGAAAAAAATAATGGAAGAAAAGCATTGCAATGCACCCATTCATCTGAAACCTGGATTTGTAGTACCTGTGACTGAAAAACTAATAGGAACAAGTTTGACTACGAGACTAAAAAGTTATTTACTCAGGCTTTGTGCCATATAAACAGTAGTGTGTAATGCACCAGTGATTACTTTTAGCATGTCATTGGCCAATACCGTATTGCTTCAGCTGTAAGCTTTGTCTGTCCAAAAGCACGCCAGATATGTAAATCAGTCTCACATAATTTGGATACCAATATAATATTAGATAGGTTTTCTCTTCCAAAACTGTCCTAAGAATCTAGATCTTCCTTATGAGATAAATCTAGATTTTTTGGAATTTTTTAGAAGAGAAAAACATTCATCATATAACTGAAGAAATATGGTACTTCTTCCCATATTTTGTGATTAATGAAAGACCAGATGTTGAAAGTCAAGGCATTTGAAATAGACAGACATTGACCCCTGCATATAAAAATATCCAATCAGACCAGTCTAAACGGGGTTACCCATAGGAACACACAAAAACTGGCTCTCAAGACATGTGACCTTATAATACATGTTCATTTTGTGCTGAACTTTGGTTCAAGGGACCCAATAATGTGGCTGCTGAAGCTCTTAATAGGATGACCTGTTAAAGCAGGTTTGACTGTATAGGTAAGGTTCAGTATATGCCGAGATTATCTGTACCTAAGGTAAATTGCAGCCTTTATTGGAAGGTACACATACTTTTTCCTTTGCTGTAGATAAGAGGGAGTATTTTGGAGACAATTTCTGACATAGAAACACACAGTTACCTCTTCATTACAACTGCCTCGCTGAGGCAGTGTAAATAGGGGTCACAATATGTTTTCATCAAGAAATGAAGCAAAAAAAAAATAATATCAAATATTCCCTCTTATGTATGGCTGTCCTGAAATCTCCAGATAAAGTGTGTTTTGAAAGTGTATGCTGTCTACTCTCCACAAAAACATTGGCCTGTCATTAGTGCTGCCAGTTTGAATGAGGGCTAGGATATGACTTGATGGGCAAAAAAAACATATCTGAGAAGCCACTTTATCTAGAACTCCAAATAGGCTGTTATGAAACAATTCATTTGTATATTTCTTTCATGTTATATTTGAGCCCCGATGCGAGAAAACCAACAATGTGGTTGTGCGCCCAGCGCAGACTCAGATCAGCCTGGGCATCCGCCCAGTCTGATCAGAGTCTTCGCTGTCCGCATGAAGGTAGCTTAGACACTTAGCTATCCTTTAAGCGCTTAGGGAAGACTCTGCGCAGACTAGGCAGATGCTGAGGCTGATCTGAGTCTTTGCTTGGCGCACAACCACTTTGTTGGTTTTCACGTGTCGCGGCTCATTTTGTCTCAGCACATCATTCTCATATGATTAACCTGTGATACATATCTGCTGTCTTAGCTGTACAAAAGTAAGTAGTGGTAGTAAAATTTATCGGAAATGCAAATTTGAGCCGCGACACAAGAAAACCAACAATGTGGTTGTGCGCCCAGCCTAGACTCAGATCAAACTGGGCATCCACTCAGTTTGATCAGACTCTTCGTTAAGAGCTCAAAGGGTAGCTAAGGGTCTAAGCTACCTCCATGCGGACAGCGAAGACTCTGATTAGACTGGGAGGATGCCCAGGCTGATCTGAGTCTGCGCTGGGCGCACAACCACATTGTTGGTTTTCTCGTGTCGCGGCTCATTTATGCATCTTAGTAACCATGCTTGTAGTATGGAGTAATTTCCTTTGATTTGGGCCAGGTGGCAACAAAATAGAACTAAGGAGTTGAAAACTAAGATGTGCTTATGCACCCACATTCTATTGTTTACTGCATAAATTGCTATAAATCTATGTATGTGGACTAACAGCAAAGATTTTAATCATATGATGCGCTTTATTCACTTAGATCACAATTCATTTCTATTACACTGTTATGAACAAATGTTGTAAATTTCTACTCATTGCTGTTTATTTAGTCTATGCCAAGTGTTAATGATTTGCTGCAAAGATTATGAGTCAATTATATTTGAAGGCAGTTTTTATCCTACAGATACTTCAACAATAAATGTAATGACAATTAGTGTTGCCTTTTTATATTGTACAGGTGTAAAAAATTCAGCAGAATACAGTCCCCTGGTTATCTCAAACACTGATATTTCAAATACCTTCATATCAAAGAATGTTTTGGACACTTCCTATTATTCATTACATTTCAACTCCTGGTATCTCAAAGTTAATTTTCTGGTACCAGAAAACTTACTTTAAGATATCAGTAGCTTGAGTTGAACTTTGACTTTGAGATATCGAGAGTTGACTGTAGTGTTTGCTAAAAAGAGGTGTTTCCCTCTCCGAAATCACCCCAAAAGCTTCCAACAGAGGGTAAAAATATAAGTATAGAATGCAGCATAGGTTAGCAGCAGCATCCAGGGGCCGTATTCATAAAACGACTTAAGTCGTTGCTATGCTGTTGCTAAGGCTAAATTTCTTTGAAGGAGATTCCCTACAACTATGAAATTTGGTCTGGAGGAACAGTCTTTACAAAGACTGTTCCTCCAGACCAAATTTCATATTTGTAGGGAATCTCCTTTATAGATATTTAGCCTTAGCAACCGCATAGCAACGACTTAAGTGGCTTTATGAATACTGCCCCAGATGATGTCAGCTATCTGCATGTAACTAGAAGTAAACTATTTCACATCAAAAGGGATATTACAAATACATGCAAAAACTTAGAAATGTTCAAGTCTGTGACATTGACTTTAGGCCTGCAGCAACATACAGATGTAAGCTGATATGTAGGCTCTTCTGGTAAACTGGTCACATCAAGGTTCCATCAAAGAACATTACAAATATCAGCAAAGAATACAAACTTACAAACCTTAACCCACATTTATGTCCTGTGACGACCTTAAAGACACATTTTTCAGCCTATATGAGAGTGGTGGCACTCATTATCACCTCCAATAAACATACCTTTTCCCAATTCCCAGCATCAAATAATTTTCTTATCTAAGTGATTATGAGTGTCATAAAATCCCTTCACTGCAGCCTCTACCTGTATGAAATAAAAGGTCTCTTTAAGGCCCCTGCTGATTCCTTATCTCATATATCAGTATTCCAATAAACAGTCATTAGGGTGTTATGCTATCAAAAATGTGTCTTTAAGGTGAAATCAGCTGCAGCATCTAGATACTGTCAACTTATCTAGAAGAACCTAGAAGTGAATCTAGTCACATGCATAAAGGTTCCATCAAAGGATACTGGAAATGTATATAGGAGTGCAGAACTTTAACACAAATATTTAAAAGATGGCTGAAAGAATGGACAGATGGCTAAATAAATGGAAAGACAAAAACTATATACCCAGAACATACCTGTATGCCAGGGGTATGACTAGAGAATTGTAGAAATGCCTCTATATTTAGGGAAAAAACAGGAAAAGCAACTCTATTATTTTCTTTGCCTCTTGCTCAATAGAGATAAACTCTTAAAGGTAAGAATTTTGCTTACACAGAAGCATATTCTTTTAAGAGCTGACTTATTTAGGAAGGGATTCCTCTCCAAAGGTTGCAAACAGGAAGTCACAATGCTTGTTCCCCTTTGTGAAAATGGCATAAAAGCATGGAAGTGGTGTGTGAATCTGTGATAGTGGAGTTAAGCTGTCGATGCCATGGTTTGATTGATGATTACATCATCTATATGCTCCACTTACCTGTTAGCTAGCTAACATGGGCACTGTTTTCTTGGGCTTGATGAGTTGTCATGCAGAGTATATTGTTGGCCAGAAAATATCATGTTCTAAACCATGACATTCAGAATGTGTTGTCAGGGTAGCCATTAAAGGGAGAATTGGTGATGCAAACATAGATCTTCTTCCACCAGTATTTCAGTAGAGAAACCTTGCAACTTCCTGTTTGCTTCCCTGGGTTATAAAACCCTTTCAAACTGGAGTCCACTCTTAAAGGAAAGATTTTGCTCCTAGGGGAGCAAATTCTGTCCTTTATGAATTGATCTGCATGTAAAAAGTGAGTGATATGGGTTATATGGCACATCAGCACAAAAAAGGCTATTTCGCACCGAAAACACTATAAAAGAATATATTTAATATGCATGAGGTGCATTTAAAAAGGCAGGGATAGTGAAAATGGCATAGTTGCTTCCCAAGAATGTTACTAGTCGTTCTGTTGAAATGCCTATTTAAAGATAAGTTCTTGATGTGACATTTCATTAGAACTTTTTTCTGGGACACTAAATTACCTGGAGAAACAGAAATTGACATTAACAAATAATCATTTATTTCATTATTTATTCCTCTTTTCATTTGGCAAAGCAATATTCTTGTGCAACATCTTCCTCAAGTAGACTGTAGATATAAATTTCTTTAACAAATAACAATGAAGCAAGTTTTCTACACTCACAAAGACCACAGTCATGTTGTAGGAATACCTGTCTCTTTGTCATATATATTTTGACCTCTGCATAAGCCCAGTATGTTCAGGGCATACATGATCAAACATGTGAATAAACAATGTAATCTGTGACAAGACTGCATGAGAACAGGCTCATATCTGCATTTGCAATTAGATCGTCTTACAACATAACTTTTAAAACCAAATGTGCACATAATAGCTACATTTTATTGTGGATCCTCTAGTTCTCAAAATAGTACTGCCTTGGTGAGACTGTTCTAAGAGCTACAACATGTTTAAGCAAAGAAAGAATCCACAAATTATTGTGTACAACATTTTCTACTTGTCCTCTTTGCAGCACCCACCCAGGCTATGGGAAGTATAAAGTAACAATGTACTGGTCAAAATCAGGATAAAAATTCAGCAACAGAACATGTAGTGGTGCCTTTTCAGATGGCGTGTTAATTGCTAACCCCCCAGGCTTGTTCTACTGATCATTCTAAAATGGTTCATTTGGTTCAGTTTCTCTCCTTTAGATTTAGTGTTTTTATCGCAAATGTCATTCCCAGGGAGCACACAACACTGGTACAATGTTGACCCAACACTGATGAAAAGTCAGGGACATTGCATCAGTGTTGGGTTGTGTCCAAATTTTGAATGCTCATTGGGCTAGTTGTTCAATATATCATATTATCAGATGGCATCGCTGTTATTCAGTGGATAATGTCATGTCATAAAATTACCACACATGAAATAACACTTTGGCAGGTAAACGAAATGTCATTGACAATGTCCATTTCATCAATGGGTTTTCTTACTGAAATAATGTTCAGTTTGAAGGCGTTAAATCTCATTTTAAAGGGTCATATCATGGTCTTACACTCATGTTACACTCATGGTCAATTTGTATGAAATTTATGAAACTCGCCAAGGGCTCGTTTCATAAATTTCATATGAAATGACCGCTTGTGTAAGATCCTCAGTTTTTTCTTCTATTTTCAATGCCACTAGTAGACTGTGCTTCATAATTGTAGCTTTCAGAAATTTAATTTTCATTTTTTATACGCCCGTTTTGAAAAAAACGGACGTATTATGTCGTGGTTGGTTGGTTGATTTGATGCTTAACGTCCACGGTAAACAACTAAGGTCATGTCGGGACGGTCAGTTAACCTAACCACACTATTCCTGGGCAGGCTTAGACCTCCTAAGCGGTTAACCAGTACTAAGTGCACATACTTTCGCCAGTAACTGACAACTGCCCTTCTTGAATCAGCGGAAGGAGAAACGAAAGTATGTGGCCAGACCGGGATTCGAACCCAGGACCTCTGACTTACGAGTCAGGTGCCCTACCGATTGCGCTACCCGGCCCGGCATTATGTCGTGGTGCTGCCCGTCTGTTCGTAAACATTCTTGTGTGCGCCATAACTCAGTAACCATTTGGGACATCTTCATGAAATTTGGTAGGCATATGTATTAGGTTGGGGGAACGTGTCGCGTACAAGAATGGTTGCTCCCCCTTTCTTACTTTCGAAGTTATGCCCCTTTGATTAATTTTTTCCTGTAAGTCTTGTACACGCCATAACTAGATAACCGTTCGGGATATATTTATCAAACTTCATAGCAATGTGTATGAAGTCCCAACGATGTGTCGCCTACAACAATGGCTGCTCTCCCTTTCTTCATTTTAGAGTTACATCCATTTCATTTGTACTTTTAGGCTATTTTTGTGTATACTTATCTTGTGCATGCCATAACTTGGTAACCTTTTGGAATATTATGATGAAACTTTATAGCAATGTACATGATCACAAGACAATGTGTCATGTATAAGAATGGTTGCTCCCCCTTTCTTAATTTTGGAGTAACCTTCATTTGATTAGTATTTTTGTTGTTTCTCATTCACTCCATATCTCCTGAACCTTTTGAAATATTAGAATGAAGCTTTGTAGGAATGTGTATAATAATGGGGCAACATATCCTGAACAAGAACCACAACTCTGGCTTACTGAATTATCTGCCCTTGCATAAATTTCCTGTTTACTCTTCCTATTTTATAATACAACTTAATGGTGATATGATGTATATTATAAAATCATGCCAAGGGAATGTAATAGAACCAAAAATGGTATATCTAGTATATCTAGTTTAATCTCCCTTTTATGACTAAGGCAAGAATCTTACTTTTGGCATACTAATAGTATTTGATAGGTCAAATACTAAAATAATGTTGCAGTCATTAATTATAGAGTGGTTGCCCCTGTTTGTCTGCCTGTCTATCCTTTTGTAAGCAATCTTGTTCATTCTGTAACTGCTTTATGACATTTAAACAGGCGTATTATGCGCCGCTTGCGAAGCCCTTGTTCCACTTTGATACGTTTCCATGGTGAAGCAAGAAAACAAAGACTGCACAAGATAAATTTTTGATCAAAACATGCCTTTCGTTTTCGAAAAGGAAAGAAGATAAGCATACAGAAAGCCAAAAAAGTTATTCCCTTCCTGAAAATAGTGGAAAATCATGACAATATACCAATTAATCATAAAAATGCTCCAATTAGAACCCAGATGCAGATACTCCTACATCATCTCTGGTCAGAAAATGCTTCTACTTATTACAACATTCAATATTGATGAATATGATAAAACCTTAATGAAATTAAATGCGTCATGGACACACACACACAATCTGCACATAACCAAACATTCTATGCCCTCCTATGCAAATGGTTGTGCATAAAATATAAATTTTCAACACCCAAACCATGGTTTAACCATAGCTCTCTATTGCACATAAGCATCACAAGAAAAAATAATAAGAAAACCAGAGGACCAATGGTCCTGTAGCTCACCTGACACTTGGTCCTGGTATATATTTTAATGCTTTTATACATGTATATAGCACCAGGACAGGGGCAGATAACCCCCCTCCCTTGGGGATTAATGTTGAGTCCCAATTCTATATACCAAGCCACAAGGTCACTGGGCCTTTGTTTCTGGACACAGATTTCCGAAGGGTTTTTATCATATATGGGCGTGGTGGCCACCATGTTCATGTGACCATGACCATCTGAACAAACTTTGATTCCTTTGACCCAGTATAAAAGCTACATATGAAATACAGTAATCATTTGTATAAACTATGATGGGCCTGAGTGCCCAATGCTACATACCGGTTCCAAGTTTCAAGGTTATAGGCCTTTCGGTTCTCCAGAAAAAGACATTTGAAGAGTTTTTACCATATATGGGCATGGTGGCCATCTTGGTCAAGTGACCAAGACCATCTGAACAAACTATGGTTCCTTTAAGCCGGTGAAGCTCCATGTGAAATATGGCTTCAATTGACCCCAGTGGCCTCTGAGAAGATGTTTGAAAATGTTGATGGGAGACAGAATCTCAATGACCTTGTACAAAAGTCAAAGAATGACCTTTACCTTTAACGACAAAATATCTTCATCTGGTCATTTTGTCAACCATATATACCAAATATTGTACCTTACACTTAAATAGTTTCTGAAAAATCCACTGTTTAAGCATTTTCCCATATAAAAACCTACATAATGTACCAAAGTTGACAGTGGCATAAATTAGGTCAAGGTCAAAGCACGATCATTTGTATAAACTATGATGGGCTTGAGTGCCCAAAGCTACATACCAAGTTTCAAGGTCATATGCCTTCTGGTTCTGGAGAAGAAGATTTTGAAGGGTTTTTACCATCTTTGGGCATGGCGGCCATCTTGGTCAAGATCCTGAGAACAAACTTTTATTTCCCGATCACACTTAAGACTCCATATGAAATTTTGCTTCAATCAGACCAGTGGTTTCAGAGGAGAAGATGTTTTGAAAATCTTGATGACGGACAGACCGACAAATTGACCTTGACCTCTAGTGACATAATATCTTCATCTGGTCATTTAGTTGACCATATATACCATGTATTGTACCTTAGACTTAAATAGTTTCTGAGAAATCCACTGTATAACGGTTTTCCCATATAAAAGCCTAACCTACCAAAGTTGACCATGTCGTAAATTAGGTCAAGGTCAATGCAAGCTCATGATTTGTACAAACTATGATGGGCTCACATGCTCAATGCTACATACCAAGTTTCAAGATCATAGGCCTTTTGGTTCTCGAGCAGAAGATTTTCGAAGGGTTTTTACCATATATGGGCATGGTGGCCATCTTGGTCATGTGACCCAGACCCCGGGTATAAACTTTAGTTCCCCTATCCCACTGAGACACCATATGAAATTTGGCTTCAATCTCCCCAGTAGTTTCAGAGGAGAAGATGTTTGAAAATCTTGATGACGGACAGACTGACAAAATGACCTTGACCTTCAGTGACATAATATCTTCATCTGGTCATTTAATTGACCATATATACCAAGTATTGTACCTTAGACTTAAATAGTTTCTGAGAAATCCACTATATAAGCATTTTCCCATATAAAAGCCTAACAGACCAAAGTTGACCATGTCGTAAATTAGGTCAAGGTCAACGCAAGGTCATCATTTGTATAAACTATAATGGGCCCATATGCCCAAAGCTACATACCAAGTTTCAAGGTCATAGGCCTTTTGGTTCTGGAGAAAAAGATTTTTGAAAGTTTTTTACCATATATTGGCATGGCGGCCATCTTGGTCATGTGACCCAGATACCGTGAACAAACTTTCGTTCTCTCAACCTATGGAGGCTGAATATGAAATTTGGCTTCAATTGGCCCTATGGTTTCAGAGGAGATGTTTGAAAATCTTGATGACGGATGGTCCGACGGAATGACCTTGACCTTTAGTGACATAATATCTTCATTGGGTCATTTAGTCCACCATGTATACCAAGTATTAAACCTTAGACTTAAATAGTTTCTGAGAAATCCACTGTTTAAGGGTTTTCCCATATAAAAGCCTAACGTACCAAAGTTGACCATGCCGTAAATTAGGTCAAGGTCAATGCAAGGTCATGATTTGTACAAACCATGATGGGCCCGCATGCCCGATGCTACATACCAAGTTTCAAGGTCATAGGCCTTTTGGTTCTGGAGAAGAAGATTTTTGAAGGGTTTCTACCATATATGGGCGTGGCGGCCATCTTGGTCATGTGACCCAGATACCGCGAACAAACTTTCGTTCCACCAACCCATGGAGGCTGCATATGAAATTTGGCTTCAATCGGCCCAGTGGTTTCAGAGGAGAAGATGTTTGAAAATCTTGACGACGGATGGTCCGACGGAATGACCTTGACCTTTAGTGACATAATATCTTCATCTGGTCATTTAGTCGACCATGTTTACCAAGTATTAAACCTTAGACTTAAATAGCTTCTGAGAAATCCACTGTTTAAGCGTTTTCCCATATAAAAGCCTAACGTACCAAAGTTGACCATGCCGTAAATTAGGTCAAGGTCAACGCAAGGTCATGATTTGTATAAACTATGATGGGCCCGCATGCCCGATGCTACATACCAAGTTTCAAGGTCATAGGCCTTTTGGTTCTGGAGAAGAATATTTTTGAAGGGTTTTTACCATATATGGGCGTGGCGGCCATCTTGGTCATGTGACCCAGATACCGCGAACAAACTTTTGTTCCCCCGACCCAGGTAGGCTCCATATGAAATATGGCTTCAATCGGCCCAGTGGTTTCAGAGAAGAAGATGTTTGAAAATGTTGACGACGGACGGACGGACGACGGATGCCTGGCTATACTATAAGCTCACCTATGAGCCTAAAGGCTCAGGTGAGCTAAAACAGTAGCATAACAACGACCATATTTAGTCTTAATTTTGGACAGAAAAGCTACAGCAAATGGTATAGCCTAAGAACTGGGGTCCAGTTTTTCAGAGCACCACTAACTAAATGAAGTCAATTTGGTCTTATAGTATGCATAATATCAATTTTCAACACCACAGGTCAAGTATAGTGGTGTTTTAGCCAAAAATAGACGGGAGGTGCTTTTGTACTACAAAAGCTTCTCAGACTTTTTTGGCAAGCATCTGTGTAGACAAGAAATATGAAAATGTAAAGTCTTATTAACTAACAACATTACTTTCGTATAACTGGGCCCAAAATGCTAATAAAGCAGTCTAATCATTGTCTGCACTTTTGCTATTGGTCCAACATTTCTGTTAAAATGTCAATAAGAGGTTAAATGGGATTATCCAAATTACGTAATGGAAAAGTTCATTAATACAAAAATGTGCAGAAAAAGGGGTTATGTGGTGTCCAGATATTTAAAGTAAATATGATTCACAACAAATATACTTCAGGACAAAAGTTCAGCACTTAAGGACAACAGTTCCGTGCAGAACTTTTGTCCTTATTAAGTGTATTTTCATCCTTATTAAGTGTATTTTCAAGTCCATCTACAATATCATTTAATTTGATTTAAACAAATAAGGAATGACATACATAGCTCTACATGAGAAATGTTTATGCTAGTTAGTCTAAGACTAGAGCAAATGAGCAGTGGCTCACCCTTGACCAGTGCCACATGCCACCACAGTAAAGTTAACACAAAATTTTGACATAAAGGTAGAATATGGTCCAAGGAACAAACACATGAACAGACAACTGGCCAGAGTGACAAAGCCTATATACTCACTGACATACTTTGTATGATTGAGATATAATTATTTGTGTTCAAGTTACCTAAACACAGTGTTGTGTTCCTCTTCAGAACTGCCTTTTGAAGGCTGCCTTTTGAAAGCAGTTTGAATGAGGGTCACATTGTTTTTGTCTATATACTAAAGGACAAAAGATGTCATATAATCATCTAAATACACACTTATCTGCAGCTCTGCATATATTCCATAAATTACAACCACTTAATATTGATAAATAATATCAAAAATATTTCTATAATACATTATGAATTCCCATAAAAGTCGGGCTACAGGAAAAGAAGTCCAATGAAGAAAGAATACCAGATCTAGTTGTCTAGCAATGTTGTCCCATCATTTTCTTACCACTCTGCTCCACAGATCCGGTACTGCCCAAAGCGTGGGACAGTTAGCATTTAAGTTTATACAGTCAAACCTGTCTTAAGGGGTCTACCCAAGGGAAGCCCAAAAGTTAGCTGCTTAAGACTTGTGACCACTTAATACAGGTCAATTTGCACTGTATTTTGGTTCAAGGGACCCGGAAAAGGTGTTGCTTAAGGCAGGTGACCCCTTAATAGAGGTGACCACATAAGCAGGTTTGACTGTATTAGTGACTGAAAGAGAATATGCAAACTTGGCCAGCACATATACATATGTATCAGTATTAGTGTAAAGAAAAGGGAAACTTCAGAAGGCAGGTCCTTTTTAACCCTTTTTTGCCCATGGGCTTGTCCATCTTTATCACTTGAATGAGTCCATTTCTAGTTTTAGGTGTTTCTGATGAATGTTTTCACTTTTACTATATTTTCCATAGAAATTATTGTAAGCAAACAGTGTTGACCGTGATCTGATGGTACATAACACAGCATCAGAACTGGGTCTGCACTCTTTGTCCCTAAAATGTTTTTCCAATCTACAAAGGGTTTATCCATTTCGAGCCAGTTTAAAGGAAATTAGTATAAAACTTGAATAATAAACACCTTAATCAGGGTTCCACTATATGAGGCATTTAGCAGTCAACATTTTGCAATTTTGCTAGAGTAAATTTGTGCACAGGGATATTTATATATACAAACCAGGAAATGGTATGTATTACCTGTCTGCCCAATGTCACCAGAGTTAAACCAGAAAACTTGATGCCAAGTTTATATCACCATAGCCGCTTCAAAAGGAACACCTATGTCTTGCTTCTTCTACATAGCAGGCGAGATAGTGACCAAGTGAAAGATGTGAAGACTTTATTTGGCCTTTGTTGACAACTAACGGCTTCTAGAAACTTTAATTTGCCTGCATAATGCCCATGAATGTACATGGATTCTTGAGATAAACAATCCTTAACCCCATAAAGCCCTAAAAAAGCAGCTGGCTTCCCAGCCATAACATATTGAGAATTCTAAGAGTAGAGGGCAAACAAAACAGTGTAGGTCCAGATGAGGTGGCTCTTTATGAGCCACCTCATCTGGCTCTACGTAGTTTTCAGATTCAACATTTTGCATTTCGGAACTTTAAGTGTCAATGACGTACAACCCTTAAAACAACAGTAAAGAGTTATCAATATGATGGCGGTATAATTTTGTTGGCATGCCCTTTCAGAACAGCTGGGGGTTGTGATCCTCCAAACCATGACATTTTCCACTCAAGCGTGTCCTTCATCAGTTTTTGTTCATCTGGTGTGAATCGAAGTAGCAGTGAAACTGCCTTGATTAAGTGTATTGCCTGAAAAACAAACAAAAATCTGAGAAAACTCAAGACAAGTCGCCCAAGGGCAATGATCGCTCACCTGTCAGTATATGCTCAATTTATATAAAATTGGTAGTACTACAGTCCCAGTTGCTAGATACCAAGTTTCAAGGCAATTGGCCCAGTGGTTCTGGAGAAGAAGATTTTTCATGGTTTTTGCCATTATATGGGCATGGTGGCCATCTTGGTCATGTGAGTGGACCGAATATATAAACTTTGTTTCCCGCTTTGCCTGAAGGCTGCATTTGAAATTAAATTGAAATCTGCCCAGTAGTTTCAGAGGAGAAGTCCTTTAAAAATGTTGACACATTACAGACAAACGACCTTTAGCCAAGATAACTAGATCCATATATGGGCATGGCGGCCATCTTGGTCATGTGACCCAGACCTCGGGTATAAACTTTCGTTCCCCAATCCCACTGAGACTCCATATGAAATTTGGCTTCAATCGGCCCAGTGGTTTAAGAGGAGAAGATGTTTGAAAATCTTGACAACGGATGGTCCCACGGAATGACCTTGACCTTTAGTGACACAATATCTTCATCTGGTCATTTAGTCGACCATGTATACCAAGTATTGTACATGTACCTAATACTTAAATAGTTTCTGAGAAATCCACTGTTTAAGCGTTTTCCCATATAAAAGCCTAACGTACCAAAGTTGACCATCCCGTAAATTAGGTCAAGGTCAACGCAAGATCATGATTTGTATAAAATATAATGGGCCCGCATGCCCGATGCTACATACCAAGTTTCAAGGTCATAGGCCTTTTGGTTCTGGAGAAGAAGATTTTTGAAGGGTTTTTACCAAATATGGGCATGGCTGCCATCTTAGAGGTTGTGACCTGGACCAAATATATAAACTTTCGTTCCCCCATCCCACTGAGACTCCATATGAAATATGGCTTCAATCGGCCCAGTGGTTTCAGAGGAGAAGATGTTTGAAAATCTTGACGACGGATGGTCCGACGGAATGACCTTGACCTTTAGTGACATAATATCTTCATCTGGTCATTTAGTCGACCATGTTTACCAAGTATTGTACCTTAGACTTAAATAGTTTCTGAGAAATCCACTGTTTAAGCGTTTTCCAATATAAAAGCCTAACGTACCAAAGTTGACCATGCCGTAAATTAGGTCAAGGTCAACGCAAGGTCATGATTTGTACAAATTATGATGGGCCTGCATGCCCGATGCTACACACCAAGTTTCAAGGTCATAGGCCTTTTGGTTCTGGAGAAGAAGATTTTTGAAGGGTTTTTACCAAATATGGGCATGGCGGCCATCTTGGTCATGTGACCTGGACCAAATATATAAACTTTCGTTCCCCCATCCCACTGAGACTCCATATGAAATTTGGCTTCAATCGGCCCAGTGGTTTCAGAGATGAAGATGTTTGAAAATCTTGACGACGGATGGTCCGATGGAATGACCTTGACCTTTAGTGACACAATATCTTCATCTGGTCATTTAGTCAACCATGTATACCAAGTATTGTACCTTAGACTTAAATAGTTTCTGAGAAATCCACTGTTTAAGCGTTTTCCCATATAAAAGCCTAACGTACCAAAGTTGACCATGTCATAAATTAGGTCAAGGTCATCACAAGGTCATGATTTATATAAATTATGATAAGCCCGCATGCCCGATGCTACATACCAAGTTTCAAGGTCATAGGCCTTTTGGTTCTGGAGAAGAAGATTTTTGAAGGGTTTTTACCATATATGGGCGTGGCGGCCATCTTGGTCATGTGACCTGGACCAAATATATAAACTTTCGTTCCCCCATCCTGTTAAGGCTCCACATGAAATTTGGCTTCAATCCACCCAGTGGTTTCTGAGAAGATGATGTTTAAAAGTGTGGACGACGCCGACGACGCAGACGACGCCGATGACGCCGACGACGGACGACGGACCAAGTCTATACTATAAGCTCACCTTCACAGGTGAGCTAAAAAGGGAGTATAAATACACTAGCAGAAATATGTGACAATAATGAATCCATGGTTCAGACTGGGGCTTCATAAATCCATTGCCTGGCTGTGAAAATTTAGGCTTGGCGTGTCAAAAATTTATTTTACTTGCCCATAAACTTGCACAGAACTGTTAACCTATGTCCTTTTTAGTATGCTAGGCATTAATATGTTAATTGTTAGACAGGGTTTATTACAACCAAAATCTTGCCAAATAAGATTGGAAATTTAAGTTCTTTGAAATCAGACTTAAATTAAATCAAATTCAAATGTAGTCAAAAAATTCAATTCATAAATTTAAACTTGCGTCTTTAAACTCTCTTTACATTCAAAACTAAAAACTTGAGAAAAAAATTGTAAATAACCTACTTCTGATTCCCGACTAAGCATAAACTTCATGACTACATGTTTGAGGTACTTAAAATTTACGTCATCTTCTAAATGCCTCACATCCCATTCTGGTCGTCCACTAGTCCTTGAATTTCCTGAATTTGACTTTTGAGAAGAATAAACACTAGCATGTTCACTATTTAATTCTATTACACTATCATTCAAACTTGGCTGGCGACCAAATGCACTATGTCCTCCATATGGAGAGTGACCTTGAGTTCTGAATGAACTTTGACCTTGACCCCCTAAAGCACCTTGAGTTCTCTCAAATGAATTCTGACTATGAAATTCATGTGGATGTCCATCTTTAGCACTATGAGAATTATGAGAATCATTTGTGAACACTGTTCGGTCTTGAGAATTCTGTCGTAAGTGATATGTGTCTGTGTTTCGAGAAGCTGAATTTTTTCTAGGAAGAGGTGGAGTCAAGGCTGCTAATTTAGGATCTAAAGGTTCATCATTTGGTAAAGATTGCACTTTTAATTCCCTCTGAAGAGTTTTCTTTAGGTCACTTAGTCTCTGTTCTTGTTTCTTAAGTGCCTGAAATAATAAAGATATATAATGAAAAGCTTTTAACTGGACCTGAATTTCAGTCTACATGACTCGCTATCTGTACTCTAAAAATTCTATTGAAGTATTGAGACAAACTAGGTCAGAGCAAACAGTGCAGACCCAGATTCAGACTGCTCCTAATGGAGCAGACTGATCTGGGCCTACACTGTGTGCAATTCTAGCTGCATCTTTTGGATACATTACTGCATTGTACAACCAAACTGTTCTATTTTTAGTGCAATTACAGTATTATTTCAGATGTCCCAATTTTTAGAATTTTTACGGTACTTTAGCATAGTTTGGACATGCACTATTTTGGGGAAATAAAATGCTTGAGTAAACAGCATAAAACTACATCAGACTGCTCTGATCTGAATACATCTTCTGCACACAATTTTGAAACAACAGAAAGACTTGTCTAAATTCAAGACGGAAAAACAAAATAAAAGATAGGTTTGATGCAAGTTATTCAAAACGTTCAATATACATATGTTTACACTACTATACTTTCTCAAACACTGTAAGGATTGTAAATTCCAGAAACCATAATGAAAGTCATATCTGATTGTATTTAAAATTTCTATTACCAACTGCGCGCATTTTGCATAACATTTTCAATTTTGCATAACATTTTCAATCATTATACTTGAGAAAAGTGGAAAGTATCTATTAATGTGTACATCAACAAATACTTGAAGTGGAATAAGGCCATTCCGTTACATAATTTATCATGATACAGCTTATTATTCTGTCTTGCAAAATAATTACACAAAGTCAATTTGTTTCAACATTGTTAACTGAAAGTATATCTCTGTGCCAATCTAAGTTTACTCCTCAAGTTACCCTGTTTTTGTCTGCCAGTTGTTCCTCTAGACCAATCACAGTTTCTTGTAACACTGCAGCCTCAGCTGACTCATTTTCATGGTGGGAATGTGACTGCTTTAACTCCTCTATCTGAAAATACACGGATGTAACAACCAGTGCTCCAGACAAGCAGAGTACATGTATTTGATATTTAAGAAATAGATCAGCTCTAGCAGTGAATTGTTGAGTAATAATTCACTGTTTGGAGGTCAGTTGTAAAGTAGATCATATCACGAGCGCGGAGCGCAAGTGATATATCTACTTACAACTGACCGACAAACAGTGAATTATTACTCAACAATTCAATGCCAGAGCTGAACTATTTCGATTCTAACACTCAAAAACGCTGAAAAAGTATTCCTTGCCTTCAAATTCTTCCAACCTTCCTGCCATAGCATTCATGCTCCCGCCAATATTCTTAACTGTATCTAAGATAAATGTACGTTTTTATGGCGATTTTAGAAAGAATAAGAGACGTTACACCGTCTAACGTCTCAAAACGTCACACAATTACGTCAGTACTGCCAGTGACGTCAGCAATTAGACTCACGCGCTCCGCAACAGTGAATTGTTGCAGAATAAAACATGGAAGTTTTCCATTGCTTCTACAGACGCACTGTGTTAGAATTTTTCTTATTTTTCTATGAAACATACATTTTGATCTCTCAGTAGCACCGTTTTTGGCAAGATTGTTCTTATGAAAGTCACAACATACATTTAGAAATATGGCAAACTGTCCAATAACATTGAAAGGTCATTGGGGCACATCCCTGTTATTCTATTCTCTTATATCCCATAACCTTGAAAGGTCGTTGGGGAACCAAAGATGACCACAGCAATTCCTTTGCACCTGGTCCTGGTTTCAGCTGCTAATTGAAAATCCCTGTTATCCTTTCTTATTTAGAGCACTGTATAATATAAACTGGAAGACATACATTAATTGTCTTTACATTTTCATGAACAAAGGAATGTACCTTGAATAGTTTGAAGAGTCCAGGGTTATTTGAAGCTGTTTTTGTTGCTTTTAAGATGAATGAGAACACTTTCAGAGAAAACAACTCGTCATTTTGCATTTTGACCTCCCTTCTCTATGAGGGTCATATCTTAAAGAAAAGAATTTGCTCCTCCAGGAGTACACCAGAATTTGGAAGGGCTTGGTTCTCCAGGGAAGCAAACAGGGAGTCAAGTGTTATTCCCCTTTGAAAACGGCGGAAACAATGAAGATGTACCCATTTACAATAAGGTCTTTGTAGAAACAGCTGTGTTCATGAGGATCTTATACTTTCATGATCCCTTAAGAACAACAAGTGCTCAACGCTAATCGTTTTGCTGGTAAGCCTTTAATATGGGACTTTTTACTTAAGTAAAAAGTCCAATATTAAAGGCTTACCAGCAAAATGCCGTTTCCGCCGTTTTTAATGGTTTTTAGGTAAGAGAATCCAAGCATATTCGCATGTTAGATATCAGAATGTCATTTACAATCTCAATAATTACACATACATGTACTTTTAATGACAAATTAGAAAACACATATCTCAAATTTATAAATCGAAGATATGCCTCTCTGAAACTCTGAATTGGTAAGACAATAATTTGTCAATATTACCTCTTGCCTCATTCTATCACAGGTATTTTGTAATTGATCACAGTTCTGTCTCAGTACATTCTCCGCCTCTATTCTTGTCTTGATGTCCTCCTCCAGGGCTGATTTCTCATCCTCCAGGGATTTCTTCACTGTTCTAAGCTCCTGGGACAACTCAGCATTCCTCAACATCAGATCATCTCTCTCTACAAGATGAAATTTATTGTAAAAATTCTATAAACTGGTACACCTCAACTAACTACTGTCGTTATTCTAATGCTGTGTGTTTAAACAAATTCCTCAGGACCCACAAAAAGTAAATGCAATGAAACAAACATGTATGATCACTATTCAGAAATTTCAGAGCTCCAGATAAGAAGGGTAACAGAGATAATTCAAAGATACTTTCTCTTATTTCTCAATGAAAACATATGTTGTGACCCTTCATTAGAGCCATCTCTGAGACGAATCTTATGAGGGGTCACAACTTATGTTTATAGGCAGTAATATGGAAAATTATCCCTAAATTATCCATGTTACCCCTTCTTATCTGGAACACTCTATTCTTGCATTTTAAAGCATGATTCCATTGAAAAGGTCAGTGAAAATGCCTGAATAATCATCACTAGAAGGTTGTCCAGGGACAACTGGTCGAGCCCGCTGTTTGCTTCAGTGACCTATAAGTATGTCAAGACTAAGTAACTGCTTCACTCTAGAAAGAAGCCAAAAAACATCATGCTTACCCAGCATTTTCTTCTTTTTTTTCTCCAAATTTTCACAAAGGAAAATAAGTAGAAGTGATGACCCAGGCAAGCTCAATTTATGACAGTTACAATATCTGACCTTCAAGTGTGACCTTGACCTTGGACCTACCCAAACACATATGTCACTTGACACTTCCACTCATCACGAAGAACAATTGTGCCAAATTATTTTGAAATCCATCCGTAAATGTAGAAGTAATGGCTCGGACAAGCTCAATTTATGGCCATTTTATAATTTGACCTTCAAATGTGACCTTGACCTTGGACCTACCTGAACAAATGTTTCAAATGGCACTTCTATTCATCAAGGAGAACAATTGTGCCAAATTATTTTGAAATCCATCCATTAATGTAGAAGTAATGGCGCGGACAAGCTCAAATTACGGCCATTTTATCATTTGACCTTCAAGTGTGACCTTGACCTTGGACCTACCCGAACAAATGTTTCAAAAAGCACTTCTACTCATCAAGGAGAACAATTATGCCAAATTATTTTGAAATTTATCAATAAATGTAGAAGTTATGGCCCGGATAAGCTCAATTTATGGCCATTTTATCATTTGACCTTCAAGTGTGACCTTGACCTTGGACCTACCTGAACAAATGTTTCAAAAGGCACTTCTACTCATCAAGGAGAACAATTGTGCCAAATTATTTTGAAATCCATCCATAAATGTAGAAGTTATGGCCCGGACAAATCCGGACGGACGCACGCACGCACTAACGCACTAACGCACGCACGGACATACACCGAACTGACATTGTAACAACTATGTCTCGCTCTCCGCAAGCGGGCTCGACAAAAATTGTTCCTTAGGAGACGGTTTCTACAAGCTTAGAGCTTCCGACCAAATCCTGTTTACTTATTCCGTATATTTGTATGTGATAGTTTCTTGAAATATATATTGAAATGAATATATTATTCAAACCAAAAATTGTCATTCAAGGCGCCATGTAAATAGTGATGCCATCCCGCAAAGAAAGAATGGCTCTAGCAAAAGTGGAAACGATGCTTTTCCCAGAGTGGCTACGTAATGTCATAATTTACAGCCCCGATTGTGAGTAAGCAAACCTACTATGATGTTTGAATGTGAATTCCGATGATAATGCATGAGTATAGCTTCGTTAATGCATGACGTTTAATACCATGCGCACAGGGTTTTATGCAAGAATTAGAGCCAGTATTTTCAATGCTATTTTCAAAACTAGTTGTTTACATTTAAATATTCACATAATATATTGCCTAAAAACTTCATACACAACTAACAACTCATGGTAGCCTACCTTTATTGCTATTCTGTAACTCAGAATTCTTTGATTTGGAAGATTGTTTGGAGGTCTCTAACTTCTCCTTGGCTGCTTCAAGTTCAACCTTCAGTAATGCCATCTAGATATAACCATTTGAAAATCATTAATACAAGCCTGGATATGAGAAAACCAACAAAGTGGTTGTGCGCCCAGCACAGACTCAGATAAGCCTGGGCATCTGCTCAGTTTGATCAGTCTTTGTTGTCTGCATGGAGATAGCATGTACCCTTAGCTACCCTTCAGTGCACAGCAAAGACTCTGATCAGACTGGGTGGATACCCAGGCTGTTCTGAGTCCTCGCTGGGCACACATGCCACTTTGTTGGTTTTGTTGTGTTGCAGCTCACATAATCATTTAAAGATTATAAAATATATAAGCTGTAGTAAATACAATACACAGGCCATAAAAAATTCAGAACTGCAAACTTTCAAAAAATGTTTGTCCAAGCTATATTTTATTGAGAATTCAAAGACTAGAGGGCAAACAGTGTAGATGCAGATAAGGCAGCTCATCTGGATATATACTATTTGTAAATTCAACTTTTTTTCATTTTGGGTACTTTAAAGGTAGGTTCCTGGCCTAGTGATAACAATTATGTTCACAAAATAATTTTCTCTTTTTCTGGGTAGTATTGAATTCTCTTATTTTTCTGAAACTGTTGCTACTGAGAAAATCGTCAGATGTAGTAGAAAATAGTCGTTTTCCCTATGGTTTATTTTCTTTTGTTGGAATTCCAGTTCTAAAAATAAATATGTATATATGTCTACAAGTCCGCAATTACTGATGTCATTTGCCAACGGTTAATTTTCTCTTGCCGTGAGCTCTGCCAGAGGTCCTGGCAGGGCGGGAGGGTTAAAACTATCCCGAAATGCAATGCAGCATGACGTCAGCTATGTTATCTATTTTTGGCGCGAACTAAAAATAGCGCTAACTGGTGTGCGAAGCAGAGTTAGGAAATCCCTTGCAAAATGACTTTTCTACGAATTTTTTATTTACAATTTTAGTGAAACTTATTCATTTCCTCTTTATAAGTGTTTTCCAACAACATGGATAAAAATCATCAAAATTATGATGCATTCCAAAGTACAGGAACCTACCTTTAAGTCTTAGTTCTGTTTGGGTTTTTAACATTTGCTACTCTTACTATGCTACTATTCTTCAAACGGGCTCTAATGGTAAAAAGATTTTCACTGCATGATTGTACTCTTTAAATTGCTTGACAGCAGGACAAGTTTGATCTGGGTCTATATTTTTTTCTCAGACCAAAACCACTGTTGCAATACTTTATGTATATGTGTACAGTTTCAAAGGGAGCAACTTTGTCATTTCATTTTTGCCTCCCTTCTCAATGCAGATCAACTCTCAAAGTGAAGAACTTGCTTCTCTGGAAGCAAATTATTTCCTTTAAAAGTAGACCCCCTTCTAAAAGGGTTTGTTATCTAGGGAAGCAAAAAGGAAGTCACAAAAGTTTGTGAACCCATACACCTGTAGAGTTTTTACAATAGTTATCCACTGATCTGAAACAAAAAGATGTACACTTGAAAGAACAATCTACCTGTGCTATAAATTCAGTCTCAGCTGACTCTTTGGCTTGTTTCTCTTGTGTCAACTTTGCACTTAGACCATCTTTCTCCTCTATTTCTTCCTATAATATAAGGGCAAAATGACAACTTTAGATGTCTAACTTTTGTGTGAAACAATAATTCAAATACATGTATGAGCCATTGTGGCTGCAAACTCCAATTTACATAACAGCATGGATCCTGACCATATGGGGCATGAAACTGTGTGACTAAAATATGAATTCAATATATTGTGGTTCTCATAGCCTGTTGTTTCAGTAATCAGTGTCCAGACAGCCAGAGAGAACATCTGCAATCTTTAGAAACAACAGGCTATGATATTCTAAAAATTGCAGAAGTTCTCTCTAGCTCTCTGGACAAGATTATCAACTTTGCTCTGATTTATATTAAAGTTGCTATACAACACAAACACTGTCACAGCTGTCTTAAGATGTCTATACTGGCAACTGAAATTTGCGTCAGACACTGAGACACATCAAACTGTGCATAAGCGTTAGTGCCTCTGTTCCTTTCAAATCCTTACTTATGTGAGGAAAATCTTTGACGTCATCTAAGGTTGACATAAAAGCACCACTTTCTCTCAGATCTATTGGACATAGAGAATACCATGATAGTGTCTTTTGATATCAAGTTTATCAGGCGAGTACGAAACAGCGTAGGAATGGAGAGGCTTGCCGAGCCAGTCCGACGTGTTTCTGGTCGAGCCTGATAAACTTGATATCAAAAGACACTAACATGGTTTTCTTTTTATCATGCATCATCAGAAGATTTTCAGGTGTAAAGAGTGTCAAACAAAAGAAAAGTAAACGCAGTTTTGTTTGAACTTGTTGACGTCGCGAATGCATGATGACGTACGTCGGTGACGTCATTTAACCAATCGAGCGTTGTTATCACGGCCAACGTCGGTATTTAGCCAATCGTCTTCTGAGATCGCTTCTGTAGGCATCGCCTGATAACATTTTTGCAAGCACAGTTCTAAAGTGACATGATATGACATCATGTTATCATACCCCTGTTATCAGGTGAATTTTGCAGCATATGCATGATAAAATGAAATAGCAGCCCAAATATTGTGGACTTTGTAACATTCGTAAAAGTTCATAAAAATTCCAGGAAATCCAATTTTAGAAACTATATCCCTGAAACTGAAGACATCAAATTCGTCAGGAAGTATTAGTCACACTCTGTGACAATGAAAGGAAGTTTGTTTACAGATTATACAGTTATATATATTGTCATAAATACCTTTAACTTGTTGTGAGCTTCTTCAATCTCTTTTATGTGCTTTTCTGTTTTTAAGCTCTCTTCAATGAGTTCTTTTTCACGACTTTCAAGATGGGCCTAAAATAAAACACGTATTTAGCATACAGGTTTCAACAGTTTTAGTACTAATGTCATTACAGTCACCTTAAAACAGCTGGAATCCTGAAGATGACAGATAAATAAACTGGATCTACATCTGTTTTTGGGAAAATGCACATTTACTCCTTTAAAACTATGCTGTAAATATCTTTTCCATGTTTTATTTTTCCAGTCCAAAATTTCATAAGTAACATATCTTTACAATAGTCATGCTGTTTGTTTGTTTGTTGTTGTTGTTTTTTGTGATAAACTACAAATGAGCTGCAACACAACAAAACCACAAATGGCATGTGCGCCCAGGGAAGACTCAGATCAGCCTGGGCATCCGCACAGTCTGATCAGCGTCTTCACTGTGCGCTTAAACAGTAGCTAACAGTCTAAGCTAGCTCCATGCAGACAGCGAAAACTTTGATCAGACTGGGCCGATGCCAAAGCTGATCTGAGTCTACGCTGGGCCTGCATGCCACTTTGTTGGTTTTCTCGTGTTGTGGCTCAAATGTTGTCTGACACAACTTGAGGTGAACGGGAACACTTCCAGGGATAATAATTTTTAACATGAATAGATTTGTCTCCCATTTCTCTATAGGTTTCTCTCAAAGGAAATTCTTTCCTTTAAAGGCCCCATCACTCTATCAGTATGAAAAATTTGATCATGAGGTATCGCTGCAAGCTTCTCACTGTTGTTTCGTAATTGTAAATGACCGTGAATAGCCAGCTTTAAACAAATAAAACATCATTGAGTTTCACATAAAAAGGGTCCGAAAACTTATTTGGGTCATTTTAGTTGGCAACTAAAATGACCTACTTTCGATTTCACAAAATGGTAAAAATACAATGTACTGGTGTGGAGTCCCAATCACTATTCCGCCTAAGTTAATATAGCATTGCTAGATGGGAAACCAGAACAGGAAATTGTATTTTGTGGAGCTATTTGTTATTTTTCAAAAATTGTTTTCTCTACTTTTTGCCAGCTATATGACTCAATATTTGCACACCAATCCTCATTTTATTACCAGACCTGGAAGTTGAACCGCTTTTTACAATGATTTGCGTTTAGACATTTTTACCGCTGATAGGACTATGGAGACTTTAAAAGTAGCCCTCATTTTGGAAGAGCTTTGTTTTTCAAGAAGGCAAATGGTCCAAAAGTTGCTTCCCCTAGTGGAAAAACAGAGATGTATCACTGCAGTGCTCCAGATAAGAAGGGGTAACAAAGATAATTTAGGGATAATTATCCACATTCATCCATAAAAACATATTTTGTGACCCATCATTAGAACCGTCTCGTTGAGACGGTTCTAATGAGGGGTCACAACATATGTTTTCATTGAGAAATAAGAAAAATTATCTTCAAATTATCCTCAATACCCCCTCTTATCTGGAGCTCTGGACTATCAGCTTACCATAAAGAATACTGTTCACTTGAAACTGGTTTGATTAATTCAATTACTGCGTTACTTGTTATTACTTAAGAGCACAGAACTTACGATCAGGTTCTCCAGGCGAGACTTTTCATGTGTCTTTGCTGTTTCCAAGGAGACCAGCTGGGATTCAAGGGAGGTAATTTTGGCTCTCAGTTGAGTGTCAAGGTCAACTTTCTCCATTTTTGCTCTGTTTAATGAACACTCAAGCTCTTGTTTCTGTAAATACCGGTGTATAAGTAAAATAAGTACTCAGACGTCAGTTTATATCTGCCTGTATTACTGATCATCTGATAAGAAACTTTGTTGTTTGCATGTAGTCATGTAACTACCTGAATACATTATTTTTCTGGTAGTGAAAATTATCCCTGTTACCCCTTTTTATCTGGAGCTCTGAATTATTCTGGTAGTGAAAATTATCCCAAAATTATCCCTGTTACCCCTTCTTATCTTGAGCTCTGGAATATAGAGTCATACAATACAGTAAGGCTGTGAGTTTGTTGTTAAATTACTGAATAACCAGTATCAGTCATTTCATACATGTTGTTATGTTTTTGCAAAGTCGGTACTACTACAGCATATATCTAAAATGTTTATGAATATTTGTAAGCTGGTAAGTAGCAATACAATGTTAATGTTTTACTGTTGTAACATGTCTATCAAGTTTGACTTTGTATTTATCATATGACATTTGAATTTGTATTTATCATATGACATCGCTGCTATTCAGTGGATAACGTCCTGTCATAAAAATCGTATGACCACACGTAATAACACTTTGGCTTAAACACATAAGGTCATTGACAATTGTTATGAATATGGTGTTTAAGTTGGTGTAAATATTTTCTTTTACCATGATTTTGCAGTTTTTAGATGTTTACTAGGTTTGAAATAAACAAGTTGTTTACATTGTACTTTAGAACATTCTGGAATAACTATTTTTAGTACTGAGAAAATATTAGAACTTTCTGTTGTAAACATTAAGAATCTTCTGGTATGAAATTATGTCAGAATTGAGTACTTTTTGGTAAGATCTATTTTTGGTTAGTTCCGGAATGTTCCTAGATATTATATAAAGAGGACAGATTTTCATTTAGATCATCTTTGTATGAAAACTTTCACCAGTCTATAGTAAAATAAGTTATACTGGAATTTAAATATATTGGATTTGGAAATATTCATGTGCTCATACATACTTTATCTTCTGGGATCAGAAATTATTAAAGGACTTGTGTTTTAAATTCTGAGGGACATTCAGACTAAAATAAGGTATCGTTAATTACATATTCTCTTGATTAATTAATGACTGTTTTATTTTGATGTACAAGTAAATAAATTTTGTTAAGTTTAAAAACAGGCTTGTTGCTGGTTTACTTCCATCTTTTTGTTACCTCCGCCAGGTCGTAACAAATTGGGGGCTCGTCCGGGAATGAAATTTCTAGTGCATCAAATAATTCTGAATTAAAAAAAAAAAAAAGAAAAGCTTTCACTGTTATTCAAACAAGTAAAGCCAGCAAAAAGCAACCATGTCTTTTGATCTCAATCAATTCATTGCTGCGCCTTCTCAGGAGCTGTTGAACTTGGCCAAAAAGACAGACTTATTGGATATTGCAGCACATTATGAATTATCTTCAGTCAAAAGGTCTATGTTAAAACATGAAATTAAGAATATTTTGATTCAGTTCTTTGTTGATGAAGAAATTTTTGATTCCTCTGCAACCTCTCACATTCTTGTCACTCAGACAGATTTGCAGATGAGAGAATTAGAAATTCAGAGACAACTTGAAATAGAAAAATTAAGGTTAGAGCATGAGGAAAGAATTAGGCTTGAAACATTAGAAAGAGAAGAAAGGTTGCAGAGGCAAAAATTAGAGCAAGAAAAAGAAAGACTAGAACATGAAAAACTGAAGTTAGAAAAGGAGGAACGAGTTGAAATAGAAAAAGAGAAATTAAAATTTGAAAAAGAAGAAAAAGAAAGAGAAAGACAATTTCAGATTAGAATGAAAGAAATGGAAATGCAAGAAAAGACCACATCAAAGTCTTTGCCTTTGGACTCTAAAAAAGTTTTTGATGTTACCAAACACATCAGACTTGTTCCTCCATTTCAAATAAAAGAAGTTGATAAATATTTTCTTCACTTTGAAAAAGTAGCTGAAAATTTGAAATGGCCAAAAGAGCATTGGACTTTGCTTCTTCAGAGCGTTGTGATCGGCAAGGCTAGCGAAATTTATACTCAACTTTCTCTTGAGCAAAGCTCAGATTATGACAAAGTAAAAGAAGTTATTCTTAAGGCTTATGAGTTGGTCCCTGAGGCTTACAGGCAGAAATTTAGGAACTGTAGAAAAGAAAATGACAAAACTTATGTTGAATTTGCTAGGACAAAAGAGCAGTTATTTGATAGGTGGAGCTCATCAAAGAAAGTGGGCTCTGATCATGGAAAACTTAGACAGCTCATGCTTGTTGAGGAGTTTAAAAGGTGCATTAATTCTGACATTAAATCATTTTTAGATGAAAAGGAAGTCGAAACGTTAGAGGCAGCAGCTCTTTTGGCTGATGATTATGCTTTAACTCATAAGACTTCTTTTGTGCACAAGCCTTTTCCTAAAAAGACCTTTTTCCCTCAGTCAGGTCCAAAATTCAGTCCCAGTAATCCATCTGGCAATTCCAGTCCCTCATATACTCCAAAACCAAAAACCCCTGGTGAAAACAAAGGTCAAAATCCCTTATCTCAGCCTATTTGTAATTATTGTAAGCAAACGGGACATATAATTTCTGAATGCTTACTTTTAAAGAGGAAGAGAGAAAAACAAGAGGGTCCAAAACCCACAGGTCTTACCTCTTTACGGTCAATGCCACAGTCTTGTGTTCAGGATCAAATTCCTATTCAGGCCAAAATTTCTGAGACTGATTCTGTTATGGAGATTTATGAACCATTCTTATCAGAAGGTTTTGTGTCACTAAATTGTGACTTTGCCCAGTCTACCCCTATTACTATCTTACGAGATACTGGAGCTTCTCAATCCCTTATTTTGGCAGATACCCTGCCATTTTCCGAGAAGACTTCTTCTGGGACAAGTGTCCTTATTCAGGGTGTAGAATGTGGATTTGTTAGTGTACCGCTTCATAACATTTATTTGTCCTCAGACTTAATTTCTGGTCCAGTGGCTGTTGGTATTAGACCTTCATTACCTTTTAAAGGTGTTCACTTATTGTTAGGCAATGACCTAGCAGGAGATAAGGTTGTGGTTAATCCACTTTTGACCAACACACCTTGTGTTGATCAACCACCTGACCCCATTGAGCAGGAAATTCCTGACCTTTACCCCTCGTGTGCTGTCACTAGGGCTATGGCAAAGAAAGCCATATTGAATGATGGGAATCAGGACATTGATTTAACTGATACTTTTATAGGTCAGTCTTTTAATGATGAGATTTCAAAATCTCTTTCACCCAGCCTGTCTGACATGCAGACAGACTTTACTCACACCTCATCTGTGTCCAACCCAGATCACTCTCCTTCATTTTCAAATGACCAAGGTAATGACCTGCTGTCAAGGTCACAGCTTTGCACAGAACAACACAGTGATCCTGAGATCTCACCTTTATTTGAAAGGGTTTTAGATGAGAATGACATGTCCCAGGTTCCTGTTTGCTATTATGTCAAAAATGACATTTTGATGAGAAAATGGCGTCCTCCTGATGTCTCAGCAGAAGACGAGTGGACTGTTAACCACCAAATTGTGGTTCGAAGGGTTTATCGCCCTGAAATTTTAAACTTAGCTCACAAAACTCCCTTGTCAGGTCATTTAGGTGTAAACAAGACCTATCACAAGATTCTTAATCATTTCTACTGGCCAGGGTTAAAATCGGATGTTTCTAAACATTGCAAATCTTGCCATACATGTCAAATGGTAGGAAAACCTAATCAAACTATCCCTAAAGCCCATTTGCAGCCAATTCCTGCATTTGAGGAACCTTTTAGCAGAATAATTATTGATTGTGTAGGTCCTTTACCCAAAACAAAGTCAGGTTGTGAATATCTTTTGACCATAATGTGTGCTTCCACACGTTTCCCAGAAGCCATTCCACTTAGGAATATCAAGACAAAGACCATAGTTAAGGCTCTTGTGAAGTTTTTCACATTTGTAGGTCTCCCTAAATCTGTCCAGTCAGATCAAGGATCTAATTTTATGTCAGGAATATTTCAGCAAGTGATGCATGAATTAGGCGTTAAGCAATATCGGTCATCAGCATATCATCCTGAAAGTCAAGGTGCCTTAGAACGATTTCATCAAACACTGAAAAACATGATCAGATCTTACTGCTTTGACACTGAAAAGGATTGGGATGAAGGCATTCATTTCCTGTTATTTGCAGCTAGGGAATCCGTACAAGAATCACTTGGTTTCAGCCCATTTGAGCTCGTTTTTGGTCACACAGTTCGTGGACCACTGAAACTTTTGAAAGAGAAATTTCTTTCTGATGATGACAGTTCTTTGAATTTGCTTCAGTATGTTTCTGACTTCAATAACAGATTGTCAAAAGCCTGTGAAGCTGCTCGGTACAATCTCAAATCAGCTCAAAACAAAATGAAATTTCATTATGATGAAAATGCCAGGGAAAGAAATTTTAAACCTGGAGAGAAGGTACTTGCTCTTTTGCCAATTCCTGGCAGACCTCTGCAGGCCAGATATTACGGCCCTTACACTGTTGACAAAAAGCTCAGTGATGTAAATTATATTATCAACACACCTGGGAGGCGCAAGGAAAAACAGTTATGTCATATTAATATGTTGAAAAAGTACATTGATAGGGATAATTCAGTTGTTTCTCCAATAAGCGTAGTAAATTCTGTCCCTCAAGAGCAACCTGAAATGGACTCTGAGGATATGAACTTTATAAAATCTGATCCCTCATCATCAAAACTCCAGAATTCTGACATCTTGAAGGATCTCGACCAGAAACTCTCACACCTGGATCCAGTCAAGAGACTTGAACTGAAACAGTTAATTCTTGAATATGAGCACTTATTTCCGGACATTCCAACCAGGACTGACAGAATCTTTCATGATGTTGACATTGATGGCGCAAAGCCTGTGAAGCAACATCCTTATCGAATGAACCCTGTGAAGCAACAGTATCTCAGGGAAGAAATTAAATATTTGCTGGAAAATGATTTTATAGAACCAAGTCAAAGTGACTGGAGTTCTCCTTGTATTCTGGTGCCAAAACCTGATGGAACTTTTCGCATGTGTACAGACTATCGAAAAGTTAATTCTGTGACTAAAACGGATACATTTCCAATCCCACGTATTGATGACTGTATTGATCAAATTGGACAAGCCAAATATGTTACTAAATTTGATCTTCTGAAAGGATTTTGGCAAATTCCTTTGACAGACAGAGCTAAGGAGATTTCGGCATTTGTTACACCAGATGGACTCTATCAGTATAAGGTTATGCCATTTGGTATGAAAAACTCTCCAGCAACGTTTCAGAGACTTATAAATAGCTTGACATCTGATCTGGGTGGTTGTAAAGCATACATCGACGATGCAATCATCTTCAACGATGAATGGAAACTACATCTACAGACTATCAGAGAATTCTTTCAAAGACTTAGTGATGCAAAATTGACAATCAATTTAGCAAAAAGTGAATTCTGTCACGCAAATTTGACATTTCTAGGACATGTTGTGGGTCAAGGTCAGGTAAAACCTGTAGAAGCTAAAGTGGAGGCTATCTCGGATTTTCCTGTACCTACATGCAAGAGACAACTGATGCGCTTTCTTGGTATGGCAGGATATTATAGGAAGTTCTGTAATAACTTCTCTGTAATTGCAGAACCCTTGACAAATTTGCTAGGTAAAAGAAAGAAATATATTTGGAATGAAGACTGTCAAAAGTCCTTTGATAAGCTTAAGGCCATACTTAAGAGTGCTCCAGTTCTCTTAGCACCAGACTTCAACAAAGCATTTAAAATGGCGGTAGATGCTAGTGACGTTGGTGCAGGCAGTGTTTTGATTCAAGAAGATAATGATGGTGTGGATCACCCTGTTTGTTACTTTTCTAAGAAGTTCAACAAACATCAGAGAAATTACTCTACTATTGAAAAAGAGTGTTTATCTCTCATCCTTGCTCTTCAGCAATTTGAAGTGTACTTATCTTCTTCAGCCACACCAATTGTTGTCTTCAGTGATCACAATCCACTGACCTTCATTCATAAAATGAAGAACAAAAATCAGCGGTTACTCAGGTGGAGTCTCATGTTGCAGGAGTACAATCTTGACATCAGACATATCAGAGGAAAAGATAATATTATCCCGGATGCACTTTCAAGAGCCTAAATTTGGCTATTACTACATGATGTCTGGATTAGTACTGATATATATACAGTGTATATGCATTAAACTTAATTTTGTTTCATAATTGGTCATATGGCAAAAGAAAGCTTTATTTCATAAAACTTTCTTTTCCTTGAAGAGGGGAAGTGTTATGAATATGGTGTTTAAGTTGGTGTAAATATTTTCTTTTACCATGATTTTGCAGTTTTTAGATGTTTACTAGGTTTGAAATAAACAAGTTGTTTACATTGTACTTTAGAACATTCTGGAATAACTATTTTTAGTACTGAGAAAATATTAGACCTTTCTGTTGTAAACATTAAGAATCTTCTGGTATGAAATTATGTCAGAATTGAGTACTTTTTGGTAAGATCTATTTTTGGTTAGTTCCGGAATGTTCCTAGATATTATATAAAGAGGACAGATTTTCATTTAGATCATCTTTGTATGAAAACTTTCACCAGTCTATAGTAAAATAAGTTATACTGGAATTTAAATATATTGGATTTGGAAATATTCATGTGCTCATACATACTTTATCTTCTGGGATCAGAAATTATTAAAGGACTTGTGTTTTAAATTCTGAGGGACATTCAGACTAAAATAAGGTATCGTTAATTACATATTCTCTTGATTAATTAATGACTGTTTTATTTTGATGTACAAGTAAATAAATTTTGTTAAGTTTAAAAACAGGCTTGTTGCTGGTTTACTTCCATCTTTTTGTTACCTCCGCCAGGTCGTAACACAATGACCATGTCAACAATGCGTCTTCATATTAAATTAATGTTCAGTTTGAAGGCGTTAAAATCCTCTTATGATAAACGGTATCTTACACTCGTAGTCATTTCATATAAAATTTATGAAACGAGCCAAAGGCTCGTTTCATAAATTTCAAATGAAATGACCACTCTTGTAAGATCCTCTATGTATATGATGCAAACTGTAGCAATAGGCCCCTATAGAGAGCTGGGGTATATAATGTTTGCAATAAGAAAGATACAAGGATTATGCTGATATCATTTAGTTCAGAATGAATGGTATTGTGCTATTAAAGTTCATAAACCAAACAATAATCACTCAGAGTAATTTCAAGATACTGCTCATGCAAATTTGCCATAGTAATGACATTTTGATTTATATGTATGAAAAACTGTAGACTTCTAGTTTTTGAAAACACTTTCTTTCCAAACATAAATATTTGTGTTAGAATTTATGCAAATAAGTAAATATCAAAACTTGATTATCTTGTCAAGCACATGACTAAACTTCAATATGACAAAGTCTTGGAAATGTTAGAATGTCTGTATTTCAACCAATGTACAGACAAAATATGGCGTATCATTACTTAGTACATGTATTTGGAATTTTTGCATGTGCATTTTTAACTTAAATTATTGTTTTATTGCTTTATGTCCATGGTAAACAGCTATAGTCATGTTGTGACAGTCAGTCAACCTAACCACACTATTAATGGGCAGGCTTTGACCTCCTAAGTGGTTTACCAGAACTAAGTGCACATACTTTGGCCAGTAACTGACAACTGCCCTTCTTGAATTAGCGGAAGGAGAAACGAAAGTATGTAGCCGGTTTAATTCTAATGCCAATGATACGATTATATGACATTCTGGCTAAAAGTTCACAAATATACATAACCTGCTTTTTAAAATGGTACATAACTTTCATTTGTATCTTGAATGGCTGAAATGTTACACAATTTTGACACTTCCAGGGCCCTTTTGCTGCACTGTGAATTCATTACAGAAATGTCAGCTGGATTAAAGCAGTGCTCCAGATAAGAAGGGGAACACAGATAATTTAGGGATAGTTACATAATATTTCTCCACAAAAACATATTTTGTCGTCGAGACGGTTCTAATGAGGGGTCACAACAAACGTTTTCGTTGAGAAATAAGAAAAATTATCTTAGAATCATCCTCAACACCCCCTCTTATCTGGAGCTCTGATTAAAGTATGCAATCAGAAGCAGGATAGCAACTAAATGAAGGTGGTTTAGTGAGTGTTAAGTAGAAAATCATAAGAGCAATGCAAGCAATGCATGCAAAGAAATATGTATATAATGTACAGCTATACTGCAATACAATCTACATAGGTGCCAGCAATATATTCTTGCGATAACTCTATGCACTGAAAGATAAACAGACTAGTAGATGCTATAATTCAATCTCTAAACATACTTTATATGTTTGAGGCAGCCCCAGATCTAGGGGGTGGGCTCTGGGACGCCACCTTGGGCTCTGTGTCCAATATATTGCAGGAATGTAGGTAATAAGGAGCATCTGATGATCATTTGAGCTGATATTCCACAAGGTTAGATTGAAATATATGTTGTGATATCTCACTGGAATTGCCTCGCCGAGGTGATTCCAATGAGATGCCATAACATATATTTAAAGGTAAGCATGATATCTTGTTCTTTATCAAATACTCATTTTTTTTATCTCAAACCTTGATTAAGGCCTCTTTCTTGTGCAGATACGGCCCTGCCAGCTACTTGTGGTCTAGATCAGGGCCTGTGAGGTATAATAAGAACTAACTCTAATTTTTAAGTTATCTTGTTCGATCAGCCCTATGATTTACACACCTCATTTTCATAATGTAGCTCTTTTGTCTTTAGAAACTCCACATTTTCTGACAGCTGTTTCTCTGTATCTGTCAGCTTTTCTTTCAAATGTTCAATCTGAAATTCATGCTTTAATAGATGAAAAGTATTACAAAACACTGGTGATATTAAAACCAGCAAAATACAGCCATCTGAAGGACCTGAAATTCTGACTCCAACAGACAGGGTATCCAAAAGAATCAGGGATTATATTTATGTTTTACAAGCCCTCCCTGCTTGCTAAATATTGGTTAGCTGGTATATGAACAGTGAAGACCTTGATCAGACCATGGCTATACAGACTGATCTGAATCCTCACTGCCAAGCTGATGGCTGCCACAAGCTTATGCTCCATTCATATAAATATAAAGCCAATGATAAGAAAGTGTAAGCAAGCTAAAGTTTTAATGAATGAGGCATAAAGTCACTGAAGATTAGTAGAAAAGATTTCGCTTAGCAGCATTTAAAAGCATTCTGATCTTGGTCTACTATTGGTCTATACAATCTGCTCTAAAGCTTAAGTGCCACTGTTTAGACTTCACAGTAATTGTTTGTTTGTCTAAAGAGAAAAAATTCTTGACAAGGCCAGTTGCTGGAATGGAAAGCTTGCATGAACCATATTAAAACTAGAATTGTTTTTCTACGAAAAAACAGAATGTCTCCCCCCCTTTTTGATGTCAAAAGGATCAGTCATTAAGACGCCAAGGGAAAAACAATATGTTTCCCTACCCTGAAGCAGGGATTCATTATAAGTAAAAAGTATAAATGCAAGAGTTATAGTTGTTATGCTCTGCATGTCATGTAATGTTGACTAATATTCATATTTAGTTTTTGTCAAAAAATATAAATGCAAGAGTTACAGTGCTCTGCACGTCGTCTATTTATATGTTGACTGATATTTGTATGAAGTTTCATGAATATAGCTTAAACGGTTTTCAAGTTATAGAGCTTAGACGATTGAGACACGATTTTGTGAATGACAAAGTTCCAAGGGAAATAACTCAAATAGTATAAATGCTGTGCTCTGCAGGTTGTCTAGTGTTGACTGACATTTGTATGAAGTTTCGTGAATATAGCTTGTCCGGTTTTCAAGTAATAAAGCGATTGAGACACGATTTTGTGACTGACAAAGGTCCAAGGGAAATAACTCAAGAAGTATAAATGCAAGAGTTATGGTTCTTGCACTATGCAATTCTTCTAATGTTGATTGATATTTGTATGAAGTTTCCTGAATATAGCTTGAATGGTTTTCAAGTTATAGAGCAGACACGACTGAGACACGATTTTGTGACTGACAAAGTTCTAAGGGAAATAACTCAAATAGTATAAATGCTAAAGTTATGGTTCTTGCATTCTGCATGTCGTCTGATGTTGATTGATATTTGTATGAACTTTCATGAATATAGCTTGAATGGTTTTAAAGTTATAGACGGACTCGTCTGAGACGCAATTTTGTGATGGACAAAGTTCCAAGGGAAATAACTCAAAAAGTATAAACGCCAGAGTGCATTCTGCACGTCGTCTGATGTTGATTGGTATTTGTATGAACTTTCATGAATATAGCTTGAATGGTTATAAAGTTATAGACTGACTCGACTGAGACGCAATTTTGTGATGGACAAAGTTCCAAGGGAAATAACTCAAAAAGTATAAATGCCAGAGTTAACATTTGTGCACTCTGCACATCACCTCATGTTGATTGATATTTGTATGAAGTTTCTTGAATAAAGCTTGAGCAGTTTTCAAGTTATAGAGCGGATACAATTGAAACACAATTTTGTGATGGACTAAGTTCCAAGGGAAATAACTCAAAAAGTATAAATGCCAGAGTTACCATTCTTGCACTCTGCACGTCGTCTCATCTTGATTGATATTTATATGAAGTTTCGCGAATATAGCTTGAGCGGTTTTCAAGTTATAGAATGGACACGATTGAAACACAATTTTGTGATGGACTAAGTTCCAAGGGAAATAACTCAAAAAGTATAAATGCCAGAGTTACCATTCTTGCGCTCTGCACGTTGTCTCATGTTGATTGATATTTATATGAAGTTTAGCGAATATAGCTTGAGCGGTTTTCAAGTTATAGAGCGGACACGATTGAAACACAATTTTGTGATGGACTAAGTTCCAAGGGAAATAACTCAAAAAGTATAAACGCCAGAGTTACCATTCTTGCACTCTGCATGTCGTCTCATGTTGATTGATATTTATATGAAGTTTCGCGAATATAGCTTGAGCGGTTTTCAAGTTATAGAACGGACACGATTTGTAACAGATGGACGGACGGACAGACGCCCGGGGAAAAACAATATGTCTCCCGACCCTGAAGGGGGGAGACATAAATACTTCCGCATAAAACTTTACAGGATTGTCATTTATACTCCACTTCAAATTCCCTGACTTTTCCCAGCAATTCTACAGTTTTCCATATCTTTTTTACAGATCCAAAATTTTATTTTACTCTTTATGTCGACAGTGCCAACTGTAACACTTTAAATTTGGGGGTTACTGTTACAGGAAAGAATTTGCTCCCAAAAGAGCAAATTCTTTTCCTTTAAGAGTAGCCCCCAGTGAAGAGGGAGATGTGTCCAAAATACATCTTTTTCCCTTGAACAGAATAGTATATTTGCTGTGGCCATTTGTCAAATTTCCTGACTTTTCCCTGACTTCCAAGTCCTTCCCACATTTCCCTGACCAATCATAAATTCCTGACTTTTCCCTGACCTGGAAAAGTATTCTTTTACTTTCATACAGGAGATAACAATACCTGTCTGGTTACTGGATTGCTTGCCTGGCAGCCCCTTGCCAATCACATCAATAACTTTAATCTAATCGTGCTGCGCAAATGCTGAAGCTGACATGAAAGCTGACACCAAGGTGATAACAAAAACTCTTCCTGTACTTTGCACAGGTGAGCAAAGAACTTTTAACTACCTCTTTGTGAAGATTCTCTCTCATGGTCTCTGAGGCCTTCTGACACTGAGCCAACTCCTCATTATCTTCAACTATCTTACCATTTAGATGAGAAATCTGAAATTAGATGATTACACATTATGCAAATCTGTTATTGAAGCAGCTGTAAAGATGAATGGTGACAGAACTCGGTGAGCATGGGACACTGGTACAGCCTCTATCAAGATGATTAGAAGGATGATACAATTTACATCCTTTTCAACAGTATTTCAGTCATATCAGTATGATAAAAGTATGATAATAGTAGGTTGTGTGCAATGGAGACCTATTTACAGTTCAAAAGAATTCTGCCTCCACTGGAAATCAAACTGGGACTACTAGATCAGCAGGCCTGCACTTAACCTACTGAGCTACCAGGGGCCCCTACCTTTACCAAGTATTGTCTAAAATACATGAATATTTCCTCAACCTTGGGTACACATTGTCCAAACATCAAGTGTTATCCATGAAGTGGGATACATAATAAAGTGTTCTGGAAGACAATAGTGGTATTCTAGTTAATGGTGCCATTGATACTGCAGGAATATGTTGCGGTGAAGGGCTGTAAAACATTGTAATTTTTTCTGGCGCCTTTGTAAATATTTCTGCTTGCCTAATAAGATTTTGAATCCAAATGAGCCTTTTCTAAATCTGGAAATTCATATTGATCTAAACGACCTACAGGAGTATGGGTACACCATCATTGTTTTAACACCATTTTTTCAAAAGGAGACAACTTTTGTGACTTCCTGTTTGCTTCTATGGGAGACAAAAACTTCCAAAAATAGGTCAACTCTCAGAGGACAGAATCAAGTCTTGCAGGAGCAAATTCTTTCCTTCAAGAGTTGAGATTTTCATCAGGAAGGGAGACAAAAATAGAAGAGTTGTTTCCCCTGAAAGTGCACATAGCCACCTTAGAGCATCTATTTAATTTACTTTTTCTAAATTTTGTTTGCAGCTAGAATCTGAATTGTCTAACTCATTCTCAGCAGGTATGCAGAATTTCTTATTTTCCGAAGAACTTTTGAGGAAATGTTAAACACTTTTCCTCACAAACCAACATGGCAAAAAACTAACAATCTGGATATCCTTATGACGAACCTGAACAATATTACTCTGTAAAAATCATGTACCTGATCCTCTAGGTGTGATATTTTCTCACTCCAGGAAGACTTTATCTGTGACAACTGTTCTCTTGTCTCTTCCAACTTCTTCTCTAGGTTGTCACGCTGAAATGTAAAAGGCATTTGGAAATCTCCAGGGCCCTGTTGTTCAAAACTAACAATATCGTTAGTTAACATTTTGTTAAGATTTCAAACGTTAATATCTCAAATAAGCCACCATTTTTTTATTGAAAAATGTGAGAAGCTTTTGCATTGCAAAAGCTTCTCACATATATTCAACCAAAAAATATCAGTGTATTTGGCTATAAAGTCGTAAAACACTTAACCAGTTGACCTCTTAACAAGCTCGTTAGGCTAAAGAGGCTTTGAACAACTGGGCCCAGATTAGAAGCATTTAGGGAATCAGTCTGGATTTTTTTTTCACAATTTTTTTTTAACTTGCATTACAATTGCCTCTGTATTGAATTTCTATTCAGGGATCACAACATCTGTTTCTACTGAGGATTAACAGAAATTCCTTCAGATATACCATCAGACTTGCAACTTATCTGGCGCTCTAATTTTTACAATCATTTGATAAATCTGAAGCATTATATCAAAATCATTTTTTGACAATCAAGTTCTGTCCAGTAAGGTGTTCAGCAGTATATTTAAAACAATGAGTTCTTTTGATTCTAATGGAGAAAACTTATCTGCACAGCTATCAGCTAGTCTCAAAAAGGATTGTGAGAAGACAACACTGTGCCTTATATGGGAATGCCTTTAAAAGGGTAAAAAACATTGACAGTACAAGATTTAAAGGTACATGTATTATATTTTGATAGTAGCATTTAACTTAAGCATATAAAAGCACTCATAAACAAACATGGCAAGTATGAAGAATAGTAGATGTGGTAAGTGGTTACTGAGAAACTGACATATAGGAGCTGAAGAAAGGAAACTTTCAAACTCAGAAAATATTGCATGTATAATTTTAGTCAGACAGATAACTGCATTTAGTGCCGTGCACCAGATGTAAGTGTGTGCTAAATGCTACATGTACCTGTCTATTATATGGCCTCAAGGTTATTTAAAAATTTTGTCACGCTCAACTCAGCTGAGCATGAAATTTTACCAACTAATAAATAGCAAATTACTAGTAAGTACAGTTGTTTTCTTGCACAGCATAGCTGAGTATGAAATTTTCTCTGCTTATGAATATAAAAATGCCATTTTTTTCGCTGCTGATAAATATGAAAATGCATTAGTTGGCATTTTCATATTTATCAGCAGAGAAAATTTCATGCTCAGCTGAACTGAGCACAAAAAAAGTTTTATAACCTCGGGGCATGGTTGCTAACTCAGGCATGGTAACTCAGACATGAATGCATTTGGTAAAGACAAATATTTTTGAAGGTGAAATGTAGGCATTAGTCAGATATGGCTCACTGCATTCAGTAGTGCTTTCCCAGAAAAAAAAGGGTCCCAAGTATCATGAGGATATCTAATGAGACCACTGGGCAACTGCTCAAAAACACAAAAGTTAAAAAACATCTTCTCAATCAAGTGAACACTGAAATATAGGTCAAGTACCAATATGGTTCATTGCATTCAGTAGCCTTTAACTGAACTGTAGGCATGTGCCGAGAATCACATATTTACACCATGTCATTACTGAGAACCTGAATGTTTAAAGGTGAATGGGTACACCCTTCTGGAGAAGTAACTCAATCATTTATTTTTTTTTGACTCCCTTCTCAATGGGGATCAACTCCTAGGGCAATTCTTTCCTTTAAGAGTAGACCCCATTCTGGACAGGCTTTTATCATATGATGTCGCATTCGTGAGTGTAATAAAGCCATGCATTATTAACGATAATCCACTAGTGGAATTAAATATGCAAATTACGTCATAACGTTATGCATTGACGTCCATGTAAACGACACGTTTTCTAATAGCAAAATCGTGACGTTTTAGTGCAAATTTTGCTCATAAAATGCGATTTTAGTGTCATATGATAAAAAGAATCTTGCATTTGTGCTCCTGTATTATTGAATTTATTAAACTCGTTGGGGAAAACCAACTCGTTTAATAAATTCACTAATACATGAGCACTCATGTAAGATCCTCTATATCCAGGGAAATACTGTCACAAAAATTGTTTCCCTTTGCAAAAATGGCTGAAAAACATTGAGGTGTACCCATACACCTTACAGTCTTAAAACTGTGAAATAAGGCATGGTCAAGACAATCTTACCTCTTGTTCTAATGCCTGCATTCTCTCATCCCCTGACAGTGCCTCGTTATGACCTCTCTGTTCCAGTGTCTTCACTCTGTCCTGAAGCTGTTCTATATGTTCATCTTTCTCTGACAGTAGCTGACTTGTCTGTAATAAATAACAAAGTAATGTATTTCACTGCCTTATTCTTCCTTGATTCAAAACAGGTACCCATTTACTGCTGAGCTGAAAGAGAATTTTCCAGTCATTGGATGGCCAAGCCCACTTTCGAACTCACTACTTCCTGCAACTTTCTGCACCATCACATCATAACTGAGTAGCTCTAACCGCTTGACCACAGTGCCTCTCTGCCTCAAGGACACAAACCGAGACGGATGGACTCTGCCTTTCATATGCTGTGCCCAAGATACAATGGGCCTCTAACTCCAACTGCCCATATGGCTGCTACACTATGGGAAACCATCACCTTTACCGAAATCTACCCTGTATATTTGGATAGATGTGCCTGAACAAAGAGTGTAGACTCAGATCTGACTGCTTCCAAGGAGTTGTTTTTTCAGGTTTTATACTGTTTGTGAAGCTTTATACAGGGTTGCAACTCATCCTCCAGTTCAAAATTTCTGAACTTAGGCCTGATTTTTGTCTGACCTTTTTCAGTCTTACAGATCCCATAACTGATTATTCTCCTTACTATACTGTTTACTTTAACAGTGCTAAAGGTACTACTTGAATATTGTGGGGAAAGTTTGGGGGTACCATTACAGGGAAGAATACTGGAAATCACATGAGCTGCCTCCCTTTGAAAAATGGTGGGAAAATATAAAGGTGAAGGAAAAATGGTGGAAAAATATAAAGGTGTAGGAAAAATGGTGGAAAAATATAGAGGTGTATCAATACCTCTTAAAATGATCTCAATGTATACCCTAAGTCAGATCAGCCTTGAAAAGGAACAAGAGTCTATACGACATACATGTTGATTCCTCAGACCACAAAGCCCCCCCACATCGGGACCGGCAAACAGAAAGGCTGCCTGCTGCCTCTGTGGCGAGCTGCTAGTAGCTGTAGCAGGACCTGGGGCCGTATTCATAAAGCCACTTAAGTCGTTGCTATGCGGTTGCTAAGGCTAAATATCTATAAACGAGATTCCCTACAACTATGAAATTTGCTCTGGAGGAACAGTCTTTGTAAGACTGTTCCTCCAGAGCAAATTTCATAGTTGTAGGGAATCTCCTTCAAAGAAATTTAGCCTTAGCAACAGCATAGCAACCACTTAAGTCGTTTTATGAATACGGCCCCTGAGTGTCATTTATCTAAGGTCAGAAAAAATTCCTACGAATCCAGAGGCAACATCTTGACACGTCTGGACATGACTGAAATATTGTTTACTGGGATGTTAAACCACAGCTTGGCAACATCAACCACCATCTCAGACCATTCATAGTGGAGTAAACAGTGACTGCATATATGTGCAGTCTGTTCAGGTTTATAGCTGTTCTCATGTCTAGTGTAAGACCCTTCCTCAGTGTTGCTGCTGAAATACCTTATTTTTGTGTAAGTCAGAGTTCCTCTGCAGAGTCTGGTGGTTGTTCTCCAATTCTGTGAATTTTGACTCCAGTGAAGATATTGTACTGGATTTCTACAACATAAAACCAAAAATACATGTGATGGAGTGGAATACCAACCTCAAATATGTTTAAATTATACATGAAAATGTGATATTTCTTCATTGACATTCAGCATTAGTATAGGCTTCAGCTTTTGTAAACCTGTGCAGTACATATGAAGTCCAAGCTAGTAAGATGTGGACTGTGCAATAAATTTTATTGCATCAACATTTAATAGTGCACACAAATATTAGCAAAACATTAAGCCGTGACTTATATATAGAGTACCGATAAACTGCAGAGAAATCCATTTTCAGTGTATTCTTGATGTTATTATTGCTCCTTCAACAAGGCCACAAACCCTGGATAAATAGAGATTATCATATGGCAATTTTCATATCATACCCCGTTTAAACCAGATTCCCATATCAGCCCGAGACTCCCATAAAAGCCCGAGGGCTGATATGGGAGTCCAGGGCTGATATGGGAGTCAAAAGTATGATTTGAAAATTGCTGTATTTTAATCTGTTTATCATATATTTCATTGTGACCAAATTTTTCCTGTTTGATAAATGCAAATCATGTTTTTAAAGAATAGAACAGAATCAACGTTGAAAGCTCTGAATGTGGTGATATGGCTTTTTTGCCCTAGGGACGATATGGGTCACATGGGGTGTGATACTGATGATATGGGTTTTTCTCCCTAGGGAGTGATATGGGTTTTTGCCACGTGGGGTGTGATATGGATGATATGGGTTTTTCTACCTATTATTTTTGGAGAGAAACGGCCTTCGAGATATGCAGGCCTGATACGTGCATGAAAGTCTTGCCTGTATCGAATATGTAAAAAGAACGTAATTTCTAGTAAATATATGATAACCATAAATAGCACATTACCCTGATGGGTATTGATTTTTACGTGCACATATACAGCTTTGCCAGTTTGATAAGCCTAATGCCAATGTTCAGATACACTGCATTACTGACCACCACTCTGATACCACTTTTTCAAGCTCAGAGCAGACTGCGTAATGTGACAAAGTGTATCATATTCACAATGTACCTACTAATTTGTCTGCAGGTTTACCAAGCTCCAGGAGGCATTTTAATGACATATATAAGTTTCTTTTGTTTTAAACAATATTTTATTTGAAACTGAAACATAAGAGTGAATACAAAAATAATATATAAACAATTTCAGTTCAAACAGGATTCAGAAGTCTTCCGACTTATGCAAATCTGCATCCTATGTTGCAATAGATAATGTCAACAAATACATGTACATAATAATTTTAAAGCAAGAAAAGGTATCTTTCATAGATGTGAGGTGCAGATAGAAAAGCCTCGCAATACTGAACAGTGATCCTCAAGACAGACTTTTCTATCCACAACTAACATCCTTGAAGCTACTACCGTGTTAATCCTCATTTTGCAAAAGAGAGTGGGGGGGAGCAGGGGGGGGGGGGGGGGGGGGGGGGGCTTTACATAGAGCCTAAAGTGTAGTAAATCATCCGCGGCCAAAATATCCTAATAAGCAGTATACAGGTAAAATATACTTTTAGACGACGCGCAGCTCTACTATTTTTGCCTCCCCTCTCAATAGTGGTCAACATTTAAAGGAAGAGTTTGCTACTCTAGGAGCAAATTCTTTCCTTGAAGAGTAGACCCCATTTCAAAAGGCTACTTTAACCAAAGAAGCAAACAGGAGTTCACGCAAGCTTATCTAACACTGTTTTGGGTAAAGAGGCAGGGGGGCATTTTATTAGAGCCGGTGTGTTTAATAGGATAAATACGGTAAGTCTTATAATCTGACAATATTACCCTATTAAGGGCATTTACCTCAGCCAAGGTCCAATTAAGTTCTGTTATCTTTTCTTCTAGAGACAGCCTTTCTTTAGTCATGGCACTGACTATCTTCCCATGGCTTACACTGTCTTCTTCCAGTTTGGATCTGCAGATAGTATATGAATGTATCAAGTTAGATCCTGGCTGATAACTAGATGGATATGGAGAAACTGTTAATAAATTCCATCATGGCTGCATGACAAATGTTCAAACTTGCTCTATATATGTGTGAAATGACAAATTATATACATTTGCAAACAATGCTCATTCTGTTGAAATAATTTGTCTAAGAACATGAATCTACATTGCCTATACATATTTCCAATTTACAGTTTTATGCTGCGTTAAATATGCTGATAACAACTGTATGTTCAATAACAATCTTGTAGGATATTTGATCTTGATGATCATCTTGTGTAAAAGTTGTAACCTGAAACTGGTAGTTCATTTGAATCTTAAAACCCTCTTATTTATAATAACAGAACATTAAAGTTATAATAACAGAACATTAAACTTGGGCTCTTATTAGGTTTGACAGCCTGATACCATTATGAATATCACAGTCACTAAAAGGATAATGATACAGCCATGAAACGTATGCAGTTTTCTAACTATCTATCATCCCTTTATATCCACATGACATACTTTGAAAGAAAAATCATCAAAAGATGTATAAAGGAGCTTGTTATTTTGACAATCACAAATGCCATATTAATGTGAGTTTTAATGACGTATGATTATTTTGGGATTTTTTTTTTTTATCATTTTTCCTTAAAAAGGTTACACTTTGTACCACACTTGAGCTGCATTGACGAGGCTGTTCTAATGAGGGGCATAATAAGTTCATACAAGTACAGAAAATGACTGAATAAAGAAGTTAATCAGAATTATCAACAAAATCGACACTTTTCTGCAGCTCTGGAAAAGCTACACCACCACATCATTATTATGTGTATGATTACCTTTCTGAATAAAATTAACCCTTAAGGCACCAAAAGAGCAGGCATTATAATTTATGCCTGCAAAATTTCAAAAATATTTCTTCCAAGCTATATGATACTGAGTATTCCAAGACTAAAGAGCAAGCAGTGTGGATCCAGATGAGGTGGCTCATTATGAGCCGCCTCATCTGGTTCTACACAGTTTGCAAATTCAAATATTTTCAGTTTTGGTACTTTAAGCATTAACATTTATGCATAAAAGAAAATATTATGAAACAAAGTCCACTAAAATAGCAGGGCTGTGTAGCGCAGATGGTAGCACGTCTGACTCATGAGCCAGAGGTCCCGGATTCGATACCCAGTCTAGCCACATACTTTTGTTTCTCCTTCTGCTGATTCAAGAAGAGCACTAGTCAGCTACTGGTGAAAGTATATGAACTTAATACGGGTTAACCGCTTAGGAGGTCTAAGCCTGCCCAGGAATAGTGTGGTTAGGGTAAACTACCATCCCGACAGGACCATACCTGTTTACCATGGACTTAAAGCAGCAAACAACAACATCCACTAAAATAAACAAATAATTTACACTGCAAATAACTAGTTATACAAATTGTACCTAGGAGAACTAACCTCTCTGTCTCAGCCTTTTTCAGTCTGTCTAGCAGAACTACTAGCTCATTTTCCATGTCTTTTCTCAGCTTTTCTTCTTCTTCATATTGCACTGTCTTTAACTTTAGCTCTTCTTTACAGCTAGATAACTCTTCTTGTGCAATCAGCAACTGAAAATAAAACATAAATTATTAGTTTTAATGCTACCTGCCTCAAGTGAATAGTATCTGTTATGTCTTTATTCTAAACACAGTTCTTAGCTACGCCCAGACTGCCACTCAAAAGTCACTTGATAGTGTATATGACCAATGCAACGACAACTTAGCATGTGACATAGTCACACTAACAAAATCGCATGTGTTCAATGTCTTACTTAGGTCTGTGATTTTACCTTACAGTTATTGGAGGGATGTATACCTGTAGGCGTGGTTTTCGGTTGGTTGGTTGTTTTGGGTTTAACAGCCCTTTGAGACAGTATTTCAGTCTATATCAGGCCGTTTCCCAGAGAGAGGGAGAAAGAAGAGAGAAGTGATAGACGAGAGAAAAAATGTCCAAACAACCCCCTACCGCACCTTCTGTAAGCACAGAAGACCCTTGCCCTACTATGGTCCAAATCAGTAGGACGCCCCGGCACCGTGGTTTTCGGAACTGTGCAATGTCTCTGAAAATCTCTGTATTTTGTCCAAAAACACACAAATCGTATTATATATTAATGATAGTCTCTTAAATTCTTATTTCTCTCACAGGAGGTTTCATTTTCTATTAATGTGTATAGTATAACCTAATTTACAGTGTTAAAAGTATTGTACGAATTCAATAAGCACATCACAATTAAAACAAACAAGAATTCCGCGTAATGCTATGTCGCATCTGCCTCGCGCTTCCATAGTAAAGGCTTAAGTTAAAAGGTGTAGGAGAAATGGATTAAAAAGCTAGGGTCAACCCAATTTTGGATGTAAACTTTAACTAAGTCAGCAGAGCATGATCGAAATATAGGTCAGTGGTAGGAATAACTGCAACATTCCTCATGAACATTCTACTTACGAAGAAACTTTATGCCAGGTGTGATGACTGAAGGTATCATACTTTGAGACAAAAGGACTAGGGTAGGGTCGACATAATTTTGGAAGTAAAATTTTACTAAGTCAGCAGACCATGAAATATATGTGAAGGGTAAAATTAATTGCAACAGCCCTCAAGAACATTCTATGAAGAAACATGATGCCAGGTTTGATGATTCTCTGTATCATAGTTTGTGAGAAATAGACTTAAACGCTAGGGTCGGCGTAATTTTGAATATACAATTTTACAAAGTAAGCAGACCATAAAATATAGGTCAAGGGTAAAAATAAGAGTAACAGCCCTCGAGGACATTCTAAGAAGAAGCTTTATGCCAGGTTTAATGATTGTAGGTATCACAGATTGCGAGAAATGGACTTAAACTCTAGGTTCGACCTTAGGGTCGACGTAAATTTGAATATAAAATTTTACGAACAGCAGAGCATAAAATATAGATCAAGGATAAAAATAAGAGGGCCCACCTGAGTAAAAGGTCAAAGGTAAAATGAGGATCATCAACTGAACAAACCTGATAGTTTGAAACTGTCAAATATGTCCACAACATGCATGCAAAGTTAGAAAAAGATCCATTGAAAACTGTAGAAGTTGATTACACTAACTCTATACCACAAAGTGTGACAAAAGGATGGACAGATGGTCAGACGGCAGACATGGGCAAATCTTAATGCCCCCTGACTATCGTCACATGGGCATAAAAAAAATCTGTCCATAAATGACGGCACTTGAGCGATGCCAAAGTTTTTCTAAAAATAGCCACTGTGACCTTGAACTTGACCCTAGAATGCTGAAACGCAAACTTGTCCAAGATATTGCTATACTTATCACTTGTGTGAGGTTAAATCGAAAATGGTCCATAAATGAAAGCACTAGAGCAATGAAAAAGTTTTTCTATTAAAAGCCACTGTGACCTTGACATTGATCTTAGGACGCTGAAATGCGAGCTTGTTCTAGATAGTGTCATACTAAACATTTGTGTGAAGTTTTAATCAAAATCGGTCAATAAATGAAAGAGCTAGAGGGATGCCAGAGTTTTTCTAAAAACAGCCACTGTGACCTTGACCTTGACCTCAGAATGCTGAAATGCGAACTTGTCCAAGATATTGTAATACCAATCACTTGTGTGAAATGAAATCAAATTTGGTCCTTAAATGAAGATGCTACAGCGATGACAAAGTTTTTCTAAAAATAGCCACTGTGTCCTTCACCTTGACCCTAGAACGCTAAAACGCCTTCTTGTCCAAGATATTATCATACTTATCACTTTTGTGAAGTACAATCGAAAACATTCCATAAATGAAGGCACTAAAAGGATGACAGAGTTTTTCTAAAAAATAGCCACTGTCACCTTGACATTGACCTTAGGATGCTGAAACGCAAACTTATTCAAGATATTGTCATACTAAACATTTTTGTGAAGTTTTAATCAAAATCGGCCCATAAATGAAGGCGCTAGAGCAATGACAAAGTTTTCTTAAAATAGCCACTGTGACCTTGACCTTGACCTCAGAACGCTGAAATGCCAACTTGTCCAAGATATTGTAATACCAATCACTTGTGTGAAATTAAATCAAATTTGGTCCATAAATGAAGGCGCTAATGCAATGACAATGTTTTTTTCTGAAAATAGCCACTGTGACCTTGACCTTGACCCCAGAACGCTGAAATGCAAACTTGTCTAAGATATTGCCATACTTATCACTAGTGTGAAGTTCAATCGAAATCGGTCCACAAATGAAGGCGCTAGAGCGATAACAAAGTTTTTCTAAAAATAGCCACTGTGACCTTGACCTTGACCCCATCATGCCGAAATGCAAACTCGTTCAAGGTTATGTCATACCCAATATTTGTGTGAACTTATATCAAAATTATATAATAAATGAGGTAGCTAGAGCGATGACAAAAGGTGAACATACGTGCATACATACAAACGTACATACGGGACAGACCCTATATCCCCTCCACAACTTCGTTGTGCGAGGGGATAATAATCCAACCTGGCCCACATTCGAAAAGGTCCGAGATGTTTTGGCCATCCTGAATACCTGCAAGTTTCATGGAGCTGCGATCAAAAATGAAGGACCTATGGCCCAGACAATATTTTCCCCGTTATAAGTCTAAGGGAAAATATTTTATTTTTCAAGGGCAAGTAACTCTAAAAAGAATGATCCAACCTAGCCAAAATTCGAACTGGTCCGAGATGTTTTGGCTGTCTTGAATACCTGCAAGTTTGAAGGAGTTGCAATCATAAATGAAGAAGCTAGGGCCCGGACAACATAATCCCCATTATAAGTCTATGGGAAAATATTTATCGCTCAAGGGCAAGTAACTCTGAAATGAAAGATCCAACCTGGCCCAAATTCAAACTGGTCCGAGATGTTTTGACTGTCCTGGATACCTGCAAGTTTGAAGAAGTTGCAATCAAAAATGAAGAAGCTAGGGCCCGGACAACATTTTCTCCATGGTAAGTCTATGGGAAAATATTTTATCGCTCAAGGGCAAGTAACTCTGAAAAAAATGATCCAACCTGGCCCAAATTTGAACTGGTCCTAGATGTTTTGACTGTCCTGGATACCTGCAAGTTTGAAGAAGTTGCGATCAAAAATGAAGAAGCTAGGGCCCGGACAACATTTTCTCCATTGTAAGTATATGTGAAAATATCTTATCGCTCAAGGGCAAGTAACTCTAAAAAAAAAAGATCCAACCTGGCCCAAATTCGAACTGGTCCGAGATGTTTTGACGGTCCTGGATACCTGCAAGTTTGAAGAAGTTGCGATCAAAAATGAAGAAGCTAGGGCCCGGACAACATTTTCTCCATTGTAAGTCTATGGGAAAATATTTTACCGCTCAAGGGCAAGTAACTCTAAAAAAAATGATCCAACCTGGCCCAAATTCAAACTGGTCCGAGATATTTTGACTGTCCTGGATACCTGCAAGTTTGAAGAAGTTGCAATCAAAAATGAAGACGCTAGGGCCCGGACAACATTTTCCCCATTATAAATCTATGGGACCTTTCTGTTGCCATGGTAACCAGAGTTTCAAACCAATCTGTCCAAAAACTATATGCAATCAATCTCCCACCCCAACAATGCTACACATAAAATTCGATCAAGATTGGCCTTCTACTTTAGCAGATATTAATGTTTAAAAGTGTGGACGTACGACGTACCAAGCCTATACTATAGGCTCACCTTGTGAGCCTTCGGCTCAGGTGAGCTAATAATAGCAACAACCCTCGAGAATATTCTCTAAGAAGAAGCTTTATGCCAGGTTTGATGATTGTAGGTATCATAGTTTGTGAGAAATGGACTTAAACCTAGGGTCGACGCTAGGGTCGACATAATTGTTGACGGACGGACATACGGACGGACGAACGGACTGACAGACGGACGGAAAAGTGAACTCCTATATCGCACCTTGCTAAAGCAGGTGTGACAATAAGTCTGGAATGACCAATTTGGGCACTTGATTTTAGAACAAACTATCCTGTATGGGTACATTTCCAAGTCACAGAACAAGCCAGATTCATATATAAAGCTATCCATACATCTCCATAACAAATGCAACAACTCAATCTAATTGCTAGAGGGGCTAGTCCAATGAGAGACACTCCCTATGTTTTTGCTTGCAGTCATCATATGGATGGATGGATGAAAGCTTTAGGCCCCATTCAATAGTATTTCAGTCCTATCAACATGATGGTAGGAAGATAATGAAGGCTGTGTGCAAAGGAACCCAGCTTAAAAAGTGGAGAATTATGCCAATGGTGATATTTGGACCTGCTACCACTAGCACAGTAAACCAGTGCTTAATTGACTGTGCTACCGAGACCCCCTGTAAGCATTAATTCTCTTTCCAACAGAGGTGCTATATAATTTGTTTCAAGTGGGTTATTTCTACAATAATTCTTATCTACGACTGCTCATTCAATATGCACTTCTCTGCTACTCTGACAACCTACCATATGTTTAACTTTAGCCAGTTCCTGAGTGGCAAAGCCCTCTATTTCTTCTTTCAAGTCTTCTTGTTTACAATATTTCTCCTTTATAACCTCTGCTTCCTTCAGCTGTTCCATCAATTCCTGCTTTTCCTGTTAGAAAAAAAACATTATTTGTTCTAAATCTTAATGAATGTATAATACTGTATTTTTTGAAACTTTGTCAAAATAGCAAGTCTATTAAGCTATGGTATTTGAATTGCACAGCCTATCAAACAGATCTACTTAGTCTGCTTAGTCTAACAACAGAAGATAAATATTAGGAAGCTTGATAAAATCATGGAGATTTATTTTAAGCAAACTGTCAATGCCTCACCAAAATGCATGCACATGCAGACGGCATGTTTTTTCATATTGTTACCCATATGTGTATAATGTTTCAGTATGATGGTAAAATAATATTTCCTGAATGGTTGGATTACTTGTAAATAAGATCCTTTTAAAAAATACCAGCTAGGATCCAAGCAGATCACCTGATTCAGCTATTCTTACCTGGTCCCTCTTCTCCATTTCTTTCTTAAACTTGTCAGCCATAGTAGCTCTGCTGGCTTGATATTGCTCATTGAGCTCTTGATTTCTCTTTGCTGCAGCTACAAAATATTTTCAATAATTTTCTGCAGAACATGTCCCAAATAAACTTAAATTCTTGTTGCTTTAAACATGATTATTTTGGGATTTTTTTTGTATATGTATATATACACATTAAATTCTAACACAGTGTGCATATAGAAGCAATGGATAGTTTCCATGTTTTATTCTACAACAATTCACTGTTTCAGAGCGCATGAGTCTGATTGCTTACGTCACTGGCAATTACTGACGTAATTTTTTGACGTTTTGAGACATTAAACTGTGTAATGTCTCTTTTTCTTTCTAAAATCGCCATAAAAACATATTTATCTTAGATATAGTTAAGAATATTAGCGGGAGCATGAACGCTCTGGCAGGAAGGCTGGGAGAATTTGAATCAAAAGAATGCTTTTTCAGCATTATTAGAATCAAATAAATGTTTGTTAGAATAAAAAAAAATCAGCTCTAGCATTGAATTATTGAGTGATAACTCACTGTTTGTTGGTCAGTTGGAAGTACATATATTACTTGTTCTCCGCGCTCATGATACAATTTACTTAACAACTGACCTCCAAACAGTGGATTATTACTAACAATTCACTACTAGAGCTGATCTATTTCTAAAATCTAAAATGGATCAAGATGGCAGTTTCTTTTTGTATTTACAATTATTAAGATGCAACTGCAAAGCTTCAAAAACAGAGTTTGTATGATAATTCTGGGTTAACAGTATGTAACGGCCCTTGGCCATTATTTTGGCCCCTTATTATCTGATCTAATCTAGAAAATATTATGGAAATCATATTATGCAACCAATAAAATGTTAACTGATATCTATTTCTTGCCTTTTTCTCAAGTTGCAAGTGAGACAAAGACAAAGACAAGACCTACCATCTTGCTGTTTCTCCACCATGGACTCCAACTTCTCAACAGTTTTGGTTTTGTCTTTTATCACAGAGACATACTCTGAAATAGGAAATATACAATGTTATTACTGTAAAACACTTATATTTGGCGGCAGCAAAATTTGGCGGTTTCAATAGATGGGTCTTTTGGCGGATTTTTATTTTGGCGGATTTGTGATTTCTGATGAAATAGTGTTTTCTGCTGACATCATATGGGCCACTTGAGTTTGAGGTTGAATACAGAAATTACAATTATTTCTATTATAGGGTATACCCTAATGTTAAATTTTGCCTAATAAACTGTTTAAAGTAAATAGATTTTAGAGTTACTCCTGATTAAACCAACTTGGCTTACATGTAGGTACTAATTTGTAAGGAATGTCTAATTAACATTTTCACACTCCGTTAAAATCTCTTCCCGCTTGTTGGATGCTTGGGTCTGTCTTTTGTTCTCATTTACACGATGTGTGGTGGCTTTGATAATATAGAAGAATAATAAAATAAAGACTTTATGGTAGTTGTTTTCTTCACAATCATTTTATATTGGCGGCATTCTAATTTGGCGATTTTCTTCTTTTCCGCCAATATCGCCAAAATAAAGTGACCGCCAAATATAAGTGTTTTACAGTACCTTAAGGTGAATGAGTACACTTTCAGGGGCAGCAACTCTCGCCATTTTTGTTTCTGACTCCTTTCGAAATGGAGGCCAACTCTTAAAGGCAAGAATTTGCTCCTCAAGGAGCAAAAACTCTTAAAAGAAAGAATTTGCTCCTCAGAGCAAATTCTTTCCTTTCAGAGTAGACTCCATTTTAGAAGGGTTTGTTGTCCAAGGAAGCACACAGGAAGTCATGAAAAGTTATTCCTCTTTGTATATACAGCTGAAAATCAAAGTGGTGTGTCCATACACCTTAAATATTGGGAGACCTTAACAAAGTATTGTAAGCATAAAAAATTTAAACAAGCTGATTACTCAATGGCTGGCAGAATTGCAAACATTCTTCAGTCAGGCATTCCTGCCATAATATTTAGCCCAATTACAGCTCAACAGGGCAAAATCTTTGGCATTTTTTTTATTTCTCCACCAAGAAAGAATGTATTCAAGAAGCAGTCAGTTTGGTCTTTTAAAGTTTCTGGCTTAAACAAAGAGGCACTAAACAACGGTTAGATACCCCATGTTTCATACTCCTGTAACTAGCATCACGACCATACAAACCAAACCCATATCACCATAGCAGCTGTGACAAGTGCTCTTGGATGGTAGTAGAGCCAGAATGTTTCTCAACTACAAGAACTGAGGGATGTTCTCAAAGGCAACGGTGAAGCAGGGGCAACATTTTTTTTGCATAAAAACATATCCCATTTTATTTTTTCATGAATTTGTTTCATAAAATATTTCCACTATTATTTTGATAAATAAATCAAAACAAGTGAGAGGCACCTACCATTTATTTTAGCTTGTAACTTTTTGCACTGTTCAGTTCTCTTTTGAAGCATCTGTGTTACTTCTTCTTTTGAACCACCAGCCTATGAAAAAATATCACAATTATGGCCATGCTGCTTTGTCATTAAACAGAACGATATCCTTACCATCTCCTCATTTACACAGGCTTCTCACCACCTTATCAAACAACATTTCTATTTACAAGCTACCTTAATAAAACTACCTGGTTTATGAACAATAGTGTTAAGTATTTGAAAAATTTACAGTTGCAATTAAATACCCAGATGAACAGTAACTGTGGTATTCTTGCCATTTGCAGCCCAACCCTCTCCAAACCACCACTGCACCATCATTTTAAGTCCCATCCCATACACTTGTCCTGATTTAAAGTTGAACACAGCAAGTGAGCAGGGGCTCATGTATATGCACTGCTAGAGTGACTATCTGAATATGTGTAATCATATAGGTTTTATGTCAACTTTGACATGAATATGATGAAAGATGATCAAGGCCAGATGCACAGTTGAACCCGAATACACACGGAATCCGAATGACAACTCAGAAGTCCATACCCCAGATTTAACTCATTGTAGAATGGTAAAGTTTGAGTTTAAAACCTGCAGAAAATATGAAAGCAAAATTTTAACTTTTTGAGTCCCAACAATTGAATTTGCCAACAGCGTAAATGCAGTCCACTTGAAGTGGCCCATAATGAACTGCCTCATCTGGCTCTCGACTGTTTGTCCTCTAGCCTTTGAATTCGCAATATGATATAGCCTTGAAGAAACATTTTTGTTTTAATTTTGCAGACAAAAAATTGTGTTGTCTGCCTGTTTGATGCTTTAACCCATTCCATTTGGGATACCCCTTTAGGGATATCTGGGCAAACAGTTTGGATCCAGATCAGGTCCCACGAACGTGGGGCCTGATCTGAGATCCAAACTGTTTGCTGCCTACATCATTTCTACAAGAGTTGGTTAGACCAATATTGTCAAAATATTCTTGATTTTTGATGCAGACAATTTCAGCAGACGACAAAAAATACCCAGAATGCAATGGGTTAAGCATTAAGCCATACATACCACAGAATCATCACTGGCCAGACTGCTAGCTGGAGATGTACCTGATACCAGAGGTGAGTCAAAGTCTAGAGCTGTTTTACTGACAGGACTCTGCCCAGGAGATACTGCAAATACATGTTAAAATACAAATGTATAATTCATATGAATGAAAAGAAAACCCATGTAAGAATTAAAGAGCAGTTACACTTCAGGAACTGACTGAATCAGATCCCAAACCCTATCCCCAACATCAAAGGGAAAGATTGACAAAGACATCCCAACAAACAATAAATTACAAGTGATAAGCCGAGTCAGAAACTCTTTCCCAAACAGGTGGCAACTCATTTAAGATTCATTGGGTTATGAAACAAGGTTTTTCCCCCTTCCTCTAAAATCTAGATCTGTCTTAAACGAAGGACTTAGTTTGTTGGGATCTCGCTGAGACGGTTCTAATGAGGGGTCACAACATATGTTTTTGTTGAGAAATAAGAAAAAATTTCTTGGAATAATTATTATCCTCAAAACCCCATCTTATCTGCAGCTCTTAATTCACCATATTTATTTTGCTATAAGATCATGCCTTTTCCCCATCTAAACTGACCCAAAATATGTAAATCTGTTCTAGGATTTTTTTTCCTTGCAATACAATTAAACAATCCCAAAAACCTAGACGGTAGACCTGTCTTACATGATGGGTCTAGATTTCTGGGGATTTTTTGGAAGGGAGAAAAGAATCCCTATCTTATAAATGAATACAACATATAACTGAATGAATCTGGTAGGTATGTTCCTCTTACCTCTATAAACATGATAGAATGTAATTTTAAAAAAAAGCAACAACATTTTCATGGAGAAAAGATGTTATCCCCACTGATATCATAAAAACTGCTGATTTGGAGCTCAGGAGTTTCTGAAAGCATATTTTTTACCATGTTGCCAATGTACTTGCAGTGTTAGAAATAAGGCCCAGACAGCAACTTGCCCCGCAGGCAACCTGAAATGAATTTCAACTTGCCTCTCCCCCCCCCAACCCCCCCCACCCACCCACAAGATTTCAACTTGCCACTCTGTATTTCATTCCAATTAAACCGTTTACATGTCAGTTTCTTCCGAAGTCACATAAGTGAACATAGTCCGAAAATGCTCTCCCTTTCTAAGACACTAAGCATGAATTCATGAACTTCAGAGATAAATGACCAACACTTTTGATCACAGCTGCCTAATCATTTTCACAATGCCACATTGACTGGGATTCTTTTTATTTTTCTCTCCTTCAAAACACTATATTGATGGGTTTCAAACTTCTCATGCAAAACTTCAAAAGACATAAAACAAAATTATTTTCCAGAATTTCATCTCCCAGAATTTCAGGTTGTCCCATGGACAACTCAGGTTGTCCCATGGACAACCTTCCAAGACTGTCAGCTTGCCCCCAGCAAATTTAACCCATGTCGGGCAAGTGGGCAAATGCTTATTTCTAAGACTGTAACTTATCTTATGCTGAAATTCTCTGAAAAAAAAGTATGCAAACCAAAAAAGTAATGAGTTCAAAATTAAACAGGAAATAGTATGAAGCTTGTTGTCCTGTTTATAGTGGAATCTTCATGGATACAGACTCCTAAATAGAACTATTTTATTAAACATATCTGTTTTAATGGAGAAAGCTATTGTAAAATTTTATGTGAAATGCCAATTACAGAGTTCCCACACAGCTGAGAATCTTTTCCTCGACTAATTCCATTTTTTCCTGATCAAAACATTGATTTTGCCAAAAACGTCTACATGACTAATTAGGTGTACTGAATATAAGTAAGTTATGTCTGGGTACCATTTATTGATTTACTAATGACACTATTCAAGACAAAGCAAGTGGTAGGTTAAAAGTTGAGCTTTATTTTTAGAAAAAAATCATTTAGCCAAAATCAAAGAAACTGCCTTATGCTTGTATTTTAATTCTTTCTATTGTTTTTTAAAAATTCATTACCCAGACCTCAACCTGTAAATACATTTTCAAATTTCACTGACCAATTACAAAATTCCCTGACTTTTCTCTGACCTTGAAAAAAAATTTTCCCTGACTGTGGGAACCCTATATTTGAGAATTTTATAATTACCAGTAAAGCTTCCTTTTCTGGGACTGGCATGTCCTGGAAGAGGAGTCAGAGTCCTCTCCCCTTCAGCAACAGTACCTCCTTCTTTTTGTATCTTCTCTTTTAACTTTGCAAACATCTTAACTTGGAGCTACTTCCAACTGAAATGTAGTAAAAATAATGTTTGAGACTAAGAAAACAAAAAAAAGGATTTTATGTCACTAATCACATAATAAACTGTGGTTCTGAAAAAGTGGAATCTTTGATAGTGGTCAACATTGACTGGAAATCTGCATAGTAAGTGTTTTGTTACTCATGTTACTAGGGATGAAATAATACTGTCGGTATCAGCTGTATCCTGGCGACATGGGTTTTCACGCACCTAAGATAAAAGAACTAATCGTCCACCAAATTAAAATTGTATCAGCACATACCTTATCTTCTCATCATTTAACGCTGCGATATCACTTGTTATTTAACGAAAGTTTCAGGTTTCACGTGAGAAGTGTCTTCTCCAAAAGTCATCTTTTCCTGAGATACCCAAAATATATAATTTGTGTACAATGTCATCAGAATTCACGCACATATTTAATTCCAGAGATTCCTAAAAACACTGTGCAGAACATAGTCCGCTGAAATTGGAAAGTACTGAGTGAGTATCTAAGATACAAAAAAAACAATTTAATTGTAACAAACATTACTTAGCAGCATTTTAATAAATTTTTGATAATAGCATTAATTTTTTTTAAATCATAAATTATCTCCTGACTAAAGAGAAAAAAAAAATAAAAGGTTGCCACAGACCCATAACTATCTTTCAGTATGCATGGCTTAGATTCTGACTTAAATGCCATAATTATTCATCTTTACAATGAGGGCAAAAAACTGACCCCCCTTTCTCACTACCCTTGTCTCAGTGCAAAAACCCAGACGTGTCCAATGACCACAGAATGACTGTGACTTGCCTACAAAAAACAGTACATACTAATGATACTATGTACTAAACAGTGAAAATTCTACATTGTGTCTATGCGGATCACGTGACCGTGACCCGATTTTGAGGTTGACAGATGGCGGGAGCAGAAGTCAAAATATGCGGTGAAAATATTGAACAATTCACTAATCAGTGGGGATTTCAATGCTGCAACAAAAAGGACATTAAGGAAATGGCACTTTTATACACTCAAAAAGAAAATAAATGAAGAATTTATTACAGTAACTTTGTAATTTGAACTTTCCACATTTTTCTACGTGGTCAAGCTGAGTAGGCCTTTACCAAAATAAACAGAAATGGATGACGTCAGTGGAAGGCACATTCTAAAAATGAACTAGAATTTGCTAAATCGCGTGAATTCTGATGTGTGTGAATTCCCGTGTCGCTATGATATGCTTAATCATTATCGTGGCATCATGTGTTTCCAATAGCTTCCTGTATGTCGCGAGCGTTTTTGATGTGCCGACATCACAGATCACGTGTTCCGCTTGTTTGACAGACGAAAGAATTTCTAGAACTCTGCAAACTCTATTCAACTAAAACGCTCAGAATATAGATAAACTTAGCCATTGTGTAAAACACCATGTTTCTAATCCATTTTCTTTTATAACACTTTTTTGTCCATTAAAAATCGCTAAAATTTAGCCCTGTGTATTCACTGCTTCCAAGGACGCTTTCTCTTGTGTTTATTTACCCATCCGTGCTAAATATAGACTGCAGCTACACAGCTTCCCGTGCTGAATATTTCAAGTACGGTGGCACGAAAGTGCCATATATGCATAGGTATGCAGTTTGTAGACTTCTTGCTTATTCGTTGTTTTCAATGTTCAAATAATTTTGTAAAGGTTTGTTTCAAGCCTGGGATACTTCAGGAAGATATTTCATGAGATCTTATTTATTTCAGATATTATCTAATTTTAAAATCTGGTATGTATTTCTTCTGTTATTGAGAGGTCATGTCTTTCAGTCCTCAGTAAATTTCTATTTCTGATTTTAATGTTTGTTTTAACATTGTTCATAATATATAACATGAACTCATTGTTTTAAGACAGGTTTATAACACAGCTATGGGCCACCATAGTTTTTCAGGGGAATCAGTTTCTCAGCGCATGATACCTGCCTCAGCCAATGAACTATCGGTAATACATAACCGGGTGAATCACAGTATTATGGCCACATGGGTTGCACTTAGAGGTGAAAAATGAACTTTTCAGAATTATAATATTATGAAAACATGTATTTTCTAATGTTTAGTACCTCTAGTTTATATAACTACCAGGGTTTGTTCCTGGGAAGTCGATCAACATATATTTTTCAGCTTTTTGTGCCACACGGTAAAAATGGTTACAGACACTACAAGTGATGTATAACAAACCAGAAAAATTGCAATGAGCCTATAAGAATGAACAAAAAATATTTTAAACATGACAAGAAGCTTGAAGTTATTGAACAAGTGACTTTTTGTTGATATCATAAATCTTAGAATATGAACTAAAAGAAGATACATTATCATACTCATTAAGACATAAATTTGATCGCTTAACATTTGCTGTTCTTTTATAAATTTCAAATTAGAAATAAATCAAGATCTATTTAAGCAACATTCTAGAGTCCTTCTCACCAACAGAAGAGAAATATTTGTCCATATAGTTTTGAGGATATTTTTTTTTACAAAATATCATTGTTAACAGGCTGGTTACGGCCTCTACAATACTATACTAAATATATAATTTCTGAAATACCACCAATATATGCATTTTATTAGCATGACTCATGTGTAATTCTTGAATTTATCACTGAGATCATTCCAGAGCAAAAAAAAGGCATAAAATGTTTTGTTTTAAGTTCGACAGGTATTCTTAATTCATGAGTTGTCAAATATACAAATTTCGATTAAAGCATGAAAACATCAAGCCATTAATAGCTTAATGTAGATGGTTTTAGAATAGGATTTGTTGAGTTCTTACAACATCTTGAGGGTTTTCTATAACTGATGCAGAGGGAAGGAAAAATCAATTTTGTCTTCATTCCTTAAAAAGGACAGGTTACGGACCCTACAATCACTACACTTGTTAAAATAATAGAACAATGCAAAGTTTGAAACTCAGTTTTCATTCAGAAGCTCTTAGTTACAGGAGATTCAAACAGTTATTCTCTGGAAGCACCATTTTTACCCCTAAAACCGACTTGTTGAAAAGTTGAAATGTTGTATAAAAATAGCTTTCATCATTTTCTCTGGATCTGAATATCGTGAACAAGTGATAAAGTCAGTGCATCATTTGTCTGTATGGCCCCTTTTAGGATTAAACTTCCCTGCTTAATAACAAAATGCCATTATCTGTCATTGCCATAACCATGGCTCATAGCCAAGTGTCTGCATGGTCAAAGGCAATTCTAGTTAAATTATGGCCTGCCCCAAGCCCCATTGTTTATTTCAATTTCACAGAATGAGTGTTATAAATTGAAGACTAGTTTTGTTAGTTTAATTGATGTCAAATATCGTTTAAAACACAATGGTGATGCAAGGCAATCTAATGTATCCATCAACAACATCACTACTGAGATTCACCCTATGAATTTTATGATCTACATGTATCTAGTAAGAAGACTCCAGGAGTCTTATCAGAAAGTATGACTTATGGATAATTTGCATATGTTGACTTTTATAGATGACTGATTTGCCTTCAACATAAAGAGTATATATTCTAGTATGGAAGCAATCAAAACTACAGCATACCTGACAACAGCAACTTGGACTCTAACAAAATAATATGCAAAGTCATAAAACATTGATTTGTAGTGTCCGTAACCACTCTGAGGCTATGTAACTGTTTACTATTTTTTCAAGCATGACTTAAGGCATGCAGTGGGAATACCATTAGGTAGTTTAACAATTTTCATTGAAAGGTAATGCTGCCATTAATGTCCATATTTACTCTCAGGAATCTGAAAAAAAAAGTCACTGCATATAAAACACCTCTTTAATATCAATAAATACTACAATATAGTGCATAAGAATAGATAAAGCAGTCTTTGATGCTCAGAGTATTACTTTATGGTGTAATACAACTGAATCTACCAGAATTTTTTTTTTTTTTTTTTATGGAAGTGAAGCTTGCTAAGTCTTAAAAGCAAGGAATATGTTTATATAATCATAAAGGTTACGGACACTACATAAAATTGTTCTCAATTCAGTTTCCAAAACCTTAACCTTCCTTCAGAACTACAACTCCAACTAGAACTACCGAATTTCTCACCATATCCTTCGGCAGAAACAGACTTGCTTGATATGTATATTTCAAAACTCCTTCTGTGAGTTCTTTTACATGAGGAAAATGAAACAGATTCACTAATTATTTACCGACATTTACTCAGTTAATGTGCAGTACAGGTTATGTAGCATCACATGATTAAATCATTTTGATA